>JANAVB010006599.1:35640545-36302480 GCA_029216955.1 Iris pallida
AAAATGGCACACTTCTCCTCCAGTCGGTTGACCAGTTGACCGATGTACCTCCACCTCCACCTACCATACTCCTCCACTCCACAAATCTACCAACCCAGATGCCTCCACCACCTCCCACATCACAGTCCCAGCAGGACCCGATACTCCTACCACCACCTATTACTATACCTACCTAGGCTTCCGTCACTCTCGACGGGAACCAACTGCTCACTCTGATCCAGGGGTTCCTAACGACCCATCAGGAGCAGACCACCCTACTCCATCAAAGCATGGAGCGTTCTGAGGAGCGTACCGTGGTCCCACCACCTGTAGAGCCACGGCAGAGAGCGGGGACAATCAAGGACTTCATGGGTCTGAACCCCAAGGAGTTCTTAGGGACCGAGGGCATCGTAGTAGCAGATGACTAGCTAGACTCGGTAGAGAGGAAGCTCCTTAGAGCTAGGTTGCCGGGTGACCTCCAGGTCGAGGCAGCGGGATTTCTGCTGATAGACTTGGCAGGAGTTTGGTTCAGGAATGAGCCGCTATTCGCGAGAGGGAAGGCCACTTGGGATTAGTTCAAGACCCAGTTCAAGAAGAAATTCTTTTCGACCACCGCTAGGGTAGCCATGGGGCTACGATTCTAGAACATCCAGTAGGGGAATCGCTCTGTTGACGAATATGCAGTAGAGTTTAGTCGTTTGAGCCGTTTTGCTCCTAGTCTAGTTGCAGACCCAGAGGAGATGACGCATAGGTTTTGCCATGGTCTAGTTTCAGACATTGGCATTCTTATAGTGGCAAACGGTACGATTGACTACTACCAGAGCCTAGAGTTGGCCCGGAGCATAGAGGAGCGTCTTCAGTCTTGCAAGAGGACAGCTCCTGTACACCACGAGGGACCTTCCAAGCGTCAGGCTTTCCAGAGGAGAGCACCGACACCGCACCAGCAGGCATACCGTCCTCCCACACCACATCACCCGACCCCGCCAGTTAGAGCCCCAGGACCCCGGCAGCAGAAGGGAGCTGTGTGTTCATTCTGTAGGAGGCCAGGCCATGACTCTTTCGTCTGTAGAAAGAGGTTGGGACAGTGTTTAGCTTATGGATCTATTGCCCATCAGCTTCGGGACTGCCCAGCCGCCAGGGTACCAGGTGCCGGACCACCATCTAGAGGACCGTCGCTTCCGACTCAGCAGCAGAGGTTTGGGCAACATCTGCAGCAGCAAAAGGTACCTCAGGAGAAGGCTTATAGTCTGGCTCTTGAGGCGGAGCCGGAGCAGGTTTCGGAGCCAGATTATTTGGCTGACGTCATCACAAGTCATGTTTATTTGCATACTTTTTTAGCTCTATGCTTGTTTGATTCTGGTGTATCACATAGCTTCCTATCATTAGAGTTTTTACATAAATACCACTTAGTAGCTACACCTACCGAGGAGATGAGTAGAGTAATGATGGAAGGTGGACCAGTACCCATTAGAGCTATCTATAGATGCTCTATTACTATAGCTGGGAGAGAGTTTAGGGGACGATTCTTTGTGATGCCACTCCCCGGGTATGATATCATATTGGGGATGGACTGGCTTAGCTATGCTCACGCAGCTATAGACTTCCACGAGGGTAGTATTCAGTTCAGTCCCCCAGGCACGGCACCATTCAGTGTCAGGAGGACAGGGCCGGAGATCAGCCTAGAGCCGATCTGTTGTGCGACAGTTGGGGAGTTAGCACCGCCACACCCTATCATTAGGGAGTTTATGAATGTATTCCCAGAGGATCTTCCAGGACTTTCGCCTGACAGAGATGTGGAGTTCACTATAGATTTAGTATCGGGTTCATCACCAGTATCCCGGGCTTGCTATAGAGTGAACCCCAAGGAGGCCGTAGAGATGAAGGAGCAGATCGATGACCTATTGAAAAGGGTTTTATTCGATCTAGTGCTTCTCCATAGGGAGCGCCAGTGCTTTTTGTGCCGAAGAAGGATGGTACAGTCCGGTTATGTATTGACTACTGGGCGTTGAATACCATCACCATTAAGAACAAATATTCTCTGCCCAGGATAGATGATTTGTTCGACCAGTTGAGTGGGGCGAAGGTGTTTTTTTCGGATAGATTTGAGATCCGGTTACCACCAGATGAAAGTCAGGGCTGTAGACATCCAGAAGACGGCGTTCAACACGAAGTACGGGCAGTACGAGTTTTTGGTGATGCCATTTGGTCTCACAAATGCACCAGCTGTCTTTATGAACTTGATGAATAAGACATTTCACCAGTATCTGGATAATTTCTTCGTAGTATTTATCGACGACATCATGATATACTCGAAGACGCCGGAGGAGCACGCAGAGCACTTGCGGACGATTTTGGGGATTCTAAGGCAGGAGAGGTTGTATGCCAAATTGTCGAAGTACGAGTTCTTTTTGGATCGAGTAGAGTTTCTCGGTCATGTAGTCACTGGTGTAATGACCATTGTTCGTATTATGTATTTTGGAATACGTGTACGTATTTTGGACCCGTATTGCATGTCTCCCTGCTTGATTTATTTTGGCATTTCATTGATTGGTTTATCTTGGTTCGGCTTGGTTTTGCATGGTTCGATTTTGCTTGATTTTATGTAAACCAAACCACTCCCACCTACCACCACCCTCTTCATTAAATATCCCACCAAATATTTCTCTCTCCACATTAACTTTCTTCTTCCCCACCATTACTTCTCTACCAACCTGAGAGTGGAAGGTTTAGGCAAGTGCATCTTGCTTCATGGAGGAATCCTACTTTTATTGTTCTATTGTCTTCTTCATGTGTTTCTAACCCACTTTAGTACTTAGCATTTTTCATTTCCATGGTTAATTTCTTGTAGATCTAGTTGTGTGGTATTTTCGGTTCTCATGAGTTTTGATCTATCAAACTTGCATATTTTGCTAGTTGATGGTTCCAGGTTGTAGAGAATCCCATTTAGCTCAAACTTGACCTACGGGAGTCTGGATTTGTGTTCCTGTTGTTGTTTGGAGAAGCATGGAGGCCATGGTATTTTCCATGGACATGTTCTCTGGGAGAGCCATAAATTGTACTTTTGGCCGCATGTAACGTTGAGTTGTTGAGCCGCATGAGCATATTTGCTCTGAGCCACATAGGCCAATGCCATGTATATTTTAATGCATGGCCTTAGCATTCACGTACATGGCCTTTCCCTTTTTTATTATTTATTGTATGCTTTAAATATGCAAATTGCATGCATTTATACATTAGCTTGCATTAGGGAGCCGTATGTACAAAATGCCTGGCCGCATATGGGGACAAGCATGCCGCGTGGCCCTTTATCAATTGCACGCTTATAAGAATAATAATATTTGTATTAATAGTATTTGCATTAAATGCCATGCCGCATGGCCTTCCAGTAATAGCATTTGTATTAAATGCTTATAGTATATGCATTACATTAAATGCTTATGCTTATGGCATTAGCATTAAATGCCTTCCAGTAATAGCATTTGCATTAAATGCTTATAGTAAATGCATTAAATGCTTAGGGCCGCATAAGGCTTATAGTAATAGCTTTGGCCATGCATTAAGAATAGCTTTGAGCCGCATAAGACATATGGCCATTTTGCTGGCCGCATGAGCACAATTTTGTGCTGGCCGCATGAGCATAATTTTGTGCTGGCCGTATGAGCACTATTTTGTGCTTGGCCGCATATGGCCATTTTGTGTTGCCGCAAGCTAAAAGTTGGCCGTATGGCTTTTCTTTATTATTTTGCTTGCATCAGCAAGTGCTTGCATGGGAACAGTACTTGGCCACATTAGCAACTGTTGGCCGCATGCAAATGCCAATAGTGAGCCGCATATGGGAACGAAGTCAGCCGCACGCATATTAATGCATTATACTAATACATGCAAGCATATATTTAATATATATTAATATATTAATATAATATATATTAATGTAATGTATATTAATATAATGTATATTAATATATATTAATATATTAATATAATGCATTATATTAATATAATGTATTTAATGTATTAATGCATTATTTAATGTATTATATTAATGCATTATATTAATGTATTAAATGTATTTGCATGCAAGCATACATGCTTATATATTTTGCTCAGCCGCATATGGCCAAGTGACTGCTGGCCGCATGAAAATTTTCTCGAGCCGCATGAGTCCCCACAGCCCTTGCCCCTTCTAATATTTAATTACTGAATGTGTGCTTGTGCCCAATTAATTGTTTCCTGACACGATGGTGACCCGTTGTGGTGCACTTTTGACATGACGTGATAGTGGCCCGACGTGGCGCACTCCTGACAGTGGACATGACATGATATATATATATATATATATATATATATATATATATTGAAGGCTGTTGCGACGGCTAGCATGTCATGACGAGATTGAATGGCCTGGACACTGTGGTTGAGTGTGTTTGTACAAATGGAACCGGTAATATTTGCATCATGTCTAGAACAGGGATCCCTGAGTACCACGGTCAGGGGTACCTACTGTAAATGGCTAAGGCTAATAACTAGAATAATTCAGTAGTCATGAGAGATTTTTCCAGTTACAGGCGATCCCGTTATCCCGACCACCATTGTGGGACTTGCAGCCTGCCAACGAGTAGGGCACAAGTCTAAATTCACTGATATATGAAAGAGCGAGGCACTGCCTAATGAACCCAAGTCGCCTGGATAACTTGGATTAGCTGCAGGGCTTGTAACTGGAGGGACATCTCACTGCATGTTTGTGATAACCCTAGTTAGCGAACGTAGAAAGCCGTAGTTACTAATTGGCCGGAAGCGATTGTATGGTGTAGTTTCAGTGCTCGATTATTGCAAGCTTGATCGCATGGTTGTCACTTTTAACAATAAAGATCAGGGGCTAAGTTCTGCTCAGGCGAAGGGTTACAACCCCGGTCCTTGTTTGGTTTAAGGGTTGTAACTGGCTTCCGGAGCAGTTCTGAGTCCTCTCTTCGTTTATTGTATTATTGCACCCCACGTCACGCTTGTAATGTTTTACCTGACCAACAAGATTTGGAGACGAAGTTCTATTCAGGTGAAGGGTTACAACCCCGGTCCTTGTTTGGTTTAAGGGTTGTGACCTGGCTACTTGAATGGTTCTCTCGTACTCCATTATGACTGTTGTTATTCTTTTACTTCAAGTTCTTTTAACTGCTTTAATATATTTTCTGATGTGCTGGTTTTAGTTCTTAAGTGAAGCCTCCCTTGTGGTACTTGCTCTTTCTGGGATCTGACCCAGCTGGTTTTGTGTGGCCAGATTTCGGAGCAGCTTCAGAGGATCTACCGACCTCCCAGCCCGATGGTGACCACCAGGCGTAACCAGGGCAACGAGTGTGTTTATTTTTGCTCTCCCACTCTATTATAAAAATTTCATTTTGAGGCGCTTAGCCGGCGAGCACCTTTTAGCTCGTATTGCATACCTTATTATTGTCTGTCTATGGGCTGTAACATGATTGACAGATCCTAGGGTTGATCATGTATGATTAAACTCTTGCTAGTCCTCGCATTTTATTACGACTAGCTTCATGATCAGCTGGATATGTAATGTTTGGGACGCCTTACTATTGTATATTTGGCGATCTTACATCTTATAACTTTACTTGCTTGCTTGAGATTGAGACAATTAGGCTTGTTATTGACCATAGGAGACTGATGGATTGTAGTTAAACCCTCATATATCTAGACAGCCGTGACCGTATAGTGAAGTGGAATCCATTTCATTATACGTAGCTGGCTATGTATGCCCCCACTCTCTAGTATTCTGGTTCTGGGGCGTTACAACTGGAGAGGGGATCTCGGTGGATCCCAGGAAGATTGCTGTCGTTGAGACATGGAAGGCTCCGACGTCAGTTTCAGAGATCAAGAGCTTTTTGGGTTTAGCAGGCTATTATAGAAAGTTCATCCAGGACTTTGCTATGATAGCTGAACCCATGACGAAACTGACACGGAAGAACGCAGAGTACATCTGGTCAGAGGACTGCCAGGCAGCATTTGAGGAGCTGAAGAGGAGGCTGACGACTGCTCCAGTTCTGACATTACCTTCGGGATCTGGAGGTTTCACCATATACAGCGATACTTCGGAAAAGGGGCTAGGATGTGTCCTGCAGCAGCATGGGAAAGTGATTGCTTATGCATCTAGGCAATTACGGACTCATGAGCGGAACTATCCTACCCACGACCTAGAGTTAGCTACGGTGATCTTTGCACTCAAGTTGTGGAAACACTACTTATACGGAGAGCGTGTAAAAATCTTTACTGACCACAAGAGCTTGAAGTATGTGTTCACACAGAAAGAGCTGAACATGAGGCAAAGATGATGGTTGGAGTTGATGAAGGACTTCGACATCGATTTACAGTATCGCCCCGGGAAGGCAAATATGGTGGCGGATACGCTGAGCAGGCATCCGATGGCATGGTATCTGATGATAGATCGACATTTCCGGAAAGATCTGAAGAATCTCGGTATCGAGATAGTTCGATCAGGATCAGTGATACAGATGATGGCACTTGACATTCAGTCAGGTTTGATAGAGCAGATCAAGGAGGCACAGTCTACAGATGAGCGCCTTCGCAAACTTCGATCCCAGGCTTTAGCCGGATTGCTAGATGACTTCACCGAAGCAGAGGATGGATCCTTGAGGTACGGCAGCCGGTTGTGCGTGCCGAAAGGAGAGCTGATAGAGGCAGTCTTACAGGAGGCGCACCGATCGCGATATTCTATTCACCCTGGTGCCAACAAGATGTACCGTGACTTGCGGGAACATCTTTGGTGGCACGGAATGAAGAGGGATGTATCACGTTTTATTTTGAGATGCCTAGTTTGCCAGCAGGTCAAGACGGAGCGTCAGAGGCCAGCTGGTCTATTGCAGCCGTTACCCATTCCCAAGTGGAAGTGGGAACACATTACGATGGACTTCGTCTCAGGGCTTTCTCGTTCCTAAGGTGGGAAGGATGCCATTTGGGTCATCGTTGATAGGCTGACGAAGTGTGCGCACTTCATACCCTTCAAGGCGGGGCTCTCCACCGAGAAGTTGGCTGAGCTATACATGCAGCAGATAGTTCGTTTACATGGAGTACTAGTGAGCATTATGTCAGACCGAGATAGCAGATTCACGTCCCACTACTGGAGGAGCTTGCTGGAAGAGTTGGGCAGTCGGCTCAAGTTCAGTACAGCGTACCACCCGCAGACAGATGGACAGTCCGAGAGGATGATATAGACGCTAGAGGACATGCTGAGGACTTGTGTGCTGGACTTTGGCGGATCATGGGAGAGCTATCTGCACATGATAGAGTTTTCATGCAACAACAGCTACCAAGCCAGCATCGGTATGTCTCCTTTCGAGGCACTATATGGACGACGATACCGTACACCGCTCTTTTGGGACGATGTTGGGGATAGAGTTATGCTTGGGCCAGAGATGATCACGGATGCAGCAGAGAAGGTCGGGATGATCAGAGACAGGCTCAGAGTCGCTCAGGACAGGCAGAAACACTGGGCCGATGCTAGTCGCAGACCGATGGAGTTCGCCGACGGAGATATGGTGCTGGTGAAGATATCACCTACTAGAGGGACGATCCGGTTCGGACGAGGAGGCAAGTTGAGCCCCAGATATATCGGGCCGTTCGAGATACTTGGCAGGATCAGAGAGGTAGCTTACAGAATTGCACTTCCATCCAACCTAGCGGGAGTTCACGATGTCTTTTATGTGTCTCAGCTGAGGAGATACGTTCCAGACCCCAGCCATGTGCTAGATCATTCAGAGTTGGAGATCGGACCGAGCCTTGCAGTTACTGAGCAGCCAGTACAGATATTGGACAGGAGGGAGAAGAGGCTGAGGAACAAAGTCATACCCTTGGTCCGAGTAGCTTGGAGCCGTCACTCTCCGGGAAAATCTACTTGGGAGAGGGAGTCGGACATGAGGGAGAGATATCCTTACTTGTTCGACCCAACAGCCGCGAGGGAACCACCCGTTCCCGCTTGATACCCTAGAGGTTAGTCTTAATAGTAGCCTTAGTCATTTGTTTGCATTGCTTGCTATGTTAGAATATTTGTAGAGTCTTCTATCCTTGTGAATTTCGAGGACAAAATTTTTCAAGGAGGAAAGATTTGTAAGCCCCTAGACTTTAAAATAATATTTTATAATTTTAAAATAGTATTTGTATCTTTAAAATGAGTTATTTTAATTATTTAAAATTTTCTAGAATTTTTAATAATTTTTAAATGAATTTTATAGCTTAAAATATCAATTTGTAATTTGTTGAATTATTTTAATATCAATTTGCAATTTAATGATTTGTTTTAATTGCGGTTTGCAAACCGATAGGCAGTAGGGTTAGATTACAAAATGTCACGCTCCAGAACCAGAATACTGGAGAGCAGGGGCAGACATAGCCAGCTACGTATAACGGAATGGAATCCATCCCGCTATACGGTCACGGCTGTCTAGATATGTGAGGGTTTCACTACAATCCATCAGTCTCTTAAGGTCATAAAATAGCCTATTGTCTCAATCTCAACCAACTAATAATAATCACAAGATATCAGATCTCCAAATATACAATTGTAAGGCGTCCCAAACATTACATATCCAGATGATCATGAAGCTAGTCGTTACAAAATGTAAGGACTAGCAAGAGTTCAGTCATACATGATCAACCCCCGGGGCTTGTCAATCATGTTACAGCCCGTAGGCAGACAGTAAGTAAGTACAATCGAGCTAACACTTGCTCGTCGGCTAAACGCCTCAAAAGAATAATTTATAATATTACAGTGGGAGAACAAAAGAAACCCACTCGATGCCCTGGTTACGCCTGGTGACCACCATCGGGCTGGAAAGCAGGGAGATCCTTTGGTGCTGCTCCGGTATCTGGCCATACAAAACCAGCTGGGTCAGACCCCAAAAAGAGCAAGTGCCACAAAGGAGGCTTCACTTAAGAACTAAAGCCAGCAAATTAGCATAATAATATAATTACATAATAAGAGACAGTAATTTAAGAAAAAGCATGATAGGTAATTATAAAAGACAATCTTGCATGGAATCACTAAAAGACAGGACATATAGAAAAGCATGCCAGGATGATATACGATGAGATAACCATGGGACTATTCAGATAGCTAGGTTACAACCCGTAAACCAAACAAGGACCGGGGTTGTAACCCTTCGTCTGAACGGAACTTGGTTTCTCTCACCATTTATCGGCAAGATAAATATAAGAAATCAGGTCAAGTAACAATCTGGAGTGACAATCATTATAGTGACAATCTGGAGTGACAATCATTCAATCATTCTGGTATAATCTTGCAATCAATCAATTCTAGATAATACCATACTGGACTAGACTCCATCCAATCAATCACGGCCAATCATTGCCTACGGCTTTCTACATTAACTAACTAGGGTTATCACAATCCTAGTTACTAGCAAGATGCAATGAGATGCTCCAAGTAGTCACAGGCCCTGCAGCTATCCAGGTTATCCAGGCAATCATTATAGTGACAATCTAGAGAGTATAATGCATTAGAGTGACAATAGAGTTCAATCATTTAAAGTGACAATCAAGAGTGCCCCACATAACAGTGGGCTGGAAATGTGCCCTACTCGTCGGCAGGCTACAAGTCCAAACAATTGCGGCCGGGACAACGGAATCGCCTGTAACTGGGGAACATCTCTTCATGACTAGTGAATTATACTAATTATTAACCTTAGTCCATTTCAGTAGGTATTCCTGACCGTGGTACTCAGGAGTCCCCTCCTAGACATGATGCAAGACAGGACTGGATTATTTGTACAAGCACAATCGTCCACGGTGTCATGATTAATTAAACAGGTCATGTCATGTCAGGTAGCCGTCGCAACAGCTATTCGAGATAATCATGTCAGGTTATCATGCCAAGTGTATTTTGTCAGGAGTGCACCACGACGGGCCACTATCAGGGCATGTCAGGCTATTATGTCAGGAGTGTACCACTCGGGTCACTATCACGTCATGCTCAATTATCAATTCCAAACATATCAAGTAAATTCGTGATTATCAAGTTCAGGACAAAAGGCGTAAGGATATAAAATGGACGTAAAATATCTAATAAAATATCAATATACAGGGCTATAGAAGAGCAAGGGTAATCAGGCTACGCTCAGGCTAGCGTACGCTCAGGTCTGCGTACGCTCGAGCTAGCGTACCAAAGGTTCCATACACTTCCAATGGGGAGCGTACGCAAGGGTCAGCGTACACAAGGGCACGCTCAAGCTACAGGTCAGCGTACGCTCAAGCTAGCGTACGCTCAAGACACGCTACCAACAGGCAGCGTATCAAGGCTAGCGTACGCTCGCTAAAGAGCAGCGTACACAAGTCAGCGTACGCTCGCTAAAGAGCAGCGTACACAAGTCAGCGTACGCTCGCTAAAGAGCAGCGTACAGCTCAGTGGCGTAAGCTAAAATGCTAGCTCACTGTTCACTGTCTTCTCCAAATGGCAAGAACAGCAAGAACTCTAAAGTTGAATCTAAGCTTCAACAGTCCATATCTTGGTCAAAACAAGTCCGAATCCAACTTTTCAAAGGTCAAATTTGGGTAGAATGAAATTCTCTACAACATGGAACCATCAAGACTTGAAAACAAGGAAGTTTGATAGATCAAAACCACCAAAATCCAAAAATAGCAAGACTCTAGATCTACAAGAATTAAAGCCTCAAAATGGAAAATGACAAGTTCTAATGTTGCTACAATTGAGCTAATAAAACTATTAGACAAATAAAATGTAGCCCTCAAGTGATAGCAAGATGCAACTTGCTTAGACCTCTCTCTCCCTCTCTTTGGTAGGTGAAGGGAGTGAATGAGGAAGAAGAAGATGAGTAATGAAGAGAGAGAAAGAAGAAGGGCTAATAAATACAAATGGTGGTGGTAGGTAGGGGGTTCACCCCTTGGTTCATGATGAACCAAGAGCAATCCCAAACCGAACCAAGCCGAACCAACCCAGGAATAAACCAAGCCCAAATAAACCAATGAATCATTAAAAGCAATTAAACTATCAATGACAATAAAACCAAGCCAATGCAAAATAAACCAAGACAACTAACCATGAATAAATAAAATATGGGTCCAAAACACGTATACGTACACTAAATACGTATCATGAATTTGGAACATTACACAAAACCCTAAACTTTGGGGGTCTTGCTGCAAACCTACCCATCATCTCCCCCCCCCCCCCACGATCTTTCTCTCTCCTCTCTTCCATGACCGACGATCGGGCTGACCACCGCCCCGACGACCCGGCCGACCTAACCCCCATTTCTACCGCCATACCCACCCTATAAATATCTCCCGACCCAAAACCCTAACCCTAATCTATTTTCGACCACCACAGCCTAGCCTAGCCGTCGCCCTCACTTCTTCTTCTCGACCACTTCGTCGAAACCCTATATTTGACCTCGCTACCACCACCGTCCACTTCCCGACGAACAACCACCACCATTCAGTCCGCCTCAACGAGACGAACTCCCCTCCATTTTCTTTGACCACCCCCGACGACTCCTCCGCCCTACAGCAGCCCCGCTCTTCGATTCGAAGTCGGACACGTACGTGTCACCTCGTTTCTTCTTCTCCATTTCATCACGTCTTCACCTATGTGATTCGCCGAGTGTCGACGAGTCTCGTGGTAAGTTTGGACACGGCTAGTTCGAGTCGTGCACGACCCAGACAGAGGATTCGACCATTCTTCGTGTCCTTAACTGTCAGGACACGAAGTATATGTTATTGGGTTTAAAACCCATTAACCAAAACCATAATAAAATTAACCCAAACCCTATCCCTAACAGCTAACTAGAGTTGACCCCCTGGCCAGCCCGAGCGTGTTAACCCCCCCCCCCCCCCCCCCGTCCCCAGGCCGAGTTCGAGCCCCCCTTACGTTCTTTCTTTTTGTTTTGGTTTTTATTTTAATTGTTATATATATATATATATATATATATATATATATATATATATATATATATATATATATATATATATATATATATATATATATATGTATCTTTCTTTTTGTTTGGTTTTTATTTTATTTGTTATATATATATATATATATATATATATATATATATATATATATATATATATATATATATATATATATATATATATATATATATATATATATATATATATTATATATATATATATATTATATATATATATATATATATATATATATATATATATATATATATATATATATATATATATATATATATATATATTTATATATATATATATGTATATATGTGTTTATATATATGTATATATGTTTTTTTTATATATATATATGTTATTATTTATATACTGTTATATATATATTTTTTTTTCTTTTATATATATATATATATATATATATATATATATATATATTTTATATATATATATATATATATATATATATATATATAAAATATATTTTATATATATAAAATATATATATATATATATATATATATATATATATATATATATATATATATATACTTTATTTGTATATATATATATTTTATATTTAGTATATATATATATATATATATATATATATATATATATATATCTATATATATATATATATATATATATATATATATATATATATATGTATGTATATTTATTATATATATATATATTATTATATCTATTATATATTTATATTTAAATATCTATATATTTATGTTTATATATAAATATATTTGTTGTATATTTATGTATGTATTTCAAATTCTACTTTGTGCAAAATATTATTATGTATAAATTTACAAGTTATTTTATTAGGTAATTTTATGACTTGTATATTTTACCACTTTAAAAATATATTATCAAAATACTTTAATATATATATATTTGAATTACTGTGTTTTATTAATCATGGTCATTTGATGTCCAGACCTAGCATGGGTTTTTGGGCCTAATTGTGTCTAATACATTCAGAGTCTGTACAAGTCATATTGGACTTGATTCATGACTTTGGGTCTCGTATCTGGACTTCAGTTCAATTTCGAATACATGGACAAAATATTAAATAATTAATTAATTATTTTCCAAAAATTGTTACTTGCTGTTTTTGAATTTATATATATATATATATTAAGTGCTTTAAAAATTTGGAAAAAATTGCATTTAAATACTATGTTAATTTATCTAATTTAATATAATTTTTTTAGCATTTATTAAGTATTTTGGTATTTTATAAAAATAGGAAAACAGAACTCATTTTCAGGATACATATGTTTGCTGATTTTTAATAAATATCTATGAGGGTTTATAAATTTCAAAAAAATTAGTATAAATTTCTATAATTAACAAGGATCATTTTTTTACTTTATTTTATTCAAAATTGAGCTTTTTGTCTATCTCAAAAATTGTTGGAACAAAGTGCACAGTTTGATTTATTTATTGAATAGTTACGACTTACAATGATTTATGTTGTTTTGAGTTATTATAGTATTGGACCTCACCCCGCACTAGTGTAAAGGCCCTAGAAAGTTAGTTTGGGTATTGTGTCACCCCACATTGGTCTCATATACTAAAGTCACCGTTTGGCTAGGTGTCCAGTCAGAAAGTCGTGTCACACAACTAGTGTCTTAGTGTTTAACTTAGTCTGAAAACTAAGTTTATATATTATTTCTACAGTGACGAGTCACCAGGCATCTATAGCATTTCTATCACTACCTTGCTTTGCTAAAGGTAAGTACCTCTACAAACTTTACATACTGCTATAATAATAAACTGTAATTTCAACCATGTTAAATGCTGATCCTTGGGATAGCAAGTTAAATCTTCACATGTTGTATTATTTTTAGTCCCCACCATGCTTTATACTGTTCTCATATCTCTCACATGCTTAAACAACGGGTTAAGGGAAAACTGTTAGTAGAGTATGTGATCATGCCCCCTTCTCTGTATGTATTTGCCGAGCACGGGTACATTTTATATGTAACTTTGCCGTAGGTCTGATCCTGCGTTGGAGTATGGATATACACTGATGTCGTTTAGTGTATGTATGTACACTTCAAAAAAACTTGATATATACCACTGTACATCATATTTACATATTGACCGATCACGTACATGCTACAGTTTTAAACTTTTAAACAAATATATGTTGCCATTTCTAAAGAACCAATTAAACCATGATATGCCATGATTCCAGTTATTACATTTCTATTCATTTCATGTTGTGTATATTTAGTTTGTTAGAATCAGTACTTGCTTCCGTCCTGACAGGATAATGTTGTAGGTATACTTACTGAGGAGGAGTTGCTTTGTGATTCCTATTATGGAGTTGCTGTCGAGGACCAGGCTTTATCTTACGAAGATGTACCTGCGGGGAAACTCGTCTAGTTTGCGTAGTAACTCGGGATTTCCGAGGGTAGTCATATTGTTAGACTATGTATTTATGACTGGACCTGTATCCAGCTTTGCATTATGGACTTGTACTTGGAACATATTTTTATACGAGACGACTTTTGTGTTTGGAACATTTTTTGAATCTTTATTACATATAGAACTGTTAGCACACTTTAGTCTTATCTTGTTATCTTTAGAACAGCTTACTACGTTTTATCCCAAGCGTAGGCTAGACATGACTCGGCCCGACCCAATAATTTGGGTAGCGGATCGTGACAATCGTGCACATATTTTTGGCGTCCCCAAAATACTTGTATTTCAGCCAAGCCTTGTGATAGCGAATCCCGCCATCACCACTCGAGTCGGATCGTGCCCTATTCAAGCGTCCCTGATATACGTGTATATCAACCAAGCCTCATGAGTGGTGTCTCCATAATTCCTATCGCTTCGCACCGGAACGTCTGTCTAACCGCTAGGCTATGTCTTTAGGCTAAAGTCATCCGTCAGTATTGGAATTATAGTTTCCAAACAACAATATCAACACTGACCCCATCCTAAGGTCAAACCAAGTTGATTGTACGAGATTTTCTACCCAAGCTTGCATCACTCCGATTTCTAAACATCGAGCACAAATTTCCTACTCATATCCCAACATTCGTCGCACGGTGTCTGAGTCATTCAGCAAAGCCATCCTACGACAACTTACGTTCAACCAATTCCACGATACATCAATATCGCTCGTTCAACAAACCATCTTGTATAGTCTATCCCTTCAAACACGTTCGATATAGTTCGCATATCAATCCATCTCAAATCAAGCACGCTATGACACAATTCGTCGCTAACCAAAATTTTATATTTCCTAAGTCATCTATTCCAATTTACGTAATCAATCACAAAGTCGTCTGACTTAACAATATGTCATGTTCCAATCTCACGCGAGTCCGATTATCCACGGTGGGCATGAAATCACCATGCAACACTCCCGCGAAATAATCATTCTCATCGGGGCGTAACTCTTATTTTGAGTCTAGACTAATTCATTCTCGATACGCAGATTGGACCTACTCAATCCTCAAGTTTATTCAATCATCAATCGTAAGTCCTAACATCCTCGAATTTTCTTTCGCATCAAACCAACAAGTTGAGACAATCAAAGTTGTCGTATCCTGATTTTTCGAGTTCGATCATTCCCGCGACATGAATCACCATGTCAGCGCTCACGCGGAACGATCGTCCCAAATTCGACGTGACGCATGTACGAGGCTGGAGTTGCGCTCGTACAAGACAAGAATGTCGACACTGTGGTTATCCGCGTAACCATCAAGACACAATCATTTTCATCCAACATTTATCTCAATCAAAATCCTAAGTATAGCATCCAACCGAACAATAACACTTGCACGATCGTCATTCACCGAGTCAGAGTACCCCCAAATTATCGTATATCGATCTTTAATTGATACGCCTCGATACCATCGACGATATACGTAACCTGACGATCTTCCTTTGCAACAAATTTTGAGTCGTGCGAATGATGCTATCGTCCGACTGGATAATCTCCTCGACATTCAAATTCAAGTTCAATCATTATCCTTCGAATCATTCACAACATCAATTTTCTCAAACCAATTTGATGTATTATTCATCCGTTTATCTTAAGTCATCGACCAACGTATTTCTTCAATTCACATCACTCTTTTGCTAACTCAAATCATCGAGCAATATTCAATCCAATCCTTAGAGTCATTCGCGTAACTTTAAAATTTAACTTTTTCATGCACGCTATCTCCCCATTGTGCTAACTTTTTCTATACGATCCACCTATCGATTTTCTTTATCAAGTCATCCGTTCGCTACACCTTAACTTTTTATCGATTTGATTTATCTACTCAATCATCTTTGCGTTTCATACTTGCGCAATCCTCAATCCCGTGCACATTTCGTGTGCGTCAATTTCTAAGTTGTTCGAATCAACTCGTCAAATCTTAAGACTATAACTTGTTCAACGATACTCAGTCTACGGCTTTGCATACACGCGACGCTCGTTGATAGACTCATTGATACCCCGTATCCTCAATCGATCGATCAACATCCCTGAGGCTATCGCATACACCACTCAGGGATGAAGTCATTCAACAAATCCTCAACTTATCATTCGATTCAAAATCGACTTCTTCAAATTTATCCGTTCGAACCATTCCTCGAATTCCAAGCATGCTCATCTATATCGCATTGACATTATCGTTACTCGATAGCACCCCTATCGATAGTCATCTCATTTACTCAATCGAGTCCAACTCATTATCATCCGAGACGGATCGAATCTCGCACTCGACTCTCTAAGGTCGACGCAACTTTGGTGTATATGTCCAGCCCGACTTAGCCAACCGTACTTACATAAACCATTTTTTTGTTTTGTCAAAAACTGTTCTCCTATGTTTTGCAAAATAGATAGACTTATTGTATGGACATCCCGTGGGACATTTGAGAGAGAGCGCACCAACGATAACAACATGCGGAAGCAACAGAGTTTGCAAAAACAACGAAGTTAAAGAATTCAATCGGTTGTCCAAGGACGTAAAGTCGTGCTCTGATACCATTATGTCACGTCCCGCTCCCGTAGGAGCAATCGTCCTCGCTAAGACGTGATGCCACACGAGCCTAGATTGCGTTCGTACAAGACGGGTTCCATAACGGCCGATTACAGCGGCTGCGACAAGGTCGTCACACAGAAGGCCCAAGCAGTAACATTGAATAATAGCAGCAGAAATTTGAAGTAAAATACAAGTTATTCAAAAGAAGCTCTTTATTGATATCGAAATAAAGGTTACAAAGGTGCAAGGCCAAGATTACAAGTCACTCAGCTCTATCTCATCTTTCAAATACAAGTCTTGAGCCAGCGGATGCTTCGGAAGACGACGTCCATACATTATGTCCCGTATAAGTCTTGACTCCTTACGGCCGTACGCTTCGAATCGCCAAAGAACTCCGTGCCTCGACGCATCCAAGCGAGCTCTGTGCCACGAGCTTCTACCTGTACCTGTACATGAAAACTATGTGGGTGTCAGTACTCAACTGTACTAGTGGAATGAGCTCCTCGCCCACCCATACTAAACCGACACGTTAATTTACTTTGTGCAACGTAACCCTTTTGATTCTCTTTCTACTCTTTCCTTAGGATTATTTTAGGACCGACGCCTTGGCCTATTTTGTGTCTCTAGACCATCCCGTGCTTGCAACACAACGTCAACTCAACAACGTTAACCTATCAAGTCGTGCTTGTCTTTCGGCCAAAATCAGAGACGTAACTACACGATAGTACCCTATTTTTTGTGACCGTGCTATAAATCCTTTGTGCCGTGCCTCGCAACTCAGTGTGACTTAACCATATCGCCGCCTCGCGGCCTTTGCTACTTTGATCATCAACTGACCCAATCAAGACTTGTGGGCTAAGTGTCACTCGAGCGACTTTGCCTTACGGCGTTTCCTGACTTAAAACAAGATGACTCAAATCCAACTTATACAACTTATATACCGACAACTTAAGACTCAACGTCACATCTCGTACCGAAATATGGTGTCTTTGTTGCAGCCAAATCTTAAGCCCAAACATTGTCTTTCGATCGTGCACGCATTCGACTCGACTCATTGATATAGTAAACACCACACTCGACTCAATCCAAAGGCATACACGCAGATCGCCGCCCATGTCGACTCATCTAATATGAACTAGTCACTAGCGCCCAGCGCTATAATGGACTTCCTTTATAGCTTTTGATTAGATGGACATCCCTTGCCAGCGCGAGTAGCTAGTTCCGCTGCAAGTCTCCGTCTAACCCGTGCGATCATCCATCAGAGCTACAATATCTACCATCGAAACGGTTCTCATGGGCCGCCTGGATCGCCGTTCGAGAAACTGTTTATTTTACCTTGTACAAGTTGTCCAATGACCATGCAAGACTCGACTCAAACTGACGTCTCACATAGTCAATCTACTTTTAGTGTTACCATCTCTTTCAGGGCCAAGTTCAATACTTCTCACATCTGAGACCTTGCCTCAACGACCCGGTCGCGAGCATTCTTTCTTCTTGCCCTATTATTTTATTCAACTCAGGAACGACTATTTGAAAGCCCTCCTTCCAACTCAATTTAATCAACCGTGGCTCTTGCCTTAAAAATACTAAGTCCGTGACATCGTGCCTTTAACCAACTTGAACTCTATGCGACACCACCGTCCAAGTCATACTCTATATGACGGGCCTTGAGACCGTAAGACTATGTGGTTATACCCCGCCGTAGAACTCATAGGACCGTGCTTGCTACTACTCTGATAGCCTAACATAACTTGCCTAACTTAACTTTGCAACAATTTAATGAGCAAGGTTGCGTTAAGCTTTGGCTTAATGGAACGTGTCGTGCACGTGTCCAACTTGAACAAACAAGTTATTTGGTTGCCTAGACTTAGGCCACAAATTGTGCAATGCAGCTTAACCAATAGGGCGGGCAAAGGCTATGCCAAGCCTTGGGCAATGGATCGTGCATGCTTTATCAAGCATTCATGCGTGCGACGCCTATGACTTAGGCTACGTTCATAACTTCGTCTACTCAACCAACTTTTCTTCTCCCAAGCCACAGGACGAAGGATCGAGTGTCGTTTTTAAAACACGTCGTGCACCAACTCTAAGCCGACCGTTGGACCTTTCCATATTCTAACTCAATTCGACACGTCGAGAATATTTTCTTATCTATGTGGATCCGTCTATTTTATTATCAAGCCTACTTATGCAAGTTGAAACATGTGATTTATTATGTGAAGGCTAAGATGAGGTGAGTTCACCGAAACTACCCCACCTGAGAGAGCGGTCGCCTCGACCGAGCGGGCCTTCGAGCAGCCATTGCAAGGCTAAGTCCGAACGCCGATGGCGTTCCGACTCCTCCGATTGACTGAGCGGGACTGGGCACTACAATGACAAAGTTACATTTATGTATGGACACGTTGCTAGACGTCCTTGTGACGTCTCTATTTAGAAATTTAGCAATGTTCAGCTACGATGAAGAACGTCGCTAACTGATTACTTCGTCGCTAAACGTTGTGACGACGATACTAATTTGCTGATATGGCAGGCTTTGCCATGTCAGCTAACGTCACCAAGGAACATATCGCGTCACTATATTGTCGTAACTTTCGTGACAAATAGTGATGAATGTTGTTGCCAAATTGACGATGCGACCTACTTTTGACGCAGAATGTCGCTATGTTGCTGACTTTTAGCGACGACAACTTTTGCGTCGCCACCACCGACCTACAAGGATATTTCGGCGGTCTGCAACCGGCCATTACGGATACACACGCCAAAACATCGTTGAAAATGTTGTCGTTAATGTGTCTTTTAGCAACAATTTGTTTTGGTTATTAGCGACGTTTTATGCATCGTTAATTCCATAAATTTTGGTAGTGTTGGTTAGATATTGGAGGTTTATTTCCTGCTTTGAACCTTACAATACAGTATGTCCGGATGGAAATAATGGCACTTGTGTTCGGTTCCATCTAAGTTCGGTTTCCTTGTTTACCATGAGAGTAGGAGAAGTAGATAATGAATGGCATGGGGTCGTTAAAATCTACAATTATGCTATTTATCTCCTTAAAAAAAAATTGGGTTATATCATCTTCTTCTTTTTCTGAAGCATCTGACATGATAAATTTTAATTCAAAATTTTATTATCTAAATTTTTTAAATTAATATTAATGTTAACATTATTTTAGTGTTAACATTAGTGTTTATGTTAAATTTGATATTAATTTTTAATTTAATGCTTTGTTTAATATTTTTTTTTTTTTATGTCAACTATCATGTTAACAATTATGTCATATGCCATATAATGAAATATGGCATCAATTTAAATATTTTTGGAAGACAAATAATATTTATGTAAGCCAGTATTAGATTTACTAGAGGTCAAGGTGTTTACCGTAGGCTGGCCCGGGCCCAGGGTTGACCGGGTTTGATCGGACCTGGGCCGGGCCGGACTTAGCCCGGTCAGAGCAGCAGGACGGACTGGGTTGGCCCGGAGGACGGAAAGCTGAACCCAGTCCGGACCAATGGCCCGGTTTGGTCGGGCCGGACTGAACCGGGCCAGGCCGGTTCAGTGTTGGACCGGGCCATCCCGTTTTTTTTGGATAAACCCCAAAAAAAAAAAATTTATCGTCCGTCATCATTCGTCCGTCTCTATTGCTCAGCTTCTCATTCAGTATTGTCCTCTAAGGTAAGACATTGAAAGTCCAGCTCACTAATGTCGCGGCATTTTCATCTCTTCAGTTTTGGATTCGTTCTTCCGCACGAACCCAATCTTGAACGCAGATTAAGCTTCCAAGATATCCGGCCGCATCCTGCTCCTCTTCTTGCCAAGTATCCTTGAACCGACATTTTCATCTCTTTTGTTTTGGGTGTGTATAATTTTTATGAATTTTGGTTTATTTATAGATTTTTTTAGGTCCAAAATTACCTATTTTATCTAAAAAAAAAAGAGGTGTTATAAGGATATTTTTTGGTCATTTTCAGTAAAATGACCAAAATACCCTTCCAATGTTCTAAAAATATCAAGTAAAATGAGAGTAAAATGGTCATTTTGGCCTCCATACGTTAACTTTTTTTTTTTTTTTACAAAATCGGCTGAACCGGCCCTGCTGGCCCGGTCGGATTTAACGGATTTGACCGGCGCGGACCCGCGGTCACACCGGGCCGTTCCAAGGTTACGGGTTCGGGGGCCCAACCCAGCCCGGACCGGTTGTTCACCGGACAGGACCGGTCCGGGTCGCTGACCGGACTCGGACCAGTCCAGACCGAATTAAACCGGACCGGACATGAGCCGGGGACAGGGCCACCCGGTCCAAGTTGCACCTTGAACTGGGGGGGGGGGGGGGGGGGGGGGGGGGACCAACGGGAGCTTGCTGCTACTTGTCACCTTCAACGTAAGCTTGCAGCTACTTGTCAACCCTCAAGCGCCCGCAACAGTTGTGAAAGAGAAAAATATTGGTCATTGGCGGTGCTAAGTTCCCCCAAGCAAACTGACCGTCCCCTATAAATAGCCACAGAAACAGAGAGCACATATAAAGCATTCATTCGGCACTCTTTCTCACCACACATCAAACAAATTACATTAGAGCAGCAGCAGCAGCAGCAGCAGCAGCAGCAGGTGAATAAATACAAAGTCATTTATTCTTCTTCTTCTTCAGTGTCCTCGTTCCATCCAGTCATTCATTACATACTCAACACGTACTACACTTCTTCTTTCGTTTTAGCTTCTTCTTTCCCTTCTGATCTCAGAGAACTGGAAAATTATTAGGTTACTATATATATACACGTCTGATCGGAAAATAAGACGATGGCGGTGGCAGGAGCTGCGTGTCCGCCGGCGATGAAGGCAACCTCGGACGGGGCGTGGCAGGGGGACAACCGCTCGACTACGCGCTCCCACTGATCATACTCCAGATTTGCATCGTGGTCGTCCTCACCCGCGCCCTCGCCTTCGTCCTCCGTCCCCTCCGCCAGCCCCGCGTCATCGCTGAGATCATCGTGAGTAGTCGTTGCTTCTCTCTATTTAAAAGCTTGTTTTTATAGATAGTTCTAGGTGAGCGTTCGGTTTATTCGATTCCAACCGAGAAATCGAAATAGCCAAAACCGTTAAAGATTCGGTTTATTCGGTTAAAATATTTTAGTGTTTAATGGACTGTACTCAAAATTGGAATTGTAGTTAAATTATTGGATATTTGGTAATAGTGTTTTATATAATAGATAAAATTAGGGTTTGGGTCATCATGTCCGACGATAGTGTTCGGATATTAAATTTATTGTTCATTTGTCTATGTGAACAGTGAATTTAAGATTCAAACACTAACATCGAACATTTTGGAGACCCAAATCTTAATATCAACTATTATATAAGATCATATTACTAAATAACCTTTAAATTAGGTCAAAATTTTACAATTTTTATACATATATTTGTTATATTTTAAAGTTGGATCTAAAGACGAACTAGTTGTTAATTATCAAAAAATTATTTTAAAAGACATACAGATAATTATTATTTTCAAAATATACATAAAAATATGAAGATTCTTAATCGTAAAATATGCATAAAATTGATAGTATTTAGTTTCATATCTCTTATTATGTTTTCGGTTTTCGATCGAAATCGAAATCGAATAAGAAATTGTAATATATTTTCAGAACTGATATCGAAACCGAACCATTTTTTTTTTTTCAAACCAAACCGAATCTCTTATTCGATTTGATTTTCGGTCCAAAACCGGACAATGTTCTCATACCTAAAATCTCCTTAATAATCCTCATCAGTAATCGACAATCACCTCTAGTTGTAGTAGCTGAAGTAAAAGGTAGCTATTCAATCTGTCTAAATTTAAATTAGTGTCAAAATGTGTTATTCTTCTCATTTAATAAACTGCAATCAATTCATTGAATTGTACAAATTCCGAGCATATAAACAATAAAATAAAATTAAAAAAATCAAAAGAATATAGATTCTGGATGGAGCCCATGGGTGGGAAAACCTTGACACCCATCACCTATGACCCACAATATGGGACAGGGGTTGGGACTTTTTCCAAGGATTCTGGGACGATTTTTCTGGTCTAAATTGAAATCCTTTGATCCATGTGGTCATTTGACTTGTCGATTCGAGTTGGAGTGGAGGGATTGGAATGGACTTGATTAGTTAGGTTGGAGTTAACTAGGTGAGGATAAACCCATGTATAAAAATTTTAAAAAACAAAAAACAAAAACATATGAGGGAAAAAAAAAAAAATTTAGGGGGCAACCCAGCCTAAAAGTAGCTCCGCCTCTGAGTTTGACGTCCACTCCCATTAGAAGACTGATTATATTTTTGCGTCTAATATAGAGTTTGACACCATGATGCACTCCTAATTAGATCATCACGTAATCATGAATTATAATAATATTCACAGGGAACCTTGAGTAGTTGACTTTGATTAGGAAGAACGTGAAATCCGCAGAACTGGAAGAAGGAAAAAAAGAAAGAAATGAAATCTGCATTATTGGTACTTGAAATTCCATTAACAAGTGATTCGTGGACCTTACGGTTGTTATATTGAGCACTGATCCGTATCGGTGCATTTCCATGATACAAAGTCTGGATATGTACTGCCTAATTATGCACCTAGCCCTTTTATCAGGTGATGGACACTGGACAGGCTGCCAGTCTGAACCAGCTCGAAAAATAATTGCGTGTCAAGTTAGACTTTGTATTAGTCAGATGTTGACCATTACTCTTTGTTACGTTTTTTCTGGTGACGTGATAATGAAGCCTAGCATACTTTCAACTTTGCATGATTATTTCATGAATGGAATTTTATTTGGGTGGATTTTTTATTTGGACTACACCGACCTGTCGCGTGTCCCTAGCTTGTTGCCATGAATAAAAAAATAATTATTGGTGGGACGATGGCTCCCATCTTTACGTGGTTGACATACATGGGAGCGGATCTACTATTTTCAAAATGTACATTTTAACCATATTGTTATTTTCATGCATTTTTTATATTTTTTATTTAAAAAATCAAATTATTACGTATATAAAAAGATATGTACGGGGACACATATTTTGACAACAACAGATTTACTTCCGAGATACACCACTCACGGATAATTAGGAATGATTGCTGCTAAAACTAATATATTTCATCAAGTTTTAGACTTTTAGTTAGCCTTATAATACATGGCACAGGGAAATGGTACTCATATCGGGTGTTCTTTTCTTACAAGTTACAACACAGGTTAATGATGACATTAATATATTATATTTTCGTACCTTTATATGTATTCGTGTCGGACACATTGTACTGTGTCTGAACAAGAAGATTCATATATGTTATGAAAACCTCCGTATATATTTGTTTGAAACAGATGCAATGGTAGTTTTTGGAAAATGCTATGCTTACAACTAATTTTGGTTGTAAGCTTTACCATCGACTGGACCGAGTGGGATCGGATGGGACCATATTAGCAGGGGTAGATATGGATTATAAGAAACTTGTAAATATCTGGCAGTAAACTTAGCATTTTTTTCTTATATCAAAAACATCAATACTCATGTGTGCATTGGAAATTGTTAATGTAGGGAGGCATCCTGCTAGGACCGTCGGCCCTCGGCCGGAGCCGGACGTTCATCGACAATGTGTTTCCGACGCGGAGCCTGACCGTCCTCGACACCACCGCCAACATCGGCCTCATCTTCTTCCTCTTCCTCGTCGGCCTCGAGCTCGACCTCCGCTCGCTCCGCCGCACGGGCAAACGTGCCCTTGTCATCGCCCTCGCGGGCATCTCCCTCCCCTTCGTCCTCGGCATCGGCACCTCCGTCGTCCTCCGCTCCTCCGTCAACAAGGGCGTCCGCCAGGGCCCCCTTCCTCGTCTTCATGGGCGTCGCCCTATCCATAACCGCCTTCCCCGTCCTCGCACGTATCCTCGCCGAGCTCAAGCTCCTCACCACCGACCTTGGTCGCATGGCCATGTCCGCCGCAGCGGTCAACGACATCGCCGCGTGGATCCTACTGGCCCTCGCGATCGCGCTCTCGGGCTCCGGCTCCCCGTTGGTGTCTCTCTGGGTCCTCCTCAGCGGAGTTGCTTTCGTCGCTGCCGTCGCCTTCTTATTGCGTCCGGTTCTCGATTGGATGGCCCGTCGCTCCCCCGACGGAGAGCCCGTGAAGGAGGTCTATATATGCGCCACCCTGACCATGGTCCTCGCCGCGGGGTTCGTTACCGACACCATCGGCATCCATGCGCTCTTCGGGGCCTTCGTCGTCGGCATATTCGTCCCGAAGGACGGGCCCTTCGCCGGGGTCCTCATCGAAAAAGTCGAGGACCTCGTCTCCGGCCTTTTCCTCCCGCTCTATTTCGTCTCCAGCGGCCTCAAGACCAACGTCGCGACGATCAGCGGCGCCAAGTCGTGGGGTTTACTCGCCCTCGTCATCACCAATGCCTGCCTCGGCAAGATAGGCGGCACCATCGTCGCCTCCCTCGTCGTCAAGATCCCGATCCGGGAGGCCGTCACCCTCGGCTTCTTGATGAACACGAAAGGTCTCGTCGAGCTCATCGTTCTCAACATAGGCAAGGACCGCAAGGTGCTCAACGACGAGACCTTCGCCATTCTCGTGCTCATGGCCTTGTTCACGACCTTCATCACCACCCCGGTCGTCATGGGCGTCTACAAGCCTGCGCGGCGGAGCGCCCGCTACAAGCACCGGACGATCCAGCGCGCCGACGCCGACAGCGAGCTGCGTGTCATGGCCTGCTTCCACGGCAGCCGCAACATCCCGACCCTGATCAACCTCATCGAGTCGTCCAGAGGGACACGACGGCGCGGGCTGACGGTCTACGCCATGCACCTGACGGAGCTCTCGGAGCGGTCGTCCGCCATCTCCATGGTCCACAAGGCCCGGCGGAACGGCATGCCCTTCTGGAACAAGAAGTTCGACCGCCAGGGCAACGGGGACCTCATCGTCGTCGCCTTCGAGGCGTTCCAGCAGCTCAGCAGCGTCGTCGTGCGCCCGATGACCGCGATATCGCACCTCAACACGATCCACGAGGACATAATCGCCAGCGCCCAGGACAAGCGCGCCGCGCTGATCCTCCTCCCCTTCCACAAGCTCCAGCAGGTCGACGGCACGTTCGAGTCCCTCGGCCACGTCCACCAGCTCGTGAACCGGCGGGTCCTCCGCCACGCCCCGTCCTCGGTCGCGATACTGGTCGACAGGGGGCTCGGCGGCACCGCCCAGGTCTCCGCGAGCAACGTGTCGTACGCGGTGGCCGTCCTGTTCTTCGGCGGGCCGGACGACAGGGAGGCCCTGGCCTACGGCGCCCGCATGGTGGAGCACCCCGGCATCGCCCTCACCGTCGTCCGCTTCGTGCGCTCTTCGGGCTGCAGCACTCTGGACGACGAGGCGAAGGACGACGAGGCCGACATTGCCAAGTTCCGGGCCGACGTGTTGGAGAAGAACGCCGACACCGTGAGGTACGAGGAGAAGGAGATGGGAGGGAAGGGGGAGGTGGTTTCGGCGATCAAGGGCTTGAGCAGGTTCAACCTCTTCCTGGTCGGGAGGAGCCAGCCGTCGCCGGCATTGCTCGAGAGGACCGACTGCCCGGAACTCGGGTCGGTGGGGAGCTACCTCTCGTCGAACGAGGTGTCGACTATCGCGTCGGTTCTGGTCATACAGAGGTACGATCCGAGGGCCGACCCGTCGAAGCTGGTGGAGGAGGAGGCCGAGGTGCACGACGTGCCCGACACGCCGTTGTCGAAGTCGGCTGTCCTGCCGGACTCTGTAGTGTAGTGTAGGCAGGGAAGAAAGAATAATAGTGTACATATATAATAATTAAGGGGAAATTATTCAGTATTTTTCTCCACTTATGGCATAAAAATCCATAAGATGAGAGGGCTGTCTTGCATGCACTCATTTTTATGCCATCAAGAGAAGAAAAAAAAAAAAAAAAAGTAAAATGTACGGTAAATTCGGCTCACTGAATAATCTCTCTATAATAAGAGACGTGGCATGCAAAATTGTAGTTGTTCTTGTATTCAAGTTGTAGAGCAGATATCCGGAGGGATCGATAAGGTCCGAGTCTTTCAATTGTGTGTTCGTAGAATTCTAAAAAAAAATTGTAGATATCTAAATTTGAAGTAATCATGCATGGCTAAACGATGGTGTCCATATATCATATATAATTTATCTTCAACTTCTTAGACAATGCTCTCTTTATTCTTTTAGGTATTGTTTGGAGAGAGAGAAAAAATGGAGGAAAGAAAAATATTGAGAAAAAAATGAGAGAAAAATTTAAAATAGTGGTGTTTGGAAAGGGGGAGAGAAAATTAGGGAGGAAAATTCATATGGGTCCCACCCAAAAAAATTTCTCCCCAAATTGGAAGAAAAATGGAGAGAATTGAGAGAATTGTGAAAGAAATTACCCAACTACCCTTCAATAAATTAAGTATTAATTATGATTTGAAAAAATCAAGGACTAAATAGTAAATATATCTTTTTTCATAAATAAACAAAATATTATTTTTAAAATTTTTCTTCCCCTACTTTTTGGTTATCAAACAAGAAAAATTAATTTTATCTTCATTTTACTCTCCTCTATTTTCCTCCCCCTCAAAATTTTTTTTTTCCTTCTCAAAAAGTTTCCAAACACACTGTTAGGCGGAGTCTGAGTCTTGTATTTGATCATATTTTACCGGCTACATAGTATAACACGTGGAAACCCACCATGTTAATATATATATAAAACATCTTAGGGTGAGTAAAATTTAATTAATGGTTCCGAAATTTAATAGCTGATAACACACTTTTGACAGTCTTTCAATTATCAAAATTCTAACAGTTTTCTACTCAGAACTATTAAAATTTAATTTTGCACGCCTGAAAATTTTTAAAAAATTTGTGCATATTTATAGCTACAAAATTTTGACAGTCCATATATAAAATCAGAAAAATGACCTAAAGAGAAACTTTTGTAGTGCCTAATATGTTTTTTTGTTGGTACCTATGTTGTTTTTATCCTGACTAGTTAAATATCTTGAATATATGTCTTGAGCTTTACTTTAATTTTGGGTAACGCCCCCTATTAGCCTCTCATTTGTTGTCGGAAATCCCAGCCCATATACGTAGGCCTAGAAACTCGTGCCCTATTTTCACAGGATAACTCCTACAAAATGTTCCACAAAAATCCTTTACAAAATGTTACATAATATCCTAAGGAGAACTTGGTCAATCTGGCATTCATAATGAATCTAGTAATAAAAAAAAAATTAATCTAGTACAGAACTCATCATACATCTTTCATAGCAACAGTTAGATTATATATGTACACATTCTCATACAAGATGGAAATGAAGGATGTACAATAAGTCTAACACATAGAATAATTTTTTGGATGATATACAAAGTCCACATTTGGATACCAATACTATGTTTGGGTCACACCTCACCAGAAAATTTTGTTAAATAATAATTGCAATTCCATAATAAGGATATTCAACTTTTTTTTCTTGCAGAAATTTGAAAATAGATATCCTTGTGGAAACTATTATGTGAGATCAATTTGTCATGAAAAATAAACTTGTGGAACCACAATTCGCCACTTACTAATACAAGATAACAATAGCAGAAAACCTATCTGATGATATGTGACGAGGTCCGGGCCCAAAGGCCGATTCAAACTCTCGGTAGACTCTCCGGTGTTAGGCCTTCTTTGGTTTGCGGAAAGGAAAGGAAAGGAAAGGAAAGGAAAGCCAATTCATTCTTTGTTATTTATTTAGAAAATTATAATTTCTATTAAACGGTGTTTGGAAAGACCGTGTGATTATAGTCAGAATATATTTTACTTTCCATTATAGTATCTGATTTTTGTATAAAAAAAAATCAAGTCAATTTTGCAATATCATCCTCTTGCTAATGCGAAAACTTATGACTCATGAATATTTTAGTCTAAAAGGTAGTATGGATAAAAATGGTAAATAATATTTATGAGTAGGAATATTTTAGTCAAAAAATTTGTAATAAATGCAGGAAAGTGATTCCTTAGATGGATGGAGGGAACCACTTTTCTCCCTATTTTTCTAATCCTTGGGAATCATTTTTTTTCCAACTTTTTTTCTTTGGCTTCCAAATATTGGAAATGAATTACTTTCTTTTCCCAAACTCAAATTCTGGTAACTGAACGAGGCCTTAGTCTAGACTCAGCTCTCCCATGTCATTCACATGACTATCCTTAGGCCTCTAGGGGTGTAAATCGGACGGACGGACACGGACAGTCCACTGTCCGTGTTCGGTCCGTAAATAAAAATGAGTTCGGACGGACGAACACGGACATTCCACTGTTCGAGTTCGGACCGGACGGACACGGACAATCATTGTTCGTTAATTCAATCGGACGGTCCGCGGACAAAATAAATATATTGTCAAAGCTGTTATTTTATCAAAATACTTCGATAGTTGGTACAAAAAATAAAGTTGAAAGAAAAGACAACTGAAGTTTATAGAATAAAACAAACAATGGTAAAAGATTAATGAAAATTAAGACTGAACAACCAAAAATTGATGCAAAACCAAAATGATACGACATAATTGATGCAAAACTAAAATGAGTCTCCACTATCGGACGGTCCGCGAACAAATTCGGACCGGACATGGACATGACCGTGTCCGGATCCGATTTTTAAACGGACCAAAAAAAATGTCCAAGTTCTGTTCGTTAATTCAATCGGACGGCCACGGTCGAACCATTTATCGAGCCGGACACGTACGGACAACGGACTACTTTGTCCATTTTACAGCCCTATAGGCCTCCTTTGGTTCGCACATTCATAGCATTGAAAAGAAATATCATTCATTTATTATGTTTAAATGGCAAAGAAAAGTACGAGGAAAGTAAAATAATTTCCAAAGAAAACAAATATAGAAAGAAAAATATTAACCCTTATATATATAGGGCTAATAAGGTAACAAATATATTTATATAGGGCTAATAAGGTAATTTATATTTTATTAATTTAAATTATTAAATAATTGTAACCCATCTCTTATGTAACAACCAGCCGTAACCTCTCTCGGACGTGCATGCTTCCCTTTCTCTTTCTTTGTCCAGGTTTATCTTTCTCTCTTTTTCTAATGAATAATGCTATTTGTACCTCCAAATTGTACCTCCAAATCGTCCCTTCTTACGTGGTAGTTGACTTAATATATTGATGTAGTAGCTGACGTAACAAATTTTAAATTTTAAATTCAAATTAACATTAAAATTAATGTTAACATTAATATTATTATTAACATTAACATTAATATTAATATTAATTAATATTAACATTAAATTAATATGAACAAAATTGGGTAATTTTTTTATTAAATGATTGATGATATACATACAACTAAAATGGCTTATTTTTGAGCCGTTTGGAAGCCGTATAATATATTGGAAGATGTTAAAGTCCTTTCCACTGCATCAAATTATTGTATGATTCATATAACTTGGTTTTGTTGGTTCCATGTGGAATTGTTTCAACTTTCAGGGCCGGCTCTGAGTTAATGGGGGCCCTAGGCAAATTTTCGAAATGAGACCCATATATAGTGTAAAAAAAATTAAAACAAAAATAAAAATAAATCAAGAAAAATGTTGCCACCAAGAATTGAACCTATGATCTCTAGTGTGCAACTCCAACATAATAACCACTACACCACAATCGTATTGTATTCAAAAAGGATCATTGTATATACAAGTTCTATTTCAGTTACAAAATTATTGATATATTTATATGTCTAAATTAATTTTTTTGGGCCCTTTTCATGGGTTCTGGACGGTCGCTCTGGGCCAGGGGCAAAAGTTCAATACTTTGTTAGGTCATATCCCGTAGCAAGTGAAAGCGCGGAGGCGGATCCTTTTGAGAAAATGAGTGCTTATGCATCCAATGCCATCAAATAGGCTGCAAAGTCGGTCTGACTGTAATTTGTTGATCTGAAATTGACATTAGTCTTTCCTAAGGATGAGAGAGAGTCGAGTAAACCGATTCAATTTAGCCCCGGGGGTTGGAAATAGTAAAAATAGAACTCAAATGCAACTAGCCAATCCAACTTCCATCGACTTCCCTCGCCGATTGCAAGCAACCAGCACAATCAAGGAACTACCAAATTTAGGTATTTCTTAAGGAAGCTATTATGTTGTCTGCAGTTTGTGACCGCGGACATGACCGCTGGCCGACGTGGCATCCGGCCATTGACTCCCGGTCCGGATGGAATCCGAAGATAGCAGGTGGAGTCAATAGGTTGCCGCAACGTCGGCAGACGGTCATGTCCGTAGTTATAAACCGCACGCAAAATATCATTTTCAATTCCTTAATCCTATTGTCTAATTTGACGTAACCATCCTCCTATGACTGGATACAAAATCTACCAACAAATTAAATTGTAACGCAATGAAAATGAGAGTCTATCAAAACAAAAAAGGAAATGAAGACGTTAGACGACAGTGTACAACAATGACAGATCTGAATGAAAATTAAGGCACTGATGATCCAAGGAGTATGGATAACCGATTGTTTTCCTAAAAAGCCAGATTATTGACGCCAGCTTAAATCAGCAGCTCATAGAAACGTCTACGATTTGGCTTCTTCAAATAGGTCATAGGTGTGTTAGGTCAGGTTGTGAGTCATATACCAGCACCTTGACGACTGGCTGCACAACCTCTGCATCAAGACGACAATCGTAGTCGCCTTTTCCATCGACATTCGATGGCGACTGGATGTTATCACAGGGCTACTCACATTATTGGTCATGTACAGATAGATATGTCAAGTCTGGCCTAATACTTGACAAAAGTGTACACTTCACACATTGGATAACCGAACTCAGCTAGCTCTGGTGGTCAACAAGGAGAGGTACAACATTATCGGCTAAACGGACGGTCTCGGTCGAACTGCGGGTCGAACTGCGGGCCAAATAACATACAACGCAGCATGCACAAGACAAATTGGATATGTTTACAGATCGGTAGCACATCATTTTTAAAAAGAATTCTCGATTTGGGAACTCAAAACAAAATATTCCTATATTAGTTCCTCCTAAAAATTTTACAACTTCAATTCATGTATTCAAGTATTAAACAACTATTATTTATTTCTATATAAATTTATTTTTACAATTTTTACAATTATTTTTAATATAATCATATGCACTAATAATACATTATTTTTACATAAAATTTTACACAAAAAAACTAAATTATGTGTAGGATTCCAAAATCCTCTAAAATATTACTGAAAAAGTAAAAAATAAAAATCTCAACCAGAACTTTAATAGTATAATTATTATATTAATTATATTTATAAATTAAAAGATATAGCATAAAGATCATCAGATTTGAGCATTTTCTTTCTCCTTTTCAAATTTGAGGACCATCTCTCTCCTCCCTCAAATTTTTTTTCTCAATTTGAGAATAGAGAGGCCTAAGTGTTCCAGATCTTACTTAGCCCTTTAGGGAACTGTTAAGTTTGAGTCAAAATAATTAACAACTTTTTGCCTTTTTTTAAAATAAATTTTTGATCTTTTCTTTTCTTAAATTGATCAGAGTATCCATCCTTCCTTTTTGTTACTAGTTCAAAGCACAGCATATATACTCTCTCTCTCTCTCTCAACAGAGTTCAAAACTTCTTTGTCGATAGTGATTAAGGTCCATTTAAGATTATAAGGCCGAAGAGTCCATTGGCATACGCCAAACGATGGGTTGCTGGAATCCTTCGTCATAGCCGGCTAAATTATATATAATCAAAACTCCTACTCATCAGTATCATTGTCACAACTTTTGACAGAACAGTCAAATTTTGCATGGGCACTCCCTATTTTCTTAGTAAGATCCTATCATATATATGCACAAGATCAATGCATAAAAAAATGGTATTGGAAAAAATGTTTGTTGATAAACTGCTCAAAACCAGGCACAAGCTAACATTACATATAAAGCAGATCATCCCTATTAATTTCAGATCTTCGGAATCTCTAACGTTAAAAATTAGGAGGCCTGATCCCTTCTCCATCATCCTTTTTTCTTCATGTTAGATATCAAGAACTACGATCCTTTTCTTCCTCCATCAGCTAAATCCAAGTGACCCTTGTGGTCAGCAGGGAGCGGAAGAATATTTTTTTCTTCCATTTATGATGGAAAATGCAGTGTGTACAAAAAGTCGAGCCACAAGAACATATTTTTCCTTTCATTTATGATGGAAAATGCATTGTGCACAAAAAGTTCCAAACGTGCCGGACACCGTCATAAAAAATTAAAAGTAAAAATCATGAGTGGACAAGGAATCAGGGACATATGGAGCAACTCCGGAACGTAAATGTTGATGAGAGAAATGTCAAAGCAACAATACAAACACGACCCACATACAGACGCTATTGATTTTGGTGTCCTAACTCCTAATATATTTCGGAGAGTCTGGACCATATTTGATGTGTGTCGGACGCGACACAGCCACGGACCACGGTACCAGTTACCCAGCTGCCCGTTGGCACATGGAACCCAATAAAATATAGTACAGACTACAGAAGCTCGCGTAGAAAGCCAGAGCACCCATTAAATAAGTTTCCCAGAGTAAAGAGCAGGCATTGATGATGCCTGGCCAGGCCAGCTAGCTCACTTACTGGCTAGTTACATATGTTGACATCCATTCCCCCATTTCTCACTTGTTGACTTCATTTTTGAAGTTCTTCTGAAGCTTTAAAAAAAATGGTTATTTAATATTTAGTAATAGGTCATATATAATATTAGAGTTTGGATTTTCAAATTATCTGACATTAGAATATGGATCTCATTTTTACTGTTTATGTTATTAATTTTGAGTCCTGGAGACACAAATTCTAATATCGGACAATTTAAAGACTTAAATTCTAATATCACATGCTAAATTTAAAAAAAACACATGTAGAATGAAAAGAAACACCAGAATCTATTAAAACTGCGAGCAGACATGTAATATATATTTGCATGCATGGAATAGCAACTAAATTAACCATATATATATATATATATATATATATATATATATATATATATATATATATATATATATAACCATATATATATATATATATATATATATATATATATATATATATATATATATATTCGATCAGTATCGATCTATCTAGTCTACTACCATGAACAGTCGCGGCACGGCCGCGCGAGGAGGAGGCGGTGGAAGCTCCTGCGGAAGCAGCAGGCGAAGCGCAGGCGGCGCCAGAGGCGCCTGGGGAGCCTCTTGGCCCAGCGCAGGCGGGCGCAGACGAGGCGTCTGACTCGGACGGCGCAGCACCTGACCCTCTGCGCCCGGCTTTTCTTGCGGGAGAAGTGGTAGCTCCTCAGGAACAGCTGCCTCTTCTCCATGTACTCCGCCTGCTCCCACAGCCTCCATTCCGACGACGTCAGCCTCAACATCGGAACCTCGCTCGTCATCATATCATCATCACAACAATGGTCCGTCCGTCCGATAGAGGAGCAAGGAGGGAGGGAGGGAGGAAGGAAGAAAGGAAGGACTAGGAGGTTCTCTCGCTCTGGGACTTGGGATAGGGGGGGAGTAGTAACTATGGAAAAGTCCACTTTTCCTTCTCTCACGGCTTTTCCTCTTATAATAAGCTTAGAGGATGGACGACGGGTTCAGTTATTATTGGGCTAATTAGAGTTTGAGTAACGCTACTCGTACCTCCAAATTGTACTTTCAATATATTTTATATGACAGCTGACGTAGCATATTAAATAATATTATATGTCATCTGATATGATCGATGACATGACAAATTTTAACCTAAAAAGTTAATTATTCAATTTTGTCCATAATAATTTAATGTTAATGTTAATATTAATTAATATTAATGTTAATATGAATATTAATTAATGTTAATGTTAGTGTTAATATTAACATTATTGTTAATGTTAACGTTAATATTAATTTTAATGTTAATTTTAACATTAATTTTAATGCTAATTTTAATTTTAATCTCCAAATTTGTCACGTCAGTTGCCTCATCAACATGGCACGTCAGCTGCCACGTAAGGAAGGACGGTTTGGAGGTACAATATAGAGGGACAAATAGCATTATTCTTAGAGTTTACATCCAGTTTAGAGTCTAAATGAAAAGTTCAAATTTTTATTTCTTATTTTCTATTTCTCGTTATACCCTCCATAATATATATATATATATATATATATATATATATATATAATATATATATATATATATATATATATATATATATATATATATATAGGAAGGGATATTGCACCAAACTTATTGCATCAATTGTTGCACCAAACAATCTCAATCCCACATTTATTTCTATCATGTGGTTATAAAGCATTCCATAAAGTTGTTGCCACGACAGCATGCTTTATAACCACATGATTGAAATAAATGTGTGGTTGAGATTGTTTGGTGCAACAATTGATGCAATAAATTTGGTGCAATATCCCTCCCCTATATATATATATATATATATATATATATATATATATATATATATATATATATATATATATATATATATATACTAGCATATGTGTATGTATCTTGCACGTATTTTAACATTCTTTTAATTAACTTGGGAAGACTCTTTAGGAAGACCAAAGGGTAGTCTTCGTAATTATTAAGTTGTCTTTATTAAAATTAATGAACAATTTTTAATTAGTATAGACATGCAAGGGTATTTTCGGAATTCAAAATTTTCACCATCCAAGTTTTCTTAGAGCATCTCCAACCCTATTGTCTTGTTAAGTGTTGTGAGTCTTAGGTGGCTCCTATGTGGCATGAGCCACAAGACAATGTCTTGTTTATGTGGCAAAATTATATCTCAAAAGGCAATGAGATAGAAAAACTCTCTCCAATGCAAAAGTATTGAGGAGACAATAAAAAGTATTTTTTACAACTTTCAAGACAACTTTTAAGACAACTACTCATCTTCTTTCTTTTTTCTAATATTTTTTTATTCATAATTGATGACATGGAAGAGAAGACATTGTGAAGTGCATTGTCTAGAACAAGACAATCAACTTCACAATGTCTTCTTTAATTTTTGCCACATAAGCTTCACAATTGACTTGACAATTGCATTGGAGAAGAACTTTTGAATAAAATTTTGTCATTCCTATGTGGCAACAACTTTTTTCCAAAGTCACAATAGGGTTGGAGATGCTCTTATTATATATACTAGCATATGTGCACGTGCCTTGCACGTATTTTAATATTCTTTTAGTTAATTTAGGAAAACTCTTTAGGAAGATTAAGAGGTAATCTTCATAATTATTAAGTTGTCCTTATTAAAATTAGTGAACCATTTTTAATTAATATAGACATGTAAGGATATTTTTGGAATTCAAAAGTTTTACTATCAAGTTTTTCTATTATATATATATATATATATATATATATATATATATATATATATATATATATATATATATATATATATATATATATATACTAGTAAATGCACGTGCTTTGCACGTCTAATAACGTATAATAAGAATATTATTCAATTATACTCAAATATTTCTTCTAACTCATGTGGTTAAGGTGTGAGGTAGTTTTCTTGTTTGGTTGAGTTCAATTTCTCATGTTGACAAATTTAAACTTTTTCCATCAATTTTTTACACAATTTAATTTTTTTTTTATAAATAAAATAGACCGTGATATAATTACGGCTTACACGGCTCAAAAGTGAACCGTTTGAAGCCTCATTATATATATATATATATATATATATATATATATATATATATATATATATAATAATAATAATAATAATAATAATAATAATATATATATATATATATATATATATATATATATATATATATATATATATATATATATATATATATATATATATATATATATATATATATATATATATATATATATATATATATATATATTATTATTATTATTATTATTATTATTATTATTATTATTATTATTATTATTATTATTATATATATATATATATATATATATATATATATATATATATATATATATATATATATTATTATTATTATTATTATTATTATTATTATTATTATTATTATTATTATCAAACATGAAGGAAGAATATAATAGAAAAAAGAAAAAAAATCTAGGTTCTAAACTCTCAAATTGAATATGTTGTGACTTAAACTCTAACTATATAAAATTGGATATGTTGTGATTTAAACTCTAAACTGATATAAAATTTAGGATCTAAACACTAATCAGTTTTTTATTATTTCTAATATGTCGTGTGTTTTGAAGAGCGAAAATACTATTTGGCACCCGCGGGTGCACAGCCGGTGCACCCGCGGAGCCGAGAACGTCTCCGCTGTCGCGACCATCGCCCCTATCGTTCCGCTGCCGCCTTCCCCACCTCCCTTGCTCCACTGCCGCCGTCTCCCCTTCCGACTACAACGACGACGATCCCTTTGTCCCCTCCTGCTGCTCCGCCGTCCTCGACGTCGGTGTCGTCGCCGCCGCCCCCTCCTCCTCCGCGGAGTCCCCCCTCCCTCTACTGCTCTGCCACCTTCCCCTTGTTGCGGCGACGGAGGCGTTCTCGGCCCCGCGGGTGCACCGGCTGTGCACCCGCGGGTGCCAAATAGCAGATTTGTTTGAAGAGGGGCCGGAAGGCCGGCTACTTACTACTAATGTCTCTTTCTCTCTTATAATTCGTGCATGATTTTACATTCCTAACTTGTTTGGGTTTTATTTCCTTGGCTGTTCCTACTTTTTTTTTATCCCTTGTTTAATGCATATCAAGACATGGAAATTAGACTAATTAGTGTATTTTCATTCTAAGCAAATATATATCAAGTGAGAAGCTAATATGTTTCATCATTCGCTGGGTTTGATTCGGACCTTCCAAAAATTACCATCCTCGACAGTGCACAATGACACACTAGGGTCATATTTGGTTCGCAAAATTTGGATCTTGAAAAAGAATCTTTTTTCTTTATTTTATTCGGATGCAAAGGAAATTGATTTCTAAGAGAAAAAATTCACCCCCACCCCCCACCCCCCACCCAAAAAAAACCCCACCTAAACCCACCCAAACCCAATAATTCATTTTCCTCTAAGTATTCACTTTCCCTCTTAAATTTTTTGGTTTTTCCAAATATCGAAAAAAAAATGATTGGATCTGCAATTTTTCAAAGGAAAAATGAGAGCAAAGAATCAATTTCATTTCCATTCCTTTCTGCAAGCCAATCGAGGCCTAGAGGTGTGAGCTGACAGAGCCAGGCCGAGCCGACCAGATGCGAATTGATCGAATTTTACTTAGTTTTTGAACAAAGGCCGATTCAAGCCGATTTGACGAAGCGGACATGTTCGGGCCAGTCTCAAAGTCGAAAACCCAACCTGACCTAGAACCTCGGTTCTTAGTTGGACTGGGTCCAATTCGAGCGCGGACCTGGTCCGATCTGCCCAGATTTAAAAAAAAAAAAAATGTGTGTGTGTGTGTGGGGGGGGGGGGGGGGGGGGGGGGGGGGGTTATTTTGACTATTTAAGAAAAATAGTTGAAAATAATAAAGTAATAAAAATATTAAAAAAATTATTTATTTGAGAAATTTAATGGTTTTTTTTTGTTTATAGAAAAAACTGAAATAGGGAGTCTAAATTTTATTTTTGATTTATTATTCAATTTTTGATTTTCAAATAAATGGATCTAACTCTGCAAGACGTTGGTGTTTCATTCTTCCGACCATGTAGTGTCTTATATAGTAAGAGAATGAAAATCAAGTTCATTAATGTCGACATTTTTATCTCTTACGTGTTGCGTTTACTTTTTCGCACGAGCCCAATATTGAAAGAAAATGCAAACTTGTAAAATATCTAGTTGCAAGTTGCAACATGCGCCTTTTCTTAATATTCATGAACCTCCATTAGAAGAAGATTTGATGCTAATGTGGATACCATGGTCATTAGAAGATCATGTGTCAAAGAAGAAAATATAGGATAAAAATTTTCGTGTGCTTTCCACCAATCTAAAATTGAAAAATATGATCTAGAATTGTTGTCATCTTTCATGATATAAGTTTAAATATATGAACAATTCTTGAGTTATAGAGGGAAGAATGTATTTTTTTTTCTTCCTTCGTAGTATACTTTAGCAACATTAGGATTCATACTATATATTTTTCAAATTGTAATTAAAAAAGTAATATATTTAAATACTTATATAATATAATATAAAATATATTCAAATCTCAACTTGATTTCTTCCAAAGCATGATGTAAAATTGTTGCAGCTTGGTCGTGGTCGATCAAGTTGAAGTTTCCATAATCAGATTTTTCAAACTCGTGCAATTATTTTTCACTTTAGTCTCCAAAAAGTAGCTACTTCACCGAATAGGACAAAAGATTGATTGAAATTATTTGAAAAGAGGGAAAAAAAATTTGTTGTGGTAAATTTAGGTAAATTAATCCTTATTTCTAAAAAAAAATTGCATGTCAAATGACCACAAATACACTTATAATATTGTTCGTATATGGCTATTTTGGTCATTTTCAACAAAATGACCAAAATATCTCATATTAGTTGTCACACCTGTACTGTCTCACCCCGCTCAGTTCAACGGGATGAATCAAAAGAACACAACGGCGTTTGGACTTGGCTATGCAACGGTTTTGTCACGCCACGGTACCGAAATACGGGGATGGACATGGCCATCTACCCCGTATTAGGTACAAAGACGTCATACAGTGATTACAGATGTCAAGAAACTAGGGGGGTGCATGATACAATCAAGTCACCGATGGTCTCACATAGCATCTATGTCTCAATCAATCAAGCAAGAAGTAGTAAATAATGATCATATAAGACAAAGCAGTAAGACGTCCCCGACGCTTCATCAAAATGATGCATGAGACTAGCTTTACGAGTGACAATATCATTCACAATAGTGGAGTGCAGTATCTGACTACTGTACTGTACCGAGCCAGCCTCTCCCTATAGGAAGGTTGGAACTGTTACTGATTTTACTCAGCCCGGTGGCCTGGCAAGGGACCGACGCTTACTGATTATTGTTTACTGTTATATATTTGGTTTGGCTAGCCCTGTTTGGATACGGCACGATATGAGGATTCATATATATAAGCATTACTGGGATAACCTAGACAAACTATATAAAGCCGTAGGATTGATTGGCCGCCTGTAAACTGACTTGCTTGTGATTTGTTTCTTCTGTTAGTAGCCGAGGACATTGACTGTCGTGGTGAGTGGTCCAATCAATGTCCTTATTTTGTTGTTGGGTTAGGTCATTGTGCTACGACATGCTATGAACCAAAGTTGCGACACAGAAGTATATAACTTGATCATGATCATATGACATATTTATCACGATGTGATACGATATCTTTTGTCTTTGTTTGGTGTAGTGATGTCACATTGCCTCGATGATGAGATATATGCCTATGCTTATGTTCCGACCTTATTATGTATAATTGGGTTATATCTCATTCATTTTGTGTAAGCCCCTGAATTTAGGGCTTATTTTTTTAATTTGAATAATCAATTAATTAGAATATTATTATTTGATTTAATGCTCTTTACCGTGACTTGGAATTCTAGAGCATCAGGGATGCCAGTCTCTGGAAACTTTCTTCTTGGAGTTTGTAGTAGACGAGATTATCTTCATTTTGATATATCCTGTCCCACTCGAACTTGTTCCCTTGTATCCTTTTTGCTTCGCGCAAGTTCGGGTCAATATTAGACCATCTAATTATTAAATTGAATTCCCACTTTTATTTTGATCTTCGTTTGCGCGTTACCGTGACTTTTAATTTAGGAGCACCAGACCTGTCATTTTCTCGAAACCAACTTGTCATGCCTGATCTACTCAAGACGCTCTTCACCCACGACCTTCGTGTCCCACCCAGACACACCATTTTGTGCTCCATTTCCTTCGCACAACTTTCGGTTCAATTTAGACCAATTTATCGTCTGCCGTAATTCCTGATTTAAATTCCAATTTAATTTCGGGACCCGACATCGACCCAACCTAGTCGACCCCAAATAGGGACATGGCCCACATGAAGCCTACTACCCGCCTGACACTTGTGTCCCATTTATTGGAGCCCCCACATGCTACTTATTTACCCATGATTTTAAATACCCATTTTAATTTAATTATTGTCTCCTGTCCGATTTTGACCCGACCCGGCTCGACCGGACCCGAGCCCAAGCTCCATATTGTTCTTTCAGGACTGCCCAAATATTCCACGTAATTTTCTTATTTTTCCTAATTTGAAAATATCTATTCCTTCTCTCACTAAATATCTCTCTCTTAAATATCTTATATATATATATACATATATATATATACACTCTCTCTCTCTCATCACTCTCTCTCTTACCTACCAGCTAACCCCCCCCCCCATGTGGTCAGCCGACCTCTCTCTCTCTCCCTCTAAATATCTATCTATTCTCACTCACTCTCTCTTTCTATTAACTTATTATACACATTAATATCCTACTCTCTCTCTCTTCCCTATTATACACAACCACACTCCACCTCACTCCCCTCTCACATCAGCACTCAGCTCACCTCACCCCCCCCTCTCCTGTACATGCCCGACCACAACCCCCTCCCATTTCTTCTTCTTCTTCCTCACTACTTCTTGTTTTTTTTTCTCTCTTTCATTCAAACCACCACCACCTTCATCATCATCCTAACCATCACCACCACCTCCACCTTCCTCTCATTCTTCTCCTCCCCCCCAGGCCGCCGCCTCGACGGCGAGCCCGACGAACCTCCGGCCAGGCGTGGCCATGCTGCGCGCATGCATGGCGCACGCGAGGGGTGCAGCAGCGCGACGTGCGCGCGAACAGCGACGGTGCGCCGCGGCCATATGCGCCGGCGACCACTCCCTGGCCCTCGACGACGACCGACGAGCCCTCCACGGTGGTGCCCTCCGTACGGCAGTCCCTGTGCCGCCCGGCCAAGGCAGCAGCATCCAAGAAGTCGTTGCCGCTGATATTGTGGTCGGCCGTCGCCGGCGTTGCACCACCGCGACCACGCCGCGCGTGTCCCCACATGCACCACCCCGCGAGGCAAGCCCCGGCGAACTTCCATGCACCACCGCGCACCACCCCGGCAGCGACCAGTTCGACGGGAAGTCGATTTCGACTTCGGGATCGAAATCCCGTCGTGACGCGCGTATTGGAGAGGCCAGAATCGCGTCTCGAACCAGCAACTTCGCGTCGATTTTCTGGACAATCCGACCGTTGGATCGGCGATTTCTTCGCTCCGTCTCAATCTCGGTATATCCACCTTCACTTCTCTCAAATTTCACCCGTTAATTTCGTCGTTTGATACATCAAAACCGGCCACCAAGTTGACGTTTTAATTTGTACTATTTTTGGACAGTTTTGCGACGCCAACTTCGCGGGTTCGTATCTTCGTCATCGCAGCTCCGTTTTGCGCGCCACCAGTTCCGGTGCACAGCTGGTATAACCCTCTTCCTGCCCCCTTTAGATTTCATTTCAGTTTGAGCATGTTAGGTCGGTCGAATTCGACGCCAAAGTTGGCCGTTCGAATTCTTAGTGTTGCACTTGTAAAACTTCATTTTTGAACCCGGGACTCCGGATTCAATTTCTGACACCACCAGTAGACTCGTGGCGTCGTTCTGGCATGTTTTCATATAAAGTTTGCTTGATTTGGAGAACGTGGGCCCTGGCACGCATTTCGGTGCAAAGCGGGTCCCACTTTCTGAGTCAACGGGACTTTTTGACGCCGGCTCATCGGAATCCAATTCTGGATATACCGTTGAGTTCGTATCGTCATTTTGGACTCGTTGACATATAATTTGCTGAGTTTTGAGGACATTGGCTCCGACACGCTTTTCCGTACAAATTGGTTTCCAATGTCCGGGTCAACGGACCAATTTGAGATCGGGTCAACGGAATCCAATTCTGGATATACCGTTGGGTTCGTATCGTCATTCTGGATTCGTGGACATACAATTTGTTAGGTTTTGTGCACTTTTATTTCGGCACGTTTTTCGGTGCAAAGTGTGTCCAACGACGGACATCATTTTGGCCCGAAATTACCGTTTTGCCCCTGTGTCCAAATTGGACTTTTGGACAGGCTATCCTAGCTGATTTGACCATTCTGGACACGTTGGTGATGTTAGTTTCATCATCCGACAACATCTGTAGATTTCTTCCCTTTTTGTGTCACCCTATTATAATAATATTTTCTCCTTTTGGTTGTTTTAGAGATCCGTCGATTTCAGTGATTTCTAAATCACTGAAATTTATAAGTTGACCTTGTAGATGTTTATAGAGACTAGCTTTGACCCAGTTTGACCATGGTTGACTACTTTGACTGAACGTCGAAGTAGAGTCAACATTTGACCTAAGTTAGACTAGTTTTGACCTTGGTTGACCACAGTTGACTATTTTTGACCAAAGTCAACCGGAAGTCAGCCGTAGCCTAGGATTGACCAGAACTTGACCGAAGTTGACCAGTTGACCAAAGTCAACTGTACGTCAATCTTAACCCAGTTTGTCTTAGTTTGACTTAGTTTGACCTAGATGTTAGTATGTCTTTTGACCCTGATCAGCTCTTGTATTATTTCATCTTTAGGTCTGTGGCTTTACTCCGAACCCTGATTCATATTGACAGCAGGACCCCAGGCGAGTACATTCTCTGATAATATTTCTGTTTTATGATATAGTTTATGTTTCTTGTATTTAGTGTAGATATGCTTGTTCTCGACACATTGGTCACACGGATTGGTATTCATGGATCCCGACGAGAGATGTTTCTCCTTCTTAGGTTGGGATGTATTGTGCAAGCACCCTTGTAGCTCTTGCTCGATATGTGGTCACTGATTCTAGAGAAGGTTCGCGACCTTCTCATTAGAATCCCGTGCAGTGACGTGTCCTGTTTGGATCCACTATACTAGTCGGGGATGGGGAGTATTAGTGTAGATGTGTGGTCATTAGCCACCTTGTTGTTCTTGTAGATCTTGTGAGTGTTAATCATACACTCCACGTATGATTAACCAGGCCAGTAGACCTTGTGCAAGACCCAAGCCGGCCACATGTTGAAACTAGTACTCACACACTTAGATAGATGATTCTTGATTCTTGTACATGCCATGATCAGTTTTACTTGCCTTGCTCTAGCTCTAGATTTACAGCTTACCTTGCCATGATACTCACATGTACATTTCATTATTTCTTGTATATTCTCTCTATTTACTGCTACATGTTCAATATCGTATAATTAGAACTGTTATTTGAGATTTGTGCTCGTTCCGCTCCTGACTGGATACGTTATGAAATTTTAGGAGTAGTTGTGCCCTCATTATTGGACTTCATGATGTTGCTAGCTGAGGTGGATCTCACTATTCTTCTATGTGAGTTGCCTGGTAGTTATCCTTAGTTAGTCTTGATGTTCCTTCTTTATCTTTCATGTCTTATGATCATTGTAGATTCTAGTTGTTCTAGTGATATTGTTATTATTTCTTGTCTTATCTTCCTTAGTTTTCGTGATGTGACATGAGTACATTTCTAGATATAGATTCATAGAAGTTGTAGTTAGTATAATATACTTGACAGCGTTCTACCGCCGATACCGCGGCGTAGGCTGGGCGTGGCCCACGTATTCGTACCCGTATATCCGGGTGCGGGTCGTGACACGTTTTTAGTGGTGGCCCATGCAGGTCAGTCTTTGCAATTAATGCGAAGTCGTGGTAGTACTTGAGCTTATCTGTACTACTGCGAGCCTGCCCTAGGATTAAGGTTGAGTAATGGAATATTTTAGGATTTTGGTACTCAGTCACATATTAGGAACTCTTGGTAGATTCTAGGGATGACCCCTGGGAATCTTATTTCGAAACTCTTCGAATCTATTCCCATTTGTTTCTATCTGTCCTGATTCCTGAGATATCTGTCATTATCAAACTTTATTCCTTCTTGTGATGAGTTTGTGGACCCCAGAGGGGAGGTATAAGTTGGACTAGTATATCATCTAGGTCGGGGAGAGAATATGATTTACCAACCTCGTATCATGGTCGAGGTTTGTTTTAGATTATATTCCACCATTTTCTATCTTGACCTAGGTAGTACCCTCGGGACTCTTCCTAAGATTTATTTTCCTCTGAACCCTATCTCGGAAGTTGTTCCGTTGTTTCTATTAACTTACCCTTGACTTTTTGTTGAATTTTAAATCTTAATATTCGTTGTTGACCTTTGATTTTGTTTCGGATAATTCTTTAAGAATTGAGTTAAGATATCCTGATAAACACATTTTGGACGAGGACAATGAGAACAGTAAGTGTCTTCTTTACTTATGGAGTTTGGAATTTATCGCAGTCATATTAGCTAGCCTCACAGGGACATGGAGCCTGATTTGGATATACTATCCTAGTTATGGAATTTAGATTCTCTTGCAGCCATACCGGTTGGCGTGGTAAGGAATCTAGATGACATGATTATAGGGTGTATACCTTGGTTATGGACTCTATCGTTTATTGTAGCTATGTTTACTGGCGTGGCGTAAATTCTGGCAACATGATTTTGGATAGACGTGTATGGTTATCAGGTCATATCTTAAGTTGATTCACTTCTTTTACCAATTGAGCAAGATAATTCCTACCATTATTTCTTGTTTATCATTATTTTCTCTCCCATCGCATGATGATTTTCTCATCTTACCGTCATTTCCTTTGCCTTGTTTAGCTATGTCTTGATTACACAAACCATCCCGTACTTGGACTTCAATTATATCTTCGATTTTCTAAATTGTCTCTAAAATCGTGCCCCAATGACTTGACTTATTTCTGAAATCATGCACATATGATTTTGTTCATATCATAATTCTATCGCGCCAAATCCATCATCGTGCCTAAACAATTTTGTAAATCGATTCTCTGATTGTGCAAACTCGTCATTCTTGGATCGTGCCTAAAGTATTGCCTAAACCTTCTATCATATTTTAACCCCACTACCAACCTTTAATTTCGAGGACGAAATTTTTATAAGGTGGGTAGGATTGTAAGCCCCTGAATTTAGGGCTTATTTTTTTAATTTGAATAATCAATTAATTAGAATATTATTATTTGATTTAATGCTCTTTACCGTGACTTGGAATTCTAGAGCATCAGGGATGCCAGTCTCTGGAAACTTTCTTCTTGGAGTTTGTAGTAGACGAGATTATCTTCATTTTGATATATCCTGTCCCACTCGAACTTGTTCCCTTGTATCCTTTTTGCTTCGCGCAAGTTCGGGTCAATATTAGACCATCTAATTATTAAATTGAATTCCCACTTTTATTTTTGATCTTCGTTTGCGCGTTACCGTGACTTTTAATTTAGGAGCACCAGACCTGTCATTTTCTCGAAACCAACTTGTCATGCCTGATCTACTCAAGACGCTCTTCACCCACGACCTTCGTGTCCCACCCAGACACACCATTTTGTGCTCCATTTCCTTCGCACAACTTTCGGTTCAATTTAGACCAATTTATCGTCTGCCGTAATTCCTGATTTAAATTCCAATTTAATTTCGGGACCCGACATCGACCCAACCTAGTCGACCCCAAATAGGGACATGGCCCACATGAAGCCTACTACCCGCCTGACACTTGTGTCCCATTTATTGGAGCCCCCACATGCTACTTATTTACCCATGATTTTAAATACCCATTTTAATTTAATTATTGTCTCCTGTCCGATTTTGACCCGACCCGGCTCGACCGGACCCGAGCCCAAGCTCCATATTGTTCTTTCAGGACTGCCCAAATATTCCACGTAATTTTCTTATTTTTCCTAATTTGAAAATATCTATTCCTTCTCTCACTAAATATCTCTCTCTTAAATATCTTATATATATATACATATATATATATACACTCTCTCTCTCTCATCACTCTCTCTCTTACCTACCAGCTAACCCCCCCCCCCCCTATGTGGTCAGCCGACCTCTCTCTCTCTCCCTCTAAATATCTATCTATTCTCACTCACTCTCTCTTTCTATTAACTTATTATACACATTAATATCCTACTCTCTCTCTCTTCCCTATTATACACAACCACACTCCACCTCACTCCCCTCTCACATCAGCACTCAGCTCACCTCACCCCCCCTCTCCTGTACATGCCCGACCACAACCCCCTCCCATTTCTTCTTCTTCTTCCTCACTACTTCTTGTTTTTTTTTTCTCTCTTTCATTCAAACCACCACCACCTTCATCATCATCCTAACCATCACCACCACCTCCACCTTCCTCTCATTCTTCTCCTCCCCCCCAGGCCGCCGCCTCGACGGCGAGCCCGACGAACCTCCGGCCAGGCGTGGCCATGCTGCGCGCATGCATGGCGCACGCGAGGGGTGCAGCAGCGCGCGTGCGCGCGAACAGCGACGGTGCGCCGCGGCCATATGCGCCGGCGACCACTCCTGGCCCTCGACGACGACCGACGAGCCCTCCACGGTGGTGCCCTCCGTACGGCAGTCCCTGTGCCGCCCGGCCAAGGCAGCAGCATCCAAGAAGTCGTTGCCGCTGATATTGTGGTCGGCCGTCGCCGGCGTTGCACCACCGCGACCACGCCGCGCGTGTCCCCACATGCACCACCCCGCGAGGCAAGCCCCGGCGAACTTCCATGCACCACCGCGCACCACCCCGGCAGCGACCAGTTCGACGGGAAGTCGATTTCGACTTCGGGATCGAAATCCCGTCGTGACGCGCGTATTGGAGAGGCCAGAATCGCGTCTCGAACCAGCAACTTCGCGTCGATTTTCTGGACAATCCGACCGTTGGATCGGCGATTTCTTCGCTCCGTCTCAATCTCGGTATATCCACCTTCACTTCTCTCAAATTTCACCCGTTAATTTCGTCGTTTGATACATCAAAACCGGCCACCAAGTTGACGTTTTAATTTGTACTATTTTTGGACAGTTTTGCGACGCCAACTTCGCGGGTTCGTATCTTCGTCATCGCAGCTCCGTTTTGCGCGCCACCAGTTCCGGTGCACAGCTGGTATAACCCTCTTCCTGCCCCCTTTAGATTTCATTTCAGTTTGAGCATGTTAGGTCGGTCGAATTCGACGCCAAAGTTGGCCGTTCGAATTCTTAGTGTTGCACTTGTAAAACTTCATTTTTGAACCCGGGACTCCGGATTCAATTTCTGACACCACCAGTAGACTCGTGGCGTCGTTCTGGCATGTTTTCATATAAAGTTTGCTTGATTTGGAGAACGTGGGCCCTGGCACGCATTTCGGTGCAAAGCGGGTCCCACTTTCTGAGTCAACGGGACTTTTTGACGCCGGCTCATCGGAATCCAATTCTGGATATACCGTTGAGTTCGTATCGTCATTTTGGACTCGTTGACATATAATTTGCTGAGTTTTGAGGACATTGGCTCCGACACGCTTTTCCGTACAAATTGGTTTCCAATGTCCGGGTCAACGGACCAATTTGAGATCGGGTCAACGGAATCCAATTCTGGATATACCGTTGGGTTCGTATCGTCATTCTGGATTCGTGGACATACAATTTGTTAGGTTTGTGCACTTTATTTCGGCACGTTTTTCGGTGCAAAGTGTGTCCAACGACGGACATCATTTTGGCCCGAAATTACCGTTTTGCCCCTGTGTCCAAATTGGACTTTTGGACAGGCTATCCTAGCTGATTTGACCATTCTGGACACGTTGGTGATGTTAGTTTCATCATCCGACAACATCTGTAGATTTCTTCCCTTTTTGTGTCACCCTATTATAATAATATTTTCTCCTTTTGGTTGTTTTAGAGATCCGTCGATTTCAGTGATTTCTAAATCACTGAAATTTATAAGTTGACCTTGTAGATGTTTATAGAGACTAGCTTTGACCCAGTTTGACCATGGTTGACTACTTTGACTGAACGTCGAAGTAGAGTCAACATTTGACCTAAGTTAGACTAGTTTTGACCTTGGTTGACCACAGTTGACTATTTTTGACCAAAGTCAACCGGAAGTCAGCCGTAGCCTAGGATTGACCAGAACTTGACCGAAGTTGACCAGTTGACCAAAGTCAACTGTACGTCAATCTTAACCCAGTTTGTCTTAGTTTGACTTAGTTTGACCTAGATGTTAGTATGTCTTTTGACCCTGATCAGCTCTTGTATTATTTCATCTTTAGGTCTGTGGCTTTACTCCGAACCCTGATTCATATTGACAGCAGGACCCCAGGCGAGTACATTCTCTGATAATATTTCTGTTTTATGATATAGTTTATGTTTCTTGTATTTAGTGTAGATATGCTTGTTCTCGACACATTGGTCACACGGATTGGTATTCATGGATCCCGACGAGAGATGTTTCTCCTTCTTAGGTTGGGATGTATTGTGCAAGCACCCTTGTAGCTCTTGCTCGATATGTGGTCACTGATTCTAGAGAAGGTTCGCGACCTTCTCATTAGAATCCCGTGCAGTGACGTGTCCTGTTTGGATCCACTATACTAGTCGGGGATGGGGAGTATTAGTGTAGATGTGTGGTCATTAGCCACCTTGTTGTTCTTGTAGATCTTGTGAGTGTTAATCATACACTCCACGTATGATTAACCAGGCCAGTAGACCTTGTGCAAGACCCAAGCCGGCCACATGTTGAAACTAGTACTCACACACTTAGATAGATGATTCTTGATTCTTGTACATGCCATGATCAGTTTTACTTGCCTTGCTCTAGCTCTAGATTTACAGCTTACCTTGCCATGATACTCACATGTACATTTCATTATTTCTTGTATATTCTCTCTATTTACTGCTACATGTTCAATATCGTATAATTAGAACTGTTATTTGAGATTTGTGCTCGTTCCGCTCCTGACTGGATACGTTATGAAATTTTAGGAGTAGTTGTGCCCTCATTATTGGACTTCATGATGTTGCTAGCTGAGGTGGATCTCACTATTCTTCTATGTGAGTTGCCTGGTAGTTATCCTTAGTTAGTCTTGCTGTTCCTTCTTTATCTTTCATGTCTTATGATCATTGTAGATTCTAGTTGTTCTAGTGATATTGTTATTATTTCTTGTCTTATCTTCCTTAGTTTTCGTGATGTGACATGAGTACATTTCTAGATATAGATTCATAGAAGTTGTAGTTAGTATAATATACTTGACAGCGTTCTACCGCCGATTACCGCGGCGTAGGCTGGGCGTGGCCCACGTATTCGTACCCGTATATCCGGGTGCGGGTCGTGACATTTTGTACTCCTTTGTGGTACTTGCTATTTGGGGCCTGACCCGCTGGTTTTGTTTGGCTAGATCTCGTAGCAGAGCCTGATGATCAAGCCTTCAACCCGAATAATGGTGCGTTCCAGGAGCATGGGCGTCAGGGACCATGAGTGGGTTTCTTCTCCATCACTCTGATATCTTAGATTTTGTACTTGACATTTAGCCACCTGCACTTGTTAGCCGGTTGTTCTGGACATTTAGTTTCCTTACACGATTGTAATTAAATCAGACTGTAGCTGGCTATAATTATGTACTATTGACTCTCTGTGATAGCTGATCTCTATGACTCAAAATTCGGGAAAATAAAAGCCAAAATTGCATGAAATCAAAATCTCTACAACATGGAACAACTAGTTTTCGAAAACAACAATTTTTGATAGATCATTTCCAAGAAAAACCTATAAAATTTTATTTTGTAAACTTAGATATACTCCAAAATACTCGTCAAATTCAAAAATACCAAATACTAAACATATAGAGAATACAAAGGTGCATAATATAAACCATATCAAGGAAATAAAGTGAGCAATGCGGTCTCTCCATTAGTGCAAGATGTACTTGCCTAGGGTTGGTGAAAAAAAAAACAAATGTGAGTGAATAAAGAGATAGAGAGAGAAGAAGAGAATATATAGAGGTGGAGGTGGCTCCACTAAATTCTAACCCTATTCCAATGTCTAACCCAAGTCAAGTCTAAATGTCGAGGCACACGATCACAAGCAACTTAAAACAAAACAAATAATCATGTACAAGAATAATATAGAAAAAATACGTATACCGAAAACGGGGAGTGACAGGCTTGCTCGAAGTACCGCTCGGTCGAGGCAACTTCTCGTTCAGGTCGGTGGCTTCGATGAACATGGTTCAGGTTGGCATTCACACTAATAAACGGAAGCTTTCATATGCACTGAGTATGCTTGGTAATAAAAGAGATGAATCCACATAAATAAGAAAATAATCATATTGTGTCAAATGTGTATATAACATGAAATTGTTAACTTGTTGCCTAGATATCATTCCATGATTGTTTTCAAAGTTGGCACTCGGTCTTTTGACCTCACGTATTAAGTTAAGCAAAGTTATTCCATGAGCTATTGACTTGATGTCATAGCAGGCATGTTCCCATGATTTCACAACTTGATATAGTAATATGTTCCCACAATCCCACAGTTGTCATATAGAGTATGACATGGTTGTGGCATTTTATGGAACACGTTTGTTCAAGTTAAATAGGAAGGCTATGCAGTACCCGTCCCGGGGTTTCAAAAGGTAATATGGAAAGTTTACGCGACCGTTTATCGTCGAGACGGTCCTTCGTTTGGAAGTTTGCAATGAAGTATGGAAAGTATAGTTAAGGAGAATGGTTTACAAAGGTTTGAGTCGTACTGTCAATTAGGCCATGCATTTACGTTGAGCCTAGATGTTCTCGTAGGTGCGTGGTCAAGAACAACTTGTGCACAAGGACGATGTTTCTTCAGACAACAATTTGGGGTCATAGGACTGATCCGCCTAGGAGAAAACACGAAATAACTGAGCTGGGTAGGAAACTGGTGAGTTGAGGCCTTCGATGGGACTCGCTACCCGCCGAAAGGACCTCGGCTACACCAAGCTATGTCCAAGATGGCTAGTCAATGTCAATGACCTTTCATATGATAATTCAGTGTGCTTGCGGTAATCTGCGTGCACTTTGTGAGTTAGTTAAGAAGTGTATGCACGATACCAATGAGTCAAGAAGTGTATACATGGCACGAAGGAGTCAAAGAATATGTGCATTGTATGCATCACAATTATTGAGCCTAAGATTGGGCCTTAATAGAGTCTCGTGCTTAGGCATTGTTTATGGTGCTATGGTCAAAGTTGACACTGAGTCGTTATGTTATAACGTGTGTCGTTTCAGATGAACAGTGAATGTCGGAAGGTAAGAAAGGATAACTTTACACGATGTTGCAATGCACGACCACGATGTTGTTGCAGGAAAGGATCTTCTTGCACGGCCACGATGTTGCAACACAATCGACTTTATAGTTATGCCAAAGAACTGATCATAAGGCAAGATTAGAAAGATCACAAAAGAATAAGTTGCACTCACTAAAATAACGTATTTGTTTTGTATTGGTAGACGAGATGTCCCCCACCAGTATGGTTGTCTACTGTAATGTCCCGTCCCGTTCAGCTCAATCGAAGAAATCGAAATGCCAACGACGTTCGAACTTAGCCATGCAACGGTATCACGACCCGTTACCCAAATTGTTGGGCCGGGCCGAGTCATGTCCAGCCTACGCTTGAGATAAAACGTAGTAAGCTGTTCTAAAGACAACAGGATAAGACTAAATATGCTAACAGTTCTATAAGTGAATAAAAGTCATAAATGCTCCAAACACAAAAGTCGTCTCATATAGAAATAAGTCCAAAGTACAAGTGATCTGAAATGTAAAACTGGATACATGTCCAGTTACAAAATATGTAGCCTAATACATGACTACACTAAATATCCCAAACAGCTATGCAAACTAGACGAGTCTCCCCGCAGGAACATCCTCGTATGGCAAAGCCGGGTCCTCGGTAGTATCTCCATAATATGAGTCGCGGAGTAACTCCTCCTAAGTAAGGACACCTACAACGTTATCCTGTCAGGACGGGAGCAAGTACTGAATCTAACAAACTAGCATATGAAACATGAAAATGAACATAAGAGGAATAACTGGAAACATGGCATCACACAATCTATCATGGCAAGGACACATATGTCATAGAGACAGATGTATATGTAATATTTAAAACTGTAGCAGGTACGTGATCGTCAATAGGTGTACAATGTGCAGGGGGACATAATGAAATATACTTCCGTACAAGTGTAAAGGCGATAGATGTACATACGCACAAATACAGCTTTGAGATAAAGGCCTACGGCGCAGTAACATATAAAATGAAACTTTGCTCGGTACTGTAGAGGGGGGGTATGATCACGTACTCAACTATCAGTTTCCCCATAACCCATATTCTAATCATGTGAGAGATACCTAAAGACTGTTCTAAGCATGGTAGTAATTGAAAGTACAAACATGTGGAGATTTAACTTGCTACCCCAAGGATCAGCATTTAACATGGTTGGATTTGTAGTTCATTTATGTAACAGTATGTAAAGTTTGTAGAAAGTACTTGCCTCTAGCAAAGCAAAGCAAGCTGCGATAAAAGTGCTATAGATGTCTGGTAACTCGTCACTGTAGAAATAAATATATAAACTTAGTCTTTACACTAAGCTAAAACGCTAAGACACTAATTGGTGAAACACGACTTGTGATTGGGCACCTAGCCAAAATGATGATTTTAGCATAGGAGACCAATGTGGGGTGACTCACTACTTTAACTAACTTTCTAGGGTCTTTACACTAGTGAGGGGTGAGGTTCAATACGGCTAAAACTCAAAATAGCACAAAAAGTTGCAAGTCGTAATTAATCAATAAATAAATCAAATGATCATTGTGTTCCAACAATTTTTGAGATAGACAAAATGTTTATTTTTACTTAAAGTAAAGTACCAGAATGATCCTTGTTAATCATAGAAATTTATTATAATTTTTCTGGAATTTATTAACCAGTACAAGTATTTTATAAAAATCAATTTTTCTAAGTATACAGAAAATGAGTTTTGGTTTCATATGCCAAACTAGTGGAAAAACTATAAATTAAATACTATAAAAATTATACTAAATTAGCTAAATTAACATAGTATCTAAATACTATTTTTCCAGAATTTTAACAGTACTTTAAGTATTTTTAGAAATTCAAAAACAACATTGCACACAATTGAAATTAAATAATTAATTATCTGCGTATTTTGTCCATGTATATAATTTGAACCAAAGTTCAAATACAGGACCCAAGGCCATGAATCAAGTCCAATATGACTTGTACAGATCTTGAATGTGTGAAAACACATTTGGGCCCAAAAATCCATGCTAGGCTTGGACACCAAATGTTTGCAGTAATTTAAATACACAAAAATATAAAGACGTAGAAATACATAATAAATATTAATATTTTAATAGGACAAAATTATACATAGTAGTTATAAAAATATGACAATTATTTTATAAAGACAATTCACACTAGGTAGAGTGAAATATATAAAAATGTATATCTACAATATTTATATTTATATATAAATATATAGACATTTACATAATGGATATATACATACATATGTTAAAAATACATATATATTTTATATATATATATATATATATATATATATATATATATATATATATATATATATATATATATATATATATATATATAAGAAAATACTTAACTATAAAGTATATATATATATATATATATATATATATATATATATATATATATATATATATATATATATCTATATATATATATATATATATATATATATACAAATATTGTATACATATATATAATAGTATATATATAATAATAATATATATACACATGAACATATATACATATATGTACATAAATATACATATATACATATACATACATACATATTATAATAAAGTATTTTATATATATATATATATATATATATATATATATATATGTATATATATATATATATATATATAATAATACATATATAATATATATATATATATATATATATATATATATATATATATATATATATAGATAACAGAAAAAGAAAAAGAAAAAGGAAAAGAAAAAGAAACAGAAACAGAAACAACAGCAAAGGGGGGCTCGAACTCGAGCCACTGAACGCGCGGGGGGGGGGGGGGGTTTAAGTCGGGTCGGGCTGGCCAGGGGGTCAGCCCGCTGATTGTGTTAGGATTAGGGTTTTGTTAATTTTATTTAGTTTTAGGCGAGTTAACATATAAAAAAAAATAATAAAATCAATCCTGTGTCCGGACAGTTAGGGACACAGGAATCTACGTGTCCGTGCTATGCACGACACGTACGAGCGTCTATTTACGTGTCCAAACACTGGACTAGTGTCCCCGTGTCCTGGCGAACCACGCACGTGGATTCGAGACACGGACGACACGAAATGAGTCCTGTTACTCACGTGTCCGGCGTCGAAGGGGGGTTTGTCGAGCGCTGGACGGCGGAGGAGCGGTCGGGGCGGTGGCGCTCCGGTGGCGATCGACTCGCCTTGCTGCGGCGAACACTTCGACGGTGGTGGTTGGTGGTGAAGGTCGCTGGGGAAGTGGCAGTGGGGATCGCCGGAGTTAGGGTTAGGGTTTAGGCTTTATGGGGGAAGAACGGGGCGGTGGTCGTCGGAGATGGGTCGGGGTGATGGGGGTTGGGTCGGGGTGAGTGAGGGGGTCATTTGTAGGGGCTTAGAGTCGGTCGAACGGGGCTAGGTCGGCCGAAAATAGCGGGGGGCAGCTGGCCGGTCGTCGGCAGCTGGCCAGTCGTCGGGGGTGGGTAGGATTAGGGTTTAGCAATAGGGCCCCTATAGTTTAGGAAATTACACAAGGGTCCTAGCAGTTGCCAAATACAAAATACAATTTGCATTCCACACATAAAAACAATTAATTAATTACAAACTGATATTAAAATAATTATAATAATTACAAAACTATATTAAAACAATTCTAATTATTACAAAACTATATTAAAACATTTTTAGAAAATTGCAAAATAATATTTTAGTATTTAAAACTCATTTAAAAATCATTTAAAAATTCTAGAAAAATTCCTAAAAATCCTAATAAATATTTTAAGGCTAAATATGACATTAAAAATTAATTAACACTAATTAAGTAAAATTTGAAAAACAGGGGCTTACAAGTCTTCCCTCCTTGAAAAAATTTCGTCCTCGAAATTCACAAGGATTGAAGACCCTACAGTATTCTAACATAGCAAGCAATGCAACAAATGACTAAGGCTATGATCGAAACTAACCACTAAGGTATCAAGCGGGAACGGGTGGTTCCCTCGCAGCGGTTGGATCGAACAAGTAAGGGTGTCTCTCCCTCATGTCTGAATCCCTCTCCCAAGTAGATTCACCCGGAGAGTGACGGCTCCAAGCTACTCGTACTAAGGGTATAACCTTGTTCCTCAGCCTCTTCTCTCTCCTGTCTAATATCTCCACTGGCTGCTCAGAAACTGTAAGGCTCGGTCCGACCTCCAACTCTGAATGATCTAGCACATGACTGGGGTCTGGAACATATCTCCTCAGCTGAGATACGTGAAAGACATCGTGAACTCCTGCTAGGTTGGGTGGAAGTGCAACCATGTAAGCTACCTCTCCAATCCTGCCAAGTATCTCGAACGGCCCGATGTATCTGGGCTCAGCTTCCCTCCTCGTCCGAACCGGATCGTCCCTCTAGTAGGTGATATCTTCACTAGCACCATATCACCGTCTGCGAACTCCATCGATCTGCGACTAGCATCATCCCAGTGTTTCTGCCTGTCCTGAGCTACTCTGAGCCTGTCTCTGATCATCCCGACTTTCTCTGCTGCATCCGTGATCATCTCTGGCCCAAGCATAACTCTGTCTCCAACATCATCCCAAAAGAGCGGTGTGCGGCATCGTCGTCCATATAGCGCCTCGAAAGGAGACATACCGATACTGGCTTGGTAGCTGTTGTTGTATGAAAACTCTACCAAGTGCAGATGGCTCTCCCAAGATCCTTCAAAGTCCAGCACGCAGGTCCTCAGCATATCCTCCAGTGTCTGTATCGTCCTTTCGGACTGCCCATCTGTCTGCGGGTGGTACGCCGTACTGAACTTGAGCCTACTGCCCAACTCCTCCTGCAAGCTCCTCCAGTAGTGGGATGTGAATCTGCTGTCTCTGTCCGACACGATGCTCACCGGCACTCCGTGTAGGCGAACTATCTGCTGCATGTATAGCTTCGCCAACTTCTCGGTGGAAAGCCCCACCTTGAAGGGTATGAAGTGCGCACACTTCGTCAGCCTGTCCACGATGACCCAAATGGCATCCTTCCCTCCTTGGGAACGAGGAAGCCCTGAGACGAAGTCCATCGTAATATGTTCCCACTTCCACACGGGAATGGGTAACGGCTGCAACAAACCAGCTGGCCTCTGGCGCTCCGCCTTGACCTGCTGGCAAACTAGGCATCTCGAGATAAAACGTGATACATCCCTCTTCATCCCGTGTCACCAAAGATGTTCCCGCAAGTCACGGTACATCTTGTTAGCACCAGGGTGAATAGAATATCTCGATCGGTGCGGGGAGATGCAGAACCTCGCTATTCCCGAGTGGAAATGGGATCATGTCACTATGGATTTTATTGTTGGCCTGCCGAAGACTCCACGGGGGAACGACGCCATCTGGGTCATCGTCGATCGATTAACCAAGTCAGCGCACTTTATTGCCATCAAAGTTACTTGGAGCGTTGATCGCCTGGCGCAGATTTATCTTGACGAGATAGTACGGCTGCACGGAGTTCCAGTATCCATCGTCTCTGATCGGGATTCACGGTTCATGTCGCGATTCTGGAGTAGCCTTCAGTCGGCGCTGGGAACCAAGTTGCAGTTCAGCTCAGCTTACCATCCTCAGACCTACGGCCAAACGGAGCGCGTCAATCAGATTCTCGAAGACATGCTACGGCTCTGCGCAATTGACTTCAAATCAAGCTGGGACGTCCACCTACCGCTGGCAGAATTTGCATACAACAATAGCTACCAATCCAGCATCCAAATGGCACCGTATGAAGCTTTATACGGCCGGAAGTGCTGATCGCCCATTTGCTGGGATGAAGTCGGGGAACGGCAGATACTCGGCCCGGAGCTGGTGGAACAGACTGTGCAAAAGGTCAAGCTCATTCAGGAAAGATTAAAGACCGCGCAGAGTCGTCAGAAAAGCTATGCGGACATTCATCGTCGACCGCTCGAGTTTCTAGTAGGCGATCACGTATTTCTCAAAGTGTCGCCCATGCGGGGAGTTACTCGGTTCGGCGCGAAAGGAAAGTTGAGTCCGAGATTCGTTGGACCGTTCGAAATACTTGAACGGGTCGCGCCAGTGGCCTACAAAATTGCCCTACCGCCGGCGCTCGAAGGTGTTCACAATGTCTTCCATGTCTCTCAACTGCGGAAGTACGTGCACGACCCGAGCCACGTGGTAGACTTTGGCCAGCTGGAGCTAAAGTCCGACTTATCCTACGTTGAAGAACCAGTTCAAATCATTGAACGCAAGGATAAGCAGCTGCACAATCGAGCGATCCCTCTTGTCCGCGTCCTCTGGAAGAACCACTCGGTCGAAGAGTCGACGTGGGAGCTTGAATCGGAGATGAAGGAAAAGTTTCCTTCATTGTTCTCTTAGAGGTAGGTTCCATCTTTAAGTTTCGAGGACGAAACTTTTTATTAGTTGGTTATGGTGTAGTGCCCCGTCCCTACATCGTGCCCCGTCTTCGTCCACGGGGTGCGCGAGAAAGGAACACTGTCGCTATCGATTTGGTCGGGACCGATAGGTCGGAATCGGCCGAGTCGATCGAGCGGGAACGGTTGAATTAAGATCCATTCCACGTTATGGAATGGCTTCTTCGGAACCAAGTCCCATATTCAGCGGGTTGCGCCTCGAGGATTGGCTCTGCGGCTGAGTCGGGAGAGACCTCCCGTTGCTCTGGTTTTCATGCCGCACTTGAATTGGCTTTGGCTTTCGTTTTCATGAATACGCTTTTCGTGAATGTTTTCGATGGGTTTTCGTGACGTGTTTTCGAGCTCGCATTCATATCGAAATTTCTTGAAATACACAGTGTTCTAATCAGTTGCTTATGCGATTGCAGGTGATCGCGTAGGCGACGACAGCGCAGCCAACCGGTCGCTCGCTTGAAGCAAGCCTAAGGCGAGTGGCTGACCTCCTTCGTCCCGTCCCTCTACTTCAAAACTCAATATGTGAAGTAAAATGAATGCTTGTCATAATAGTGTAGAATCAATAAAATCGTGGCACGATACTTCATGAAACACTTGTTAACGAACTGCCGGTTTTAGGAAATGGAAAACATGCTTCCCTATGCAATTATACTTGGTCTATGCAAAACCAATGAATGAATCAATTAACGCTTATCGCAACGATACGGATAAAGGAGTAATTCAACTAAGTTCTAAAGAAAACGGTCATTGGACAACTTGTCGACAAGGTGTAGTTTCCTCGAACGGTTACCTAGGCCAAGGGACCGATTCGGCCCGGGAGGAACGAGTGTATAGCAAGCGCCAGCCCTTCATCGGCGTGAGTTATGCGGAAACTTTCGCACAAGGCTCGCTACCCGACGCGAAAGGGTCGCCGTCTAACTCAGCTATATGTCCGCGATGGCTTGAAATTGCCAGTGGCCTTCACACCCTTTACATTGCTTAACAAATGCACCTGGCACGGGATGATTTTGATAGTTGCTCAGTGTTATACAATTTCATATGCTTGACTCAAAACATGTTAACATGCAAATCGAATAGGATGGTTAGAAAGATCATTGGAATAGCTAGCTAACATGTTTACGAAACTTCTTGAATCAAATGCAGAGCTTGGATTTAATTAGCCATTCGCCAGTACATGTGTTTCGTGCTGATCCTCGCTCTTTGCAGGTCCCGCGAACCAGGAAGGACGCGCCAGCTAGCTCGGCGGCGATCGTGACTTTTGAAGCTTCGGCCGTGCGTCGAAGACTTGCTCTGTGACTCCACTTTTGAAGGCTCTCGACAGTCCAAGAAAAATGACTCAGCGTCCCTCCCATCCTGGTCAATGGAGTACTTGTGTATATTGAGGGATGTGTGCAATGTATGGAACGGCTATCTCATCGGCACTCTTTTGTAATCGAGTCATGTTGTAGCCCGTGCGGCAAAGAGTCTTGTATTGGAGTCTGTAAAAGATGTTCATTATCAATAAAGATCAAGTTTCCTTTACTTATTGTGTGTATCAATTTGTCTGCGTACTCTCTTAGATCTCGTGTCTCGGATTACCTTATGACTTGGCCTTGTGCGATCGCAAATTAGGTTCGCACGGCATCACGCCCGGGGGACGACTATCGATTCGACGGAATCGGGGCGTGACAACCATGCCATCGGATGCCGGCTCAGCGCATCCGCCACCACTTTTGCCTTTCCGGGGTGATACTGTAAATCGATGTCGAAGTCTTTCATCAACACCAACCATCGTCTTTGCCTCATGTTCAGCTCTTTCTGCGTGAACACATACTTCAAGCTTTTGTGGTCAGTAAAGATTTTCACACGCTCTCCGTATAAGTAATGTTTCCATAACTTGAGTGCAAAGATCACCGCAGCTAACTCTAGGTCATGGGTAGGATAATTCCGCTCATGAGTCCGCAATTGCCTAGATGCATAAGCAATCACTTTCCCATGCTGCTGTAGGACACATCCTAGCCCCTTCCCAGAAGCATCACTGTAAATGGTGAAACCTCTAGAACCTGAAGGTAAAGTCAGAACTGGAGCGGTCGTCAGCCTCCACTTCAGCTCCTCAAACGCTGCCTGGCAGTCCTCTGACCAGATGTACTCTGCGTCCTTCCGTGTCAGCTTCGTCATGGGTTCAGCTATCCTAGCAAAGTCCTGGACGAACTTTCTATAATAGCCTGCTAAACCCAGAAAGCTCCTGATCTCTGAAACTGACGTCGGAGCCTTCCATGTCTTAACTGCAGCAATCTTCCTGGGATCCACCGAGATTCCATCTCCAGTGACTACATGGCCGAGAAACTCCACTCGGTCTAAAAAGAACTCGCACTTCGGCAATTTGGCAAACAATCTCTCCTGCCTCAGAATCTCCAAAACTATCCGCAAGTGCTCTGCATGCTCCTCCGGCGTCTTCGAGTATATCAGGATGTCGTCGATAAACACTACGACGAACTTATCCAGATACTGGTGAAATGTCTTATTCATCAAATTCGTAAAGACAGCTGGCGCATTTGTGAGACCAAATGGCATCACCAGAAACTCGTACTGCCCGTACTTCGTGTTGAATGCCGTCTTCTGGATGTCTGCTGCCCTAACCTTCACCTGGTGGTACCCGGATCTCAAGTCTATCCTGGAAAACACCTTCGCCCCACTCAACTGGTCGAACAAATCATTTATCCTGGACAGAGGATATTTGTTCTTGATGGTGGCATTCAAGGCCCGGTAGTCAATACACAACCGGACTGTACCATCCTTCTTAGGCGCAAAGAGCACTGGCGCTCCCCATGGAGAAGCACTGGATCGAACGAAACCCTTTTTCAACAGGTCATCAATCTGCTCTTTCATCTCTACGGTCTTCTTGGGATTCACTCTATAGCAAGCCCGGGATACTGGTGATGAACCCGGCACTAAATCTATAGTGAACTCCACATCTCTGTCCGGCGGAAGCCCTGGAAGATCCTCTGGGAATACATCCATAAACTCCCTAATGATAGGGTGTGGCGGTGCTACGTCCCAAACTGTCGCACAACAGTTCGGCTCTAGGCTGATCTCCGGCCCTGTCCTCCTGACACTGAATGGTGCTGTGCCTGGGGGACTGAACAAAATACTACCCTCATGGCAATCTATAGATGCATGGGCATAGCTAAGCCAGTCTATCCCCAATATGATATCATAACCGGGGAGTGGCATCACAAAGAATCGTCCCCTGAACTCTCTCCCGGCTATAAAAATAGAACATCTATAGATAGCTCTAATAGGCACTGGTCCTCCTCCCGTCATCACTCTACTAATCTCCGCAGTAGGTGTAGCTACTAGATGGTGTTTATGCATAAACTCTAATGATAGGAAGCTATGAGATGCACCAGAATCAAACAAGCATCGAGCTAGAAAAGTATGCAAATAAACATGACCTGTGATGACGTCAGCTAAGTAATCTGGCTCCGAAACCTGCTCCGGCTCCGGCTCAAGGGCTAGACTATAAACCTTCCCCTGAGGTCCCTTCTGCTGCTGCAGATGCTGCCCAAACCTCTGCTGCTGAGTCGGAAGCGGTCCTCTAGGTCCCTTGGCTGCTGGGCAGTTCCGAAGCTGATGGGTGACAGACCCACAAGCCAAACACTGACCCAACCTCCTTCTGCAGACGGCGAAGTCATGACCTGGTTTTCCGCAGAAAGAACATATAGCTCCCTTCTGCTGCTGTCGGGGTCCCGGGGCTCTAACTGGCGGGGTCTGATGATGTGGTGTAGGGGGACGGTATGTCTGCTGGTGCGGCGTCGGTGCTCTCTGCTGAAAAGTCTGGCGCTTGGACGGTCCCTCATGATGTACAGAAGCCGGCCTCTTGCTAGACAGAAGACGCTCCTCAATGCTCCGGGCCAACTCTAGGCTCTGGTAGTAGTCAGTCGTACCGTTCGCCACTATAAGAATGCCAATGTCTGGAACTAGACCATGGCAAAACCTACGGGTCATCTCCTCTGGATCTGCAACCAGACTAGGAGCGAAGCGGCTCAGGCGACTAAACTCTGCCGCATAGTCATCAACAGAACGGTTCCCCTGCTGGATGTTCTGGAATCGTAGCCCCATGGCTACTCTAGCAGTGGTCGAGAAGAATTTCTTCTTGAACTGGGTCTTGAACTGATCCCAAGTGGCTCTCCCTCTCGCAAATAACGGCTTATTCCAAAACCAGACTCCTGCCAAGTCTATCAGCAGAAATCCCGCTACCTCGACCTGGAGGTCATTGTTTGCCATTAAAATTCTTTTATTGCAAATTTCAATACAAACAGAACAGTGTTACAATATAGGACTTAGATGTAGTCCTAGGAGTACACTTTTGTTTATCTGGGTTCCTTGTGCCGATGGAGTGAGTGGTAATGCGTTGACTCCGTTGACGATCTGACGACGGTTATCGGTTCTCTGAAGGTTTGGATTCTCTGGGTGCTGGAGCTTGCTGAGAGGAGGAAGACGTTGAATGTTTGCATCTGCCTCTCTGGTGGTGCAAAGTCTCTGTGTGTTCGTTGTATATTCTCTGCGTCTTCTGTGCGTGGGTGAGAAGGAAATGATCCCTCTATTTATAGTTTTGCAGGCTGGCTGCTCATGCGTGCATGTAGGATGCGCCGGTACGTGGGGACGCCACGTGGTGATTGCTGATGGAGGCGCATGGACGATGCGCCCTAATCGAAGGGTAGACTTCTTCATGTTGCTGTTGTGAGCTGGCACGTAGCAAAGGAGAAGATCTTTCTGTTGCTGAGATCTTGGGTGAATCGAGTCAAAGGACACGTGTCATCGGCCCATGGCTCGGAGATCTCGAATTTGGTGGGGAATGATCGGGCGAGATGCGTCTTGGATCGGGCGCATGAGGAGGCTGCGGTTCATAACCTTTAGGAGTTTCGAACCATTCTGGGCGCATGCAGGCGACTTTCCTTCTGTCTTTTGGGATCAGAGAACTGTCTGGGGCGCATGGCTTTTGAGGCGCATGCAGATTTGGGCGCATGGCTGCGGAGGCGCATGCGAGTGGTTGGGTGACCACGTGGCAGCAGCCGTCGGTGGAGAAGTAATGATGATGCTGACGTTGTCGACGCTTCGCCTTCTGAAAAAGCTGTCAACTGTTCAGACTTCGGGAGGTGTGCTGCCAACTCTGTCAGTTCAGCATTTAATGTTTCTGCCATTCGATAGACAGCTGAGTGGGCGCGTCGATTGACGTTCCACTAGGCGTATGGGGACGCACGGGGGCGCATCCCCTATGAGGCGCTTGGTGTTTGTGATGCGCTTGACGCTGAGGGACGCGTCTGTATGATGCACCTGATGTCGAAGGGCGCGTCGGGGTGATGCGCTATCTGGCCGGCGCATCTGATACGTCTTTAATGATGCGGCTGTTACGTTCTTCGAGTGCTTTAAATAGCCGTTTGGCTGAATTCGAGGCGTCCGGTTCATCCATTTAATGTAAATTCATTGTACGGAATTCGGAGAGCCATCCACTTGGCGCGTGGGTTTGATTTGCCCGGCCTATAAATAGTGGCATGGAGAGAGGGTTTGCTTCTCGTTCTCTCACGTACTTCCGATATGAACTTGTGTATTCGAGTGCACTCTGTTGACGAAGTGCTCCCGAGGGTGAAGATGCGACGCCGTGTCTTCGTTGATGCACTTGAAGGTGACTGTTACATCCAAAAGATGGAGTCGAGGGCTTCCGAGGCGGGCGGAAGGTGCCTGTTGCATCCAAAGATAGGGATGCTCGGGCCTCGTTTCCGTTATTCCGGAAGAGCCGTAGATCGGAATGGCGGTGCTAGGCTCTTTCTTCCTTCAAAGTGGGCATTGCCCATTCTAGTTGTGTTGAAAGCTGCTCCTTTAGCCGCGGTTTCGATCACGGTCTTCCTTCGCCTTTGGAGGCTCTTTCGAAGCCTCCCCTGGCTACAGATTTGCGGTGCTCTTCTCTTCCTTGGTTCCAGCCAGAGGGTTAAATGCTTCATTAGTCGAAGCACTTATCAGGTGAGCCTGGCTGGAAGAGCGACACATAACTGGGTTGCTGAAGGGATGCACATAACTGGGGATGCACGTAACTGAGCTGCTGAAAGGATGCGCCCTGCTGAGTGCGCATGGCTGGATGTGCCTGGTTGAAGGCGCATGGTGGCTGCTGCGCCTGACTGGAGGCGCATGGTGGTTGTTGCGCCTGACTGGAGGCGCATGATGGTTGCTGGCTGTAGACTTAGGGTCCTTTGTACCACCTTTTCTAGACATGTAATAGACTTTTATATGTAATAAAAAGCCCTCTTTCAAATGTCTATATTTGTTGGTTTTGTTTGTGAAGTATTTGTCCGAGCTCTGGCGCATGTAGTGTCTGGCGCATAGGATTTCTGGCTCTAAAATTTCATGCTTCTACAAGACCCCCTTCAAAGTTTTCAAAACTTTTAGATAAGTTTTGGAATACTTTGAATAAGAAGCATGGTGGACAAGGCGCATGACTGTTGGAGCGCATGACTGTTCGGGCGCATGTCTGTTCGGGCGCATGCTCCTCTCAGTAAATGCAAATGATAACGTCTCGGTAACCGAAAAGATTAATGATGATCTTTTGGTTTTATTTGCTGTTATCTTTTCACAGGACCCGAGGCGACGGCTGAGGTCACCCTTCATCGGTTCACGCGTGCGACTGTGCCTATAAATAGGCATGAGATGGAGAGAGAAAGAGTTCTTCTTTTCTCTGCCTTTGCTTTTTTAGAGTTTCTTCTTCAAAACCCTAACTTTCTTCTTCAAGAGAATGGCTCCCAAGACTCCTCGCGGCGGTGCTAAGGGAAAGGAGCCGGCAGAGTTCGCCGACGAGGATGCTCCTGCCACCATTGTGACTCCGGCCGACGTTCGTCCCGCGGTGACGGGTGGGTGTCGACTTTTGCTATCTTCTTTGTTCAGACAAGCTTTGGGTCATACTGTGCCCTAACTCTCTGCTGCCGACGCGTATGGGCTTCTGTCCTTGATACGCTGAGGTTTTATCCTGTCGACGTGCATAGGCTCAGGCCTTTATTATGCACCGAGATTTAATTGCTAACGCGCATGGGTTTTGTACCCTGATGATGTGCCGAAGCCTTTTGCTGACGCGCATGGGCTTATGCCCTGATGATGCGCCGAAGCTCTACTGCTGATGCGCATGGGTTTAGACCCTGATGATGCGCTGAAGCTCTACCGCTGACGCGCATGTGCTTACGCCCTGATGATGCGCTGAAGCTTCCCTGCTGGAGCGCATGGGTTTATACCCTGACGATGCGCCAGGCTGCTTGACACATTTTATCTTTTTTGCCTGACTTTTATTTTGGTTGTGCCAGTGTCGATGACAATCCCTTTGCTGAATGAGGTCCTCCTGGACGCTTCTCTTTGTCAAATGGGAGTTGATTTTGATGAGGCGGTGATCAACCCTGCGAAGGATGCTATCCTACAGAACCAACCTCGTGAGAGAGTGCTGCAAATCCAGAACCAGTTGCCAATTTTCCTCCAGAGTATGATGGAGAGCGGTAGACTGAAATCTGCTGAATCTGAGGATGTCACTTTCTTAAAACCTGCCTTTCTGTTTGGTGACCGACTGGTCTCTTCTGAAGCGAAGATACTGAGGATCAGAGAAGACTGGTTCTTTTCTGCAAAAGACATGGTTCTGTACATGCGGCAACTTGACCGCCAGTTGCCGCTGACGGCCTTTTACCGTTTGGCTTCGAAGAGAAGGATGCGCTGGGAACTTACTCCTTCTCAAGGAGGGGCTTTGGGAGGTACCCTTGCTGGGGATATTGTAATCCTTTACTCCCTTTTTTTTTTAGAAATAAAGAAGTACACCCTTTTCTGCGATGTGTTCATTTTTTGCTTGTCATGAACTTGATAATTTGTGTGGACCTATTATCTTTTGTGCATCTTGGTTTTAGGTACAGATAATAAGTTTGAAAGAACCACCATGTTTACTCAGAGGTAATGTGAACGTGGCAAATAGGGGGTTCAGATGATAGAATCTTCCTACTCAGAGGTTTTATGGACGTGGTAGGAATGATCCTGGGGAATACGCGAAACTACTCAGAGGTGATGTGGACGTGGAAGTTCTGCGATCAATGTACGGCAACACGGGGGTTGTCTGTACGGGATGTTTACTCTGAGGTAATGTGGACGTGGTAAACATGAAGGATAGCGTAGTCTTATGGAATGTAAGGTTCCGCTTTGTAGGGCGTAGGGGAACAACTCAGAGGTGATGTGGACGTGGTTGTTCTTCTACTGGAGGATGCCACGGAACAGCTGGGTTCCGGAAGCGCATGAGTTTGTGGAAAGAGATTGTATGTGAGCCTTGATGATTAGGTCCATAAATCCCCTTATGGAAGCACATGTCTGAAAGATGTCAAGAGTAGTACTTCTTCAGGAACTTGCCGTTGATGGGCATCATGAACAAGTCCCCATTGGGTTTGGCAAGGCGGTAAGCACCGTTTGAGTATACCGTCTCTATGATAAAAGGTCCTTCCCACTTGGGCTCGAACTTTCCTGGTGTCTTGTGGGTTAACACCATCGGCCTCCTGACTGCCAGAACCAGGTCACCCACTTGGAAAGTCCTCTGTTTGACTTTCTTGTTGAAAGCCTGTGATATACGGGCTTGGTAGAGTTCGATGCGTTGTTGAGCTAGGAGACGCTTCTCGTCAAGTGCTTCCAACTCCCGCAGACGACGACGTTGATTGTCTTCTTCTGTGAGTTTGTTCGTGATGGCTACACGGAGTGAGGGTATCTGGATCTCGAGAGGCAGTACCGCTTCACTCCCGTAGACCAGGAAGAATGGTGTGTTGCCTGTTGGGGTCCGTACCGTTGTGCGATAGGCCCAAAGGCATTCGCCAAGCTTTTCGTCCCAGTCGCGTTTATTGGATGACACGACCTTTTTGAGTAGCCTGACGATAGTCTTGTTGAACGCCTCGGCCAATCCGTTTGCTGCCAGATTGTAGGCGGTTGAGGCCACGTTTTGGATACGATTCTTGTCACAGAACCTGCTGAAAATGTGGCTGATGAACTGAGGACCATTGTCATGGATGATCCGCCGGGGTACTCCGAAGCGGTAGATGACATGGTGTTTGATGAAGCTGATTACCCTGGAGCTCTTCACTTCTGCCAGTGGGACAGCTTCTGCCCATTTAGAGAAGTAATCAGTAATGGCCAGGACGAAGCGGTGTCCCCTCGATGAAGGAGGGGTGATTAGCCCAACAATGTCCATGCCCCAGGCTTCAAAGGGCCAGGAGGCGACTGTAGGATGTAGAGGTTCTGACGGTGTGTGAATGAAGTCTGCGTGAAGCTGGCACGCATGGCACTTCTTAGCGTAGTCGACGGCGTCAGCGGCCATGGTTGGCCAGTAGTAGCCCATGCGTCGCAGTCGGTCCTGCAGCTTAGGCCCAGGTTGATGAGCCCCGCAAGTGCCGTCATGAGCTTCTCGAAGGGCTTCGGCTGCTTCTTCATTGGACAGGCATCGAAGGAGGAGCCCATCGTAGGAGCGTCGGTACAGCATTTTAGTGGCTGTATCGTAATAGAATCGAAGGGAACGTCTCCTGACTGAGACGGCTTCCTTCGGGTCCTCTGGGAGAATTTCGTAGACGGCGAAGTCGATGAACGGGAATCTCCAGTCTCGGACATTAACACCAGTACTTGTCGGCATGGCGTGGGCCACTCGTAAGCACAGGTTGTTTTTAGGACACACCAAGTCTCGGCCAATCACTGTGACGTAGTGCTGAGTCCCGAGAGGTGCTGCCAGGGAGGCCGCGAGGCCAGCCAGAGCGTCAGCCTCCAGATTTTGTAGGCGAGGTACATGTTCAATGAAGAATTCGATGAAGGTTGAAATGATGTTCAACGCCACTTCATGATAAGAGATCAGATCTTCATGACGAACTTCGTATTGCCCTCTGATCTGGTTTACGACGAGTTTGGAATCGCCGTAGGCCTCCAGATGATCCACCCCCAGCTGTTGTGCCAGCTGGAGTCCCATAATGAGCGTATTGTACTCGGCAACATTGTTGGAGCAAGGCTTCGAGAGGGAGTAAGCACGCTGGATGACCAGCTGATCGGGGGAGACTAAGACTACCCCCACTCCTGCGATAATTTGGCCTTTGGGGCCTGTTCTTGAAGCGCCATCGAAAAACATCTGCCAGACGAAGTTCTCTTCGGTGACGTTGGATTCTTGGACCTCATCCGGGATGTCTTCATAGAGTCTTGAAGATTCTGGGATGGGGTGTGCAAGTAAAAAGTCGGCGAGGGCCTGACCCGTGACAGCTTTTTGTGGCACAAACACCATGTTATACGGTGTTAGCAGGATTGCCCATGTAGCTAGCCGGGAGTTCAATGATCCTGGCTTCGTCATGAGGACTCTGAGTGGATTGACCCGGGAGATGACATGTATTGTCTGGCCCGAGACATAATGACGAGTCTTCTGGATGGCGAACACCAAAGCCAAGCACTCCTTCTCTACGGGGTTGTACCGGTGTTCGGCCCCGATGAGCGTTCGACTGAGGTAGTAGATTGCTTGCTCATAGCATGTATCGCTGTTCTGAGCTAGCAGAGCGCCGAGGGAATGATCCATGGCACGGACATAAAGGAGAAATGGTTTGCCGGCGACGGGTGCCACCAGGACTAGTGGGCTCGTCAAGTAGGCTTTGATGTCGTCGAAAGCCTTTTGGCATTCCTCTGTCCAGACGTAAGAGACTCCCTTCCTCATGAGCTGAGTAAAGGGTTGACATTTGCCGGAAAGATTTGCTATGAACCTCCGGATGTATGCCAGACGTCCCTGTAGGCCCCGAAGTTCTCGAAGGTTCTTCGGAGGGTCCATGTTGATGATGGCTTTAGTCTTCTCGGGATCAACATGAATGCCTTTTGCCGTGATAACGAAGCCCAAGAACTTTCCGCTAGAAACCCCTAGGAAGGATTTAGCGGGGTTCATCTTGAGTTGGTGCGCCCGCATGAGATCGAAGACTGTTTTGAGGTCTGCAGGTGATCTCTTTTGAGACGGCTCTTGACTGCGATGTCGTCAACATAGCATTCGACTGTCTTGCAAAGGTGTTGACGGAAAATGGTGCTCATAGCTCGTTGGTATGTCGCACCGGCGTTCTTCAAGCCGAAGGGCATCACTGTGTAGCAGAAAACACCCTTCGGAGTCCTGAATGACGTGTGTTTTGCGTCATCGGGGAACATCTTAATTTTATTGTAGCCTGAATATCCGTCCATGAAAGACATGCGTTCAAAGCCACATGTGTTGTCGATCATCACATCGGTGATTGGAAGCGGGAATTCGTCCTTCGGGCAAGCAGAGTTGAGATCCCTGAAGTCGATACCGACTCGTATCTTCCCATTCTTCTTGGTGACGGGGACGACGTTGGCTACCCAATCTGGGTGTTGTTCCTCACGGATGAAGCCGCTAGTCAAGAGTTTATCCACCTCCTGATCGATGGCGTTCATGATGTCCGGACAGAAGCGTCGCTGTTATTGTTTGACAGGCTTGGCATCAGGTAAGATGTTCAGCCTATGCATCGCGATCTGGGGACCGAGTCCCGGCATGTCTTCATAGCTCCAGGCGAAGACATCGATATACTCTTTAGCAAGCTGGATTAAGGACTCTCGGTCTTCTCCTTCTAGGCTTTTGTTGATGAAGATGGGTTTGGAAGAAGCTCCGTCCCCAAGGTCGGTCTGCTCGACTTCGTCTTCGGTGGGAGGTTCACGTAATTCAAAACGAGACTCCTATTGTTCCCCTAGGCGTTGAGCCCAGGGTTCTTCTTCGAAGGGTTCCGGCGTTTCGCCTTCATCTTCTTGAGGTTGTACTGATGTCATGTTAGCTGACAGCACTTTCCTGAAGACTGGTCCGATGCTGGTATCGGAATCCCACGTCGATGCTTCGGAGGAGTGAGAATGTTCTACTTCCTCTGCGTCCGAACTCTCTGAAGTTGATGGCGGCGTGACATAGCCTACCCCCCGTCGAGTCCGATTGTAGTAGTCCTGCGGCTTTCCTTTAGGTGTTGCAAGCCGGAGAGGAAGACATCGACCCTTGCCGTAGTTCATGCCTTTGTTGCTTTTTAGGTCGCAGCCCATCTTTTGGATGATGTACTTTGCCGTATCCGTGTACCGATAGACTTGTATTCTGCCGGTATCTGGTTCTGGCTCGAGTGGCGGGAGGTCTTGATGACGCTCGACTTTGCCAAAGATGATGGATTCTTCGTCTCGACTTCGTGGAGGGACTATGTAACAGACTCCTTGAGACGGGACTACTCGATTTACATGATGGACGGTCGTTATTTGTGTTTGCAACGACCGTAGAGCGTTATCTAATGTATACATGGCATTCCAATGTGGAAGACTGGAATAATTAAAAGACACTCTATTATTGATGAAATACGAGATTTTATCCCGTGGGATTACATTGTCTAGGGAGGGTGCGTCTACATCAGCAGAGATGTATTCGCCTAGTTTCTCATCCGTAAGTACTGGGATTGGATCAGGAGAGTCCACCACAGCTTTGATTTTGGGGTCCGAGAGGGTTATGTGAGCCTTCTCGAGTATCTTGGATGACTGCGGCGGCTTGCCCTTGAGACGTACCTTCAGAGGTGCCTCAACTGCGTCTCCGGTGATTGGTGCCTTCCCCTGTAATTTTGCAACAAGGGGAGCCGATGTTTGAGGCGGCTTTCCCTTGAGGCGTATCTTCAGGGGAGCTTCAGGAGCAGCTGGTGCTTTCCCGAGTAGCTTAATGCTCATGGGAGGCAACTTCTGAGGTGATTTGCCTTTGAGTCGGATCTTCAAAGGGGCATCGGGAGTGACCTCAGGCTCCATGTCCGGCTCTGCTGCTGTTTCTGCCTCGTCATCAGCATCATTGGCTTCTTCCTCGTCAGGTGACTTGTACAAGTCGGAGTCGGTGAAGTAGGCTTCAATCCCTTTGAAAGGGTCGATGTCTGCGAACTCCGTCCGGATGACGCCATTGGTGGATACGTACTTCATGCATTGGTGGAGCGTGGATGGCACCACCATGTACTCATGGAGCCACGGTCGACCGAGCAGGATGTTGTAGTTGACCTCGGCATCCACAACGTAGCAGGTCACCTCGGTTCTGAGATTACCGATGTGACATTTCAGCCGAATTTTGCCCAGCGGCTCGCTTTTACTAGCGTTGAAGCCACTGATTGTTGTGTTGGAGGGCGCCAGCCGGTACATCGGGATCCCCAGTGTTGAGAGTAGCGCCTTCGGAATGATGCTGAGGGATGACCCCGGATCGATCTGAATCCGACTCACCTTAACTGAACCGACATACCCTGTGTAGTACAGTGGCCGGTTATGTCGGTGGTGCTTGAGCAGCATGTCTTGTTGGGTGAAAGTTATGTTCGGGATAACTTCATCCGCACAATGACAGTGCGCGCAGGTAGTTGGGAGATCTTCAGGCTGCTTGACCTGACTGAGGAAGGATTCAGCATCCTTCAGAGCTTCACAGAGAGCTTCTCGGGAGTCTTTGGAAAGACGCAGGAGCTCGAACAAGGATAGGCGGGCAGGAGTACTGGCCAGTTGTGCCAGTATGTCGAAGTTGTGGGGCTTGGCTAGCCCCGAAGCATTCTCCTTTCGTAGAGGTCTGTCGAAACGAGCCTCCACATGCTTCTGCTTATTGGCTGCTGAGGGCTTAGATGGACCCTCCTCCTGGGCAGCAGGGATGGTGCCAGGGGGCACCACCTCGACGGCAGCTTCGTCGGGTTGGACGTTCAGTTGTGAACGCGTCTGCACAGGAAGTGCCTCTTCCGTTGAAGAAGAGACCGTGCGGCAAGACTTGATCTTCCTGCCTTTGGATTTGAAGGTAGGGCGTACCTCCGGTTGAGTCACCTCAGAGACGAGGTCGGGGTGAACCCATAGGACCTCTCCTCGAGATGTGGTGAGTGGGATGAGTCCACTCACGTTGTCACGGGTAGGTGGTAAGTTAACCACCTCCATTGTTGCCTTAGGAATGGGGACGACGCCATCTTGTGTGGTAGTTGGTGGCAGGGTACCGAACTGGAGTGACACCATGTTGGCCGACACCGTCTTCTCCTCGTAGTCGACGGAGATTACATCGACATTGATCATGCGCTGGATGTAATTCTTGAGGACATAGCAGTCCTTGGTTGGGTGTCCGACAAACCGATGGTAGTGACAGTACCTCGGGTTGTCCACTTTCCCAACCTCGTCGGGACGCTTCGGGTCCGGAAGCTTGATCTTGTCACCATGCTTCAGTATCTCAAAGAGTTGCAGGGTGTCTTCGTCGTTGAACGAATAAACCTCCTTTGGCCTTGGTGCGAGTGGAGGCTTCTGAGTAGGTGCTGACGCACCTTTTGAGGCATTGACAGTCAATGCCTGTTTTTCCTTTGTCTCTCGTCCGGGGTTGTTGGCTGCAGACCGCTTCCCCTTGTCCTCGAAGGCAAGGAAATTGACACCCAGAAGACGAGCATTGGCCGCCTTCTTCTCTGCGGCTTCTGCTTCAATGATCAAGGAACTCCAGTCGGGAGGAGGAGTGCAGTTCAGCCAGAGTTTAACTGCAGGCAGCATGTTCATGCTGCAGGAGGAGAGAAGCGCATATTCTGGCATGCCCGGAGGTAGTCTGAAGCAGGCCTGTCGGAAGCGTTCGATGAACACTCGAACCGTTTCCTTCTCCTTCTGGCGTATTTCTATAAGGGACGCCATTGTCATGTCCTTTTCGCCGTCGTAGAAACGGTCGAGAAAGAGGCGCGTCAGGTCGTCGAATGACGATATAGATTTGTCGGGGAGGCTGCAGTACCAGTCGTACGCCACTCCCTTCAATGCTCCGACAAATATGCTAGTGAGGAGCGCGTCCTCCTTCGGAAGATGCCCCGTCTGAGACTGGAAGTACGTCAGGTAGCGACGCGGAAAGTCCTTCCCGTCGTACGGCGTCAGTGTTTGTGGTTTATACTTTGGAGGATAAACCACCTTGTTCCACTCGAGGGGATAAGGTTGGGGGATGCCCATCTTCTGGCGCTCCTCTTGCCTCGTCTTGGACTCAAAGCGTTCCCGCAAGTCCCTAATCATCTCGACCACGTCTTCTGTGGAGCTGGGAGTCGGGGAAGGTGGTACCACCGGGAGTTGAGCGTTTGAGGGCTCCGACGTCCGAGGTGCCTCGCGGCGATCCGTGTCCGAGGATACCCGTTGAAGGGGTACACTCGATTCTCCATTGGCCCCAGGATCAGGACCGGTAGAAGGTGTTCTGGCCAAGGCTGACCGTATCTCAAACACTGCTTGAGTCAGTGTTTGCATAGAGGCGGAGAGGGTTTTGAGTCCTCCCTCTAATGTGTCTATGCGTTGGACGAGGTCTTGTGGCGGCGCATCAGACTCGATATCCGCCCCAGTCACGTTTACTGTCATGACGCGACCGGGAGTGGATGGATGGGTCGAGGCTTCACTCTCGGCCTCGCTCTCTTGTAGGGGAGTTGCCTCTCCTGGCTCATCTTGGCCACCCCCAGCCATGTTCTGGAGATCATTCCCGACGGGCGCATCTGCAAGGGCCTGATTACCCTCGGCTTCGTCTTGAATGGCCTCTTCGTCTCCGAAATCCAGGTCCGCAGATGCTAGACTACCCCCAGCTATGTTCTGGGGGATATTCTCGTTTTGAGGGTCTTCTGGGAGGCTGACTTCGCCTCGAGGATGAAGATGCGCCTCAGCTGTGCTTTGGACACTTTCGTCTTCGGAAGAAGGCTCGATAAGGGTCTGACTACCCCCAGCCTCCTCCAAGATCTTCTTCCTCCTCCGAGTGCCTTCGAACACTCCGGAGGACGAGACAGCTGCCTTGGTTTTCCTCGGCTGGCTTTTGGAATTGCCAGTCGTCTTTCGGACCGACGAGGAGTTGGAGATCACGTTGCATGAGGCAACCCTTGATTCTTCTTCTGTTGACCCCTTCTTCCCGAGGCGACGTCGGAGGGGTGTCGATGATTGCAGCCGCTGGAACACCGACTGCCTTGGTGGGACTGCCGTTTTACAACAGCAGTTGATGGTGACGACAGCACAAGTGTGCCCCGTGAGGGGCGCATCGTGCATGTCAGTCGACTCTCCTGATCGGCGCTTGTGAGTGATCACATTACGCAGATCGTTGGAGGAGAGTGCCGCCTTCACACCCCCTTCAGGCGCATGGCAAGGCCAAGCGCCGGGGTGGTCGGGTGAGTGCTGCGCCCCCTGATCTAATACCAAACAGGCATCCCGGTCAGTAGTGGGGGAACCACAACATCTGAAGTGACTTGAACGGACCTCAGACGCACAACCAGAGGAGGCGCGGGAGTTCAAGACCACTGAATTTGCCTCGCTCAACTTGGTTGTGCACGCAATAGATGCGCCCAAGTGAGACGAGGACTTTGAAGGTCGACTCGTTTCTGGCGCAGAAGCACCTGAGTCGACCTTGTACAGCTTACCATCAGCAGCGCGCATGATTGTGAGCGCATGCTTCTGGCTCGCTGCTGGCAAAGCACGTTTGTGGCGCATGGCCCGTGCTGCCTTGGACTTCTTCGTACCAGCCCGCTGGGGCGCATAGTACTCAGAATCCAAATTCTCCTCTCCATTACAGCGAGTGAGTCTGTCAAAGACAGAGACTTTTAGTGGCGTATCAGAGATGATGCGCGGGGCATTGGCTGCGCCCCTGCTCCGTCGACGCATCTTTCTCGCCTGAGAGGGAGATGGCTGGGGAATGTGGTTAGCCGTACGCTTCCCCGAGAGATGCGCTGCACCGATGGGCGCATCTTGGTTGCTGAGGACGTCAGCAGGAAGGGAAGGCTGGATTGGCGCATCCCCTTCAGTGGTGGTGCCCGAGGCGTCGACTTTGCGCACCCAGACTCGGCGGGTCTTCTTCGGCTTCGGCAGCCGCTTCGAAGGACTCGCACTTCCTTCAGAGATAAACTCCTCATACGCCTGTTGATTGAGGCGTACGACCAGCGTCTTGTGGGAGGAGCCCACCTTCACATCGTCGGATTGCGATACAGCTTTCTCGGTGGAGGAGAAAGAGGTCCCCAGCAGAGTCGCCAGCTTGTTTGCCATTAAAATTCTTTTATTGCAAATTTCAATACAAACAGAACAGTGTTACAATATAGGACTTAGATGTAGTCCTAGGAGTACACTTTTGTTTATCTGGGTTCCTTGTGCCGATGGAGTGAGTGGTAATACGTTGACTCCGTTGATGATCTGACGACGGTTATCGGTTCTCTGAAGGTTTGGATTCTCTGGGTGCTGGAGCTTGCTGAGAGGAGGAAGACGTTGAATGTCTGTATCTGCCTCTCTGGTGGTGCAAAGTCTCTGTGTGTTCGTTGTATATTCTCTGCGTCTTTTGTGCGTGGGTGAAAAGGAAATGATCCCTCTATTTATAGTTTTGTAGGCTGGCTGCTCATGCGTGCATGTAGGATGCGCCGGTGCGTGGGGATGCCACGTGGTGATTGCTGATGGAGGCGCATGGACGATGCGCCCTAATCGAAGGGTAGACTTCTTCATGTTGCTGTTGTGAGCCGGCACGTAGCAAAGGAGAAGATCTTTCTGTTGCTGAGATCTTGGGTGAATCGAGTCAAAGGACACGTGTCATCGGCCCATGGCTCGGAGATCTCGGATTTGGTAGGGAATGATCGGGCGAGATGCGCCTTGGATCGGGCGCATGAGGAGGCTGCGGTTCATAACCTTTAGGAGTTTCGAACCATTCTGGGCGCATGGCTTTTGAGGCGCATGCAGGCGACTTTCCTTCTGTCTTTTGGGATCAGAGAACAGTCTGGGGCGCATTGCTTTTGAGGCGCATGCAGATTTGGGCGCATGGCTGCGGAGGCGCATGCGAGTGGTTGGGTGGCCACGTGGCAGCAGCCGTCGGTGGAGAAGTAATGATGATGCTGACGTTGCCGACGCTTCGTCTTCTGAAAAAGCTGTCAATTGTTCAGACTTCGGGAGGTGTGCTGTCAACTCTGTCAGTTCAGCATTTAATGTTTCTGCCATTCGATAGACAGCCGAGTGGGCGCGTCGATTGACGTTCCACTAGGCGTATGGGGACGCACGGAGGCGCATCCCCTATGAGGCGCTTGATGTTTGTGATGCGCTTGACGCTGAGGGGCGCGTCTGTATGATGCGCCTGATGTCGGAGGGCGCGTCGGGGTGATGCGCTATCTGGCCGGCGCATCTGATACGTCTTTAATGATGCGGCTGTTACGTTCTTCGAGTACTTTAAATAGCCGTTTGGCTGAATTCGAGGCGTCCGGTTCATCCATTTAATGTAAATTCATTGCACGGAATTCGGAGAGCCATCCACTTGGCGCGTGGGTTTGATTTGCCTGGCCTATAAATAGTAGCATGGAGAGAGGGTTTGCTTCTCGTTCTCTCACGTACTTCCGATATGAACTTGTGTATTCGAGTGCACTCTGTTGACGAAGTGCTCCCGAGGGTGAAGATGCGACGCCGTGTCTTCGTTGATGCACTTGAAGGTGACTGTTACATCCAAAAGATGGAGTCGAGGGCTTCCGAGGCGGGCGGAAGGTGCCTATTGCACCCAAAGATAGGGATGCTCGGGCCTCGTTTCCGTTATTCCGGAAGAGCCGTAGATCGGAATGGCGGTGCTAGGCTCTTTCTTCCTTCAAAGTGGGCGTTGCCCATTCTGGTTGTGTTGAAAGCTGCTCCTTTAGCCGCGGTTTCGATCACGGTCTTCCTTCGCCTTTGGAGGCTCTTTCGAAGCCTCCCATGGCCACAGATTTGCGGTGCTCTTCTCTTCCTTGGTTCCAGCCAGAGGGTTAAATGCTTCATTAGTCGAAGCACTTATCAGGTGAGCCAGGCTGGAAGAGCGGCACATAACTGGGCTGCTGAAGGGATGCACATAACTGGGGATACACGTAACTGAGCTGCTGAAAGGATGCGCCCTGCTGAGTGCGCATGGCGGGATGCGCCTGGTTGAAGGCGCATGGTGGCTGCTGCGCCTGACTGGAGGCGCATGGTGGTTGTTGCGCCTGACTGGAGGCGCATGGTGGTTGCTGCGCCTGACTGGAGGCGCATGGTGGTTGCTGGCTGTAGACTTAGGGTCCTTTGTACCACCTTTTCTAGACATGTAATAGACTTTTATATGTAATAAAAAGTCCTCTTTCAAATGTCTATATTTGTTGGTTTTGTTTGTGAAGTATTTGTCCGAGCTTTGGCGCATGTAGTGTCTGGCGCATAGGATTTCTGGCTCTGAAATTCCATGCTTCTACAGTCATCCGGCATCCTAACTCCAAGGAGCTTCCTCTCTACCGAGTCTAGCCAGTCATCTGCTACTACTATGCCCTCTGTCCCTGAGAACTCCTTGGGATTCAGACCCATGAAGTCCTTGATCGTTCTCGCTCTCTGCCGTGGCTCTACAGGTGGTGGGACCACGGGACGTCCCTCAGAACGCTTCATGCTCTGGCGGAGTAGGGTAGTCTGCTCCTGATGGGTTGTTAGGAACCCCTGAATCAGAGTGAGCAGCTGGTTCCCGTCGAGTGTGACGGAAGCCTGGGTAGGTATAGTGATAGGGGGTGGTGGAAGTATTGGGTCCTGCTGGGCCTGTGATGTGGAAGGTGGTTAAGGTATCTGGGTTGGTGGATTTGTGGAGTGGGGGAGTGTGGTAGGTGGAGGTGTATCAGTCAACTGGTCAGCTGACTCGATAAGGAGGGCTCCATTCTCAGGTGTAACATACTGGGATGAACGAGTAAGCACCATTTAATTACAATAAAAAGGACTTATAAGGACTTGTTAAAGTAAGCAATCATAGGCAAGAAAATCTAATTATAATAGCAAGCATGTGATGTACTTCCTATGTTGCAATCCTAGCATTCATCTAGGTGTTCCAAGCGTCATTCCTAATGTTGTCTAATTACCTTAAGTTTCTAATTGCAGGCATGCTTGGTACAATAACGTAACCAAACAATTTAGTCAGGACCTGCATGGGCCACCACTAAAAATATGTCACGACCCGTTACCCAAATTGTTGGGCCGGGCCGAGTCATGTCCAGCCTACGCTTGAGATAAAACGTAGTAAGCTGTTCTACAGACAACATGATAAGACTAAATGTGCTAACAGTTCTATAAGTGAATAAAAGTCATAAATGCTCCAAACACAAAAGTCGTCTCATATAGAAATAAGTTCAAAGTACAAGTGATCTGAAATGTAAAACTGGATACATGTCCAGTTACAAAATATGTAGCCTAATACATGACTACACTAAATATCCCAAACAGCTATGCAAACTAGACGAGTCTCCCCGCAGGAACATCCTCGTATGGCAAAGCCGGGTCCTCGGTAGTATCTCCATAATATGAGTCGCAGAGTAACTCCTCCTCAGTAAGGACAACTACAACGTTATCCTGTCAGGACGGGAGCAAGTACTGAATCTAACAAACTAGCATATGAAACATGGAAATGAACATAAGAGGAATAACTGGAAACATGGCATCACACAATCTATCATGGCAAGGACACATATGTCATAGAGACAAATGTATATGTAATGTTTAAAACTGTAGCAGGTACGTGATCGTCAATAGGTGTACAATGTGCAGGGGCACATAATGAAATGTACTTCCGTACAAGTGTAAAGGCGATAGATGTACATACGCACAAATACAGCTTTGAGATAAAGGCCTACGGCGCAGTAACATATAAAATAAAACTTTGCTCGGTACTGTAGAGGGGGGGTATGATCACGTACTCAACTATCAGTTTTCCCATAACCCATATTCTAATCATGTGAGAGATACCTAAAGACTGTTCTAAGCATGGTAGTAACTGAAAGTACAAACATGTGGAGATTTAACTTGCTACACCAAGGATCAGCATTTAACATGGTTGGATTTGCAGTTCATTTATGTAACAGTATGTAAAGTTTGTAGAAAGTACTTGCCTCTAGCAAAGCAAAGCAAGCTGCGATAAAAGTGCTATAGATGTCTGGTAACTCGTCACTGTAGAAATAAATATAAAAACTTAGTCTTTACACTAAGCTAAAACGCTAAGACACTAATTGGTGAAACACGACTTGTGATTGGGCACCTAGCCAAAATGATGATTTTAGCATAGGAGACCAATGTGGGGTGACTCACTACTTTAACTAACTTTCTAGGGTCTTTACACTAGTGAGGGGTGAGGTTCAATACGACTAAAACTCAAAATAGCACAAAAAGTTGCAAGTCGTAATTAATCAATAAATAAATCAAATGATCATTGTGTTCCAACAATTTTTGAGATAGACAAAAAGCTTATTTTTACTTAAAGTAAAGTACCAAAATGATCCTTGTTAATCATAGAAATTTATTATAATTTTTCTGGAATTTATTAACCAGTACAAGTATTTTATAAAAATCAGTTTTCCTAAGTATACAGAAAATGAGTTTTGGTTTCATATGCCAAACTAGTGGCAAAACAGTAAATTAAATACTATAAAAATTATACTAAATTAGCTAAATTAACATAGTATCTAAATACTATTTTTCCAGAATTTTAACAGTACTTTAAGTATTTTTAGAAATTCATAAACAGCATTGCACACAATTGAAATTAAATAATTAATCATCTGCGTATTTTGTCCATGTATATAATTTGAACCAAAGTTCAAATACAGGACCCAAGGCCATGAATCAAGTCCAATATAACTTGTACAGATCTTGAATGTGTGAAAACACATTTGGGACCAAAAATCCATGCTAGACTTGGACACCAAATGGTTGCAGTAATTTAAATACACAAAAATATAAAGACGTAGAAATACATAATAAATATTAATATTTTAATAGGACAAAATTATACATAGTAGTTATAAAAATATAACAATTATTTTATAAAGACATTTCGCACTAGGTAGAGTGAAATATATAAAAATGTATATCTACAATATTTATATTTATATATAAATATATAGACATTTACATAATGGATATATACATACATATGTTAAAAATACATATATATATATATATATATATATATATATATATATATATATATATATATATATATATATATATATATATATATTTATATAAGAAAATACTTAACTATAAAGTATATATATATATACAAATATTGTATACATATATATAAATATAATAATAATATATATACACATGAACATATATACATATATGTACATAAATATATATATATACATATACATACATACATATTATAATAAAGTACTAAATATAACATATATATATATATATATATATATATATATATATATATATATAATACAGTATAATAGTACATATATATATACAAATATATGTATATACATATATATATAAATATATATATAGATAACAGAAAAAAGAAAAAGAAAAAGAAACAGAAACAACAGCAAAGGGGGGGGGGGGGGGGCTCGAACTCGAGCCACTGAACGCGCGGGGGGGGGGGGGGGGGGGGGGGGGGGGGGGGTTGAGTCGGGTCGGGCTGGCCAGGGGGTCAGCCCGCTGATTGTGTTAGGATTAGGGTTTTGTTAATTTTATTTAGTTTTAGGCGAGTTAACATATAAAAATAATAATAAAATCAATCCTGTGTCCGGACAGTTAGGGACACAGGAATCTACGTGTCCGTGCTATGCACGACACGTACGAGCGTCTATTTACGTGTCCAAACACTGGACTAGTGTCCCCGTGTCCTGGCGAACCACGCACGTGGATTCGAGACACGGACGACACAAAATGAGTCATGTTACTCACGTGTCCGGCGTCGAAGGGGGGTTTGTCGAGCGCTGCACGGCGGAGGAGCGGTCGGGGCGGTGGCGCTCCGGTGGCGATCGACTCGCCTTACTGCGGCGAACACTTCGACGGTGGTGGTTGGTGGTGAAGGTCGCTGGGGAAGTGGCAGTGGGGATCGCCGGAGTTAGGGTTAGGGTTTAGGCTTTATGGGGGAAGAACGGGACGGTGGTCGTCGGAGATGGGTCGGGGTGATGGGGGTTGGGTCGGGGTGAGTGAGGGGGTCATTTATAGGGGCTTAGAGTCGGTCGAACGGGGCTAGGTCGGCCGGAAATGGCGGGGGGCAGCTGGCCGGTCGTCGGCAGCTGGCTAGTCGTCGGGGGTGGGTAGGATTAGGGTTTAGCAATAGGGCCCCTATAGTTTAGAAAATTACACAAGGGTCCTAGCAGTTGCTAAATGCAAAATACAATTTGCATTCCACACTTAAAAACAATTAATTAATTACAAACTGATATTAAAACAATTCTAATAATTACAAAACTATATTAAAATAATTCTAATTATTACAAAACTATATTAAAACATTTTTAGAAAATTGTAAAATGATATTTTAGTATTTAAAACTCATTTAAAAATCGTTTAAAAATTCTAGAAAAATTCCTAAAAATCCTAATAAATATTTTAAGGCTAAATATGACATTAAAAATTAATTAACACTAATTAAGTAAAATTTGAAAAACATGGGCTTATAAACGGCTTGCTCGATGATCCGCCCGGTCGACTCCTCGCTCAGGTGGGTGGCTTCGATGAACTTGTCTCAGCTTGGCCTTCGCACTAATAAAACAAATGTTTTCAACTGCACAAGTAGACTTGATAATAAAATAGACGAATCCACATAGCTAAGAGAATAATCCCAAGTTGGGCCAGACTGAGTTAGAACATGGAACGGTCCCACGGTCGACTTAGAAGTATCGCACAGTGTGCTTTCAAAATGATAGTACTCGATCCTTCGTCCCGTGGCTTGGGAGAAGAAAAGTTGGTCTAAGTTGCCACAAAGCTATGAAATTAGCCTAAGTCATAGGCGTCGCACGCATAAATGCTTAATGAAGCATGCACGGTCCTATTGTCCAAGGTTTGACATAGCCTTTGTTGTCCCACGGGTTAAGCTGTATCGCACGGCTTGTGGCATAAGTCTAGGCACCCAAAGAATTTGGTTGTTCAAGTCGAATGCGTGCACGGCACGTTTCCATGATGCAATGCTTGACATAGCCTTTGCTCGTCAAGTTATTGCACTACTTAGTTAGGCAAAGTTATGATGGGCTATCGAAGTCATAGCAAGCACTGTCCCATGTTTTCTGCGGTTGTCAAGTCACACAGTCCCACGATCTCAAGGCTCGTCATATAAAGTATGACTTGGGCGATGGTGTCGCATAGAACACAAGTCAGTCTAAGGCATGAGCCATGGTCGGTTCAAGGATAAGTATGCCACGGTCTATGGGACACTAAGGAACACGTTTGTTCAGGTCTATCTGGAAGGCTATGCAATAGCCGTTTCCTATGTTTCAAAGAATATAAAGTACACGCGACCGTTGGTCGTCGAGACCGGTCCCGTGGCTTGGGAGTCTCGCATGAAGAATGGAAAGTATGGACTTGGATAAAGAAGTTTAAGGAAGAGAAAGAAAGTTGTATCATCTGTCGGCCTTGCATTTACGTCGAGTCTAGAAGTCGTCGTAGGTGCGTGGTCATGGACAACTTGTCGACAAGGTGTAGTCTTCCTCGACATGATCGTCGGGGCCACGAGATCATGTCGTTCCCAGGGGAAGCGAGTTGGCTAAAGTAGGAAGTTGGATGTACCGCATAGGAGATTCGAGGCTTACATGGGCTAGCTACCAATTGGATAATCGCCGTCTATCCTCAGCCAAGTCCAAGATAGCTTGACATTGCTAGTGACCTTTCATATAGATGAGTCAGTGTGCTAAGCGGTAATCCGCATGCACGGTGTCGGTCGAATCAAAGAAAGTGCAAGTACGACATGAATAGAGTGAAGATGGTATGCACGGTTGCAACACAAGTCTTAAGAAGCTTAAGATTTGGCTATAGCAAAGACACGTATTTCGGCACGAGATGCGGCGTCGAGTATTAAGTCGTTGACATAGAGTTCCACAAATCGGGATTAAGTCGTCTCGAGTTAAGTCAGGAAGGGCCGTGAGGCAAGTTTGGTTAAGTCATATTGAATTCTGAGGCACGGCCTCGAATGTTTGAAGCACGGACCAAGTCGATGACATGAAACATGTTGCGTTCCAAAGTATGACACGAAAGGCAAGCACGAGTCGGTACATTCATGTTGCAAGCACGAGAAGGGTCTAGAGGCAAGGTCTAAGTAGGTTGTTGGTGCAAGGCACGATGATGGTCTAGTGATACAATATAGGCCAAGAGTTTATATCCTAAAATCGATCCTAAATCAAGAATAAAAAGACAATCATAAAGGGATTATGTTGCACAAAGTAAATGAACGTGTTGGTTTTGTATGGGTGGACAAGGAGCTCACTCCACCAGTACAGTTGAGTACTGACACCCACACAGTTTTTACGTGCAGGCACAGGTAGAAGCTCGTTGGCGCGGAGCTCGCTTAGATGCGTCGAGGCATGGTGTCCCTTGGCATTTCGAGGCGTGCAGCCGCATGAAGTCTGGACTTATACGGAACATAATATATGGACATCGCCTATTTGAAGCATCCACTGGCTCGTCAATTTGTACTGAGAAATGAGAGAGAGAGAGAGAGCAGAGTGACTTGTAACTTGAGAGAAGAGTGAGACTAAGAGATTGTAATCATGGCATCGTGCCACTTTTGTAATCCTTGTTCAATATCAATAAAGAGCTTCTTTTGTTGACTTGTGTTTTGGTTCTAACTTTCTGCTGGCTTTATTCAATGTTTCTGCTTGGGACTTTTATGTGATGACCCCGTCGCTTAGCCTGTAATCGGCCATTATGGAACCCGCCTTGCGTGAGCGCAATCAAAGCTCACGCGACATTACGCCTTAGCGAGGACGATCGGTCGTAGGGGACCGGGACGTGACATCTACTGACACCCCACTAGTTTGTATGCAGGTTACAGGTACTTGCTCGTTCAAGGCGAAGCTCGCTTGGACGCGCTGAGGCATGAAATTTCTTGACGTTTCGAGGCATGCGGCTGCGTTGAAGACTTCATCTATAAGAGACATAATGTATGGATATCGCATTCTTCAAGTTGTAAGCCTATGGCTTGATCTTTGTATTAAAAGATGAGAAAGAGAGCAGAGTGATTGTATCCAAAGAGAGTGTGAGTTTGAGTGATTGTAATCTTGGCCTCGTGCCCTTTGTAATTCCGCTCCATTATCAATAAAAAAGAATTTTCTATACATCTTATGTTATTCAACTTCTTTGCTCGGGACTTCTGTGCGACCATCTCGTCGTTAAGCTGCGTAATCGACCGTTATGAAAATCGTCTTGTGCGAGCCACACACTTGCGAGGACGATCGATTTTGCGAAATCAGGATGTGACACACATCCCCAGGTTACGCAAACTAAGAATACACCAGTATCCCCATCTGCGATTGCAGTAGAATAGAGGAGTAATGGATAATATAATAATCAACATGTAATATAATACATCTCATCCACAACATAATTAGAATTCTAAACATAAAAGATGGGTATACAAGCCTTCTAATAACTACCCTTCCATACATAATATCACACAACATAAGCCAATCTAGAAAACAATAGTTGGGTTCAATACGGATCGGATAGTAAATATTAATATTCAAGTAAAAAATTATGATATCAATAGAATTTGAACCATGTTCTTTTGAATAGTAATGTATCACCTTAACCAACTACGCAATAAAAAGTAACAAACAATAAGTAACACTATAAATATATTTAATTATAAATTAAAAATATTATATTTTTATATGAGCTATATATTTCAGAAAATATGTATATATTCACCAAACATAGAATTCTCAATTTTTAATTACAATTAATTTTCAAGAATATAAAATTTCTAACTCTACAGTATTTTGTGTACCAAAAGTTGGGGGTAAAGTTAGGGGAAATTTTGGATTCTGGGCAAAAATATCTAGACTATACGGTAGCAAAATTAGGACCCTTTAACAGTGGAGCCCACACTTAGCAGTACATTGTTACGCTCCCAGTGAGCGCCCACATCACTCAACCTAGCTATATCACTCAACCTAGCTATAAGAGCATCTCCAACCCTATTGTGACTTTGGAAAAAATAGGGTTGGAGACAATAGGGTTGGAGATGCCCAAGTGTTGTGAGTCTTAGGTGGCTCCTATGTGGCATGAGCCACAAGACAATGTTTTGTGAAGCTTATGATTGTTACCATTACAATATCACTACTGGCAACTTAATTACAAAAAAGTTGCCATTAGTGTCACGGAACGTATTATTCTTTCTATTTATTTGGTGGAAGTTGAGAGACAGTAGACACAACATGTATACAATACAGCATGTACAAAGTTCCGTGCATATCGCTGGATATCTCAAAAAATTTATAAAAAGTTGCCACTGAAATGAGAGAATTAGTTTAGTTTAATCTAGTTGACTCACCAACCTCTTCGCGATAATGATGGGTGATTCCCGAACACCCACGTATTCAACACTGAATAATCTAAGGTTAGCAGAAACTTGGTGCAAGCTACAGTAACCCTTTGAAACTTTGGATTCACAGCCACAAACCACGTGATTCGTGTACGCTAGGATCATAAATAAATGATGCACAACTTAATGAATCATACCAGAATATATGTAGCAAGTTTGAGAGGTAAGGGTAAGGCAACCATCTGTATACCTCTCTCGGCCACAAAAAACTGTAAGGTCCTTAACCGCCTTTCCTCCCAATGCCTGACTGAGCAAGTAACCCGTGCGTGAAAGATAAGCTTCAGGCGCTCCTCATCACTGCCACCAGATTATCATTCATTATATCATAAGCCATGCTAGAAATGTCAAACTCAACCATGTCAGATGCATTACCTTTAGAAACCCCAGGAAGCATCCGAAAGATCACGTTTGGTTCGCAGACTCGGGACTTTGAAAAAGAAAAATCATTCACTTCGTGTATCTGGATGCGAAAGGAAAGGAGTAGGAAAAACAAAATTCCCAAATAAAAGAAAAAAAAATGGAAGAAAAAAATGGTTCCTCCCACCCATCCCAAGGATTCACTTTCTCACCCCAAGGGTTCTCAATTTCTTGGCATTTCCAAACATCAAAAAAGAAAATTAATAGGAATTCCAATTTTTCAAAGGAAAGGAAAGAGCAAAGAATTTATTTCCTTTACTTTCCTTTCCGCGTAGAAAGGAGGGCGGCTTCATATTTTCTGTGTCTGATTATTTGCCCATGAACAAAATACTTGCACAAGTCAAGGTACAAAAGTTCAGGGTAATGTGACAACTCCCAAGCAACAGCATCCAAAACGAACTACAAAAGCAACAGGTAAAGTATCTTTCTCTTCTAAGAAACAAATAGGAGTGTCAACAGTTTTGGTATACAGTAAAAATGTGATGATGCAAGTATAATTTCATAACATATACATAAAGAAAGGAGAAGAAACTAAAAATTCAGTCTGATCCAATATACCATATAAAAACGTATGCTGCAAGCATAATTTCATAGCATATACATAAAAAAGGATATGAAAATAAAAATTCAGTCTGATCCAACATACCTTTCATCACTAGTTTATTGTGGGAACCTCAACTGATGTTTTAAGCGATGCTTCAGAGCACAAATATGCAAAAGTCCCTGTGGATAATTTGACCCGAAGAAGCGACATGTTACCTCCCCAAATCCAGAGCAAGGACAATCATACGATAGTTTTAGGATTTGTTTAAGAGGTCTTGCTTTAGGATTTAAAATTGTTAACTGTAAAAGAAATCCAAATCACACACACACACACACTGATATAAATGATAAAGATAGGATTTCATGGATAGACAGCTTGTATACAATTTACTAGTGAGAATCTCCACATCAGCTGACGTGCAATATAAAAAAAATGCAAACTTCAAGAAGTGGTATTAATAGATTTTAGCCGAAAGTGGGCTCAAGTAAAAATTAACTACTGAAGAGCATCTTAAGTAAAAAAATTAATGTAACAAGGAATATTACACACAATAATTGTATTCCCTAGATTATGCCTTTTCTCGCTTAAATTTTTAACTAAACAAATAATATCAATGCTCTCCACTCCTCTCGCTTTCTCCTGCTTCCCTGAATCTCATTTTGACCGGCTTCTAGCTCTCGCTTACAACGAACAATGATACTATCTGATTCTTCTCTTATGGCTACTCTTAGATCTTCCAATGCTGCATTCATCAGATATCAATTAAGCTTATTGTTCATGTTTCACTTCCCTTGAAGCTTAGTGCATCTATGGCTACATATTGATCCAAACGCAATAAGTCATTTGTTTCTAAAATGTCTAAGAAGCCGACTGCAATCCTTATGTGACAAAGGCGCAAGGCTGTAACACATTTTGGGCACGAGAAGAGCAATAGGTATAAGGAACTTTGAAAATAACAGCTACAAGTTTCTATTTCAAGATCCTACTTCAAGAAATTTATGTTCCTATGCCCTTATAACGTTACGACCAAATGAATATTTCAATCATTAGTATGCATGTACTAAAAGCAAACATGTGTGCATCAGTTCCTGCAAAGCTTATCATTGACCTGATTATATGCTCATTTTCCAGACATCTTAGTGAGAATCCAATGAAAACTTTGACTGCTTAAATGAATTCAACCATTATTTTTGCAGAGATAAAGAACTTGCAATAAACATCTAGCCTGCACTCACTCTAAGTACAAATGCGTGCAAATCAGAGCCAAAATTCAAACTGCTATAATCATATTTTTAAACTGATTGATCAACAAAGTTATTAAATGAAATACTTCTACAAGTATTTGACCTACATATAACTTGTGATTACCATACATGCATACACCTACAAAATTAGCCACACAAAAAAAATAAAAAAATCACACTTTCACCAGATCGTGAAACAAGATTGTTTCTGATACTATGATACATCCTTTTAGGCTGATAGGGTCCTTGGCCTAACCTCGAGGTCTACCACTAAATGATAATTTGAACTAATTACCATCCATCATGGTAAATCCATGGATTAGCACCTGTAACACTGTGGATGCAATTTAGTTTCTACAGACTGGAGTATCTAAGCTTTGTCAATATAATCAAATTAAGGTCTCCACTCATATAAAACAAGAAAATATTCTGTTTTAAGTTACAATAATGTATCATCGGAGAGAAAGCATGTACTGACAAATTAGCAAGTTTTATAAAACTAGTGTAATCATGTAAATCCCCTTGTGTTCTAATTCACTTAATCCCTACTATCCCAATATTTAAAAAACCATCATCATGCCCCCATAAAGGTTTCACCAGATGATGGAGTCAATGTTATCAAAGCGGCTAGGTAGCCCGAAGCGACCAGGATCCCTAAATGCCTAGGTCCTTATGCGGACCTCCTTTTACCTAGGCAGTTCACAATTGTAAAACATAAATGAAGAGGATACATGTGTTTAAACTGAAGTTATATTAGATATTTCGCGAAAATTGACCAGATTAGGAACACCATTCTATCAAACAATCAAAACTAGGCAAACTATGAAGTCTAAGCCAATTAAGAATTATATATATAAGCCCATCAATACACCATGAATAAGATCTACAAGAGAGAGGCTGGGTGATAGTCAATGGCGAGTGGTAGTTAGCAGCTGAATGAAGATACTTCTAGCATGAAGAAAAGCCTCCAACCTTCTTCTCCCTAATTCTCTCATTAGAGCATACTTCTATAGAAAGTGCGGCGGGCCATAAGTGACGCAGGACAAAGACCCAAGGGAAATAAAATGAGTACGAAATTAGGAAATTAAGGATTTGGAAAAAAAAAATTGGGCCAGAAAGTTATTAAATGTATGTGAACAATTACTATCCAATTATCACAAATAATTTTAATATAATACAAAAATAACAATTGAGTTGCAATTAATAGAAATATTCGATTTTGGAATGGCGTATGGGTGGTGTCGGATTTGGATGCTGGACTTTTGTTCTCGAGACCCAACTAGATGACCACGTCGAAGGAGAGAAAAGACAAGATAGATCCACTTTGCATCGCACCATGCAAACTCAAAAGTAGATTTTTGAGTTCATTCTTCAATTATTCAAATACAAATAACAGTACATGACTTACATATAACATTATAGAGCTACATATGGATGAATACAAATCAAAATAACTTATCGAAGCCAACTTAAAATCCTAATTGATAAAAGAGATAAAATGATCCTTATCTAAAACATTCCTAAAATAACCAAAGTAATTGAAAGATAACATAAAATCTAAAATAGTTCTCCATCATTCTTCTCGGTTTCGAAAAATTCGCCTTCTTGTGAATCATGTAAGCATGAAATCCGAAAATTATGCTCTTGATTATGCCCCTCCAAATCGACCATGTCAGAGGCCTCTGCTTCGGTAGTCTAGTCAACATAGGCGACGAAACCCTACGTCGGTACTCGCGGTTCTGGAGGTGGAAGAAGCGCAATATGCACTAGGGACATACATTAAGCACCTCAATAAATTATGGTTGTCTCAGTACGTCTAAAGAAACAAAATGATCATTCCTACAATCAATGCAAACTAGTACAATTATTGTAAGAAACAAATAATAAAAATGTGCATGGGCCTGATTAGTAGCACAAGTTCAGAATATTTAGAAGACAATATGTTCTTTAAATTCACTAGATTGATCAAGTGAGCTATTTAATTTTCCTAATGATGATATATACATCTCAAAACTGATATTTGGTTTAAACCTAGTTTCAACCAGAGACCTAATTTGTGTTTTAACTATGATAAATTTATTAAGTTAAACTAACAGACACTCTAAAGGTAAGATCGACTCTAGATTGAAGTCTACTTGTGTAAATAAGTCAACTATTAGTCTCTTAATTTTAGCTTCAAATCTACTATAAAGTTCATCACGCTCTTTTTATATAGATCGTCAATCTTTTCAAATAAGTCATAAATAATCCACTTTTAGATTTAAATTTCGCCCTTAGGTCTTTAAGCATAAAATATTACTAACCTAGAGGAGCTATGATACCAATTTAACGCAAACAAAGACCAAAAAAAGAAAGATTAGTATGAAAATTAGAAATTTAGAGAAAATTAGGTGTGAAAGCTTTAATAAATTTGTGAACAATCAACTACTATCAATTTTATTACAAAAATTATAATAGAAATGTAACAAGATAATAATCAACTTGTATACCTGATTTTGGAATGTGTACAGGATTTTAGTATTGCGTCATACAAACTCAAAAAAAGATTTGTCTTAATTTATTCTTCAATACAAACTATGTGAGACCGGCCTAAGCATCGGGCAGAACCTTACCAACAATTTGATCCCAGGTAAACAAGATTATTGTTGAGATAAAACAAAGTGTGATAAATAGTGTTCTCCAATTGCATTTATTTAGAATTGTTCGACTGTTGGACTGAATGTATTGTTAGGAATTATAGGTTTAGTGATTTAGGGTTATTCCTTCATTTTTCTAATATATATAAAGAAAGAAAAGGAATTATGGTTTGATTACAAATTATAAATCAAGGTTATGGTTAAAGTAAGAGATTAGGAAAATAAAATAAGTAAATGTGTATGTGTGTGTATATATCAAGGTTATGGTTAAAGTAAGAGATTAGAAAAATAAAATAAGTGTGTGTGTGTGTCTCTAGCTCAAGTGGAGAAGGTGAGAGGCATTCTTCCTCCTGGTCTGGGTTTGAAAGGGGAACAATATTATTCCTTCCATTTAACAAAAATAAATGGTGGAAGTAGTACAACAAGTCTACGGGCCGACTTGTAAGTCCTTCGTGACCGAGTTAAGGGCCACTGGGGCCGAGTTGTCCGAGTGAGTACTTCCTGACGTGCTTCAAAAAAAACATATATTTATTATTATTTTATTATTTATTATTCATCATTTATTGTACATATACATATAATTAAATAAATAAATAATAAAAATAATTTGTACAATGACATATAAAAAATATTAGTAAAATAATAAATAAAACTGCAACTATTACAAGGTTGCATAAGCTTAAACTTCAGTCCAAAAGATAGGTCTACCTACATGCCAAGTAATCACCTAGTTTTTATGGCATATTCCTCTCATGCTCATAGCTATACCTTGGCTAAGAATTTGGCATAAATATAGAGAATTGATGTCAGGTCTACAGCCGGTCATAAAACTTTGTCAAATCTTGTATGTTGTTTTCTTATGCTTCATAGTTTTATCTCATTCTGGTGGGAGAAGGCTTGGATGATTATGCTTTATTCTACCAAATGTGTACAAATGATAAAAATATGGGGCGGACAAAGCTAAACACTAAGAGACGAGCAGTTTTGAAGTGCTTGGGCCCGTACCTATCGATAGGAGCTTACGCAACAGCGCACTTGGGAAACATTGAGGGGTGTCTTTTCATGCTAATACCATTAGCCGGCTTGTGAAATTGGAAATCTTCTCCCCTATGTATTTTCCAATTTTATTCTTCTTGAGAAATAAGGACATCTCTGATTGGCTCAATCCGGTTTCAAACTCAGAATTTTTCATTCCCAAGGCCAAGGGAAGCTTTCAACCATCATTCTCTGTCCCTTTAGTATTGTATTATTTTACTTTAACAAGAATTCATGTATTTATTAATCTTATTATTATAATTTGCTAACAAAAGAGCAGAACTAGAAGTTGGATAGGAGTTGTCAAGAAGAAACCAATGCTGCAGGGATGAACTAAATTGAAGACCAAAGTAAGCACCTTATCGAAGTATACTAGATTGTCGGCTGACAAATTTATGAGTTTGCGACCAAATTCATTATTGATTTCTCTCCCTCCTCTAGGCAGTTACGATTCCTCGACTTTCTAATGTATAGTTCTTTTATGCTCCTTTCAACTTTAATCTTTTTCTACTTTAAGTGCGGCTTTACAGAAATGATAAAATCAACCTATTACTATATGCTGATAGAGTCCTAGCTTGCTCATTTCATCTCTTACTAGTTTTATACTAGTTACTTTATTGACGACATGATTCTATGATTTTACACTGTAATTTGGACTCCAAGCCTATTATTCAAGCATAGGCTGAGTAAAAGATTACCGGAAGAACAGCTTGTACATACTAGAAGAAATTAAGTAACAACTTACCTTCTGCAATCTCTCTGCAGATCATTCCCATAGATTCAGTTCCTGATATCACAAAAGAGAAGGAAAAAGAGGAAAGAAAATTATAAAGAGATGTATGATGTTACCTACTTGCCTGCAAAAAAATATAGTTACATTAACAAGTAACTCCTCCATATTTTCCTGAACAAATCTATGTTAGACAGCTAGCGAAAATCATCTTCACTCACCACATCTGTAAAGGGAGAAAGAAATAAGTTCGGTAGCTGCTTCTTGTCTTGTTGAATCATGAAATCTTCAACTTTGAGCAAAAGAAATTCTTTGTCGACAACTATTCAACATTCTGCACATGAAGAAATTGGAATACAAGGAAGCAAGCACAAATGATTCAATTTAGGTCAATTTGAACGAATGAGAGGGAGGCAAAAATATTAAGTCAAGAAGTTATATTGATGCAACAGGGAAGGAAAAGGAGGCTTACCCTAAATTTCCTTGGAAGTAAAAGAAGGTGCACCATATGAACAAAATCAATTTTCTACTTTAGAACTTGTTTATACAAAATTACAATCATAAAATTGTACAATTATTGGGCCCAACAAAACGGAAGCACAAAAAATATTACTCAATAATTGGTTACATAGAATTTTCTCATCATCTCCATCAGAAGCACTACAATGAGCATGTGACAAGATAGTGATATGCTGGATTAGTATGCTTATAATTTCAGCCCCGAGTGAACGGCAACCACCCCACCGACAAGATTTTCGTATTCCACCTTCTGAAATCCTGCATCAGCAATCATACGAGCAAAAGCCTCCTGCAAAGAGGAGAAATGAGTCAGAATGGATATAAAAAAGGAGAGAGATAACTTCAAATAACAGGAAAAACCGACAAGTTTGCAGCATTACAATGTCATTATCACATTAATGGATCTAATGCTTTTCTTTTAATCATGATATGATACATACCTGCACACAGATTAATGCATGACTTTTCTAAAAGTAAATGTGAACAATTTTAAGATGGGAATGCCAATATACACTAGTAAATGGCGTACCAATCAGGTAGCACCCCAATAACCATTACCTTCTTTTACTATTTTCAAGCATATACTGTATACAACATTATGTTGTTTGGTCTTTTGCATATCCAAGGTATTTACGTAGATACAAGGAAATGAAGTATCAACGAGAATATGGAACCCCAAAAATACAACAATAAATAAATGCTTGTTTTCAGGTAACATCCATGTGCATAAAATATATTAGTAAAGAAGTCGGAAGCCATCTCAGCTAACCTGCTTGGGAAAACGGCGGATACTCTCGACCAAGTACTGGTAAGAGTCCCGATCACCAGTTGCAAGCTCCGCCATTGCTGGAATCACTGAAAATGAGTAGTAATCATAACTTAAAAGGAGAATATAGAAGAGTTTGCATAAATTAGCACAGTTATTGAAACAGGCAAAATAAGTAGTCTACTTCACACTCAAAGTAGTTAATGAGAATTAGTTGTGAACATGATCTTTGGTTACAAACAGATCTTGAACTGATTAGCCGGATTTAACTCATTGGTTTTAAAAGCATTGGAACTCGAAAATACAAAAGACAAACAACCCCTGGACATACGCTAAAAAATGCACAGATCTAGGATAGGGTTTGATGTACTCACAACTGTTTCAAGACAGGGATTTCAACATGACTCAGCTCCAAGCATAAGAACCTGCCTCCTCGTTTGAGTACTCTGAAAATTATGAAAGCAACATAACCAAATAGCAATTCAGCATGGAATGTAAAGTAAATCTTCCCCAAATCGAAAATCACTCAGGGTAACTATCACATGGCTTCGGGAACAATCTTCTAATAATTAGCTTTGATATACTCCATCACAATTTATGAACCAAATTCCACCATGGATCCATTATTTAAATCTAACAATAAAGTCCTTTTACATTTTTACTCTTGGTTTTACCTAAACTGTTACATTTCTAAGTTCTAACATCATGTTCCATGATGCAGAGAACCTAGCCATGCTCCAGTCAACAGCATAATATTGCGTGTTATAAAGAATTCACCTATAAGCTTCCTTGAGGGCTTTCTCTATATGTGTTACATTTCTGATCCCAAAGGCAATGGTGTAACCATCCATTGATCCATCATCAAAACTCAAAGCTTCTGCATCTCCCTCCACCCAAAAAAGGCAGCGGTCTTCACCAAGCCCTGCATACCAGGGTGTGACTAGATGTTATCAAAACACAAGTTGGTTTGAAAGAACCAACATAATATCTCCAGTACCATACCTCTCTCAGCCGCACGTTTCCTGCCAACATTCAACATATTTGGGTTAATGTCACATACATATAATCGGGTTTCATCTTCTGCATCGGTGATGCCATCCTGTGTCGCTCGACGACTAACACTATTTATATTTTCCAGAATTCGGAAAGCAACATCACCTATAAATCCATAAATAGTCGACGGAATTAGCAGTCTGAATAAGTTTGTAAACAATTATGAATAGTTTTCAGCGTATATGATCTAATGAGACAATATGCTTTAGCGAGACAATGTTGACAGTGATTCAAAATGTTGGGTAATTTTCTGAAGTGCTGAACACATGTACCAAACATTTAAGAAAAATCATCATATGAGTTGGCTTCATTTTAAATCTTCATGTAAGGGTTCTTTACGCTATGAAAGAAGCAAATTTAGATATGCTAGTTATATTGGGGTTATCTCCACATTATAACTAATTCCTTCTGAAATGTCATCCATTCGGACAATACGCATAGGAAACAGATACAATATTAGAACCTATCCATTAATCTAGCATTTGTTGCAATTTCACTCATAAGTAATGCAACATGGGGACGACTGAATGTTGAGCAGTGATGTAAGCTAATGATGATAACAATGAAATTTCCAGAGTAGTCAATGTTATGATCATTTAGTCCCACGTCAGTTACATGGGAAACTCGATGTGGGTTGATATAATCTTTGGCTCTCTCCTCTTAACATCTAGCTTTTAGGATATAGCCTACACGATGTCTCCCGGTTGCAATTGTGCAGCGCAGGTGGTGACGCCGGCATACTTGCAATCTAGTGCAAAGCCAGCCAACGTCCTCAATCATATTGACTTACAATCTACCGTTTTATTTCCTTTCTAAAACCCATCACATTCTCTTAAGATGAACAAACCAAAATGTACGAAAAAATATATAAAAGCATATCATTTCTTCTATTGGGAAATCAACTCAATTCACTACTATGAAAACTGATCCTCCGAGCATCAGAAGATTAAGCATTCACTAATCAGCACCCAAATTAGTGATGCGCTCGTGTAGCATTGTGTAAAACACATATTGGGCAAGTCACAGAACTCCAACTTAGGAATCAATTAATTCGACGAGATCCAACCTGTTCCACCAGCAACATCGAGATGCTTCATTCCCGGAAACGGATGCAACTTCGAAACCAACCTAATAAAGAAAACCAAAACAATAAATTAAACCCACAATTTTCATATTCGTGCAATCGGCCACGACGATTTGTTCCGAAACCCTAACCTGTCCTTCCACAGCCTATGGAGCCCGACGCTCATCACGTCGTTCATGAGATCGTAGCTGGAAGCGACTCTGCTGAAGACGTTGCCGACCAGTTTGCTCTTCTCCTCCTCGCTCACCTCCTTGTAGCCGAAGCTCGTGGAGTGGGAGTGGAGGAGAGAGGCGCGTCGAGAGAGAAGAGATGGGAGTTTGCTGGAGAGTTTGCCGGAGAGCGCCATTGATGTTGGTCGGGAGTTCTTGCGGGTTGCTTTGGGGAGGGGAGGGGTTAGTGTGGTGATGATGGCAACGCAGGTCGGGTCGCGGCGGGTCGGATCTTGTCGAGCGAGTTTCTTTACGCTGGATGGAGTTATAGGATAATCTATTTCATGGGAAGATTTATGAAATGCCCAAAAACTAAAAAAGTTTTATGTAAAACCCACCGCTAAAAAAATTTTCATCGCGTACCCAGAATTAGAGAAACTTATCCAAAACGGATTCCAAATGACCCTTTTGCCCTTCCTTTCAATACTCCATCTTCTTCCATACGCTGCTCACTTTCGAATCTAGGTTTTCTCCTCAAAAATCTTTAAAAACTCGTCGAAAAATTTCGGAAAGACCGGGACGAACGGCAAAAGTGCTAAAACGGAGGTCCAAACATCATTTTTTTGCGATTCTAAAATTTCGGAAGGCCGTCTAACAGTAAAACTGTTACTTTCAGTCTCCTCGACGATACGCTCATTTTGCGACAAACGGGACCTCGTTTCGACCTCCCAGTCAAAAGTTATGGCCCTCCAAAGTTTCAACTGACCATAAAATGCAGGAGAATGGCCATTCTCCGTTTAGAACACGAAAAATGTTAATTTTCGCATGAGGGTGGTCATTCTCCGTATTAGTAACACGGAGAATGGCATTCTCCGTCTTAATTTACACGGAGAATGACCATTCTCCGTGTTAGTAACACGGAGAATGACATTCTCCGTCTTAATTTACACGGAGAATAGTCATTCCAGTGTTAAAACGCAGGAGAATGACCATTCTCCGTCTTAGAAACACGGAGAATGCCATTCTCCGTGTTAAATAAAACGGAGAATGCCATTCTCCGTCCTAATTAAGACGGAGAATGGACATTCTCCGTGCTAAATTAAACGGAGAATGACCATTCTCCGTCTTAATTTACACGGAGAATGCCATTCTCCGTGTAATTTATCACGAAGAATGGTCATACCAGTGTTAAAACGCAGGAGAATGACCATTTTCCGTGTTAGAAACACGGAGAATGCCATTCTCCGTGTTAAATAAAACGGAGAATGTCATTCTCCGTGTTAAATAAAACGGAGAATGGTCATTCTCCGTCCTAATTAAGACGGAGAATGGTCATTCCAGTGTTAAAACGCAGGAGAATGGTCATTCTCCGTATTAGAAACACGGAGAACGGCATTCTCCGTTTTAAATAAAACGGAGAATGGCATTCTCCGTTTTAAATAAAACGGAGAATGGCATTCTCCGTGTTAGTTTACACGGAGAATGGTCATTTACAGTGTTAAAACGTTAATTTAGTTTTTTCATGAATAAAGAGTTTCATTCTTCTTTCAAAACGATGATAATTCTTATGGAAAAGAAGAAGAAAGATCTTCTCTCCACAATTGACCTAATCGTCGAAAAACTTCAAATGTCTCCACGATGAAGATGATGATGATGGTGATGACGATGACGAGCGATGATCTGAGTTCGACTGAAGAAAAACACACCGAACTACGAACGATTTTTGCGATCTCTGCTGAATATGAGAGCAATGGAATTCAGATTTCCCGTGAAGAAGAAGAAGACAAAAATCGCAATCCAGATCTGAGTTTTTTGAATTCAAATACATATAGATGACCAATTCGCGCGGAGGGGTAGTTTCGGTATTATAAAAATAGCATTTCCCAGCGGGTGGCATCTAAAAGGGAATCTTGGAATATTTAACGTGAAAATACTTAATTCTGGGTATTTCATAAAACTTATGCAGCGGGTGGGCATTTCATAAAAGCCCACCCCGAAATTGGGTTTCTCAGCAATTTCCATCTATTTCTATTCTACTATATATAATAGGAAAACTTAGATGGTGAAACTTTTGAATTCCGAAAATACTCTTACATACTTATACTAATTAAAAATAGTTCATTAATTTTAATAAGGACAACTTAATAATTAGGAAGACTACCATTTGATCTTTCTAAAGAGTCTTCCTAAACTAATTAAAAAATATTAAAATACATACAAGACACGTGTATATATGCTAGTATATTATAATCAAATTACAGATAAGATAAATAAGTTTTAGTACATTAAGAAGAAAAAATAAGAAAAAAATTAAAAATTGCTATGCGATATGAGCCATTGCTAATGGTGACTTTGGGCACACTAATCATGGTAAATTTGTGCGAATTGTTTTTTCCCCCTAAAGAAATGATTTTTTTAATATAAACACTAAAAATGCTATGGTGCCCAGCAGCCCAAGTCGTCATTAGCATTAGCTATATTAGCTATATGAGTGCATGCACGCATGTCGATAATAAATTTGACATTTCAGTGTATTTTAAAAAAATAGCCACTATTGTAGTATGTTTTGCTACTTCGCTATTAGCAATGGCTTTGCCTGCGTGTATGGAGTTGGTTGTTTATGCCAGGAGATGCATGTCATTGGATTTATGCATGGAGTTGGTTGTGTTATGCATGGTGTTGGATTTATGCATAGAGTTGGTTGTTTATGCATGGTTGTTTTATGCATGGAGCAGCAACATACATGTGATTTCATGTATGGAATTGGTTGTTTATGCATGGAGATCATGTATGGAGTTGTTTGTTTATGTGTTGAGCATCAACATTAATGTTGTCACGCCCCACTCCCAAATGTATGGGATTATGGTCTAACCTGGCCAGCTGATACGACCTAGAGTGAGCTACCTAATTTAATGGACTCACTTAGGCGTACTACGCTGTGAAAGTAACTAACCAAACACAGGCAATATCTAAATCTCATCCACAAATGACATAGAAAGAAAGTGCTGAATATAAACACAGAGTAGTCTGAATATCCAAATACAACTGAAAGGAGATACAGGTCTGGTGGAAATAATCCCACAGTACATTAAAATGAAAGTACATGAATGGAAGATAACTAGTTAAGAGTATCAGCTAACTAGATATGAAACTCTCAGCCCAAGTAGCAGCATACCGAGGTCAAGGGAACTTCTCGGGGTAGACCTCGTAGCCCTCGCCAAAGTCTCCCGCCTCAGCTCCGGCACCGTATATCGTCGAGTATGTGTGCTCGTCGGGATCTAGAAAAGAACCATGTCCTCAGGGGACATAGCAAGATACAAATAGGGACATGCCATAAAGTAAATACTGATCTAACATAAGGGGGTGTGCTAACCAATCTAAGTGAATGCATACAAAGAAAACTTTGGAACGTATGGGTAGGTAAAAATAATATCGTCGAAGCACGGGCCGACGTCGGATCACGAGCCGAAAGATTTGCGTCGGAACACGGGCCGAGCGTCGGATCACGAGCCGATTAGCTCGATACTAGCGTCCTCCCGACCGAACCTAACGCGCAGCTAGTGGCCGCTGCCGGAGATGTTCCTACTAGTAAGGGCCCATGCCAACAACGGCCATCCCTGAGGCTAACATAAAATAATGTAACTGTCTGTCCCATACGCCTACTGGTTGTCTTTCCCGCCCCGTGATGTATAAGTCGCATCCACGACCCAACATCTACTCTCTATGAAGAGTCAGCTATCTAGGACAATCACTACCCTATATGTGCCGTCACACGAGCCACTCGCACTGATGGCCAGTCGAGAGCGACAGCGCGTGCCATGATCTGATCTCACTCAGTGCCGTGTCGTAACACGTGTCATGGTCAAGGGAGTTGTGACAACAACTCCATAATCCAAGGGTACGTCGTCTATAACTAGGCCAAGTAGGTAGCCCTAGCGTCGACGCCAACATCGACTATGCCCGGGGTAATCCCGGACTCTACTAATCAGATCTACACTACAAGAGTATAATAATGTAAGTGTAAAGACAGTAGTACAAGGCAAGGTATACTTGCCTTCAATCCCGCAATGTGCAAATAGTGCTCCGGTCCCTCCTGCCTCAATCACGTCGTCCAATGGACCTACAATCACACAACCAAGGCTCACAATGAACATCCAAGACCATACATCTATCCACACACAAAGTATGAGTACGTTATTCGTACGGGATACCACATTCAAATATTAAGTTATATTTATCCAAGGGTGTACAACCACAAGCTACATGTGACAAGTTTATACATATATATAGGCTTAGGAATGTACAAATACAAATCCTATATTACATAATTCACTGGTATCCCTAGAGCATGTGTATATACAAGTATAGAGATTTATGTACGTAAGTCATATATTTAAAATGATACGTGTGTACATGAGTGTACATAGAACATATACATATATATGTTTTTTTTTATATATGTATATATGTACATAGAACATATACGTGTGTACATATATACATAGAACATATACATATATATGTACATAGAGACAAATATCTATTTTTATTTATATAAAATACATACGTATATAGTTGAAAGAGTTTATATATATACATATATACATAATGAGGCTAAGAGTACACATATTTATATCTATACGTACATAATGAGACAAAGTGTATATTTTTACATATATATTTGAAAGGGGGGTATATATATATATATACATTATAATTTGTGTGTATGAAACTACATTGTTACACTTATATGTGTGAGAGTATATCTATATACGTATGTATATACATACAAGAATACATACATATATATATATATATATATATATATATATATATATATATATATATATATATATATATATATATATATATATATATATATATATTTAATATTGTATGTGCATGGATTCATTTCAATAATATTTATGAAAATTTCTAGATTGCATTATACATAAAATAAACCATGAAAACACCACCATTACTCACACATTCACATTTATATGTATTTATAAATATGAATCATTTATTTTAGTAACCATATGTATATATATATAAGGCTATTTATATATATACATGAATCATTTATATGCATGAACATAACCATTCTATTCACAAAATTATTTACAACATATTCCTCCCAAAATGCAAACATTTAAATATCAAAAATTACTACACATCTATATATTCACATTTATATATATATAGACAAATATATATATTTATATATATGTATATACACATACATAAATATTTAAGAAAGGAGGGGGGAGAAGTTTACCATGGAGGAAGGATTGTTGATGGTGAAGGGGGTGGTGGTGCTGCCGGCCTAGGGGAGGTGGTGGCCGGCCATGGTGGCTAGGGTGGTCGGCCAAGGAGGTAGAGGGGGTGTGGTGGAGGTGGTGAGTGGTGGTGGTTGTGTTGGAGATGAAGGAGAAGGAGGTAGAGAGTGTTGGAGTGGGTGGGGTTCCCAACCTATGTGGAGAAGACCCCGGAGTGCGACGAGCGCCGTCCGATGTCGGAGAAGCTCGGGAAGTAGGCGACGAAGTTGCTGCTGTTGCTGCTGGAGCTGCTGGAAGCAGGGGATCCGAGTTCGGCCCGAACTCGGTCCCAGGCCGAGTTCTGGCCGAACTCGGTCTGGCGCTTCCAGAATGTTGGCGTGAGGTTCTGTTTGCTCGACACAGAGTTCTGGCCGAACTCTGTGTCGTCGGGGGCTGAAGCGGATTTCAGGATGAGTTTTCATCATTGGATCTAATCTAACGGTCCAGGTTTGCTGTGGGATTAGGGAGTTATATTGGGATTTCCCAACCCTAATTTATTGTGCAACATATCGCAAGGCAACACAACTTTGAGAAAGGAAGGAGGCAAGAGTGCCATTACAACTTCGGAGAAGAAGACGGAGGATTGAAGGTCGCCATTCGAAGGAGATCGTGTTCGGGTAATCTCTACTCGTCGTTCTCGCTCTTCGTAGCCTTGTAATCATTGTTCTTATCTCTGAGTGTTGTGGGGATCCGATTTGGATCGGGAGGAGTTTGTAGAGGGTGTAATTCTTCTATTCCATTAGTGGAGGCTTCTCAGGGTTGGACTCCGATCGTCCCGTGGTTTTTTTCTCGCAAGGGTTTTCCACGTCAAAAATTCTCTGTGTCTGCGTGGATTGTTTTGTGTGTTTGTTTTTGGGTTCGTGCGTTGTATTGCTCGGTCCTCTCGCAGGTACTCTCCGGTTTGGAGAAAGGTTTTCGCGTTTCTTTCCCAACAGAGTGGTATCAGAGCTTTAGGTTCAAAGGGTGTCAGGAGTTGACAAAGGAACCAGAGAGGAGAGATAGACGCGAAGCCGGTGCGCATGGTGAATCTTAATGGCACAAACTATCATTATTGGCGGAGCAAGATGAAGGATTTGCTATTTGTCAAGAAGCTGCATCTACCCGTGTTTGCATCCGAGAAGTCCAGTGATAAATCTGAGGAGGACTGGAAATTCGAGCATATACAGGTGTACGGATACATCAGACAGTTCGTTGACGAGAACGTGTACAACCATGTTGCCAATATTGAGCACGCGAAGACGTTATGGGATAAGCTGAAATCTTTGTACGCAAAGAAGACCAGGGTAAACAAGTTGTTCCTGATCCGGACGATGATGGGTCTGCGGTACAAAGATGGGGCGTCTATTACGGATCACTTGAGTGATTTCCAGGGCGTGGTTGACCAGCTATCTTCTATGGGAGTCAAGTTCGACGACGAAGTTCAGGGACTGTGGCTGCTGTGTACATTGCCAGACTCGTGGGAGACCGTACGAGTATCTATGATCGCTTCTGCTCCAGAGGGCGTGGTCAGTCTGGAGTTTGCCAAGAACGGGGTGTTGAATGAAGAGATGCGGAGACGTTCTCAGGGCACTTCATCCACATCCCACCACTCAGAGGCACCTGTTTCAGAGAGCCGCGGAAGGGGCAAAAGCAGGGGTCCAGGTGGTGGCAGAGACAAGAGCAGGGGAAAGTCCAAGGGTCGTTACGAGGACTCAGAGTGTTACCATTGCGGTAAGAAGGGCCATATCAAGCGGAACTGTTTCGCTTGGAAGAGAGAGAAGAAGGGCGACAAGGGGAAGCAAGAAGAGAACATTACAGCGGCGGCCTCGGTGCATGGAGGCGATGTGATCGTCGTAGGTGATGAGGTCATTACTAACCTCGCCTGCGATGACAATTCTTGGCTGGTGGACTCAGGGGCTTCAGCACATGTATCTCACAATAGGGCACTGTTTGCCACTTACACGACAGGCGACTGTGGCATGTTGAAGATGGGCAACGGAGATGTGTCGAAGGCGGTTGCCATTGGAGATGTGCATTTGAGAACGAAGACGGGTGTGGTTCTTGTTCTCAAGGATGTTCGTCATGTCCCTGATATCCGTTTCAACCTGGTGTCGGTTGGAAGGTTGGATGACGAGGGATTCTTCAGTCTCTTCGGGAATAGTCAGTGGAAGCTTTCCAGAGGTTCGATGGTGATTGCCAGAGGAAGCAAGAAGTCCGGTCTCTACTATATGGAGGGGAGCGCAGAGGGGGCACAGGAGGTGAACGCAGTCAGTGATGCGTCTACCGAGTTGTGGCACAGGCGGCTCGGCCATATCAGCGAGAAGAGGATGAGCTACTTGGTGAACATGAAAGTGATTCTGGGGCTCAAGTCTACAAAGTTGGAGAAATGCACGCATTGTTTAGCTGGGAAGCAAAATAGGATGTCTTTCCAAAGTCACCCAAGTTCGAGGAAGCCGGCGTTGCTCGAGTTGATTCACTCGGATGTCTGCGGTCCTATGAAGGTAAAATCTCTTGGTGGTGCTTCTTACTTTGTGACTTTTATTGATGACTGTTCCAGGAAGGTTTGGGTCTATGCCTTAAAGACCAAGGATCAGGTACTGCCTACTTTCAAGGAGTTTCAGGCCTCTGTTGAAAGGGATACGGACAAGAAGTTGTTGTATGTTCGGTCCGACAATGGCGGCGAATACATCGGTCCCTTTAATGCGTATTGCAGAGAGCAAGGGATACGACACCAGAAGACTCCGCCAAAGACACCTCAGCTCAATGGTGTAGCGGAGCGCATGAACAGGACACTGATGGAGAGGGTGCGGTATTTGCTGTCAGACGCAAACTTGCCGGGCAGTTATTGGGGTGAGGCTCTTCTCACAGCTGCTTATATTATTAATTTGTCTCCTAGTGCTCCTTTGCAGGGTGATGTGCCTGATAAAGTATGGTACGGCAAAGAGCCGTCATACAATCACCTGCGGGCGTTTGGTTGTAAAGCCTTCGTGCATGTACCAAAGGACGAGAGGACCAAACTTGAGCCGAAGACGAGGCGATGCGTCTTTGTCGGCTATGGTCGGGATGAGTTTGGCTATAGACTCTACGACCCAGTGGAAGGAAAGCTCTACAGAAGCAGGAACGTGGTGTTCGTCGAGGATCAGACCATGACCAACACTCAGGATTCCGAGACGCCTTCTGAGGCTGAGGAATTGCCTGAGTTAGAGTCATTTCGCTTCGAGCAGTTTCCAGAGGACATCGTAGAGGATCCAGTTATGGGGGAGCCGGTACATGGAGTTGCTCCCAACCTTGATCATCAGCCTGCTGACGGTGGTCAGGGTGTCCCTCAGGAGGATGAGCATGCCGGAGAGGTAGTTCCTGAAGGGCGGAGGCTGTCGGTATACAGCCAGCACCAGTGGCTCCACTGAGAAGGAGTGACAGGGATCGTCGACCATCTACGAGATACTCACCGGATGAGTATGTGCTATTGACTGACGGGGGAGAGCCCGAAAGTTTTACAGAGGCTATGGAAGACGAACACAGACAGGAGTGGATGGTGGCTATGCAGGAGGAGATGAGTTTCTTGTACACAAATTCCACTTATGATCTGGTGCGGTTGCCAAAGGGCAAGAAGGCTTTGAAGAATCGATGGGTGTTCAGAGTGAAGCAGACGGAAGATGCTACTCGCCCTCGATACAAAGCGAGGCTGGTAGTCAAAGGCTACGGTCAGCGGAAAGGCGTGGATTATGATGAGATCTTTTCGCCTATCGTCAAGCATTCGTCTATCCGGGTGGTGCTAGCATTAGCAGCCAGTTTCGACTTGGAGGTCGAGCAGATGGACGTGAAGACGACATTCCTCCACGGTGATCTTGAGGTGGAGTTGTACATGGAGCAGCCGGAGGGATTCTGTGAGAAGGGCAAGTCACATTTGGTCTGCCGGTTGAGGAAGAGCTTGTATGGTCTGAAGCAGGCTCCGAGGCAGTGGTACAGGAAGTTCGAGTCGTTTATAGGGGAGCATGGTTATGCACGGACGACATCGGACCATTGTGCATTTGTGAGGTATTTTGCCGATGATGATTTTATCATCTTATTGCTCTATGTTGATGATATGCTATTAGTGGGTCGGAATGCCACTAGGATAGCGGAGTTGAAGCGCCAGCTGGGCGCGGCCTTCTCTATGAAGGATTTGGGCGCAACGAAGACTATTCTTGGAATGGAGATCAGCCGAGAGAGAGAGTCCAAGCTGCTACACTTGTCCCAAAAGAAGTACATTCACCGGGTACTTTAGCGTTTCGGGATGGACGGGTCGAAGAAAGTGAGTTCCCCCCTCGCGGCTCACTTTAAGCTCACTGAGGAACAATGTCCATCTACCGAGGACGAAAAGGAAGATATGGACCGGGTTCCATATGCCTCAGCTGTGGGAAGCCTTATGTATGCTATGGTGTGTACGAGGCCAGATATTGCTCATGCAGTTGGTACGGTTAGCAGGTATCTTTCAAATCCTGGAAGGGTACATTGGAGTGCAGTCAAGTGGATTCTACGATATCTTCAGGGCACTGCTGGTTGGAGACTTTCCTTTGGTGGTGACGAGCCGAAGCTGGTTGGGTATACCGACGCTGATATGGCTGGAGATGTAGACACGAGGCGATCGACTTCGGGCTACGTGATGATGTTTGCAGGAGGAGCGGTGTCGTGGCAGTCGCGGTTGCAGAAGTGTGTTGCCTTGTCGACGACGGAGGCGGAATACATTGCGGCAACGGAGGCTTGCAAGGAGCTGTTGTGGATGAAGAAGCTGCTGCAGGAAATGGGACTGAAGCAAGAGCAGTATACTTTGCTTTGCGACAGTCAGAGTGCGATCCACCTTGTGAAGAATCAGACGTTTCATAGCCGGTCCAAGCACATCGAGACTCGGTATTATTGGATACGGGATGTGGTTGAGAAGAAGGACGCGGAGCTTGAGAATGTGCATACAGATGACAACGGAGCTGATATGTTCACGAAGATTCTACCAAGAGGGAAGTTTGAGTACTGCAGGCAGGTCGTCGGGATGACGACATCCTCCCCATAGTTGTGAAGGGGGAGATTTGTTGGAGTGGGTGGGGTTCCCAACCTATGTGGAGAAGACCCCGGAGTGCGACGAGCGTCGTCCGATGTCGGAGAAGCTCGGGAAGTAGGCGACGAAGTTGTTGCTGTTGCTGCTGGAGCTGCTGGAAGCAGGGGATCCGAGTTCGGCCCGAACTCGGTCCCAGGCCGAGTTCTGGCCGAACTCGGTCTGGCGCTTCCAGAATGTTGGCGTGAGGTTCTGTTTGCTGGACACAGAGTTTTGGCCAAACTCTGTGTCGTCGGGGGCTGAAGCGGATTTCAGGATGAGTTTTCATCATTGGATCTAATCTAACGGTCCAGGTTTGCTGCGGGATTAGGGAGTTATATTGGGATTTCCCAACCCTAATTCATTGTGCAACATATCGCAAGGCAACACAACTTTGAGAAAGGAAGGAGGCAAGAGTGCCATTACAACTTCGGAGAAGAAGACGGAGGATTGAAGGTCGCCATTCGAAGGAGATCGTGTTCGGGTAATCTCTACTCGTCGTTCTCGCTCTTCGTAGCCTTGTAATCATTGTTCTTATCTCTGAGTGTTGTGGGGATCCGATTTGGATCGGGAGGAGTTTGTAGAGGGTGTAATTCTTCTATTCCATTAGTGGAGGCTTCTCAGGGTTGGACTCCGATCGTCCCGTAGTTTTTTTTCCCGCAAGGGTTTTCCACGTCAAAAATTCTCTGTGTCTGCGTGGATTGTTTTGTGTGTTTGTTTTTGGGTTCGTACGTTGTATTGCTCGGTCCTCTCGCATGTACTCTCCGGTTTGGGGAAAGGTTTCCGCGTTTCTTTCCCAACAGAGAGGTTGATGAAGGAGTGGTGGTGGTGTGTGGTCGGCCTAGGGGGGCTGAGCTGTGGTGGAGGTGGAGGAGAGAGGTGATGGTGGCTGTGGTAAGGGTGGAGGAGAAGTGTGGGAGTGGTGGTGATGAAGAAGTGAGAGTGAAGAAGGAGGAATGGAGGGATGCTCTTGGTTTTGAAGAGGGAGGGTGTGAGATGAGAGATGATGATGGAGAGGAAGAAGAAGAGGAGGAGGGGACCGAATGGAGAGGGGGAGTGTCACCCCCAGTTTTCGAATTAGGGGTATTTTTATCATTTTTCAAGTTTTATAATTTTTAGGAATTTTATTTGATTTTATATGATTTTTAGGGATTTATTTGATTTGGTTTGGATTTTATCCAATTTGGACTTAAGTTGGAGACCCGGGTAGCCTGGACACTAGTGGGACCCACATACTAGCTGGGCTTGGCCCACATACCATCCTAACTAGGCTAGAAACCATAAATCCTACTTCCATGGCTTAATTAGTCATTTTAGAGGCTTAATTGGTTAATTAGAATTAAACCGAACCGAACCGAACCAAACCCGAACCCAACCTAAGTCTAATGGGTTGGAGGCTTAGTGGATCCACACCCAAACCCACTAAGCCCCCACCATGGCCAGCCAAGTAGGGAGCACCCCCCTTTGCTTCTCCACAAAGCAAACTCTCTCTCTCTCTCTCTCTCTCAAATTTCTTTCTTTCTTTCCAAGCTCCTTCTTCCTCCAAGCAACCAACTTCTAGGTATGCATTCAATTCCCCATTAATTCTCCTTTTTCATTTATAGCTTTCACAATAATTGTAGAGGAGATGATTCTCCATACTTTGCCCCTAGAATTTGTAGGTTTTCCTAGAAATCTAGGTTAGAGTTTTATTTGGGGGTTTTCTAATTTGAGTGGTATATATATATATATATATATATATATATGTGTGTGTGTGTGTGTGTGTGTGTATATATAATTATATGTATTTGTGTGTATGTAGAGAGTGGTGGTATTGGTGTCATGAGATGGTGGAGGTGTGAGAGAGTGAGTGTGTGTTTGAGAGAGTGTGTGGTTGTGTGTGTGTGTGTATATATATATATATATATATATATATATATATATATATATATATATATATATATATATATATATAAATGTGTGTGTGTATATATATATATATATAGATAAATGTGTATGTGTATGTATATTTACATATAGATTGTGTGTGTGTTTATACATATATAGTGAGATAGATAGAGGGATATATATATATATATATGGAGAGTGGAAGAGATAGTAGAAGAAGAAGAAGAGAAGAGCAGCTGCAGCAGTAGCAGCAGCATTACCAGCTGCAGCAGCAGCTCCCCCCCCCCCCCTTTAACCCTTAACCCCTATATAAACCCCCCTATATATATATATATATATATATATATATATATATATATATATATATATATATATATATATATATATATATATATAGAGAGAGAGAGAGAGAGAGAATGAGAAGAAGAATGATTAGAAGAAGTTAGAAGAATTAGAAGAAGTAAGGAAGAAGTTAGGAAGAAGAATTAGAAGAAGGATTAGGAGAATAGGAATTAGGGAAGGAGAATTAGAAGAATAGGATTTAGAAGGAGAATGAGAAGTAGAAGTGTAGGAATACAATTTAGAGGATTTTGAGTTAGAGGGTAAAACGGAGCTCCGAGTGTCGGAATGAGATGAAACTTGGGAGAGACCTAGATTATATAAATTAGACTTTGCGGGTAGGCTCCCGAGTTGAAATCAGGGTTTTAGGACGCCGGTATCGCGCCGTACCATTGCGTATCTTGAGATATTCAAGTTATCGGCAATAGGCCGTAAGATGGACAAGACGTCCACTTTACCTAGGTATCTTGGTAGGTAAAGAATGTATAGGCTAGTATCATACTACCCTAGGGAGCACGGGTCGAAATACCAAGCGTAGGTAGGCTAACTTGATATTCACCTAGGCTAAAAATTTACCTTAGAAAGGGTAAATTAGGATATTGGCCTACGGCCAAGATTTGAGTTTCGAAGTCCAAGATGGACTTGGATATGGGTTGTAGAGGTTGGTAATGATTAGAAATAGTCGCCTAGACCTAGTCTTGACCTTGGTTGACCACGGTTGACTTTTTAGACCAAAAGTCAACTATGGGTCAACACTTTACCCAATTTAGTCCCAAATTCCATTAGACTTGAACGGTTGACCAAAAGTCAACTGTTAGTCACCATTAACCTAGGATTGACCTAGGGTTGACCTAGAGTTGACAAGAGTTGACCAGTTGACCAAAAGTCAACTGTAAGTCAACCGTTAACTTAAATCGACCTAGATTAATTCCGTTTGACTTGCATTGACCCAGTTTGACCTAGCTAGGCCTAAAATGACTTAGATCGACCATGTATAATCTAGTTGACCTTGTTTGACCTAGATTGACTTAGTTTGTCGTATTTTGACCTAGAATGACTTAAATAAGGTTTAATTTGATTTGACTTTACTTTCTAAAATAGTATTGATACGTCTTGTTCTCTATAGGTCATCGAGACGCTGCTTTGGATCCCGTTGACATATCTTATCATATTACAAGCGAGTACATTCTCTGACACTTTTTTAATTTACGATGATTGTTATAATTTATGTAATTAGTGTAGATATGCTTGTTCTCGACACATTGGTCACACGAATTGGTATTCATGGATCCCGATATGAGATGTTATTCCTCGTTATCTTGGTATATCTTATGCAAGCTCCCTTGTAGTTGTTGTGCAGTATATGGACACCGATTCTCGAGGAGACTTGCTTCCTTCTCGTAGAATCCCGTGTCGTAACGTGTCTTGCTTGGATCCACTCTACCAGTCGGGGACGGGGAGTACTAGTGTAGATGTGTGGTCAATACCCGCCTTGTATATATTGTGAACCTTGTGAATGCCAATCCTACACCACACGTATGATTGGCTAGATCATAACCTTGTGTAGACCCAATCCGGTCACATGTTGTAGCGAGTACTCACACACCTAGATATATGATTCTTGATTCTTGTACATGCCATGATCAGTTTACTTGTCTTGTTCTAGCTCTAGATTTACAGCTTACCTTGCCATGATACTCACATGTACATTCCATGATTTTTTTGTATATACTCTCTATTTACAGTCTTATAGCTTTTGTCATATCTTGTGAACTGTTGTTAGTAGATTGTACTCGTTCCATCCTGACTGGATATGTTGACAAAATATTACAGATGCTGATAAGGGGGATTACAGTACCTACTACGGTCCGGATGACGTAGTGGGCTTAGACTTGGAGACTTTGGTCCAGCAGGGCTTAGCTCCGCCTGACGAGACTTTACCTATTGCTTAGTTAGAGTAGGTCTTTTGCACTGGACCTTGTCTCCAGCTACTTTTGAGACTGTTATTATTATGGATTGTATTAGAGACTTGGACTTGTATATTATTTGTGTTTGGACTTGACAGGTTATATTTTATCGTCTTGTTGTCTTTATCTTTCTGTCTTTACTTTATCATCTTAGAGTTGTGATTGAGCACTCATATATATTTATTGTTTGTCCTCCGTTCGGAGTTGACCATATTCTCGACAGGTTTTTGATATATATATAAACTGTTGTTAGAGTAGAAAACCTACAGCGTTCCACGCCATTTTTACGGTGAGGGCTGGGCGTTGTCACGTACACGTGCCCTTATAGCGGGTGCGGGTCGTGACAGGGAATGTGGAGGTCCTGTCGGGTGAGGAGGAGGTTAAGGGAGAGAGAGAGTGGAAGTGATGGTGATTGTGATGGTTTTAAGGAAAAGAGAGAGAGTGAGTGAGTTGGTTTTACTAAAAGGAAAAGTGTACTTGAGAGAGAGAGAAGAGTTTGAAAAAGAGGGGGGTATGTGTGACCGGCCACATGGGGGGAGGAGAGTGTGAGAGGGGAAGGTGAGAGGAGAGAGAGAGTGTTCTTGGGAAGTGGGATGAGGGGATGTTTTGTGTGTGGTGTTTTGTAGGGTGTTTGGTGTTGTGGGATTTGTAGGATGGTGGGTATTTGGGTTGGTGTTGTATGTTTTGTAGGATGGTGGGTGTTTGTGTTGGTGTTGTGTGTTGTCCAATTGGGTTGGGTTGGGTCACAATTGGATTTAATTGGGTCCCAAAAATTAAATGACCTAAATTAGCCATTTAATATCATTGATAAATAAATAGTACACGGGAACTAAATTGGATGGGACACAAGTACGGCACGCGTGTAGTAGACTCAAAATGGTCCGTGTCCATAACTTGGGTTGACCAGTTTGGGTCAAATTGGTGTCTCCAATACAAGTTGGAATTAAATATAACTCGGTGGGGTAAATCGGGATTGGGTCAATTGTCCGGAAAGTTGTACGATAAAAATGAAGCACAAGAAAGTGTGTCTGAGTGGGACACGAAGGTCATGGGTGTAGAGCGTCTCGAGTAGATCGTGCATGACAAGTTGGTATAGAGAAAATGACCAGCCTTGTGCTCCTAATTTAAAAGTCACGGTAACGTGTCGATAATAATCAAAAATAAAAGTGGGAAATTATTAATAACTTAGAAAATCATAATTAATCATATTAAATTCCTAATTAAATACGATTACTCTAATTAATTCTAATTAAATCTAATTAAATTTTCAGAGAGCTTACAACCTATCCACCTTAGAGAATTTCGTCCTCGAAATTTAAACATATACTATAGCAGCAAATTAGAAATAACTGAACATAAATGCACGCATACCTAGCCCCATGAAGAGATGGGGAAAACGCTCGTGTATCGCATCCTCGCGCTCCCAAGTCGATTCACCTGGTGCATGATGCCTCCAAGCGACACGAACTAGCGGGACGCTCTGACCCCGCAGAACTTTCTCTCTCCGGTCCAAGATCTCCACTGGCTGCTCCTCATAAGACAATCTCGGCCCGACAGTGATCTCTGAATGGTCCAGGATGTGGCTAGGATCTGGCACATACCTCCTCGGCTGAGATACGTGAAACACATCATGAACACCCTCCAACGACTGCGGCAATGCTAACCGGTAGGCAACCTCTCCAATCCACTCCAACACATCAAAGGGTCCAATGTACCTTGGACTCAGCTTCCCTCTTCCTCCAAACCTGATGGTACCTCTGGTGGGTGAGATCCTCGGGAAGACATGGTCTCCCTCCCTGAACTCCAGGGGTCGCCGGTGTGTGTCAGCCCAGTACTTCTGCCTGTCTTAAGCTGCTCTCAAGTGCCCCTGGATCTGCTTCACCTTCTCTACTGTACGAACCACCAACTCTGGTTCGAGTATCTGCCTCTCGCCTACCTCACTCCAACAGACTGGAGAACGGCACTTCCTGCCATACAACGCTTCGAAAGGGGCCATCTGGATACTGGCCTGATAGCTGTTGTTATATGAGAACTCCACCAGGTACAAGTGGTCCTCCCATGATCCCCTGAAATCTAGCATGCATGCCCTCAACATGTCCTCCAGCGTCTGAATGGTGCATTCGGACTGGCCATCTGTCTGTGGGTGGTACGACGTACTAAACTTCAGTCGAGTACCAAGGCTCTCCTGTAGGCTCCGCCAGAAGTGCGATATGAATCTCGAATCTCGGTCAGATACTATACTAACCGGTACTCCATAAAGTCGCACAATCTGCCTCATATACATATCTGCTAGGGCTTCTGTAGACTGTCCCACTCTGAAGGATAGGAAGTGAGCTGACTTGGTGAGTCGGTCCACTATCACCCAAACTGCATCACGTCCATTCGGGCTCCTCGGCAACCCTGTGACGAAGTCCATCGTGATATGCTCCCATTCCCACTCCGGTATGGGAAGTGGTTGGAGCAGTCCTGCGGACCTCTGGTGCTCAGCCTTGACTTGCTGATACTGTCACGACCCGTACCATAGAGTAAGGGCACGAGAAGTGGGTACGTCCAGCCTACGCCGCAGTGTCGGCGATAGAACGCTGTCCTAGGTTACTATCTAATCAACAACTCACGCAATTATATAATGTACTTGTCAAATCTCAACTCCGAACGGAGGACAAGTATAGATATAATGAAATCTCAATCACAGTCTAAGCACGATAAGATAACACAGAAGTTTATAACTAAAAACTAAATAACAACATTTATAAACTACTAAATAATAATATCTCAAACAAACTCAAATACAACTCGTATCACAAGTTATTATAATTCAAGTTCTAAAACATGAAAAACTAAACCAAGTCTACTAGCTAGTCTCCCGATCACTCCTGAGTGTCGGGGCCATAGGTAGCTAAGCCATCTGCTGCTCCAAGGCAAGTAGGGCAATTATCCTCAGGGCAAGCATCTGTAATATTTTCAACAGGTCCAGTCAGGACAGGAACGAGCACAATCTCATCCAGAAAACCCAAGTAAATGACAGAGAACTATAAAGCAGTTATAGACAGTTGTATTGATGAATATAGCAGTTTGTACGAGTAATGATGTAGAGAGCAGTTAAGGTACAAGGAAAGCAAGGTAACTAAACAAGAAGAGAAACATAGCAAAGAAGACTGTAAAATAAGATCTAGCTGAAACTAGAGTAACATAATGAGTTCAGATGGTACAATATAAGTCGAGTGTAATCCCAATGTGAGTCTAATATAAGATGAGTCGAATGTGATTCTAATCATTGTTCTAATAAGGTGATTCGAATAAGGTGATACGAATAGTGATTCGAATAGTAGTCAAATAATAATTCGAATAAAATCTCCAAGTGTGTTTTAAAATACTTAGTTAGACATGTAAACGGCTAAGGGTAAATACGACACATTACACACCTGGCCGGGTGTGGAATGGCTATCGTTCGAATATTATTCACAGGGGGTGGTTCGAATAGTAGAAATGTTCACATGTCTAATCAAGTATTTTTCTGCCCATCTAATACAAATGAATCCAAAATTCAACACATAAGACGAATACAAGTCCAACCAGCAAATGAAGATACGAATAGGTGGTTCAAATAGTGATTTGTATGGTGATTCGAATAATAGAGGTAAGACGAGTAAGTATGTGTATCGTATACATGGATTCAGAAATAATAATAATACGTGTTTGTAACAGAGAATCGCATACAGCTAACTAGAACTGAAGTACAGTAATTGACAAGTAAATGAGAGAACTATCAGAGAATGTACTCGCCTGACACTCTGAAAAGAGTAGTATAATATCAGATGCCTGCATCAGAGTCACAATGTCCTAAACAGAGTAATATGAGTCATGATATGTAAAATACAAGAGAATTGAAAGCTACAATGCAAACTACATGGTCTCTAGGTCAAACTAGGTCCAAGTCATACTTGGTCAACTCTGGGTCAACTGTCTAGGTCAACTAGTCAAATCTAGGCTATGCAGATATTGGCAACTTGGTATTAGCCAAAACTTTATTAACTACTCAAAAACCCTAACCTAAATACCATGACATATACCTAAGGTGTATCACATATATTTATATACATGTGTTCATGTATGCCTATACCATATATAATCCTATATCATATATATTTATACCTTAACAACATTGCTTACTAGGCATCTACACCTATATAACCTAGGTACACATATATCTCAAACTCACATAATAGAGAACAAGGGGCTGTCTAGTGCAGCCCCTACTACTGCTGTCAGACCCTTGCCCTCAACTTAAATGCAAGGCTCATGCCAAGGCAAGCCATAGTCCCTCACGTTCTTCCAACTGGGCAGTACCCCTCCCTCATAGGACTTAAACCAAACATGGCTAACTGATACTCAATGGCACTAACTGATATTACTAAATTCCTAGCCAATATTCCTATAAATGCTAACTGATATCCATCTAACACTCACACACAATCTCAACTGAGCACCCCTCCTCTCTCACTATTATACCAAAAACCTAAACAAAGCTCAGGAGACCAATGTTCCAAACCCAAATTGATACTTAAACTGAGAACAAGTATCAGTTTAAACATTTCATTCAAAACCCAAACCAAATTTCAATTTTCCATATAAACAACCTCAGTTTACATGTTAAATCCCAAACCTCACATAATGTCCAGCTCCTTCTTGCTGTCAAGACCCTGCACTTGAGTCCCCATGTCGACTGACACTCTCTCTCTGATCTCTATTACAAACCACAACACAATAGCTATCTTCCTCTTCTTCCCTGTTACCTGTAACACCTATGGATGCCCCCAAACCTATTTGTAACCCGAGCCTTCCCCCCTTAATACCTACAGATACGTGACCCCCATCTCCCTTCCTAATAACACACCTACTATTGTACTAATGCACAGCAGAGTTTGCTGCCAAAGATCAGTGCATCTAGGTGCACAAGTGAAATTCTTACAAGGCTATACCAGGGTCCTTATATTAGTCCTTAATTGCAAGCAATATGAAGAATGTGCAAATGAATCTGTGAAGTAGTGTACCAACATATGAATGTGACTGTGCAATGAGTGTGTTCAGGCAGAAGAAAAGTACATTCGTGTGTATCAATGTGTTACAATGTGAAATAGGTAGTGGTGTGTACACAGAGAAGTGTTCGAATGCAGCTAAAGTGAACTAAAGTAGTGCACAGAGAAGTGGGGGTCCCCGACTGCACAGAGCAAAATCTGTGGGGACTGCCACAACTCGAAACTGCCATGGTTCAAAGCCCCAGGCATGTGTCCTAGTGTCAGTCATCTAGACTATCTTCTAGAGTCACTAGGATGTGAAATAACCCAGTAGAAGTCGAGAACAGAGGCTGTGGTAGCAGGACAATGCACTGTTCAGTGCACACAGTGAACCGAGCCTCCTCGTGTCCGATTACACCTATCGACCCTCATCAATTTAACATGCAATCATCTTAGTTTCATATCAATCAACCTCTGTTTATCACTCAAACCCAAAGTTCAGTTTGAACTAAAACCCTGTTTTTGAAGTATCAGTAAATATTAGTAACCTAAGCTCTCCGTACATTTCGAACTCAAAAACCAAGAAAAACTCAAATATCAAGTGCACAAGTGTCTAACATATATTTGTCAACCTTAGGGTCGTGTCCATGTGTCCAGGAGGTGGACACGAGTGTTGAAATATGCAAGAACACTGTGTCAGTAAAATTCCATATTCAAACACTTAACAGTTTCAGAAATTTACAATTCGACCAAGAATCCAACCCTAAAACCTAGTGAAACACAAAAACAGGTGTTTAGGAAAGTCCCACACATGTAGTCGTGTCACGGGGGAGTGTAATCGTGTCCAAACAGTGGACACGAAGTGTCCAAAATGAAGAGAAACAATGTATCAGGAAACAGTCTAAGTATTCCTCGTGCACGCGTGTCGATTGATCCAGGACACGACACAGACATCCATGTGTCACGTGCACGTGTCAGTAGTTAGGTTAGGTCTAGAAGAACGTGTCCAAGTACCTGAGTCATGGCCAAGTGGTGTCGTGTCTGAGTTACAAGGACGTATCCGAACGGATGTTCTGCGCGTATACAGTGTGTGCGTGACAGTGTAGGACCCGTGCGAGATCGAGAACTCCCTCGATACTCAATCAATCCACCTAAAATTTTGTGGGTGGCCTGACAGTCATGGCCCCCATGTGTACACCAATTTTGGTCTGTCTAAGTGTCGTGTACAGTGAGATAGGAAACCCGAGCAGCAGGACAGTGGGTGTGCACAGCGTGTTCGTGTCCAATTTGGATACGGACACGACACAGTTTCATGCTCAGTCCATTTGATTTGTGATCTACACTTAAAAACCTATTTTTCCATTCAATTAGTTTTTGAAAATAATACCATTTAATTCTCACAAGCATTTTATCAAACACCTAGGAGACACTATGACACGTGTCCGATACGGACACCAAACGGACACGAATTCCACCCAAATTTTGGGGACACCTAAGGGACTCCTAGATATAGCCCTACATGCAAAGAAAACAGAAATTTAAATCAATTTAAGAGGTTTTACCTATATGTGCAAAAAGCTTGGAAAAGCTTCAAATGGGGGATTCTTCCTCTTGATGGCAAAAGCTCCAAAATTATCCCAAAGCTGGGATTAAATTCCACATTCAAAAAATAGGATGAAATTAGGTTCTAATGCAAGAAACTAGAATTAAAAAGGAATTAAAATAGATTTATGGAGATTTTTGGAAGAGGGACAAATACCTTTCTTTTTCCAATATTGAAATGAATAAAGAAGAGGCAAGCCCTAGAGAATAAGTATTTATATAGGGGGGATACCTATGACTGGTCATTTAGGGTTTGGTTAGGGTTAGGGCTTCTAGTTATGGGCCATGGGCCAAGTCATGATCAAATAAATCATTAAGCCATAAGTCATTTCATGAAACCATAAACCATGACTTAAATTCACTAAACCAAATCCTCTCATTCTAAAATTAGTTTCTAATGACTAAAAGTAGGTTAACCTAAGTTAGACTAGGGTCATCCTGGCTAGGGTTAGCTTCTAGGCTAGTTCACTAGGTCTCAACAAGTCAAGTCAACCTAGAATTCACCAATTTACTAAATCATCAAATAATTCAAATAAGTCAAAATGACCAAAATATCTCTAGGCTAAAAATGATAATTAAATCATCCTAATGACATGGTTAGGCTCTAGATCATGCAGTCTCTATGGTTTCACTAGCTGCACACCAAAATCACAAGTCATGACTTAAACCAGTTTTTAAATAGTTTAGAAATTATTAAAAATCACCAAAAATCATAATGTGAAATAAATATCAATAAATAATAATTATAATTACAAAATTTCAAAAATACCCTCATTCTAGAAACTGGGTGTTACAATCCTACCCATCTTAGAAAAATTTCGTCCTCGAAATTAAAATGATCGCACTCTTTCTAGGTCAAACCCAAACAAACAAGGTCAAGAGATAATCATGCAAACATAATCTTACGAGTCATGATTTTACAGTCTCTATCACCCTCATTTCCTGTATTTTCCGTATTTCGTATTTATACTCGTATCTGGATTTTGGCATGTATTTTTTTCTTAACTTGTGGAATTTCGGTATTTCTCGTATTTCGGGTTTTGGCATGGCTCGGTTTTAATTGGGTTGGTTTGTTTTGGGTTGGTTTAATGTGTATTGGAACACCTTAGCCTAAGCTCCACCCTCAACACACCACATCCCACCCTCTTTAAAACTCCACCAACCTTTTCTATCTCCTCATAAACCTCTATTAATTTCTTCTTCTCCTTCCTCTACACAACACCAACCCATAGGCAAGTGCACCTTGCCACCACATGAGAACCCTCTTTTATTTGTCCATTTGCTAGATTAGGACATGGTGATCAACATTAGAACTTGGTATTTTGTGATTTGGAGTCTCCATTGTTCTAGATCTAAGTTTTCTCTATTTTCGGATTTGTATGGTTTTGATCTATTTAAGTTGGATTTTTATGGGTTTTGATGTTTCTATGTGGAAGAGAGTTCAATTTCACCCAAGTTAGGACTTTGAAAATTCGGATTTGGAGTTCGGATGGCCAAGTTATGGACTTTGAAGCCTTGGGTTCAACCATGGAGTTCTTGCTGGTTTGGAGAAGACAGTGAGCAGTGTGCAGAGCTTCTTAGCTTACGCCACTGAGCTGCACGCGCTTTTTAGCGTAGCGTACGCAGAAAGTACGCTTCCTGTTGGAAGCGTGTCTCTTGCGTACGCAGACTTGAGTACGCTTCCTGTTGGAAGCGTGTCTCTTGCGTACGCAGACTTGAGCGTGCCTTGGTACGCAGACTTGAGCGTGCCTTGGTACGCAGACTTGAGCGTGCCCTGGTACGCAGACTTGAGCGTACGTATGACCTGAGCGTACGTTTTCCCCTGCATGCGTGCTTTTGTGCGTACGCTGCTCTCCTGCGTGCGTGCTTTTGTGCATACGCTGCTTCCCCCTGACCCCCTTGCTTATCCCATTGGCTCTTGGAGTATTGGTTTATTTTTCGACTTGGTTTCTCTTTTGTGGATTGGGTTTTTCTGAGATCTGTTCAACACAGCACGACTATCCCAACCCGACACGACCTAACACGATTTACAAGTAATTGTTTATGACTAGTACGGTTTTCGGGATTTTTTGTGAATTATGATCCTGGTATTCTCTGATCTCCTTGCTAATGACCCAGTGGGGTGCACACCTAACTTGTAACTTGTAATTAATCCTTATGACTTGATAACTTGATAGTGGCCCGTGGCGGCGCATTCCTGACTTGTAGCATGACTTGATAACTTAATGCTGTTGCGACGGCTAACTTAACTTGACCTGCCTTGACACCGTGGGTGGTTCTTCCTTGCTTGCTTGTTAAATCCACTTGTCCTGTCTTGCATCATGTCTAGGATGGGACTCCTGAGTACCACGCTCAGGGGTACCTACCAAAATGGATTAAGGTTAATAACTAGAATAACACAGTAGTCATGAAGAGATGACACAGCTACAGATAATCCCGTTACCTGGGCGCTCTTGGGATCTGTAGCCTGCCGTCGAGTAGGACACATTTCCAGCACACTGTCGCGTGTTGCACCCTCTAAGTCACCTAAGGGTATATTTGTCTCCCGGGCGATGTACCCACCAGAATTCAACCCCTAATTTTCGACCTGGGTAACCTGGATGGTCTGTAGGGCTTGTGGCTGTGGAACAATCTCACTGCATCTTGTTAGTAATTAGGCCTGTGATAACCCTAATTAGTTAAAGTAGTAAGCCGTAGTATCTGTTTGGCCGTGATTGATTGAATGAGGTATAACCAGTTTAGCCATGTCTTGATCCAGTACAAGATTGCTTTCTGTCTTGATTTCTTACATTATTATCTTGCCGATAAATGGTGGGAAACCAAGTTCTGTTCAGATGAAGGGTTACAACCCCGGTCCTTGTTTGGTTTACGGGTCGTAACCTGGCTATCGGAATAGTTCCATGGTTATCTCGTCGTATATCACCCTGCCATGTTTTCGTAAATTCTAGTTTTAATATTAGATTTTTTTGTGCTAATTGCTGGCTTTTGTTCTTATTTCGTGGCCCCCTTGTGGCACTTGCTCTTTCTGGGGTTGACCCAGCTGGTTTTGTGTGGCCAAATTTCGGAGCAGCTCCCGAGGATCTACCAAGCTTCCAGTCCAATGGTGGCGACTAGAAGGAACCCGGGCTACGAGTGGGTTTTCTATTTTGTTTCGCTCACTCTATTGTAAAGTTATTCTTTTGAGGCGTTTAGCCGACGAGCACCTGTTAGCTCGATGCACTTTTACTTACTGTCTGCCTACGGGCTGTAAACATGATTAACAAATTCTAGGGTTGATCATGTACGACTAAACTCTTGCTAGTCCTAACATTTTGTAATGACTAGCTTCATGATCAGCTGAATATGTGATATTTGGGACGCCTTATTATTGTATATTTAATGATCATACATCTTGCGACCTGACTTACTTGCTTGTGATTGAGACATTAGGCTTGTTCATGACCATAAGAGACTATTAGCTTGTAGTAAACCCTCATATATCTAGACAGCCGTGACCGTATATCGAGGTAGTTTCCATTTCAATATACGTAGCTGGCTATGTCTGCCCCCGCTCTCCAGTATTCTGGTTCTGGGGCATGACATGGTTTAAGTGGTGGCCCATGCAGGTCTTGTAAATCAAGATATGTGAGGGTTTACCAGATAGATGTCTCAATCAGTACTCGTCCTTGATCTCTATTCGTATCCTCTGAATCCCTGGATTCTTGTCCTGGTTCTATGTTTATATCATTGATCTGTCCTGGTCCTTTCCTTATTGTTCTCTGTGTCGTCTTCTTCAGCGACACTGTACCTGACCCTGCCGATCAGCACGGAGGAGCACCTCCCGTAGACCAGCAGCAACCTGGAGATCAAGCCCAGCATTCCGGAGTCGCCTCCAGAGTGATACCTACTGGAGGAGAGTCACCAGTTCGGCCCGTCCAGCCCGCAGAGCCAGATGATGGTACCTTAGTAGGCCTCATCAGAACCTTGATAGCTTCCCAGGATCGTCGAAGCGATGCCCTGCACCAGACAGTTCAAGATGCTTTGACCCGAGGCGGACATCCAGGGAACCAGGCGGCTAACAGCTTCAAGCGATTGAACCCTCCTTTCTTCGACGGCACCGAGGATGCGATTGCCGCGGATGCATGGCTTCAGGATACCGAGGTGATTCTGGAAGCAGCTAGGACACCCGAGAATGAGAAGGTGGCGGTGGTACGCCTGCAGTTGTTGGACTTGGCTCGCAGTTGGTGGACGGCGCAAGCCATGGGATTAGTGGCACCCATTGCTTGGGCAGTGTTTAGAGAGAGATTCCAGACAAAGTATTTCGATGCTGTGGCTCGGTACGACCTGCAGACCAGATTTACCAACTTGAAGCAAGGAGGCAGAACAGTCGACAGTTATGCATCGGAGTTTTCTAGACTCAGTAGGTTTGCCCCCACCGTGGTGGCGACCGAGTTTGATAGAGCCCAGCGGTTCCAACAGGGACTGCATTTGGAGATCTTGTTGGCAGTTGAGCAGTTCGAGCACCAGACGTTCGATGCAGTCTTGAGAGCAGCTAGGAGGCATGAGTACACCTCCCAAAGGATCGTGGATAGGACCGGAGGTAGGAAGCGGTCCCACAGTCAGATGCACCAATCATCAGCTCCAGCCCCGGCAGCTAGGGGATTAACCATTGGAACTCCGAGGCGGGCGGCCTTAGTAACGTCGGTTCAGCATTCGACCCCGACGTACCCGCAGCAGCAGAAGCAGAAGCAGACTTCCACGATGGGATGTTTTTATTGCGAAAAGCCAGGGTATGTAGTGGCAGACTATCGCAGGGCGCAGGGATTGTGCCTGGCTTGTGGAGCAGCAGATCATAGGATAGGGGCTTACCCAAATAGGGGTGGTTCATCAGCATCCAACCCTTCTAGCTCTTCGGTGAGAGGACCGGCCCCAGCTCAGCAGCAGCAGTATCAGTCTTCGAGGCCCTTGCTGCCTCAGTCTCAGGCATTCCAGCAACAGCACCCCCAGCAGTATGCACAAGCCCAAGCTCAGACCCAGAATAGGCAGAGAGGTTTCCAACAGAGGGGACCAGCAGCCAGAGGACAAGGTCAGGCCATGATGATGGCTATGGAAGAAGTTGCACCAGGTGAGGTTGTGGCAGGTACTATTCTCGTCAACTCCTCTCCAGCGTCTGTATTATTTGATTCTGGTGCATCGCATTCATTTATGTCTGCACGATTCGCAACACGGATAGGATTGGAGCCCGAGTCATTATCAGTGAGGCTCAATATACTTACTGGTAATGGCCTTATGGGAATAGATCGAGTGTTTTTCTCGTGTCGGATCGTAGTTAGCGGTAGAGAGTTCCCCGCTAGATTCATAGAGTTTCCTATGGCAGACTATGATGTAGTCCTAGGCATGGATTAGTTGAGGAACCAGTATGCTAGGATAGACTGCCATATTGGCAGAATTATCTTTAGTATCCCCGGCGAGCCAGAGTTTTCGTTTTCTATAGGTGCAGTGGAGCCATCTTTCCCAGCATTGCGGATGGCAGTAGCAGCAGTGCAGTTACCCCGGATAGTTGAAGAGTTTCTAGATGTCTTTCCAGAGGAGCTTCCAGGGATGCCGTCGGAGTAGGAGATTGAGTTCACTATAGACTTGATTCCCGGGATAGTACCAGTATCAGAGCGAGTCTACAGGATGGCGCCTTCAGAGTTAGAAATTTTATACAAGATGATTGAAGAACTGAGGACCAAGGGATTCATCCGTGCAAGTGGATCGCCTTGGGGAGCCCCGATGCTTCTTGTGAAAAAGAAGGATGGTACATCCAGGCTATGTGTTGATTATCGTACCTTGAATTCGGTGACAATCAAGAATAGATACCCTTTTCCGAGGATAGATGACTTGTTTGATCAGCTCAGAGGGGCTTCAGTGTTTTCGAAGATCGACTTGCGGTCGGGATACCACCAGATCAGAGTCAGAGAGCAGGACATCCCGAAGACAGCATTCAGATTGAGGTATGGACATTGGGAGTTCCTTGTTATGTCCTTTGGAGTGACCAATGCGCCGACCGTATTCATGGACCTCATGAATCGTATTTTCATGCCTTACTTGGATCAATTTGTGATCGTGTTCCTAGATGACATCCTGGTCTATAGCAAGAGTGAAGCAGACCATGAGCAACATCTCAGAGTCGTCCTCCAGATGCTTATGGAGCATCAGTTGTACGCCAAGTTCAGTAAATACGAGTTCTGGCTCGATCGCATATCATACTTGGGTCATATCATTATCCGAGGAGGAGTGGAAGTGGATCCCCAAAAGATTGTGGCTATCGAGTCATGGCCGGTACCCAGCTCAGTGGCAGAGGTTCGCAGCTTCCTTGGATTGGCCGGCTACTACCGGCGGTTCGTTTCAGATTTTGCAAGAATTTCACCGCCGATGACCCAGTTGACTCGCAAGGATGTGCCGTTTGTTTGGATAGCAGAGTGTCATGAATCATTTGAGAAGTTGAAGCGAGGTTTGATAACGGCTCCCATTCTCACCCTTCCGGATGGGACCAGAGGATTCACAGTTTATTGCGACGCTTCAGGCAGAGGATTGGGGTGTGTCTTGATGCAGTATGGAAAGGTAATATCTTATGCGTCACGTCAACTACGTGATCATGAGAAGAATTACCCGACCCACGACTTGGAATTGGCGGCGGTAGTGTTTGCTTTGAAGTTGTGGAGACACTACTTGTATGGAGATAGAGTGGAGATCTTTACTGATCATAAGAGCCTGAAGTATGTTTTCACCCAGAAGGACCTTAATATACGGCAGAGAAGATGGCTCGAGCTACTGGTGGACTATGATGTGGATTTGCAGTATCATCCCGGGAAGGCCAACGTTGTAGCAGATGCATTGAGCAGGAGAGCCGGAGTTTATTTCCTGACGGTGCAACCAGAATTATTGGCAGATCTTCAGAAGATGGGAATTGAAGTAGTTCTTCCAACCAGCGTGGCATTGATGGCCAGCCTACAGGTTCAGTCCAGCATAGTTGAGAGAATCCGGGTGGCACAGTCAACAGATTCTAAGATCCAGCGACTCAGAGCAGAGTGTGAAGCAGGAAGAAGGCCAGAGTTATGTATCCATGAAGACGGTACACTTCGGCACGGCACTCGTCTTTGTGTGCCCAGTGGAGATATCAGACAGGAAGTCATGGCAGAAGCCCCCAGTTCTCAATATTCTATTCATCCGGGTGGTACGAAGATGTACCGTGATATTCGTCAGCATTTCTGGTGGAATGGCATAAAGAGGGAGATAGTCCGGTTTGTCTCTCGGTGTTTGGTTTGCCAACAGGTTAAAGCTGAGCATCAGAGGTCCGCTGGACTTCTTCAACCCTTACCGATCCCAGAATGGAAATGGAAACATATAACCATAGATTTCGTGACCGGATTGCCCAGATCTCCGGCCGGCAGAGATGCTATTTGGGTAATTGTGGACAGGCTTACCAAGGTGGCACACTTTTTCCCATTCAGAGTTGGACAGTCGACGGCGCAGTTAGCAGAGATGTATCTCAAGCAGATCGTCAGGCTTCACGGTGTGCCAGTCAACATCACCTCGGACAGGGATTCAAGATTTACATCACACTTTTGGCGCAGCTTGCAGAAGAGTTTGGGGACTCGCCTTCAATTCAGCTCAGCTTATCACCCGCAGACGGATGGTCAATCAGAGCGCACAATCCAGACCCTTGAAGATATGTTGAGATCCTGTACCCTTGACTTCGGTGGTTCATGGGAGAATCATCTGCACCTGGTGGAATTCTCGTACAACAACAGTTATCAGGCCAGTATCCAGATGGCACCCTTCGAGGCTCTTTATGGCAGGAAGTGCAGATCCCCGCTAGCATGGGACGATGTCGGGGAGAGGCAGATACTCGGACCCGAATTGATTTTCCAGACGGTTGAAGTGGTCAGGAAGGTCAGAGATCACCTCCGAGTTGCCCAGGACTGCCAGCGCCATTGGGCCGATGCTCATCGGCGTCCCTTAGAATTTGCTGTCGGCGACCATGTATTACTTAGGATCTCGCCTAACCGCGGCGTCATTCGCTTCGGCGTGCGGGGAAAGCTTAGTCCTAGGTATATAGGGCCGTTCGATATTCTAGAGCGAGTAGGAGATGTATTCTATCGTCTCGCTCTTCCGCCGTCGCTAAATGAGGTACATGATGTATTCCATGTATCCCAATTACGACGATATATTCCGAATCCGAGCCACATCCTAGACCATTCGGAATTGGTTGTTGGTACCAACCTTTCGTATGAGGAGAGGCCCGTGTCTATATTGGACCGGAGGGAGAAGATACTCAAGAACAAGACTATTAAATTAGTCCGTGTTGCTTGGGATCATCACTCTCTAGGTGAGTCAACGTGGGAGCGTGAGGACGACATCCGATCGCGTTATCCCTACCTGTTTGACTCGTGAGGTATAATGTCTTTCTTATGCCTTACGTTTTCCCTTCCTTGCTTGCATTGTATGATTGTATGATTGAACTGCTTAGTGTAACTTGCCTGTGCTTAATGTAGCTTGTCGTGACAATCTCTAGCTCCTTGATTAAATTCCGAGGACGGAATTCTTTTAAGGTGGGTAGAGTTGTCACCCTCATTTCCCGTATTTCGTATTTATACTCGTATCTGGATTTGGCATGTATTTTTTTTTCTTAACTTGTGGAATTTCGGTATTTCTCGTATTTTGGGTTTTGGCATGGCTCGATTTTAATTGGGTTGGTTTGGTTTGGGTTGGTTTAATGTGTATTGGAACACCTTAGCCTAAGCTCCACCCTCAATACACCACATTCCATCCTCTTTAAAACTCCACCAACCTTTTCTCTCTCCTCATAAACCTCCATTAATTTCTTCTTCTCCTTCCTCTACACAACACTCTTCTCCTTTCTCTACACAACACCAACCCATAGGCAAGTGCACCTTGCCACCACATGAGAACCCTCTTTTATTTGTCCATTTACTAGATTAGGACATGGTGATCAACATTAGAACTTGGCATTTTGTGATTTGGAGTCTCCATTATTCTAGATCTAAGTTTTCTTTATTTTCAGATTTGCATGGTTTTGATCTATTTAAGTTGGATTTTTATGGGTTTTGATGTTTCTATGTGGAAGAGAGTTCAATTTCACCCAAGTTAGAACTTTAGAAATCCGGATTTGGAGTTCGGATGGCCAAGTTATGGACTTTGAAGCCTGGGGTTCAACCATGGAGTTCTTGCTGGTTTGGAGAAGACAGCGAGCAGTGTGCAGAGCTTCTTAGCTTACGCCACTGAGCTGCACGCGCTCTTTAGCGTAGCGTACGCAGACTTGAGTATGCTTCCTGTTGGAAGCGTGTCTCTTGCGTACGCAGACTTGAGTACTCTTCCTGTTGGAAGCGTGTCTCTTGCGTACGCAGACTTGAGCGTGCCTTGGTACGCAGACTTGAGCGTGCCTTGGTACGCAGACTTGAGCGTGCCTTGGTACGCAGACTTGAGCGTGCCCTGGTACGCAGACTTGAGCGTACGCATGACCTGAGCGTACGTTTTTCCCTGCGTGCGTGCTTTTGTGCGTACGCTGCTCTCCTGCGTGCGTGCTTTTGTGCGTACGCTGCTTCCCCCTGACCCCCTTGCTTATCCCATTGGCTCTTGGAGTATTGGTTTATTTCTCGACTTGGTTTCTCTTTTGTGGATTGGGTTTTTCTGAGATCTGTTCAACACAGCAGGACTATCCCAACCCGACACGACCTAACACGATTTGCAAGTAATTGTTTATGACTAGTACGGTTTTCGGGATTTTTTGTGAATTATGATCCTGGTATTCTCTGATCTCCTTGCTAATGATCCAGTGGGGTGCACACCTAACTTGTAACTTGTAATTAATCCTTGTGACTTAATAACTTGATAGTGGCCCGTGGCGGCGCACTCCTGACTTGTAGCATGACTTGATAACTTAATGCTGTTGTGACGGCTAACTTAACTTGACCTGCCTTGACACCGTGGGTGGTTCTTCCTTGCTTGCTTGTTAAATCCACTTGTCCTGTCTTACATCATGTCTAGGATGGGACTCCTGAGTACCACGCTCAGGGGTACCTACCAAAATGGATTAAGGTTAATAATTAGAATAACACAGTAGTCATGAAGAGATGACACAGCTACAGGCAATCCCGTTACCTGGACGCTCTTGGGATCTGTAGCCTGCCGTCGAGTAGGACACATTTCCAGCACACCGTCGCGTGTTGCACCCTCTAAGTCACCTAAGGGTACATTTGTCTCCCGGGCGATGTACCCACCAGAATTCAACCCCTAATTTTCGACCTGGATAACCTGGATGGTCTGCAGGGCTTATGGCTATGGAACAATCTCACTGCATCTTGTTAGTAATTAGGCCTGTGATAACCTTTGTTAGTTAAAGTAGTAAGCCGTAGTATCTGCTTGGCCGTGATTGATTGAATGAGGTATAACCAGTTTAGCCATGTCTTGATCCAGTACAAGATTGCTTCCTGTCTTGATTTCTTACATTATTATCTTGTCGATAAATGGTGGAAAACCAAGTTCTGTTCAGATGAAGGGTTACAACCCCGGTCCTTGTTTGGTTTACGGGTCGTAACCTGGCTATCGAAATAGTTCCATGGTTATCTCGTCGTATATCACCCTGCCATGTTTTCGTAAATTCTAGTTTTAATATTAGATTTTCTTGTGCTAATTGCTGGCTTTTGTTCTTATTTCGTGGCCCCCTTGTGGCACTTGCTCTTTCTGGGGTTGACCCAGCTGGTTTTGTGTGGCCAGATTTCGGAGCAGCTCCCGAGGATCTACCAAGCTTCCAGCCCAATGGTGGCGACTAGAAGGAACCCGGGCTACGAGTGGGTTTTCTATTTTATTTCGCTCACTCTATTGTAAAGTTATTCTTTTGAAGCGTTTAGCCGACGAGCACCTGTTAGCTCGATGCACTTTTACTTACTGTCTGTCTACGGGCTGTAAACATGATTAACAAATCCTAGGGTTGATCATGTACGACTAAACTCTTGCTAGTCCTAACATTTTGTAATGACTAGCTTCATGATCAGCTGAATATGTGATATTTGGGACGCCTTATTATTGTATATTTAATGATCATACATCTTGCGACCTGACTTACTTGCTTGTGATTGAGACATTAGGCTTGTTTATGACCATAAGAGACTGTTGGCTTGTAGTAAACCCTCATATATCTAGACAGCCGTGACCGTATATCGAGGTGGTTTCCATTTCAATATACGTAGCTGGCTATGTCTGCCCCCGCTCTCCAGTATTCTGGTTCTGGGGCGTGACAGTCTCGAACAGGGTAGCTACACTATCTAGCAATCACAAGCAATATCTTGGCAGGTACTAATAGAAATCACACATGAAAGTGGAGAAGAAGAACAGGAAGATGAACCTTCTAACCCATCACCTGCAGCGTCGGTCTCCTCGACTGCCATCGCAAAAGCTCCACCCCTCTGGGCATGGTGCTGCGCTACAGGTGGCCTAGCTCCCTCTCTCTGACCCGGTGCTCCGTCATATACGGGTGCAGTAGGGCAATCCCTGACCTGATGAGCAGCGGATCTACAGAACAGACAAACCTTCCGTCTCCTATAACAAGTCTCCCAAACGTGCCCTGCCCTCTTGCAGTAAGCACAAGTCTGCACCGTGCGGTCCTGTCACGCTCCAGAACCAGAATACTGGAGAGCGAGGGCAGACATAGCCAGCTACGTATATTGAAGTGCAACCCACCTCGCTATACGATCACGGCTGTCTAGATACATGAGGGTTTACTACAAGCCAACAGTCTCCTATGGTCATGAACAAGCCTAGTGTCTCAATCACAAGCAAGTAAGTAAATGTTATAGATGTATGATCACTAAATATACAATAATAAGGCGTCCCAAATATTACATATTCAGCTGATCATAAAGCTAGTCGTTACAAAATGTTTAGACTAGCAAGAGTTTTAGTCATACATGATCAACCCTAGGATCTGTCAATCATGTTACAGCCCGTAGGCAGACAGTAAGTAAATGCAATCGAGCTAAACAGGTGCTCGTCGGCTAAACGCCTCAAAAGAATATGTTTACAATAGAGTGGGAGAGCCAAAAATAACCCACTCGTTGCCCTGGTTACGCCTGCTGTTCACCATCGGGCTGGAAAAGCGGTAGATCCTCTGGAGCTGCTCTGAAATCTGGCCATGCAAAACCAGCTGGGTCAGATCCCAGAAAGAGCAAGTGCCACAAAGGAAGCTTCACTTAGGAACTAAAACCAGCAATCAGCACAAGAGTATAAATAAAGTTAAGAACTGGAAATAAAGAAAATACATCATGATGATATACGACGAGATAACCATGGAACTATTCAGATAGCCGGGTTACAACCCGTGAACCAAACAAGGACCGGGGTTGTAACCCTTCGTCTGAACAGAACTTGGAATTCTCACCATTTATCGATAAAATAAATACAGGCATTCTGGTCATGCAGTAATCTGGAACAGAATCAGGACAAGACTAGACAGGTTAGACTCCATCCAATCATTTCACGGCCAAGCAAGAATTACGGCTTGATACTGTAACTAACTAGGGTTATCACAGGCCTAGTTACTAGCAAGATGCAGTGAGAATCTTCCACAGCCACAAGCCCTGCAGACCATCCAGGTTACCCGGGTTAAAAGATTAGAGTTGAATTCAGGTGGGTATATCGTCCAGGAAACGAATGTACCCTTAGGTAGCTTGAAGGGTGCAACACATGACAGTGTGCTGAAATGTGCCCTACTCGACGGCAGGCTACAGATCCCAAGGCGTACCCAGGTAACGGGATTGCCTGTAGCTGGAAAATTCCTTCATGACTAATGTATTAATCTAGTTATTAGCCTTAGTCCATTTCAATAGGTACTCCTGACCGTGGTACTCAGAAATCCCCTCCTAGACATGATGCAAGACAGGACTGGATTATTTGTACAAGCACAATCGCCCACGGTGTCCAGGTTATTTATACAGGTCATGTCATGTCAGGTAGCCGTCGCAACAGCTTATCAAGATATATCATGTCAGGTCTACTTGTCAGGAGTACGCTACGACGGGCCACTATCATGTCATGTCAGGTTTACTTGTCAGGAGTGCACCACTACGGGTCACTGTCGTGTCATGCTAGTTCTTTGTCACACCATGCCATGTACAATTGTCATTTCAATCATGTCAAACAAATCGTGATTTATCAAGTTCAGGACAAAAAGCGTAAGGATATAAAATGGACATAAAAATATACAATAAAGGGTTACAAGACATGGGCAAATAATAATAAAATAATAGTACACCGGGCTATTGGAGAGTCATGCGGTTCAGGAATAATCTCATGCGGCTGGGAGGAAAACAGCCCATGCGGCTGAATGGGGTCAGGCGCATGCGGCTGATAAGGAAAGCCTATGCGGCTAAGGATATCAGTCCTCATGCGGCCATCGGAAAGAAAGGGCGCATGCAACCATGCGGCTGAGATGAATTGGGTTCATACGGCGGAGAGAAAGGCAAGCCCATGCGGCAGGAGGAGAATAGTCCATGCGGCTACGGAAAGAGGGAAGCGCATGCGGCTGAGGCGACAATCCATACGGCAGGGACAGGAGCGGAGCCATGCGCTTATGCGGTTAGCGGGGTCATGCGCCTATGCGGCTACAAGTGGACCAAGTTCATGCGGCACGGGAAGAAGTTCTCATGCGGCTGGGTCCAGTAAGGTCCCATGCGGCCAGCGGGGAGAGAGGGCGCATGAGACTAAGTCAGAGCTTTCATGCGGCTGGAAGAAGCAGGGTCCTCATGCGGCCAGGGACGGCGCATGCGGCTGAATGGGTAACGTCTCATGCGGCTGAAGAAGTGCAGAGTATATGCGGCTGGGGATTGAGCGAGTTATGCGGCTAGATGAGTTCGGCCCTCATGCGGCTCAAAGTACTTCCAATCATGCGGCTGAATAGAACACTTGCCACATGAAATATTCATGCGGTCAAGTAAAGCACAGTTCATCTTCTCCAAATTTCAAGAAGAAGAACACCACGAGAGCCAAGTTCTCAAGCTCCATAACTCCATCATCCGGAGCCCAAATCCAAACTTTCATAGGTCAAAATGAGGTAGAACGAAAGCCTCTACAACATGGAACCATCAAAACTCAGAAATAACAAGATTAAGTAGATCAGAACCCAAAAAATTTGAAAATAAAGTAAACTTAGATCTACAAGAATCTAGCCATGGAAAGTGAAAATGCCAAGTACTAAAGTAAGTTAAAATGCTGTAAGGAAGAGAATGAAGCAATAAAATTAGAGTTCCTCCATGAAGCAAGTTGCACTTGCCTAGACCTCTCTCTCTCTCTCTGGTAGGTGAAGAAGTAAATGAAAGAAGAGTAATGTAGAGAGAGAAGGAAGAATGGTTAATAAATGATAGTGGTGGTGGTAGGTAAGGGGTTCACCCTTGGTTCATAATGAACCAATAGCAATCCCAAACCGAACCAAGCCAACCCGAACCAGGAATAAACCAAGCCAAGCCATGAAGAAAACAAGGAATCATGCAATACAAGATAAAATACGTACACGTATTCCAAAAATACGTAATACGAACCACATGCATTACAGGTCCTGTCCTCTAGGCTGATACTGTGCCTGCTGTACTCTTACCGGTGCCTGCATCTGCTGAATCTGTACGTGAGGCCTCTTGGCCTGGCCTCCGCTGCTGATGCCCCTAACTGGGTCTCGCCCCCTCTTGAGCCTAAGCTCAAGATCATCCTCAGCCAATAAGGCTCCCGTCAAAATCTCCTCAAAAGTGGCATCCCTGTTGCCCTTGGTCAAGGACTTGACTTCCTTGACCAGACCCTTCCGGAACCTCTGGGCCTTCGTCGTCTCGCTCAAACCCTCTACGAATCTGCCGAGGCGGCCGAACTCCCCAGCGTACTCCTCCACTGACAGGCTCTCCTGAACCAAGCTCTCGAACTGCGACTCCAAGGCTCGAAGTGCTGAATCTGGAAAGAACTTCTTCTTGAAGAAGCCCTTGAACTCCTCCCAGGACTGTCCGGCTACTCCCACCCTGGGGTCTGACTGATACCAGATGCGAGCAAGATCTCGCATCCGGCTAGCTGCTGCCTCTATCTGGAGATCTGCCGGTATCCGGGCCAGGCGAAAGATCTCCTCTATATGCTCGATCCACTCGTCAGCATATAAAATCTCCTCTGTCCCCAGGAAGTCTCTGGGGCTCATCTTCTAGAACTGCTCTATCCCCGGTGTCCTCGGCTGCTGGATTATTGGTCGAGCTGCGACCGTCGTAAGGGCCAACTCCATGCTCCTGTTCTGTCGGGCCTACTGTCGGTCCATAAACTCCTGGAAGTAAGCGAATATCTGTGCCGCATCCACGTGTCCTGTAGGCGGCGGCTGCTGGAACTGCATCTCTGGGATGAATGGGTCCTGCCCCCAAGCTGGTGGAGGTATACCCCTTGCTGCTGCTGCTGAAGTCTCAATATGAGTAGAGGTGGCAGGAGCTACAGCCTCCTGACTCTGCTGAACTGGCTGAGAGGTGGCAGTCCCCTCTACAACAACTGCTGCACCAGAGCGATGTGATCGTGTCTCCACCATCCTGAAGACAGATCGAACAAGGAAGTCAATACTGAGCAGGAATCGATATATCAAAGGAGGACAGTTATTTCAAAGAAGGCAAATCAGTACGATATGTAGATGGCATAATTTAAAGCAGAATTTTCCTAACTGTGATTGAGTGCCTCTCCGATAAAGCCTATCTCTCAGTCCTATCGCAGGCTCGCAGCAGTACAACTAAGTTGCCGTACTACCACGATATCGCACAAATGTGACTCTCGACCTGCATGGGCCACCACTAAAAATGTGTCACGACCCGCACCCTAGAGTAAGGGCACGAGAAGTGGGTACGTCCAGCCTACGCCGCAGTGTCGGCGGTAGAACGCTGTCCTAGGTTACTATCTAATCAACAACTCACGCAATTATATAATGTACTTGTCAAATCTCAACTCCGAACGGAGAACAAGTATAGATATAATGAAATCTCAATCACAGTCTAAGCACGATAAGATGACACAGAAGTTTATAACTAAAAACTAAATAACAACATTTATAAACTACTAAATAATAATATCTCAAACAAACTCAAATACAACTCGTATCACAAGTTATTACAATTCAAGTTCTAAAACATGAAAAACTAAACCAAGTCTACTAGCTAGTCTCCCGATCACTCCTGAGTGTCGGGGCCATAGGTAGCTAAGCCATCTCCTGCTCAAAGACAAGTAGGGCAATTATCCTCAGGGCAAGCATCTGTAATATTTTTAACAGGTCCAGTCAGGACAGAAACGAGCACAATCTCATCCAGAAAACCCAAGTAAATGACAGAGAACTATAAAGCAGTTATAGACAGTTGTATTGATAAATATGGCAGTTTGTACGAGTAATAATGTAGAGAGCAGTTAAGGTACAAAGAAAGCAAGGTAACTAAACAAGAAGAGAAACATAGCAAAAAAGACTGTAAAATAAGATCTAGCTGAAACTAGAGTAACATAATGAGTTCAGATGGTACAATATAAGTCGAGTGTAATCCCAATGTGAGTCTAATACAAGATGAGTCGAATGTGATTCTAATCATTGTTCTAATAAGGTGATTCGAATAAGGTGATACGAATAGTGATTCGAATAGTAGTCAAACAATGATTTGAATAAAATCTCCAAGTGTGTTTTAAAATACTTAGTTAGACATGTAAACGGCTAAGGGTAAATACGGCACATCACACACCTGGCCGGGTGTGGAATGGCTATCGTTCGAATATTATTCACATGGGGTGGTTCGAATAGTAGGAATGTTCACATGTCTAATCAAGTATTTCCCTGCCCATCTAATACAAATGAATCCAAAATTCAACACATAAGACGAATACAAGTCCAACCAGCAAATGAAGATACGAATAGGTGGTTCGAATAGTGATTCGTATGGTGATTCGAATAATAGAGGTAAGACGAGTAAGTATGTGTTTCGTATACATAGATTCAGAAATAATAATAATATGTGTTTGTAACAGAGAATTACATACAGCTAACTAGAACTGAAGTACAGTAATTGACAAGTAAATGAGAGAACTATCAGAGAATGTACTCGTCTGACACTCTGAAAAGAGTAGTATAATATCAGATGCCTGCACCAGAGTCACAATGTCCTAAACAGAGTAATATGAGTCATGATATGTAAAATACAAGAGAATTGAAAGCTACAATACAAACTACATAATTTCTAGGTCAAACTAGGTCCAAGTCATACTTGGTCAACTCTGGGTCAACTGTCTAGGTCAACTAGTCAAATCTAAGCTATGCAGATATTGGCAACTTGGTATTAGCCAAAACTTTATTAACTACTCAAAAACCCTAACCTAAATACCATGACATATACCTAAGGTGTATCACATATATTTATATACATGTGTTCATGTATGCCTATACCATATATAATCCTATATCATATATATTTATACATTAACAACATTGCTTACTAGGCATCTACAACTATATAACCTAGGTACACATATATCTCAAACTCACATAATAGAGAACAAGGGGCTGTCTAGTGCAGCCCCTACTACTGATGTCAGACCCTTGCCCTCAACTTAAATGCAAGGCTCATGCCAAGGCAAGCCATAGTCCCTCACATTCTCCCAACTGGGCAGTACCCCTCCCTCATAGGACTTAAACCAAACATGGCTAACTGATACTCAATGGCACTAACTGATATCACTAAATTCCTAGCCAACATTCCTATAAATGCTAACTGATATCCATCTAACACTCACACACAATCTCAACTGAGCACCCCTCCTCTCTCACTATTATACCAAAAACCTAAACAAAGCTCAGGAGACCAATGTTCCAAACCCAAATTGATACTTAAACTGAGAACAAGTATCAGTTTAAACATTTCATTCAAAACCCAGACCAAATTTTAGTTTTCCATATAAACAACCTTAGTTTACATGTTAAATCCCAAACCTCACATACTGTCCAGCTTCTCCTTGCTGTCAAGACCCTGCACTTGAGTCCCCATGTCGACTGACACTCTCTCTCTGATCTCTATTACAAACCACAACACAATAGCTATCTTCCTCTTCTTCCCTGTTACCTGTAACACCTATGGATGCCCCTAAACCTATCTGTAACCCGAGCCTTCCCCCCTTAATACCTACAGATACGTGACCCCTATCTCCCTTCCTAATAACACACCTACTATTGTACTCATGCACAACAGAGTTTGCTGCCAAAGATCAGTGCATCTAGGTGCACAAGTGAAATTCTTACAAGGCTATACCAGGGTCCTTATATTAGTCCTTAATTGCAAGCAATATGAAGAATGTGCAAATGAATCTGTGAAGTAGTGTACCAACATATGAATGTGACTGTACAATGAGTGTGTTCAGGCAGAAGAAAAGTACATCCGTGTGTATCAATGTGTTACAATGTGAAATAGGCAGTGGTGTGTACACAGAGAAGTGTTCGAATGCAGCTAAAGTGAACTAAAGTAGTGCACAGAGAAGTGGGGGTCCCCGACTGCATAGAGCAAAATCTGTGGGGACTGCCACAACTCGAAACTGCCATGGTTCAAAGCCCCAGGCATGTGTCCTAGTGTCAGTCATCTAGACTATCTTCTAGAGTCACTAGGATGTGAAATAACCCAGTAGAAGTCGAGAACAGAGGCTGTGGTAGCAGGACAATGCACTGTTCAGTGCACACAGTGAACCGAGCCTCCTCGTGTCCGATTACACCTATCGACCCTCATCAATTTAACATGCAATCATCTTAGTTTCATATCAATCAACCTCTGTTTATCACTTAAACCCAAAGTTCAGTTTGAACTAAAACCCTGTTTTTGAAGTATCAGTAAATATTAGTAACCTAAGCTCTCCGTACATTTCGAACTCAAAAACCAAGGAAAACTCAAATATCAAGTGCACAAGTGTCTAACATATGTGTGTCAACCTTAGGGTCGTGTCCATGTGTCCAGGAGGTGGACACGAGTGTTAAAATATGCAAGAACACTGTGTCAGTAAAATTCCATATTCAAACACTTAACAGTTTCAGAAATTTACAATTCGACCAAGAATCAAACCCTAAAACCTAGTGAAACACAAAAATAGGTGTTTAGGAAAGTCCCACACATGTAGTCGTGTCATAGGGGAGTGTAATCATGTCCAAACAGTGGACACGAAGTGTCCAAAATGAAGAGAAACAATGTATCAGGAAACAGTCTAAGTATTCCTCGTGCACGCGTGTCGATTGATCCAGGACACGACACAGACATCCATGTGTCACGTGCACGTGTCAGTAGTTAGGTTAGGTCTAGGAGAACGTGTCCAAGTACCTGAGTCATGGCCAAGTGGTGTCGTGTCCGAGTTACAAGGACGTATCCGAACGGATTTTCTGCGCGTATACAGTGTGTACGTGACAGTGTAGGACCCGTGCGAGATCGAGAACTCCCTCGATACTCAATCAATCCACCTGAAATTTTGTGGGTGGCCTGACAGTCATGGCCCCCATGTGTACACCAATTTTGGTGTGTCTAAGTGTCGTGTACAGTGAGATAGGGAACCCGAGCAGCAGGACAGTGTGTGTGGGTGTGCACAGCGTGTTCGTGTCCAATTTGGACACGGATATGACATAGTTTCGTGCTCAGTCCATTTGATTTGTGATCTACACTTAAAAACCTATTTTTCCATTCAATTAGTTTTTGAAAATAATACCATTTAATTCTCACAAGCATTTCATCAAACACCTAGGAGACACTATGACACGTGTCCGATACGGACACCAAACGGACACGAATTCCACCCAAATTTTGGGGACACCTAGGGGACTCCTAGATCTAGCTTTACATGCAAAGAAAACAGAAATTTAAATCAATTTAAGGGGTTTTACCTATATGTGCAAAAAGCTTGAAAAAGCTTCAAATGGGGGATTCTTCCTCTTGATGGCAAAAGCTCCAAAATTGTCCCAAAGCTGGGATTAAATTCCACATTCAGAAAATAGGAGGAAATTAGGTTCTAATGCAAGAAACTAGGATTAAAAAGGAATTAAAATGGATTTATGAAGATTTTTGGAAGAGGGACAAATATCTTTCTTTTTCCAATGTTGAAATGAATAAAGAAGAGGCAAGCCCTAGAGAATAAGTGTTTATATAGGGGGGATCCCTATGGCTGGTCATTTAGGGTTTGGTTAGGGTTAGGGCTTCTAGTTATGGGCCATGGGCCAAGTCATGATCAAATAAATCATTAAGCCATAAGTCATTTCATGAAACCATAAACCATGACTTAAATTCACTAAACCAAATCCCCTCATTATAAAATTAGTTTCTAATGACTAAAAGTAGGTTAACCTAAGTTAGACTAGGGTCACCCTGGCTAGGGTTAGCTTCTAGGTTAGTTTACTAGGTCTCAACAAGTCAAGTCAACCTAGAATTCACCAATTTACTAAATCATCAAATAATTCAAATAAGTCAAAATGACTAAAATATCCCTAGGCTAAAAATGATAATTAAATCATCCTAATGACATGGTTAGGCTCTAGGTCATGCAGTCTCTATGGTTTCACTAGCTGCACACCAAAATCACAAGTCATGACTTAAACCAGTTTTTAAATAGTTTAGAAATTATTAAAAATCACCAAAAATCATAATGTAAAATAAATATCAATAAATAATAATTATAATTATAAAATTTCAAAAATACCCTCATTCTAGAAATTGGGTGTTACAGATACACCAAACACCTGGCTACAAAGCGGGCTATCTCTCGCTTCATTCCATGCCACCAATAATGCTGCCTCAGGTCCCTGTACATCTTCGTACCTCCTGGGTGAATGGAATATGCTGAACTGTGTGCCTCTGTCATCATCTCCCGACGAAGCTCTCCATTGGAAACATAGAGGCGATCTCCACACCTCAGAGTCCCATCCTCATGAATGCGCAATCCGGTCTGCATACCGGCTTCTGTCCTCTGTTGAAGTCGCTGGAATCTGGCATCTTTCGGCAGTGCGGCTCTGATCCTCTCTACCAATGAAGACTGCACCTGTAGGCTAGCCAACTGGCCATCTGCTCCTGGTAGTACCACCTCGATCCCCAACTCTCGTAGCTCCTCTAGAAGATGGGGCTGAGTCGTCAACATGTACGCCATAGGCCTCCTGCTCAAAGCATCTGCTACAACGTTCGCCTTCCCTGGATGGTACTGTAGCTCGATCTCGAAGTCTTTCATTAGCTCCAACCACCGTCTCTGTCTCAGATTTAGCTCCTTCTGAGTGTAGACGTACTTTAAGCTCTTATGGTCCGTGAATATCTCTACCCTCTCACCATACAAGTAGTGTCTCCAAAGCTTCAGGGCAAAGATAACCGCGGCAAGCTCCAAGTCGGGGGTTGGATAATTCTTCTTATGAACCTTCAGCTGCCTCGAAGCATATGCTACGACCTTTCCGTGCTGCATCAAAACGTATCCCAATCCCTTTTCGGATGCGTCGCTGTAGATCACAAACCCTCCTGGTCCGGATGGTATAGTCAGAATAGGTTCTGTGGTAAGGCGCTTCTTCAGCTCATCAAACGCCACCTGGCACTCCTCTGTCCAGATGAACTCCTGCTCCTTCCGGGTCAAATGGGTCATCGGCTCAGCGATCCTTGCGAAGTTCTTTACGAACCTCCGGTAATATCCGGCAAGCCCAAGAAAACTTCTCACCTTCGAGACATTGGTAGGGGTCGGCCATGTCTCTACGGACGAGATCTTCGCTGGGTCCACAGATATACCCTCTCCTGAGATGATGTGTCCGAGAAAAGAGACACTATCCAAAAAGAACTCGCACTTGCTCAGCTTGGCATAGAGTCTCTCGCTCCTCAATGTCTCCAACACAATCCGTAAATACCTCTCATGCTCCGCGTGGCTCTTCGAGTACACCAATATATCATCGATGAAGACGACCACGAAATGATCCAAATACTGGTGAAACACTCTGTTCATCAGATTCATGAACACAGCAGGCACATTGGTCAAACCAAAAGGCATCACCAGGAACTCGTAGTGACCATAACGAGTCCTGAAGGCTGTCTTCGGTATGTCCTCCTTCCGTACCTTCACTTGATGGTACCCTGATCTCAAGTCGATCTTCGAAAACACTCTGGCTCCAGTCAACTGGTCAAACAGGTCGTCGATCCGAGGCAAGGGGTACTTGTTCTTGATGGTCAGTACATTCAGGGCTCTGTAATTAATGTACATTCGGACAGTTCCATCCTTCTTCAGCACAAATAAAACTAGGGCTCCCCAAGGTGAAGCACTCGGCCGGATGAATCCTATAGTCTGCAACTCCTCCAGCTGAAGCTTCAACTCATCTAGCTCCTTCTTCGCCAACCGGTACACATTAGAAGAGACCGGTGCTGCTCCTGGTACTAGCTCGATGGAAAACTCCACTTGTCTGTCAGGTGGAAGACCTGGCAGCTCCTCTGGGAAGACGTCTATAAACTCTGCAACAATCGCCGGTGGTGCTGCCTCCATCGCCATATAGACACCGACAGACCGGCCTACTCCTCGCTCTACGGTCCCTCTCATGAACTCAAACTCTGGATGATCTGGCGGTCTGAAGATGACGCTCCCCCTCCGGCACTCCAAGACGGTATGATACTGGCTTAACCAGTCCATCCCAAAACAACGTCGAAATTTGGCATAGGAAATACCAAAAATCGAGCTCTCATCTCCCTCCCACATATAACCACAGAGCACATCCTATACGTGCTAGTGACTGGGACGATCCCTCCACTCGTAAGAATCCTCCAACTCTTGGGTAAGGGTGAGGTGGCTACTTTGTGCATAGCAATGAAACTACTAGATATGAAAGACATAGTGGCTCCGGAATCGAACAGTGCAACAGCAGGCAAGGATGCAACTAAGATAGTACCTGTGATCGCCACTCCCTCTGGCTCCTCCTGCTCCGGTGCCATAACAAAGATCTGCCCTCTCCTCTGAGCCTCTGTCTGCTGACGGTACTGCGTCTCCTGTGGGGGCAGTGGTCCCCGCTGATATCCTGGCGCTCGTTGGGCTGCAGTCGCCTATGTTGGTGGCCTAGGTCCTGGAGGAGCTGGCCTGGGGGCCAACTGCTGAGCTCTGTCATTACGCTGTAGGCAATCCATGGCCTGATGCTGTCCCGATCCGCACCTCAGGCACTGGTTGAGCCTCTTCCTGCACTCTCTCTGAAAGTGTCCCCTCTTGCCACAGTGGTGACAAGTCGAAAGCTCCCTCTGCTGGTATGGTGTGGCTCTCTGCTACTGATGGTGGGTCCCCGGGCGTCTGATCGGGCCTCCAGTATGAACTCTGGCTGGTGCAGCTGTCTGAGTAGGGCGCCTCGCGCTCAACGGATCCTGGTTGATAGCTTCCTGGACTCTGGCCTCGGCTAGCACCTCCTCGTAGGTAGTCCTCGACTGTGCGCTCGTATACCTCTGAAGCTCCTTCGTCAGGCCATGATGGAACCTATGGGCCTTCTCCCTCTCGTCTGGTAGCAGTAGTGTGCCGAACCGGCTGAAACGACTGAACTCTGCATCATACTCGTCTACGGTCATGTTCCCCTGCTTGAGGTGGAGGAACTGATCGTAGAGAGCATCTCGGACGGTAGTTGGGAAGTACTTCGTCTCAAAGTATTCCAGAAACTGCTCCCAAGTCTTGTTCTTGTCGACTTCATGCTCCTTCGATTCCCACCAATGATGGGCATTCCCCTCCATCTGAGTCCTCACGGCAGCCATCCACAAGTCAGCAGGTAGCTGCGAAGCCTCCAAGTTCTTCTGTGTGCTGGCTATCCAGTCTGATATCTCCTCCGGGCTCTCATTCCCTTTGAAGGACTTTGGGTTCATCTGACAGTACCTCCAAACGGTGCCCACCTGCTGGACTGGTGCTGGGGCTGGTGGTGGCACCGGTACTGGTGTCGTCATCCTCTCCAAGGCAGTCATCAGAGTCTGCCTCATGGCCTCCGTCTGCTGCCACTGCTGCTGCATCATCATCTGGAAGAACTGGAACATCTGGGGCTGTCCCTCCGTCTGTGGCATCTATGGCGGGATAGGTGCATACGGCATCTGCTGCGGGTATGCTCCATGCGACATCTGGGGAGGATGAGGTGCATAGGGCACCTGCTGCTGGTACGCTCCCTGCGACATCTGGAAAGGATGGGGTACATAGGGCACCTGTTTGCTGGTACGCTCCCTGCGGCATCTGGGAAGGAAAAGTAGGTGGTGGTGGCAAAGGGTTCTCCTCCTGACGTATTGGCATCTGTGATGTCTGGCCCTCCTGGTGCATGGGTGCCGGCTGCGGTGCAAACCCCGCATGGATGGATGGAGTCATCGGGACGGCCTGAACTCGTCCGGAAGTCTGGGTGTCCGTAGGATCTGGAGTCCTATCATCGCCGGGCGAGGTGTCGGATGCCTGGGCAATGCCATAAGTCGTGCGTCCATCGTACAGATGCATCTCTCTGAAAAAGATAAAACTTTCATAAGATAGGTACAGAAAACAAGCAGGATGCTAAATTTCAATCTTAAGATTTAAGAAGCGGAAGTCAAGGCGATAATTAAATTATGGATGAGATCCTACATTTCATAGTTCTAATTGCAGGCTCGCGTCGGTTTTACCCTAAGCGATGAACAATGACCTGCATGGGCCACCACTAAAACCATGTCACGCCCCACTCCCAAATGTATGGGATTAGGGCCTAACCTGGCCAGCTGATACGACCTAGAGTGAGCTACCCAATTTAATGGACTCACTTAGGCGTACTACGCTGTGAAAGTAACTAACCAAACACAGGCAATATCTAAATCTCATCCACAAATGACATAGAAAGAAAGTGCTGAATATAAACACAGAGTAGTCTGAATATCCAAATACAACTGAAAGGAGATACAGGTCTGGTGGAAACAATCCCACAGTACATCAAAATGAAAGTACATGAATGGAAGACAACTAGCTAAGAGTATCAGCTAACTAGATATGAAACTCTTAGCCCAAGTAGCAGCATACCGAGGTCAAGGGAACTCCTCGGGGTAGACCTCGTAGTCCTTGCCAAAGTCTCCCGCCTCAGCTCCGGTATCGTATATCGTCGAGTATGTGTGCTCGTCGGGATCTGAAAAAGAACCAGGTCCTCAGGGGACATAGCAAGATACAAATAGGGACATGCCATAAAGTAAATACTGATCTAACATAAGGGGGTGTGCTAACCAATCTAAGTGAATGCATACAAAGACAACTTTGGAACGTATGGGTAGGTAAAAATAATGTCGTCGAAGCACGGGCCGACGTCGGATCACGAGCCGAAGGATTTACGTCGGAACACGGGCCGAGCGTCGGATCACGAGCCGATTAGCTCAATACTAGCATCCTCCCGACCGAACCTAGCGCGCAGCTAGTGGCCGCTACCGAAGATGTACCTACTAGTAAGGGCCCATGCCAACAACGGCCATCCCTGTGGCTAACATAAAATAATGTAACTGTCTGTCCCATACGCCTACTGGTTGTCTTTTCCGTCCCGTGATGTATAATTCGCATCCACGACCCAATATCTACTCTCTATGAAGAGTTAGCTATCTAGGACAATCACTACCCTATATGTGCCGTCACACGAGCCACTCGTACTGATAGCCAGTCGAGAGCGACAACACGTGCCATGATCTGATCTCACTCGGTGCCGTGTCGTAACACGTGTCATGGTCAAGGGAGTTGTGACAACAACTCCACAATCCAAGGGTACGTCGTCTATAACTAGGCCAAGTAGGTAGCCCTAGTGTCGACGCCAACATCGACTATGCCCGGGGTAATCCCGGACTCTACTAATCAGATCTACACTACAAGAGTATAATAATGTAAGTGTAAAGATAGTAGTACAAGGCAAGGTATACTTGCCTTCAATCCCGCAATGTGCAAATAGTGCTCCGGTCCCTCCTGCCTCAATCACGCCGTCCAATCGACCTAGAATCACACAACCAAGGCTCACAATGAACATCCAAGACCATACATCTATCCACACACAAAGTAGGAGTACGTTATTCGTACGGGATACCACATTCAAATATTAAGTTATATTTATCCAAGGGTGCACAACCACAAGCTACATGTGACAAGTTTATACATATATATAGGCTTAGGAATGTACAAATACAAATCCTATATTACATAATTCACTGGTATCCCTAGAGCATGCGTATATACAAGTATAGAGATTTATGTACGTAAGTCCTATATTTAAAATGATACGTGTGTACATGAGTGTACATAGAGCATATACATATATATGTACATAGAGACAAATATCTATTTTTATTTATATAAAATACATACGTATATAGTTCAAAGAGTTTATATATATACATATATACATAATGAGGCTAAGAGTACACATATTTATATCTATACGTACATAATGAGACAAAGTGTATATTTTTACATATATATTTGAAAGGGGGGTATATATATATACATTATAATTTGTGTGTATGAAACTACATTGTTACACTTATATATGTGAGAGTATATCTATATACGTATGTATATACATACAAGAATACATACATATATATATATATATACACAATATTGTATGTGCATGGATTCATTTCAATAATATTTATGAAAATTCCTAGATTGCATTATACATAAAATAAACCATGAAAACACCACCATTACTCACACATTCACATTTATATGTATTTATAAATATGAATCATTTATTTTAGTAACCATATGTATATATATATATATATATATATATATATATATATATATACATATATATATATATATATGTATATATATATATATATATGTATATATATATATATATATACATATATATATATATATATATATATATACATATATATATATATATACATATATATATATATATATATATATATATATATATATATATATATATATATATATATATATATATATATATAAGGCTATTTATATATATACATGAATCATTTATATGCATGAACATAACCATTCCATTCACAAAATTATTTACAACATATTCCTCCCAAAATGCAAACATTTAAATATCAAAAATTACTACACATCTATATATTCACATTTATATATATATATATATATATATATATGTATATATATATATATATATATATATATATATATATATATATATATATATATACATATATATATATATATATATATATATATATATATATATATATATATATATATATATATATATATACATAAATATTTAAGAAAGGAGGGGGGAGGAGTTTACCATGGAGGAAGGATTGTTGATGGTGAAGGGGGTGGTGGTGCTGCCGGCCTAGGGGAGGTGGTGGCCGGCCATGGTGGCTAGGATGGTCGGCCAAAGAGGTAGAGGGGGTGTGGTGGAGGTGGTGAGTGGTGGTGGTTGTGTTGGAGATGAAGGAGAAGGAGGTGGAGAGGTTGATGAAGGAGTGTTGGTGGTGTGGTCGGCCTAGGGGGGCTGAGCTGTGGTGGAGGTGGAGGAGAGGGGTGATGGTGGCTGTGGTGAGGGTGGAGGAGAAGTGTGGGAATGGTGGTAATGAAGAAGTGAGAGTGAAGAAGTAGGAATGGAGGAATGCTCTTGGTTTTGAAGAGGGAGGGTGTGAGATGAGAGATGATGATGGAGAGGAAGAAGAAGAGGGGGAGGGGACCGAATGGAGAGGGGGAGTGTGGAGGTCCTGTCGGGTGAGGGGGAGGTGAGGGGAGAGAGAGAGTGAGTGAGTTGGTTTTACTAAAAGGAAAAGTGTACTTGAGAGAGAGAGAAGAGTTTGAAAAAGAGGGGGGGGGGGTATGTGTGACCGGCCACATGGGGGGGGGAGGAGAGAGAGTGTGAGAGGGGAAGGTGAGAGGAGAGAGAGTGTTCTTGGGAAGTGGGATGAGGGGATGTTTTGTGTGTGGTATTTTGTAGGGTGTTTGGTGTTGTGGGATTTGTAGGATGGTGGGTATTTGGATTGGTGTTGTATGTTTTGTAGGATGGTGGGTGTTTGTGTTGGTGTTGTGTGTTATCCAATTGGGTTGGGTTGGGTCACAATTGGGTTTAATTGGGTCCCGAAAATTAAATGACCTAAATTAGCCATTTAATATCATTGATAAATAAATAGTACACGGAAACTAAATTGGATGGGACACAAGTGGCACGCGTGTAGTAGACTCAAAATGGTCCGTGTCCATAACTTGGGTTGACCAGTTTGGGTCAAATTGGTGTCTCCAATACAAGTTGGAATTAAATGTAACTCGGTGGGGTAAATCGGGATTGGGTCAATTGTCCGAAAAGTTGTACGATAAAAATGAAGCACAAGAGAGTGTGTTTGAGTGGGACACGAAGGTCATGGGTGTAGAGCGTCTCGAGTAGATCGTGCATGACAAGTTGGTCTGGAGAAAATGACCAGCCTTGTGCTCCTAATTTAGAAGTCACGGTAACGTGTCGATAATAATCAAAAATAAAAGTGGGAAATTATTAATAACTTAGAAAATCATAATTAATCATATTAAATTTCTAATTAAATACGATTACTCTAATTAATTCTAATTAAATCTAATTAAATTTCCAGAGAGCTTACAAATGTGACTGGCCATTTTAGCTATTACGCGTATATTTTTTCCCCTTCACAAAAGCCCGAAGGTAATGGGATTGATGGAAGATCCTCGTTGATCGTTGGACGTACTTGAAGACGATGAACTCATACATTCATTTTATTTTTTTAGTATGCAGTCTTATATATCTACAGTCACATCAAGTTTAATGGAGGAGACAAGGTCATACGTAAAGATCGAAGGAATTGTTGATCATGAAAAATGAAATGATGGAGATGATGTGATAACGAAAGAAGGACTTTAAATGTCGGTGTTGGTTGAGGTGACGTAGGAGACGAGATGGGTTTTTATTTTTATTTTTTAGCAAATCCATAAAAAGATGGTGAAAATAATCCTAATATTAAAAAAAATGAAGAGACGAGATGGAAGAAATATGTTTTATTTTTCTGTAAAAAAAAAAGAAAAAAAAAAGAGGAGGGAGATTTTTCTACCAAATTTATATTAATTTTTTTTAGCAATCGTATATGCGCGGCAAAAATCTGCACCAGACCTAACCCCAAGACATCATGATCATATAAGCCAACAGGTCGGTCAACAACCCTTATTCTCCACCGTTGAAGCCCAGTTTGGTGGTGGTGGTTGTTGTTGACTTAATAGCTGGGCCAAACCTGTCCGGACGGAGGCCCACTCCGTTCCGGATTCTGAATCTGCACAAGAGGCCCCACATTCGAATCTCCGATTTAGAAGAAGCGCAAGTGGTTTTTTGAAATTGAAAGCCCCAGAAGAAGCCTAGCTCCAGAACAATCGGGATTCTCCTCCCACATCCGCCGTCCATCCCATCTCACCAGCCCAGATCTTGACCGTCCCTTGTTCCTCTCTTTTAAAAGGAGCGTGCTCGATGGCGAAACTAGTCCACGCGCCACCAGCTGTTAACCCCTCCTCCAAGAAAAAACACGAGACCAACACAGCACAGCCTTTAGTTCTCCCTTCTTCCGCTTTCTCTCTCCTACACGTCATCGTCAAGATGCCGACCATAACGTCGGCTGCTCTCGAGAGCTTCCTCATCGAGACCAGGGGAAGGAGCATCTCACCGAAGAAGCCTGCCTCACCGGCCGTGGGGCCCGCGCCGGAGGAGGAGGAGAGGAGGAGCGGGTGGATGGAAGAGGAGGTGGAGGCGGAGGAGGAGGAGGAGGAGGAGGAGGAGGAGGAGGTGGTGGAGGAGGAGGACGACTACTTCGACCCCCGGGAGTCGATGAGCGTCGCCAGCAGCTGCTTCAGCGACAGCGAGGACAGGTTCGGCTCGCTGCGCGGTGTCGGAAGCGGCGGACGAGGCTCCGTGTCCGGACACAGCGACTACTACGATGCTCCCGAAGGTACTTTACAACTCTCTTCGTCGTCTTTGGCTCGAGCTCTCCTTCTCTCTGTTGATGGCTTTTTGATGTGGAAAAAAAAATCGAGCAGGTGATTTCCAATTACTGCTAGGTTTTAGTTTTGAGCGTCCGCGTCATGTCGGCACAGCACTAATTCTCGGGTTGTCAATAAGTCGATGCGATTCCCTTCCAAACCCTCAAACCCTATGAAGAAACTCCCTCTTATTAATAGGGAAAAAAGAAGAAGAAATATTCAAATTGTGTTTTTTTAAAATTTATTTTTTATTGTAACTTTCCAAACCATAACTAATTAAGTTCCCAAAATGCCATTAGTGATACATATTGAAGGAATTGCCGAAGCGGGAAAATTAGGTCTTTGAAAGGCTTATCGACAAAAAGAGTAAGAAATTCAGAAAGTGGAATAGAAATCTCTATGCAAAAGCCTTTGATCTACCAACTCAACGAGCATCGGTTTTAGTCACAGTAATTTCAGCGCTACTAAAACCGTGCAGTCATCAAATATCAGAGAACTAAGTAAACGGAGACCGGTTGGTTTACTAGTTCCTAAACAATGTTAACAAAATTGGCAAATCAAATATCTAAGAATATAGCTCAATAGATGCGAAGTGTTCAACTGACTAACTCCTCTCCTCAGACATTGATAATGGTAGCAGATAGTAACCCAGTAGAACTTATTAGATGCAAAGCGTTTGGTTGCCCAAATCAATTAGGAATTATTGTCTCAATCATCGGTGAAATGCCTACCTAAAGGAGAGCCACTCAACCTTTTTTAGGATTAAAGGCGCTGTAGTGAAGCTCTTGTGCGGACCACGCTTTAGGTGAAAATGGACATCACCGAAAGCAAAGACATCAAGACCGGGGCTGGTGGTGGGCAGAAAGCTATAGTACATTCCAGCACTTATGAGTCGAGTCTGTCACCAAATATCAAGGAATGAGTAAATATGAGACATTGGAGGGAAGCTAGGATTTCATTAGTCTTTTCTCTACAAGGGAAGTTGGCTATATGGTTCAATAGGAGTAAGGTGTATGTGGTAGATTGCTATTGTATTTGGTAATCTAGGGGTTTATGCTTGCTGAAATTGGTAATATGACCAGAGCTTAGGATGTGTTTTGAGTTTACTGGATTGCACTTTAATTAATGTCCTCAATGTTTCAGTGTTGCAGAAACAGCCTGTCCGTGGAATGGGGAACAATGTTTCTTACACACAGACCCTCCCTAGACTCTGTGTTAGCTGGAGTCTATGTTCCATGGACACGGATACAACATGACACGTGCCTGACACGGCGACACGATGCTGACACCTATTTTGGTGTTTCCTAATGTATTTTGGAGTGTCCCTAAAGTGTCCGGTACGTGTCTGACACAGACTTGACATGAATTTTCGGAGTGTCTGTGCTTCCTAGGCTGGAGCCTTGTGGAACTGATGCCATTTACACTGATTTAGTGCTGTCCAGATTTAGAACCTTACCAAAAGTATAACCCTATTTTGCAACTTTATTACTCTAACCTCGTATAGATTGTTGCATATTCATATTTTCATCATTTTGATTTTGATTTTGATTTTGATTTTGATTTTGATTATTATTTTTGTGTGCGTGTGCATATTTTCTATAAATTTTGTTACGCTCCAGTAGCAGAAATATGAAAACTTTATGAATCTTGCATTGCATATACACTGGTTTCATCCACAGGTCACCCTTTTCATTCTACAGTTCTAGGATTGCCTCCTAGTAGTAAAAGTATTTCAGATTTGTTCCCATGGAAGCTTTTAGGGAACCCAAAAGGTCATGAATGAGCACGTAGGTCAATTAGATGTCCACTTATTTTATGCCTCCATTGTTCACAACTGTTCCTACTAAAGTAATCTAGCAACACTACGCTACATGAAGAGAGTATCAAGGAGGCTTTTTTTTTTTTTTTTTTATTTCAGATAGGACTGTGTTAAGTTCTACACTATGCTGGCACTTCTGAATATTGAAAAGGAAATCATTGGTCCTTCACTATAGTTCTTTCTGAAATGATATTTCAATAATTATGGAAAGCCAAGGAGCAATTTGATCAGAATGCCCCCATAAAGAACTTTGTCTTTCTTTTGTGGTATGATCATTTGTTTATGCTGCTGTATATTTTGTTTGGAAATATTATGGCGTTATACAAATTGGATGAAACAGCTAACGATTATACTGTCATTCCAGGTCTCTATTGTTTGAGATACGACATTACAAGATTTAGTGTAAAGATAACCTCTTGAAGTGTGTCTCTGGGCATGCACCATAGAGGTTCAGTTAAGGTCTTTATGGAAGTTGATAACTTGATATACTGAAAGAGAGTCAAAAGAAGAAGCTTTATGTTATTTTTAAGTGTATGTAATAAGCTTCGTAGGCTTAAATATTTGACATTGCATCTTATAGAGATTTTTGGACCAAATCACAACCATCTGAGCATTGTAAAGCATCAACAATTTAAATGGACTCGGCATCCATATACAAGGCCTGCGGCTTATGGATATGGCTAAACATGTGACGTTTTACAAGTTCGGCATATTTAATTAAACACAATTAAAGTGACAAAATAAGCTGCAGTTAGAGCAAGCTTGTCAAAATACAAAAGCAACATGGAAATTGTTCTTTATCAACTTTTGCCCATTAACCAGTGATAGATAAAAGAAAAGGAAAAAATAGTTGAATGGAGATACCCGTCTTATTTTACTGATCGAAAATTATGTACGGAGAAAAGAGAATATATGGCCTTTAACTGGTTGTTATTTGGTCCAAATTTCAGTTTTGCCTGTCACCGGTGATAGATAAAAGGAAAGGGAGAATAACTCAAATGGGGATACTCGTCTTATTTATTGATTGATATGAATTATAATTTAAGGGATAAAGGAAGATGAGGAAATTTTCCCTTTTCAAGTGTTCCTTTTTTCTGTTACCTTTTTAAAGTGTTTTGGCAGTGCTAAAATTTGTATCACAAGCATGGAAGTAAAACTGCTGAAACTGCCAAAAAGGAAACTCCAATTGATGCCAAAACTGGAACTGGGATTTAAAACATCGTTCTGCTTAATTGCTCTAGTAATTGCTTAAATCTATAATCAGGTAGCCCAAAACAAAGACATGTAGCAGTTTCTTTTCTTCACAAGAGAATAAACCCCTTATAACTAAGTAATTGGGTCAAGCTATGACACATTTTAGTTCATGGTCCTACAAGTTGGTCTGCTCTTATTGCCTATGTTAAATACTTGATAACAACCATAAGCTATCTCGAGAAGAGTAACAGAAGTTTTGACTAAGACCATTCTTTATTTGCTCCTAAAAATGAGAAAGTGATGTTATGATAAAAACACGACTTAGCATTAGTAGCTAAAGGATCATGGTTCATGAGTAATCCTTTTTTATATTCGTAGAACTATATCTTACTATTGTTTAATACTAGTTTAGTTAGATTTATGAATGATATAGTTAGATTGTCCTCCCTGACTTGTTAAGCTTATGCAGATCTCCTCTCTGATGGCTCCTTTCCAAATTTGTCTCCTTCATTTAGCACAAGCAGCAAGAGGGAGTTGCAAACTCTAAGGTGTATTCTTTTTGAAGAGGTTGAAAGGCGGAAAAAGATAGAGATGGATCTCCTGCACATACATAAGCAATGGGAGAGAGTTGCGGAATGTCTTTTCCAGTTGGGACTCTCATATCCTGAGACAAACGATTCTGGGAATTTGAAACTCATGCCTGATCCAGCAGAACTTTGCCAAGAGATTACAGTCACAAGATTTGTGTCTGAGGCTGTTGAAAGAGGTCTAGCACGGGCAGAAGCTGAGTCAGTTGCAGAGGAAATGCTTGACTCGAAAGATCATGAGATCTCTCGGCTACGAGATAGACTTCATTATCATGAAGCCGTGAACCATGAGATGTCCCAACGGAATCAGGAAGCAGCAGGTAGGATCATGTACAATGCTTCTATCACTCTCCATCCTATAATATTCATCCACGGTTATACACTATGTAATCGATATAGTCAGAAAGAAAAATAGAAATGATGCTTTTCTTGACTAAATTACAAGAGAAATCATTAACTATGCAAGTTGCTTTAGGAATCTTTTAGACCAAACATAATCAATTTGTATTATCATAACTATGTAAGTTGCTTTAGAATCTTTTAGACCAAACATAATCAATTTGTATTATCATGTTACCTATTATGACTACTTTCTCCACATGGACTCCGTTCACAAAATTTATGGTGGACAACAATGTCAGTTTCCTATTCCTAGGAAACGCTGTTTTTCTTTTCTTTAAACTTTCGTGACTGATGTATCTTCAGGTACTCTGTAGTAGAGTAACTTTTCTAGGGACATTGCTAGAGCTGTCATCATCTTTCCTTCAATTTCCTAATCATGCATCTTCACCTGGCAGAATTGTAATATAGGACTTCCTAGAGCTAATGTTTCATTTTTACAAGCATTCTTATATTAACTTGTTTTTAATTTGTTGTTTCATATCTTATTTTGTTTAGGCCTTTGGAATTTTTAGTTTTCTAGTCAATAACAGTGTCAATTTCTATCAAATGATCTTCCTAAGGTTTTTTTTGGAAGTTTGATGTTACTACATTTCATCATATCATTTTTAGTTTCAGATGATCTTCCTAAGGTGTATTGGAAGTTTGATGTTAGTACGGAAGTTTGATGTTAGTACTCTTTCTCATATCATTAACCATATGCTCACCGCGATTTCAGATAACAAATCTCCTTTCTTCATCATTTTTCCTAATGAGGAACCCTTCTCGGTCATCCAACGGGTATTCGGTTATACATGTTTTGTTTACCATTTTGGACTGACTGTTGATAAGTTAGCTCCCTGTGCTGTCAAGTTTATCTTTGTGGGTATTCTCCTACTTAGAAAGGCTATGCTTGTTATTTTTCTTGTGACTGAAAGTTTGTTATTTCGGCTGAAGTTACCTTCTTTGAGGATCGACCTTTCTTTCTCCTTCACTTACTACTACACTACCACCGCCAGAGCCTCCACGTCCATTTGTTCCCGTCGATGGACCATCTGGCCTTACTTTATCTCTAGTGCCACCTACTTCCTCTACTGCACTACTACTACCCCCACCCATCCGTGGCTGTAAACATAAGTCTCGCTAGGATACTTCTATCTCAGGACTAGCAACCCATACTAATGGTGTACCAAATATGGATGATCTTCCTCCCATTGTTCTTCGTAAGAAGCAAAGTACTTGCACCATACATCATATTGATAATTTTGTTTCTTACCATCGTCTAGCTCCTCCACTGTAGAATTTTGCTTGTTGTCTTTCCTCTATTTCTACCTTCCTTTGTACAAGAGGCGCCTCAACATCCGGGCCAGTGGACCGCCAGTGATGAAGAAATGAAGGCTCTTTGGTTTAATGGCACTTGAGATTTGGTTCCTCTACCACCCGGCTAGTTGCCGATGGGTGCTTACCGTTAAACATAATCCTGATGGTTCTGTTGAGCGCTTGCAAGCGCGAGTTGTTGCTCGAGGTTTTACTTGGCAGTTGATTATGAGGAGTATTTTTATCTCATTGCCAAGATGAAACTATGTGTTGACCTCTCTTGCGGTGCACCATAGATAACCTTTATATCAGCTAGACATGAAAAATACATTTCTAAATGGTGATTTAGTTGAGACGAAGTCTATGTCACGTCCCGACCCGGAATCACCCGAATCATCGTCCTCGCAGGGGGGCTGGGACTTGGGCACGGTAGGCCGGAATCGATCGAGTAGTTCAATGAAACAAGAAGTACTCGAATGGCTAAGTCAGAAGATTTTGGCTATGCAACAAAGTTATGAAATTGAGCCGCATCAGCTCGGTAAACAACAAGGCGTATCGGCTTAAGGTGGGAGGACTAACTCTTCTTTTTACTCCTTTATGCCTAAGTAAGAATGTATTATTGTATGCTAAGTTAACCTATCGACGCCACGGACGTGGTCCGATCGGAAGATAAATCATAGTGTGTGTCGAACACTAGTTAGAACAATTGAAATGAAACGTGCATCAAATGCACGAGTCGCTATGGAACATTAGATATCGCAAAGGCGAGCGTCTCGGTACGCAAGCCACAAAAACATGGGATAACTGTATTTGGCGAGTGCCTTCGTGCACGAGCCATTCCGTGCCTTCGCGCACGAGTTAGAAAGGCTAGCACATTGAAAGATTTTGAAGGCAAGCGTCCTAGCGTGCAAGCCACAAACATTGAACATTAAGGCTAAGAACATGGAATTACGGTATCGAGGCGTGCATCGCACGCACGACTCGAAGAAATGAGAACAATCGTGTCAAAGCGTGCCTACGTGCACGAGAATCATAAAAGATGGCTTCGTTGCGAAGAGAACAGTTGTGGCATGTAGGTGACGGAACTGTCAGATGTGGCATGATGTCTCGAAAAGTGTTCGGGACCTTCGGCTCGTTCGGTTGACGAACATTGAGTTGAGGCATGATGCCATTGAACATCGAAACGAAGTATGGAAAGTGAGAACATAGAAAGTTAATGTGAGAAATACGAGATGATGAATGTCTGGGTCATGGACTCAAGACTATGTTTGGTTGTTTGAATAAGATGCGCGTTGCATGGTCGAATGGGCTTGACAAATGTAAGAGATAATAGCCCGTGCACAGGTGTTCCCTCGAACGGTTAATGCCGGGACGCCGGAACCGTTTGGCCTAGAAGGGACGTTAATCTTTGATTGGCGCACATATGTAACACCACTAGCAACCGTTTATAGATGTGAAAAGTCGCAAAAGATGGTATGCATACGGTATGTCTTCGGTTGTTTGGGATAGCAAACCCAACCCGTGAAGTGCCGGGCTACCCAAATTGAGAAAAGAAAGGAAAGAAAATGAAAGAGAAACAAGTTTAGTCTATTATGACGCGGATACGCCAGTGACCTTCATATAGTTAAGGAACGGTGGGTTGAAAGTGCAGGCACACAAAGATCTTGCACGGAGCACTTATAACATGACAGGGAAGAATTGAGGCGTATTCACCTTGCGTCAGTACAAGGACGAGTGCATCGCTGTTGGTTAGAAATCCTGCCACGAAACGAAGCACGAGGTTGCTTGATATTGCCTGTCTGTATGCTTATGAAATTATTCGATAACATGCTTGTCATGATAACATGTTTTACCGCTTTCGAATATGCCATGAAATCGACCCTAAGGAGAATATAGCAAGATCATAAGCTAAGTTGCATGATTCAACGTAAATACTAAATGTCGGTTTAGAAAGTGGGTCTTTTCATCAGTACATGCGAGGACGAACGTACTGATCCCCCACCAGCTTCCATGCAGGGTACAGGGAATGGGTTCACGACGAAGCTTCGTTTGATCGTGCAGAGGCATGGAATGTCGTAGCATTTGAAGCGTGCGATCGCATTGACGCTCGGAGTCTCGGACTTGCAACAAGATTGATGCGGCCGAGATATAGAAGATATGATGTATGGAACGATGAAATGCTTTGTGGACAAGAGAGAACTTGAGTGTTGTAGCTAATCTGGCAAATTCAGTTAGGCTATTGAAAACATTTGTAATCTCAGTTCATTATCAATAAAGAGAATTGTTTTGTATACTCTGTTTTCTTCCGTTTGCTAATATCAAATCAAAGATAACCATTTTGAGAACTTGTCATCTTGTCTTGCACGAGCGCAACTCTAGGCTCGTGCGGCATCACGCCCCCTGCGAGGACGATGATTCGAGTGATTTCGGGTCGGGACGTGACAGTCTATATGTAGCAACCTCCTGGTTATGAGACTGTAGGAGTCTCTTGTTTAGGGGTGAGCATCGGTTCGGTTCAAACCGAACCGACTATATCAAAACCGACCAAACCGAAAATCGGTTTTTCCAAAATCGAAAACTGAGCCGTATTACTAAAAATCGAACCAAACTGAACCGCATCGGTTCGGTCGGTTCGATTTTATGGGTCCAAGTGGGTCGGGCCTTCTCAAACAAAATATAGTACAAAATAATTATTGAATTTGCAAGCCCGAAGCCCTGGGTAGGCCCAGGCCCAAATATTTGCAGCAAGAGTAAATTTTGTAGGCCCGAATATTGCAGCAAAATAATTTGCAAGCATAAATAATCAGCAAACAATGTTCCAGCATCCAACCTTCTTAAATTTCAGAAGAATGTCGCAAATCAAACATGAATGCCGCAGATCAAAATTTCAGCAAATGTCACGTATCAAAATTTCAACAAATGCCACAGATCAAAATTTCAGGCACAAACAAAAGGTACCACACACAAAAAAGAAGAGCACATCAAACATGTAAGTGGAACAATAAGCAAGCCAACAAATGCCATGAAGAGAAACCTGAAGTACACTACATAGGATGAAAGAGGGGACGCCTAAACCCGTCTTAACTTTGTTGTCGCCTAGAGGCCGATTCCAGCCGAAAATTGGTCGGTCACTTGCCGTCCAGCGCCTAGGCACTAGGGGTGAGCATCGGTTCGGTTCGGTTCAGACCGAACCGGTAAAAGTAAAACCGAACATGAACCGAACCGGTAAATTTGAAGACCGCACCGAACCGGAATGATTGTAAACCGAACTTGAACCGAACCGAAATAAATCGGTTCGGTTTTTCGGTTCAGTCGGTTCATGGGCTTTCATATAATGGGCCGGCCCATTACAATTTAACATTAAAATTATTCAGTCTCTCCAAAAAATAACAAAGGTAAATATAGTTTGAAACACAGGCTATCAGGCTTTCAGGGGAAAATAACAAAGTCCATCATCCCAAAAATGCAGTATCAGCCACTATCAGGCATTCAGGCTTTCATAATGAAAAGAATAACCATTATAATTTTTCTGACAACACAGCAAGACAAGAAGAAAAAAAAGGCAACAAGAAATGATAGTATCAGCGGCTACATCTCTATATAGCCCACTTTCTCAGATCCATCTCAAGATTTGCAACTCAAAACAGAAAGGTAAATATAGTTTGAAACACAAGCCTCTTTCAATGAGGAACTTCTACAGTTCTAGTAAATACTAATGTCTAAATGAACAATGCAAAATTCTGAGGGGGGATGCTCCAGGTTCCTGTTGAGACTTGAGAGGGGGGGATGCTCCAGGCTCCAGCCATTTCCAGTTCCAAAAGGATGCTTCAAAATCCTCTTCAACTGACAGAGCTGAGAGCTGCATCCTGCAAGCACCAAAAATAGAAGACAAGGAAAGAAAGTATAATATGGCTCAGATGGCTTATTTATGCATCATTGACTGATAGTATGATGCCATGTAGTATCAAATACACACTTTCTCAAGCCGTAATCATCATTGCCACTTTCTAGTTTAATATGTTAGTAAAATTTTGAAGAAAAGCAATAAATAACTATTCACAAATGGCTGCAGTTCATGCACAAATGGCTGCAACAATTGCCTCGCCACTAGCTGCATTGAATGCCACGCCACTGCAAACAGAGAGCCTGTCATGCACAAATGGCTGCAGTTCATGCACAAATGGAATATTACAAATACAAACAGAGTAGAAGCAGTAAACTAGAGAGCATATCATGCACACAAGTGACACAACACAAGAGCAATCAGGATAGTAAATGGAATTACATACTGCTAGTAGCAGCAGGAAAGACTCTTTGACAATTGACACTTGACAGTGTTGACACTGCTAGTAGAGCAAACAGCATAGGAAATGAAATTACATACTTCTTTGACTCCAAAATTAACAGAGTAAACTAAAGAGCATAATTAGGTTTTTCCACCAGAGTAATCAGTATCCAGCATATAGCGTAGCAGGCAAAATAACATTCCCACAGAGTTGAAATAGAATATTACAGACATTTGATAATTGACACTTGTTTCCAAGTAATCAAATCTCGCTTGTTGATGTTGACGCCACAGTTAACCTACCCAAATCTAATCATAAGAAGAAAAAAATGAACAAGTTAAAACACAACTACTACGAAATTGGAAAATGTAATACAAGTTATAAAAATTAAATTACCCATTTCAAGTTTGTAGACGTCCTCAAAATCCTCTTCAATAATAGACACAATGGGTCGATCCGAAGGCCCCCTAAATCAATCTTGACAACAAATAAGGGCTTGAGCAATTTTGGGAGTCAAAGAGCTCCTATAAGCATCAAGGACACGACCACCCGTACTAAAAGCCGACTCGGAAGCTACGGTAGATATGGGAACGGCCAAGACATCTCTAGCCATCTTTAAGAGGATCGGAAAACGAGGAGAATTAAGCTTCCACCATCCCAAAAGATTAAAATCATCACTTTCATCATCTTCATCATCCACGGTACTCTCATCTAGATAACGGTCAAGCTCTGATTTAGTATCACCACCTCCTAATTCCATCTTATGCTTCTTGAATTGGACCTTCATGAACTTTTTCAATTGCAAGGATGCCACCGGCTGATTTTCACTAGGAGTTTGAACTCTATCACTAGAAGTGCCACCAACTTGAGAAGTGCTAATGTTTTTGTACTCATTAAACATAGAGTACGCAACGATTTTCACTTTCTTTTTCATGGAATCGCTCTTTTCCACACCATATAGTTGATCAAGAGCATACTCCACGTACTCCAACTTATGTCTTGGATCAAGAATTGGTGCAATAAATATAATCATATTCATCTTTTCGATATCCCCCAATACTTATCATACTTCTCCCTCATTTTATCGGCCATGGTAGCTAAGTCAAAGTCACTACTCTCTTTTGAAGTGCGCAATAGAATGTCAATTGATGTGATTTCATCAAAGAAGTTATTGCAAGTGACATACAAGGAACCGGAGATACGCTTTGTGAGTTCATAAAAGTGTTCAAGAAAAGTGCATAATCTTCTTGCATTAGACCAATCTTCATCAGTAGGATACCCACCATGCTCCGCTAGCTCTACTTTGAACCATGGATCAATAGATGCAAATCTCTCAAAGGCACTCTCAAACCTTTGAGCCGTGTCTAACATAAGAAATGTAGAATTCCAACGGGTGCTAACATCAAGACACAATAGCTTCTTGCTTTGTATCTTTTCGGCTTCAACACTCCTTAAATTTCTGGAATCTACTAGGAGAGTGTCTCACATATCTTACTGTATTTCTAACACGAGATACGCTTGAAGACATCAACTTCAAACCGTCAACCACAACGAGATTTACAATATGAGCGATGCATCTCATATGTAAATACTTGCAATTAAGAATGCTATTTCCCCAATTTTGTATTTTCTTGCTCAAATAAGAAATAGCAACATCGTTAGAACTAGCATTATCAACTGTGATAGTAAATACCCTATCAATACCCCAATCAAGCAAACATGTCTCTACCGCTTTCCCGATGGCCTCCCCTTTATGACTGAAAATTGGACAGAAATTTATAATTTTTTTCTTCAATTTCCAGTCATCATTTATGTAATGTACTGTAAGACACATGTAATTTATCTTCTGTAACGATGTCCATGAATCCGTAGTTAGACAAACCATTTGTTTAGACTCTCTCAAAAATGTTTTGAACTTACTCTTTTCAATAGAGTAAATATCGAAACAATCTCGTGCCACGGTCCACCTCGATGGAATACGAAAGATTGGACACGCAACACTCATAAAGTTTCTAAACCCTTCACATTCAACCATCCGAAACGGAAGCTCATCAATAATCACCATACGTGTCAAAGCTTTTCTGACTTCATCTTGATTAAATTTCCAACTAGTTAGTATCTTATCCGTGCCCTTTGCATTTGGTTGCAAGTTTAGTATTGACTGAGTAGAGTCATGGTTTCTTGGATTCAAAGGACATGCAATCCAATGATTTTTTACCGTGGTTGTCCCGTTTAATTTGCTATGATAATGATATTCTTTCTTACAATGCTTGCAACTAGCTTTTGGACGACCTTCCGCATCCAAAAAACTATTAAAATCTATCCAAAACGCTGTCCGTTTTTTGGTAGACTTTCTAGTAACCCGAAGACTCGGATTAGAATTGGAGATTGGCTCATTAGTGGCCTGAGAACTAACTGGTGGCTGAGGTGGATCACCTTCGTGCGACATCTAAAAAAACTATGCTATCAAAATAGGAACTACAAATATGAAATTTCATAGAAATGTAGAAATACGCACATTGCACGAATATGAAGTTGTTGCCATTGATGGAAGCTACCTAACAAACATCACATAATTAAATTATAACCTGTCTAACCTTGACCTAACCCTAAACTGACATGTCCCTGTGCAGTGTGCACTAAACCCAGCAACATATTAACTAAGTATAAACCCAGCAACATATTAACCAAGTATAAACCCAGCTAAAATTATACTGTGCAAACTGCAACATATTAACTAAGTATAAACCCAGCAACATATTAACTGAACTGACATGTCCCTGTGCAGTCTGCACTAAACCCAGTAACAATGCAATTATGCAAGTATAATCCAACACTGATTCATGGGTCTGCACATATTATGAAACTGTAAACTGATTTATAAAACTGCAAACTGCAAACTGCAATTATGCAAATAAAAAGGATCATGATATAAATACTCCCATCTTGAATACTGCAAACTGCAAACTAAATTTAGTTCTTCCCATCTTGAATACTGCAAATTATGCAAACTGCAAATTATGCAATGTAATGCCTGTGGTTCGTATTACGTATCTTGGTATACGTATACGTAATTTGACCCGTATTGCATGTCTCCCTGCTTGATTTATTCTAGCATTTCATTGATTGGTTTATTCTTGGGTTGGTTCGGCTTGGCTTGGTTTGCTTTGGTTCATCATGAACCAAAGGTGAACCCTCCTACCTACCACCACCCTTCTTATTTATAGTCCCTTCCTTTTCTCTCTCATCATTATTTTCTTCCTTCTTCATTTACTCTCCACCATTACTTCTTCAACCACCAGGAGGGAGAGTGAGAGAGAGAGAGCTTAGGCAAGTGCAAACTTGCTTCATGATGGATCTCAAGTTTTATTGTTCCATTCTTTTCCTTACTTGATTCTAAACCTCTTTAGAACTTGGCATATTTGGATTTGATGGATGGATTCTTGTAGATCTAAGTTTGTAACTTTTCGATTTTTTTGGTTTTGATCTCTAAAACTTAGTTATTTTCGAAAACTATTGGTTCTATGTTGTAGAGAATTCAATTTCATGCAGTTTTGGCTTTTGTTTCGCTTGATTTCGACTTCGGATGAGTAAGTTATGGCCATGACAAGTTTTCGGAACTTTCATGGCTGAACTTGTTGTTTGGGGATGATGACCCCCATGCGCCCGGGAGGCCATGCGCCGGGAGGCCATGCGCTGTGAAGTCCCGGCAACGCAATCCCACGCGCCGATGGTGAAGGAATCCCACGCGCCGATTGTGCAGGAATCCTACGCGCCGATTGGTGCAGGAATCCCACGCGCCGATGGTGCAGGAATCCCACGCGCCGATGGTGCAGGAATCCCACGCACAGATGGTGCAGGAATCCCACGCGCCGATTGTGCAGGAATCCCACGCGCCGATTGTGCAGGAATCCCACGCGCCGATTGGTGCAGGAATTCCACGCGCCGATTTGTGCAGGAATCCCACGCGCCGATTGTGCAGGAATTCCATGCGCCGGAATTGCTTTATTTTGCTGTTTTTGCCTGTTTAAGTTATTTTGTAGCTAGAATCTTGAAAAAATTCAAAACATGAAAGTTGTAGATCTTTTCCTTAGCTTCAAGAATATGTCACTAGTTATTTTATGCAAGTTTCTCTCATTCACGATAATGTAAGAATAGAACACGATAGTGGTCCGCCGTTGCGCACTCTTAACAAGTAAACTGACATGATATATCAGGACATGCTGTTACGACAGCTAGCCTGACATGACAAGTATGAATGACCTGGACACCGTGGGCGATTGTGTCTTTACAAATAAACTGGTACTGTCTTGCATCATGTCTAGGATGGGGATCCCTGAATACTACGGTCAGGGGTACCAACTGAAATTGACTAAGGCTAATTAACTAGAATGATTCAGTAGTCATGAAGAGATTTTCAGCTACAGGCAATCCCGTTATCTGGGCTCATTCAGTGGACTTGTAGCCTACCGACGAGTAGGGCACATTTCCAGCACACAGTTACGTGTTGCATTCTTCATAAACGGACATTCGACCTGGATAACCGGATGGTCTGCAGGGCTTGTGGCTGTTGGGATAATCTCATTGCATCTTGTTAGTAACTAGGCCTGTGATAACCCTAGTTAGTTAAAAGTATCAAGCCGTACTCTTGATTGGCCGTGATTGATTGAATGGAGTTTATTCCAGCTTAGTCTTATCCTGATCCTGTGCAAGATTGTGACATGACATGATTATTGATCTTGCCTTAACAATAACGATCGGGGGTCCAGTTCTGTTCAGGCGAAGGGTTACAACCCCGGTCCTTGTTTGGTTTAAGGGTTGTAACCTGGCTCCCGGAGCAGTTCTGTGTCCTCTCTTCGTTTATTGTCTTATTGCAATCCCATGCCATGATTGTCATGTTTTATCTTACCTCAGTAGCATGATTATCTATACTGGCCTTAACAATAAAGATCAGGGGTCCAGTTCTGTTCAGGCGAAGGGTTACAACCTCGGTCCTTGTTTGGTTTAAGGGTTGTAACCTGGCTCCCGGAGCAGTTCTGTGTCATCTTTTCGTTTATTGTCTTATTGCAACCCCATGCCATGATTGTCATGTTTTATCTTACCTCAGTAGCATGATTACTATACTGGCCTTAACAATAAAGATCAGGGGTCTATGTTTTATTGTCTTCACTGTACCAATAGTAATTGAGGCGGGTTTCTATTCAGGCGAAGGATTGTAACCCCGGTCCTTGTTTGGTTTAAGGGTTGCAGTCTGGCTACTTGAATGGTTTCTTCGTGCTCGATATATTACCTTACCAATAGTATTTGAGACGGGTTTCTATTCTGGTGAAGGGTTACAACCCTGGTCCTTGTTTGGTTTAAGGGTTGTGACCTGGCTACTTGAATGGTTTCCTCGTACTCAGTTTACTGTTGTTATCTCTATTATTATCAGTCCTTTATTTATTATCTTTAATATTCTATTGTGATATGCTGGTTTTAGTTCCTAAGTGAAGTCCCCTTTGTGGCACTTGCTCTTTCTGGGGTCTGACCCAGCTGGTTTTGTATGGCCAGATATCGGAGCAGTAGTAGAGGATCTACTTACCTTCCAGCCAGATGGTGACCACCAGGCGTAACCCTGGCAACGAGTGGGTTTCTTTTTGTTCCCCCACTTTATTGTAAAATTATTCTTTTGAGGCGTTTAGCCGACGAGCACTTGTTAGCTCGGTTGTACCTTTATTTACTGTCTGCCTACGGGCTGTAACATGATTGACAGATCCTAGGGTTGATCATGTATGACTGAACTCTTGCTAGTCCTGACATTTTGTAACGACTAGCTTCATGATCAGCTAAATATGTAATGTTTGGGACGCCTTACTATTGTATATTTGGTGGTCTTACATCTTGTAACATTTACTTGCTTGTGATTGAGACAATAGGCTTGTTCACGACCATAGGAGACTGTTGGCTTGTAGTTAAACCCTCATGTATCTAGACAGCCGTGACCGTATAGCGAGGTGGGTTGCACTTCAATATACGTAGCTGGCTATGTACGCCCCCGCTCTCCATATTCTGGTTCTGGGGCGTGACATGGTTTTAGTGGTGGCCCATGCAGGTCTTGTAAATCAAGATATGTGAGGGTTTACCGAATAGATGTCTCAATCAGTATTCGTCCTTGATCTCTACTCGTATCCTCTGAATCCCTGAATTCTTGACCTGATCACATGCTTGTATCGTTGATCTGTCCTGGTCCTTCCTTATTGTTCCCTATGTCGTCTTCTTCAGCGGCATTGTTCCTGGACCTGCTGATCAGCAAGGCGGAGCACCTCCCGCGGACCAGCAACAACCCGGAGATCAAGCCCAACATTCAGGAGTAGCCTCCAGAGCCATGCCTACCGGAGGAGAACCACCAATTCAGCCCGTCCAGCCTGCAGAGCCTGATGATGGCACTTTGGTGGGTCTCATCAGGTCACTATTAGCCTCCCAGGATCGTCGGGGAGATGTCTTGCACCAGGCGGTGGCAGATGCTTTGACTAGAGGAGGTCATCAGGGTAATAGCGCGGCCAACAGCTTCAAGCGCTTGAACCCTCCCTTCTTCGACGGCAGTGAAGATGCGATCGCTGCAGATGCATGGCTTCAGGACACAGAGGTGATTCTAGAAGCAGCCAGGACTCCAGAGAACGAGAAGGTGGCCGTAGTGCGCCTGCAGTTACTAGATCTTGCCCGCAGCTGGTGGGCGGCGCAGGCCGTTGGATTAGTGGCACCCGTTGCTTGGGCAGTATTCAGAGAGAGATTCCAGACCAAGTATTTTGATGATGTAGCTCGGTACGACCTACAGACGAGGTTCACCAATCTGAAGCAGATGGGCAGGACGGTCGATGGATATGCGGCCTAGTTTTCGAGGCTTAGTCGGTTTGCTCCTACCTTGGTGGTAACCGAGTTCGATAGAGCCCAGCGGTTCCAGCAGGGGCTTCATCTGGAGATTCTATTGGCAGTGGAGCAGTTTGAGCATCAGACTTTTGATGCAGTATTGAGAGCAGCTAGGAGGCATGAGTATACCTCCCAGCGGATCGTGGATAGGACCGGAGGTCGGAAGCGATCCCACGGCCAGATGAATCAGTTATCAGCACCAGCCCCGGCAGCCAAGGCCTTGACCATTGGAGCTCCGAGGCGGCCGGCCTCAGTGACGTCGGTTCAGCATTCCACCCCGACGCACCCTCAGCAGCAGAAGCAGAAGCAGTCTTCCACAGTGGGATGTTCACACTGCGGGAAGCCAGGGCATGTGGTATCAGTGTCGCAGAGCACAGAGTTTGTGCTTGGTTTGTGGTGCCCCAGACCACAGGGTTGGGAACTTCCCGAACAGGGGGAGTTCATCGGCCTTCTCTAGTCCTTCAATTAGAGGACCAGCACCAGTCCAGCAGCAGCAGCAGCTGCAGTACCCGTTCCCGAGGCCATTGCCGACGCAGGTCCAGGCATTCCAGCAGCAGAGACCGCAGCAGTATGCTCAGGCCCAAGCCCTGATCCAGAGCAGGCAGAGGAATTTTCAGCAGAGGGGACCCCCACCCAGAGGACATGGTCAAGTGCTGGCTTTGACTATGGGAGAGGAAGGAATAGCACCAGGTGAGGTAGTGGCATGTACTATTCTCGTCAACACCTTTCCAGCTTCAGTATTATTCGACTCTGGTGCATCGCATTCATTTATGTCTGCACGATTCGCGACACGGATAGGATTGGAGTCCGAGTCATTATCAGTAAGGCTCAATATACTTACTGGTAACGGACTTGTGGGAGTAGATAGAGTGTTTTCCTCGTGTCGGATCGTAGTTAGCGGTAGAGTGTTCCCCGCTAGATTGATAGAGTTTCCGATGGCCGATTATGATGTGGTCTTACGGATGGATTGGTTGAGGGACCAGTATGCTAGGATAGACTGCCATATCGGCAGGGTTGTTTTTAGCATTCCAGGCGAACCAGAGTTTTCCTTCTCCCGAGGCGAAGTTGAACCTTCTCCTCCAGTGTTGCGGATGGCAGTAGCAGCAGTGCAGTTAACCCGGATAGTTGATGAGTTTCCAGATGTTTTTCCCGAAGAGCTTCCAGTGATGCCGCCAGAGCGGGAGATCGAGTTCACCATCGACTTGATTCCCGGAACAGCCCCAGTGTCAGAGAGAGTCTACAGGATGGCGCCGTCAGAATTAGAGATATTGTACAAGATGATTGAAGAACTTAGAACCAAGGGATTCATTCGTGCCAGTGGATCGTCTTGGGGAGCCCCGATGCTTCTTGTGAAAAAGAAGGATGGTACGTCCAGACTATGTGTTGACTATCGTACCTTGAACTCGGTGACAATCAAGAACAGATACCCTCTCCCGAGGATAGATGACTTGTTTGATCAACTCAGGGGAGCGACAGTATTCTCGAAGATTGACTTACGCTCCGGATATCATCAGATCAGAGTCAGAGAGCAGGACATCTCGAAGACAGCTTTTAGATCGAGATATGGGCATTGGGAGTTCCTTGTGATGCCATTTGGAGCAACCAATGCGCCGGCTGTATTCATGGATCTCATGAATCGTATCTTTATGCCTTATTTGGATCAGTTCGTGATAGTGTTCCTAGATGACATCCTGGTCTACAGCAAGAGTGAGGCGGAGCATAAGCAGCATCTCCGAGTTGTCCTCCAGATTATAGAGAGCACCAGTTGTATGCCAAGTTCAGTAAATGCGAGTTCTGGCTCGATCGCATTTCGTACTTGGGTCATATCATCACCAAGGGAGGAGTGGAAGTGGATCCCCAGAAGATTGTGGCCATTGAGACATGGCCAGTGCCCAGCACGGTTGCAGAAGTTCGCAGTTTTCTTGGATTGGCCGGCTACTACCGGCGATTTGTTTCAGACTTTGCTCGGATCTCAGCGCCATTGACCCAGTTGACCCGCAAGGATGTGCAGTTTGCTTGGACAGCAGAGTGCCAGAATTCTTTTGAAAAGTTGAAGCGAGGCTTGATGACGGCACCCATTCTCACACTCCCAGATGGAATCGAAGGATTCTCAGTGTATTGTGATGCTTCAGGCAGAGGCTTAGGATGTGTTCTAATGCAACATGGAAAGGTAATAGCTTATGCGTCACGGCAACTTCGTGATCATGAGAGGAATTATCCAACCCATGACTTGGAGTTGGCAGCAGTAGTGTTTGCACTTAAGTTGTGGAGGCACTATTTGTACGGAGATAGGGTGAAGATTTTTACCGACCACAAGAGCCTGAAGTATGTTTTCACCCAGAAGGATCTTAACATGCGTCAGAGAAGGTGGCTAGAGCTACTTGTGGATTATGATGTCAACCTGCAGTATCACCCAGGGAAGGCCAATGTCGTTGCAGATGCATTGAGCAGGAGAGCCGGAGTATATTTCCTAACAGCGCAACTTGTTAGCAGATCTTCAGAAGATGGGTATAGAAGTTGTTCTCCCTTCCAGTGTGGCATTGATGGCCAGCATGCAAGTTCAGTCCACTATAGTCGAGAGGATCCGGATGGCGCAGTCAGCAGATTCCAAGCTTCAGCGACTCAGAGCAGAGTGTGAGGCAGGACGAAGACCAGATTTATGCATCCATGAAGACGGTACACTTCGACATGGGAAGCGTCTTTGTGTACCCAGCGGAGATATCAGGCAGGAGATCATGGCGGAAGTTCACAGTTCTCAATATTCCATCCATCCCGGCGGTACGAAGATGTACCGTGATATCCGTCAGCACTTTTGGTGGAATGGCATGAAGAGGGAGATAGCTCGATTTGTCTCTCGGTATTTGGTTTGCCAACAAGTCAAGGCTGAACATCAGAGGCCAGCTGGACTACTTCAGCCCTTGCCAATTCCAGAATGGAAGTGGGAGCATATAACCATGGATTTTGTGACTGGATTACCTAGATCCCCGGCTAGCAGAGATGCTATTTGGGTTATTATAGACAGGCTCACGAATGTGGCTCATTTTCTCCCGTTCAGAGTTGGTCAGTCGAAGGCTCAGCTAGCAGAGATGTACCTCAGGCAGAACGTCAGGCTTCACGGTGTACCAGTCAGTATCACCTCGGACAGAGATTCCAGATTTACGTCGCACTTTTGGCGTAGCTTGCAAGAGAGTTTGGGAACTCGCCTCCAGTTCAGCTCCGCTTATCATCCACAGACAGATGGCCAGTCGGAACGCACGATCCAGACTCTTGAAGATATGTTGCGGTCATGTACACTCGACTTCGGTGGTTCGTGGGAAGATCACCTGCACCTGGTAGAGTTCTCGTACAACAACAGTTTCCAGGCCAGTATCCAGATGGCACCGTTCGAGGCACTGTATAGTAGGAAGTGCAGATCCCCGCTAGCCTGGGACGATGTCGGAGAGAGACAGATGCTCGGTCCGAAAATGATTGCTCAGACCCTTGAAGTGGTCAGGAAAGTCAGAGATCATCCTCGAGTTGCACAAGATCGCCAGCGTCATTGGGCCGATTCTCATCGGCGCCCTCTTGAATTCTCGTTCGGTGACCATGTATTCCTGAGGATTTCGCCTAACCGTGGCGTCATTCGTTTCGGCGTGCGGGGAAAGCTTAGTCCTAGGTATATAGGGCCGTTCGACATTCTGGAGCGAGTAGAAGAAGATGTATCCTATCGTCTCGCTCTTCCACCGTCGCTACGTGAGGTGCATGACGTGTTCCATGTATCCCAACTGCGACGGTATATCCCGGACCCGAGCCACATCCTAGATCATTCGGAATTGGTTGTTGGTACCAACCTTTCGTATGAGGAGAGTGTAGAACCCTAGAGGGGGGGGGTGAATAGGGAAATTAAAAATTAAACTATAATAGATGATGCAATAAGAACAATCTAGTGTAAAGAGTAGAAAGATCAAACGCAAACGCAAGGATGTATCCTGGTATCCTCTTTTGAGGCAATCCAGTCCCGGAACTCTCTCCGGCTTTAATCCACTATTATGCAAATAGTACACACGAGTTTGGATCCGAAGAACTCGCCAACTTCAACACGAGTTTGGATCCGAAGAACTCGCCAACTTCTACACACGAGTTTTCTTACGAAGGCTCGCCAACTTCAAACAAAAGAGAATGAAAGCTTGTTGATCTTCTAACACTTGAAGATCGAAAGTGTACAACTCTTAAATACTCTAGCACTTTGGGAGAGGATGACAATGAAAAGCTTGGGAGAGTATTAATGGTGGAGCTCTTGGTTGTTGGAAAATTTATGAAGGAGTTGGTGAGGAAGTTCAAGAGAGAGAGAGCTTCCTTTTATAAGAAAACCAAGAGTAGGTGGCATTTAATGCTTCTGAAATACGCAGACCGGCATGCCGTCGGTATGCCGCAGCATACCGCCGGTATGCCGGCCAAATAGTAACGGTCATAATTATGACCGTTCAAGAGCATTAAATGCGGCCATTAATGCTGGTCAGACCAATTCGAAAATCAAAAGTTTGAATGTCGGTATACCGCCGGTATGCCGGAGCATGCCGCCGGTATGCCGACAAAATGTCACAGCAAGTTTCTGGACAAGAAAAACGGTATACCGCCGGTATGCCGGAGCATGCCGCCGGTATGCCGTCTATTTGTCACAGCAAGGTTCTGGACAAGAAAAACGGTATACCGCCGGTATGCCGGAGCATGCCGCCGGTATGCCGTCTATTTGTCACAGAGACTTTCTGGACAAGAAAAGCGGTATACCGCCGGTATGCTGGATCATACCGCCGGTATGCCGATTATCTGTCACAGTAGCTTTCTGGATGCTAAGAACGGTATACCGCCGGTATGCCGCAGCATGCCGTCGGTATGCCGCTCTGTAGCTATTTGAATTTTGACTTGTTCTTTTTATTGTCATCCTTCCTTAGGTGTTTACAAAAAGTACCTAGACCAGTACAGACTCGAAAACACTAGGCAGGAGGACGCCGTCTAAATGCTGAGAGCGCCGTAAGCTGCAACAGTCTTCAAGGAAGAATGAGATAGCTCTTGAACGGAATAACTCCTTGTAGTAGATCTTCCGAGAAGGTGAATCTGAAGAACAGAAGACTAAACTGCGAAGATGCTGTTAATTAATCAAAATAAAATGTGCCAACAAACTCCCCCATTTTGATAATTGACAAATTTTAGAGATAGCATCTTCAAGGAGTAACTCCCCCGTAGGTAGACAGCTCCCCCTCAATATGATTTCTCCCCCTTTGTCACTTAGTCAAAGATGGGGACAAAGAAAGGAAAACAGTGCATAACGAAAATGACACGAGTATAGAAAGAAGACATGCATTAATATATTAAAGATAGTGCATACATGCTTGACAGAACAAAAGCATACTGAAAACATAAACGACTCTCCACCATGAGAGCCGGACACAAAGAGAAACAGATATAACGTCCCCTCAGGACGGCAAATAGCAGCAACCACCACAAACCGGTCCCCGAAGGACCACAAAAGACAACATAAAAAAAGAAAACACACATAAACCACTAGAACCACTAAACCACCGAAACCATCACCCAAAGAAAAATATCCCTAATCCTCTGCCGGATCACCGTCTCCATCATCATCCTGAGCCTGCTGGAGGGCGCCAAAGGGATCAATGCCGTCCGGGTACATAAACCCATAGGCATTGGGGTCAGAGAAACGCGGGCCCGTATACATGGGATCCTGAAGATTAAGATCCAGAAAGGGATCCCGGTCTTGCAGAGTGCGCTGGATGAAATAGCCCTGAACGTGGAAGCGAGACTGGATGAGGGCGCCAAGTCCACGAGTGTGGGTCCGCATCTGCTCCTCCGCCTGGGCCATCCTCAGATCAAAGTGGTGCTGAGTAAGTGGCATGTAGCGGCCCGAAGTAGGAGGGGTAGAAGCAGGGGCAGCAGGTTGTTCTTGGGAAGAGGAAGCACGGGAAGAAGAGCCACCAGCAAGGGTACGGGAGACAGCAAGAAATGAGGGGACCCCATCCGAGGAGCAGAGAGACAAGTCAACTTGTTTGGCCTCCAAAAGCAAGGTGATGAAGGAACCATAGTATAGGTTCTGCTTCCCCGAAGGCAAGTTACGCCGGAATTGCATAAGCAGAGTCTTTGGGAAGGAGAAACGCTTCCGGGCATAGAGATGATACATGAGGACAAGAGCATCACCGGTGATTGCGTCATAGTTTCCGCCCTTTGGGAACAGAGTGTGGCACACGATACGATGAAGCTCGTAGTAGAACGGCTCCAGCTGGGCGGAGAGGGCCGGGATGGCAGGAGGGTTGGGACCCTTACAGATGATACGGCAGAATTCGTCGAAAGGAGCAGCCGCCGACGAGATGAGACCACCCAAAAGAGGTAACGCCTCCCCTCTGTCCGGGATGCCCAAGATGGCCCCCACTTCCTTGGATGTGAGACGGAAGTGGCGATCATTGACCATGGATTGGATGGCGGTAGGGTCGTCGTCATCCGCTCGCAGGTTGCAGTAGAAAAGGCGGACAGCGGCAGAGTAGATAGGAATTTGGCGCCGAAGAAGGGAAGAGAGACCGGCATCGTCAAACAACGGGAGGTGACCGGAGAAGAGGTTCCAGTTGATAGCCCGTCCTTTGAACACGTTCTGGTGAACGAAATGCTGGAACCAAAGCTCAGCCGCCAAAGCGTTGGAGAACACGCGTTGGTCATAGCCGGAGGGTAGAGCCACTGGGACGAAAGGATTGAAGGAGGAGGAAGAGGATCGGGGGCGCTTAGGGTTGGCCAAGAGGAAGGATTATGGGCTTTGGAGAGAGAGGAAGAAGTAGTAGAGAGGAGAAGGAAGAAGGAGGTGTTATAAAGAAGAGGAGGAATATGAAGAGGTGAGTTTGAAAAAGGTGGAGGAGGGAACGGTTAAAGAGGAAGAGTGATGGGGTAGTTGAAGAGGTGATTAGATGGGTGGAGTAAAAAGAGGAGAGAAAAGAGGAAGGGTAATTAATGGGAGGGAAGTTGAGGAGATGGGTAATAAATGATGGATTTGATGGAAGAGAGAGAATAAAGAAGGGATGGAAGGAATAAGAGAGGAGGGAATAAAGAAGGGGCCCGCAAAATCAGTTCAGCATTAAAGCCCGCAGTCGTCCGGCGTGCCGTCGGTATACCGTAGTATACCGCCGGTATGCCGAAGAACGAAACAGAACGTTATTCTGGTTCGATAAACGGCATGCCGGCGGTATGCCGTAGTGTACCGACGGTATGCCGAAGATCGAAACAGAACAGAATTCTGCTTCGAAAAACGGCATGCCGGCGGTATACCGCAGTATACCGTCGGTGTGCCGAACGAGAAACGGTTAGGGATCAAAGGATAAAATGCCTAGTTCACGGCAAAGGAAAGAGAAGCGGTCTTCCGGGAGAGGTTTAGTGAAGATATCGGCTAATTGATAAGTGGTATCAATAAATTCAAGACGGATATCTCCTTTTTGTTGATGGTCACGAAGAAAATGGTGTCTAATTTCTATGTGCTTCGTGCGTGAGTGACAAATCGGGTTTTTCGTGAGATTGATAGAGCTAGTGTTATCACATTTAATAGGGGTGCAAGAATGAGAAATACCATAATCTAAAAGTGTTTGTGACATCCAAAGAATTTGTGCACAACAACAACCAGCCGCAATATACTCTGCCTCAGTGGTTGAGAGAGCGACAGAGTTTTGCTTCTTACTAAACCACGATACCAAGGACTTCCCGAGGAATTGACATGTGCCACTAGTGCTTTTTCGGTCAATCTTGCATCCGGCAAAATCCGCATCCGAAAAGCCGTGAAGCTCAAAGGACGAGGATTTCGGATACCAAAGACCCATGTTAATGGTGCCTTTGAGATAACGAAAAATGCGCTTAACGACACTCAAATGTGATTCCTTTGGATTGGCTTGATATCGTGCACACAAACAAACACTAAACATAATATCCGGACGGCTAGCAGTTAAATAAAGTAAGCTACCGATCATACCTCTATACTTACGAATGTCGACCGATGTGCCATCTTCATCATTGTTAAGCTTGGTCGTTGTAGCCATAGGGGTCCTCATTGATTTGGATGATTCAAGGTCGAAACGCTTGAGGAGATCCCTTGTATATTTTGCTTGATTGATGAAAGTTCCTTTAGGTCCTTGTTTGATTTGTAGCCCCAAAAAGAAAGAGAGTTCACCCATCATACTCATTTCAAACTCTTCCTGCATAACTTTGGCAAATTCTACACAAAGTGTGTTGTTAGTATAACCAAAAATGATATCATCAACATCTTTCTTATGCCTCATGCCTTCGATTCCTTGCTTGCATGAATAATTAATTGATTGCTTGATTAGTATAGCTTGTCTGTGAATAGTATAGCTTGTTCTTGTCCCTCTAGCCTCTTAATTAAATTCCGAGGACGGAATTCTTTTAAGGTGGGTAGAGTTGTAATGCCTGTGGTTCGTATTGCGTATCTTGGTATACGTATACGTAATTTGACCCGTATTGCATGTCTCCCTGCTTGATTTATTCTAGCATTTCTTTGATTGGTTTATTCTTGGGTTGGTTCGGCTTGGCTTGGTTTGCTTTGGTTCATCATGAACCAAAGGTGAACCCTCCTACCTACCACCACCCTCCTTATTTATAACCCCTTCCTTTTCTCTCTCATCATTATTTCCTTCCTTCTTCATTTACTCTCCACCATTACTTCTTCAACCACCAGGAGGGAGAGAGAGAGAGAGAGCGCTTAGGCAAGTGCAAACTTGTTTTATGATGGATCTCAAGTTTTATTGTTCCATTCTTTTCCTTACTTGATTCTAAACCTCTTTAGAACTTGGCATATTTGGATTTGATGGGTGGATTCTTGTAGATCTAAGTTTGTAACTTTTCAGTTTTCTTGGTTTTGATCTCTAAAACTTAGTTATTTTTGAAAACTATTGGTTCTATGTTGTAGAGAATTCAATTTCATGCAGTTTTGGCTTTTGTTTCGCTTGATTTCGACTTCGGATGAGTAAGTTATGGCCATGACAAGTTTTCGGAACTTTTATGGCTGAACTTGCTGTTTGGGGACGATGACTCCCATGCGCTGTGAAGTCCCGGCAACGCAATCCCACGCGCCGATGGTGCAGGAATCCCACGCGCCGATGGTGCAGGGATCCCACGCGCCGATTGTGCAGGAATCCCACGCGCCGATGGTGCAGGAATCCCACGCGTCGATTGGTGTAGGAATCCCACGCGCCGATGGTGCAGGAATCCCACGCGCCGATTGGTGCAGGAATCCCACGCGCCGATTGTGCAGGAATCCCACGCGCCGGAATTGCTCTGTTTTGCTGTTTTTGCCTGTTTAAGTTGTTTTGTAGCTAGAATATTGAAAAAACTCAAAACATGAAAGTTGTAGATCTTTTCCTTAGCTTCAAGAATATGTCACTAGTTATTTTATGCAAGTTTCTCTCATTCACGATAATGTAGGAATAGAACACGATAGTGGCCCGCCGTGACGCACTCTTAACAAGTAAACTGACATGATATATCAGGACATGCTGTTACGACAGCTAGCCTGACATGACAAGTATGAATGACCTGGACACCGTGGGCGATTGTGTCTTTACAAATAAACTGGTACTGTCTTGCATCATGTCTAGGATGGGGATCCCTGAATACCACGGTCAGGGGTACCTACTGAAATTGACTAAGGCTAATTAACTAGAATGATTTAGTAGTCATGAAGAGATTTCCAGCTACAGGCAATCCCGTTATCTGGGCGCATTCAGTGGACTTGTAGCCTACCGACGAGTAGGGCACATTTCCAGCACACAGTTACGTGTTGCATTCTTCATAAACGGACATTCGACCTGGATAACCGGATGGTCTGCAGGGCTTGTGGCTGTTGGGATAATCTCATTGCATCTTGTTAGTAACTAGGCCTGTGATAACCCTAGTTAGTTAAAAGTATCAAACCGTACTCTTGATTGGCCGTGATTGATTGAATGGAGTTTATTCCAGCTTAGTCTTATCCTGATCCTGTGCAAGATTGTGACATGACATGATTATTGATGCTTGCCTTACCAATAGTAATTGAGGCGGGTTTCTATTCAGGCGAAGGATTGTAACCCCGGTCCTTGTTTGGTTTAAGGGTTGCAGTCTGGCTACTTAAATGGTTTCTTCGTGCTCGATATATTACCTTACCAATAGTATTTGAGACGGGTTTCTCTTCAGGTGAAGGGTTACAACCCTGGTCCTTGTTTGGTTTAAGGGTTGTGACCTGGCTACTTGAATGGTTTTCTCGTACTCAGTTTACTGTTGTTATCTCTATTATTATCAGTCCTTTATTTATTATCTTTAATATTCTATTGTGATATGCTGGTTTTAGTTCCTAAGTGAAGCCCCTTTGTGGCACTTGCTCTTTCTGGGGTCTGACCCAGCTGGTTTTGGATGGCCAGATATCGGAGCAGTAGCAGAGGATCTACCTACATTCCAGCCAGATGGTGACTACCAGGCGTAATCCTGGCAACGAGTGGGTTTCTTTTTGTTCTCCCACTTTATTGTAAAATTATTCTTTTGAGGCGTTTAGCCGACGAGCACTTGTTAGCTCGGTTGTACCTTTATTTACTGTCTGCCTACGGGCTGTAACATGATTGACAGATCCTATGGTTGATCATGTATGACTGAACTCTTGCTAGTCCTGACATTTTGTAACGACTAGCTTCATGATCAGCTAAATATGTAATGTTTGGGACGCCTTACTATTGTATATTTGGTGGTCTTACATCTTGTAACATTTACTTACTTGCTTGTGATTGAGACAATAGGCTTGTTCACGACCATAGGAGACTGTTGGCTTGTAGTTAAACCCTCATGTATCTAGACAGCCGTGACCGTATAGCGAGGTGGGTTGCACTTCAATATACGTAGCTGGCTATGTACGCCCCCGCTCTCCAGTATTCTGGTTCTGGGGCGTGACATGCAAACTGCAAACTGCAAATTATGCAAACTGCACACTAAATTTAGTTATAATCCCATCTTGAATACTGCAAACTGCAAATTATGCAAACTGCAAACTAAATTTAGTTCTTCCTTCCTTAAATACTCCCATTTTATATCATTATCTAACCAACTGTATAGAACAAAATTGTTATATATATTCAAGTTTAAAATGTTGCAAAATGCAAACTGCAAACTGCAAATATAGCCCAACATATTATAAAACTGCAAACTGCCAATATAACCCAACATTTTATTGCACATTGCTTTCTTTTTCCCTCAATTTTTTTCTGCATTGGCAAATTTTGGCAGCAAACATAGCAAGCAAACACATAATTAAATTTTGGCAGCTAACAGAGAGTTTTTTCCTCTCTTTTCTTGCATTGGCAAATTTTGGCAGCAAACATAGCAAGCAACCCTGCAACTTTTCCATATCAAAGACTCGGACCAATATTTCGAGAGACTGGTTAGGAAAAAATTAACTTACAGTGAGTTCAGACAGCACAGCAAGCCAGCAAGTGAGCAAGGGACCTGAACAATACGAAAAAATTAGGGAAAAATTTAATTTAATCAATAATTTACTGTAAAAAATTAATTACGAGAGAGTAAAAATTTACTGTAAAAAAATAATTTACTGTAAAAATTGTTACTTTCTTACCAGATCTAGGTTAGATCTGAAAGATCTAGGTCGGATCTTTACAGATCTAGGTCCGATCTTTACAGATCTAGGTTAGATGTAGATGAAATCGACCCTACAGGAGTCGGGAGAGGCAGCGGTGGTTGAGCAGTAGAGAGAGAGTGGCAGCGGTGGAGACTGGAGAGTGACGAGAGTCTCGACGAGAGCAGGAGAGGGAGAGAGAGAGACTCAGAGAGCCGAGAGGGTTCTTCTCCACGAGAGCAGGAGAGAGAGAGGCTCAGGAGAGAAATGAAGAGAGGGTTCTCGAAGTAAAGAAGCGGCGGAGAGAAATGAAGCGGCAGGAGAGAGAAAGGAAGCGGCTGATGACTTTTATATTTAGGGTTTTTGGGAGGGGTATTTTAGTAATTTCCTAATTAAAAATAAAATAAATCGGTTTTTGGTTCGGGTCGGAAACCGTATTCCCAACCCGTAACCCGAACCGATCCCCGCTAATTTCCTTTACGTAAACCGATTCCCGATCCGTTTCGGAAAAAACCGACCCGAACACTCTAAACGGGTCGGGTCGGTTTCGGTGGAAAAACCGAAATCTGCTCTCCCCTACTAGGCACCGTCTAATTCCGCTTTTTAGAACACTGACCGGAAGACCATAAAAATGTTTCTCATTTTCTGCCAAATTGGACTATACACACCATAATAGAACCCCTGCATATATCTTGTTGATGTAAAAAAAAATTAGACTATACATACCATAAACAACCAATGAATGAACTAATTTTAACTTAGATTTAGGTTTAGATCTAGAGAAAGGAAGGGATCTAGAGAGAGAGAGGCAAAGAGGGAGGGATCTGTAGAACCAAAGGTAGGATTCGGTTTCGTCATCGAAGCTAGGACTTGGAGGGTTCCAGTCACGGTGAAGACGGTGTCTCCGGCGGTGTCGACTAAGGCGGTGGGGCACGGGATCGACCGATGTCGCCGGAGATAGCGCTCGGTCGGTCGGAGGCATGGCGGTTGGGAGGAGTTGCAGAGGACTGGAGCTTGTGCGGCGCCGGCGAGGATAGTTCGAGGTCGAGGCTGGCTGGGAGGCGGCGACAAGATCGGCTGAACCGGGTCTGGAAACGTAGTCCTGGCGGTGTCGATCATCCGATTTTATGGGCCCAAGTGGGCCGGGCCTTCTCATACAAAATATAGTACAAAATAATTGTTGAATTTGCAAGCCCAAAGCTTTTGCAGGCCCAGGCCCAAATATTTGCAGCAAGAACAAATTTTGTAGGCCCGAATATTGCAGCAAAATAATTTGCAAGCACAAATAATCAGCAAACAATGTTCTAGCATCCAACCTTCTTAAATTTCAGAAGAATGTCGCAAATCAAACATGAATGCCGCAGATCAAAATTTCAGCAAATGCCACGTATCAAAATTTCAACAAATGCCACAGATCAATATTTCAGGCACAAACAAAAGGTACCACACACAAAAAAGAAGAGTACATCAAACATGTAAGTGGAACAATAAGCAAGCCAACAAATGCCATGAAGAGAAACCTGGAGTACACTACATAGGATGAAAGAGGGGAAAACAATCTCACCGGAAGTTAAGGGGTTCTAGAAGAAGAAGAAGAAGAAGAAGAGACTCGGAAGAAGAAGAGGAAGAGGAAGAAGAAGACTCACCTGCGCGGTCGGCTGCTGCTCACGCGGTCAAGAGGAAGAAGAGTAGACTCGGAAGAACTGTTGCTGTCAGTTGCTTCTTTTGAGGTTGGGGCATCATCCTATTTGTTTTTTTTTGCTAGTTGCGGGTCGAATTTCGGGTCGAGTGCACCTGTTCTTTTTTATTTTCAAAATTTACACGCTAGGCGGCCTAACCGTCCAACGCCTGCGCCTAGGCATTCGCCTCTCCTCCTAGAGCCGCCTAGACGGACGCTTAAACCCGCCTTAACTTTGTTGTCGCCTAGAGGCCGATTCCGGCCGAAAATTGGTCGGTCACTTGCCGTCCAGCGCCTAGGCGCCGCCTAATTCCGCTTTTTAGAACACTGACCGGAAGACCATAAAAATGTTTCTCATTTTCTGCCAAATTGGACTATACACACCATAATAGAACCCCTGCATATACCCTGTTGATGTAAAAAAAAATTAGACTATACATACCATAAACAACCAATGAATGAACTAATTTTAACTTAGATCTAGGTTTAGATCTAGAGAAAGGAAGGGATCTACAGAGACAGAGAGAGGCAAAGAGGGAGGGATCTGTAGAACCAAAGGTAGGATTCGGTTTCGTCATCGAAGCTAGGACTTGGAGGGTTCCAGTCACGGTGAAGACGGTGTCTCCGGCGGTGTCGACTAACGCGGTGGGGCACGGGATCGACCGATCTCGCCGGAGATAGCGCTCGGTCGGTCGGAGGCATGGCGGTTGGGAGGAGTTGCAGAGGACTGGAGCTTGTGCGGCGCCGGCGAGGCGAGTTCGAGGTCGAGGCTGGGCTGGGAGGCGGCGACAAGATCGGCTGAACCGGGTCTGGAAACGTAGTCCTGGCGGTGTCGATCATCCGAAGCAACCCTAGTACTAGGATAATGTCAGATATGCATGGTTACTCCACCCCCCCCCCCCCCCCCCCCCCCCCCCCCCCCCCCCCCCCCAAAAAAAAACACACACACCCTCTCTCTCTCTCTCTTGCTTTCAGGGTTGCCATAAACATGATGCTTTATCTGGATCTGTTCATTGGTACTTGTCTATTTCCTTGGATAGTTTGAACCCATATTTTATGATACCGTGTTTTTACTTATCTAGGTAATGAATAAAAAGAAGGTGGCTTATTCTAATTTCTGATGAGTGCTCACGTCCCAAAAACTCGTTAATGGAAACTGTGTTTTAGACCACCTGGTCAGTTTCCCTTGATCACTGTTTTGCTATTATGAAATTTGAATTGGGTTTTTGCCATTATATGTAATTTGAATGATTTGAATGATATTGCCGAGTTATTGCATATTAACTCTTTCACGGTGGCATGTGCAGAATTAGCTCGCCAGCGACGCACAAAGAGAAGGACAAGACAAAGGCTTATATGGGGTTGTCTTGGATTGTCGATTACTATTGGAGCTTCTCTGCTTGCATATTCTTATTTTCCGCACTCTTCTAAAGACGCACTGCAAACTTCCAGCCCTGATGCTTCATCTCTAAGCTCAGCAACTTCTGTGGAAACTGAAGGCTGCTGTCCGGATGACTGATGTCCATAACGTCTGAAATGTTCCATATAGGAGCGCTGCCTTGTTTATTTCATTTTGCTTTTCCCCATAATGAGCTTAAAATGCTTGTTAAATGTGTGGAACATTCTGGTTTAAAGTCGCTCTCTTTCCGAAAGGAAGAAGGTGATGCTTCTCTTACACTGTTGGTATCCCTTTATGCGTATGGGTTCATAGCAGGCAAGAATTTTACCAGCCACATGCATGCCCAGTTTGTAGCATTGTACATTGGATTGACTTGGTACGAGTAATAATTATGGTTAGCTCCGTGCTCATACTTTGGATGCTGTTTTGGAAAATCGTTGTTTGCGTGTATTTGACTTCACTCGAGCAGGCGAGTCCTTGAGAACCCACCTGTGGTCAAATTAGATCTCCAGCGTTGTGCGTGATGATATATGACTAGCTTTAAAAGGTTGTGTTATGAGTAGCGGATTTCTGAAGACGATTCACTATTCAGATGTTGATGAAACTTGGGACTCGACCTAAATGCAGCAGGAAACCTAATGGTTGGGAGCAGGTAGATTGTGCAGAAAAATAATATGAGGATGCTCAAGATGCAAGGTTGGGTTCTTCACCTGAGATTATGAGCCAGGTACGTGTCGTCTAGTTTAGTACTTTAGTTTCTTTGGTTTTTCACTTGAGATTTCATTAATTGATTAATATAAATATATATATTGCTCCTCCTTTGCCAACACGTACTAGAGTTTGTCGTAGAGTTGGTGGAGGGGCAGAGGACGAACGCTGCAGATAAAGTTGATCAAAAGTTGGAATCGGTTACTTGTAATCGTTTGGATCGGTTTTTGATCTGGAAAGAATTGTATCGATTGTGGGTTATGCAAAAATTCATGCTTCATCAGGCTACAAACTCTTTTTTGCGTGACCTATATGCTTTCGATCTCCCATCACGAGCACAGAGTCGGGAAGTTTGCCTACACTGCCGGAAACTCGATGCTGTACACTGTGTTTATGCCTACACTGCCGGAAACTCGATGCTGTACGTCGAGATCAGGTGCAGGTGCTACATGTACTGACTATGCAATCTTTACACTGTGTTTTGAAACATTCTTGAGCAAAGAAAAATTTGAGGGAAAAGAAACTGAAGGAGAGTAAAATGAAGGTAAAGTTAATTTTTCTTTCACTTGTTTGGATGATCAAAAAGTAAAAAAAAAAAAAAAGTTTAAAAATAATATTTTATTTGTTTGTGGAAAAAGATATAATTATCATTCAATCCTTGATTTTTTTTTTTTAAATTATAAATGATACTAACTTTTTGAAGGGTAGTTGGATAATCTTTTACACAATCTTCTAACTCTCTCCATTTTCTCACTTTTGATAGAAATTTTTTTGAGTGGACTCGTATGATTTTTTTTTCTTTCAAATTCCTCTCCTTTACCAAACACCACTACTTTTAATTTTTCTCATATTTCTTCTCTCCTCAAAGAATACCTGAGAGGAGACTGGTGCCAACCATGAGAATTGGATCCCGTTACCTACTGAGTGCTTTAGTAACCACTCAAACCAGTTGCTGAGTTGGCCGGCTCTGGCTCCTTCATACAGTACATGCAAAATATTAGAAACTAAAAGAAGAAATAAGAAAAAACAAAAAACAAAAAAAAAACAAAATCTTGCATGTTCTTCCAGGATCACAAGGAAGAGGACTCCAGGAGGTTTTGTGTGAGATTCACACCAACCATCCTTCCTGGGGTTGCAACTGCATGCCATTTCCTCCTCCATGATCAATTTTCCACGTAGAACGCATTTGCATGCGTTCATGCATGCAGCTCCATCCAATCAACACGATCTCCAGTTCCCTAGCCATGACAATTATTCCTCGGCATTGGACTTCCTAATTCCTCACTGTTGATCAGGAAAGGACATGGACGACGATGACCGGAAGCCTTTTGGCTGCGGCCTGCTCCGCCTCTACGGCATCATGTTCCGTCGCCAATCCACCTCCCCCCTTCGGTCCGCCTCCACAAACTCTATGCCCTCCTCCGTCTCCATCGCCCCTGGCACCTTGAGTTCCAAGGCCCCCGGCTGCGATGACAAGTGGGGGCAATGTTGGGCCAGAGGCAACCTGCAGGGCGAGGGCGAGGGCGGGGCGGTGGCATATCATCGGAACTCGATAGAATGATATACGACCACCAGAGCGCCAAGGGCAGCAGCACCCTCATCAGGGCCTTGCGTCATGACTCCGAATCGTAACGTGCTCGATTACCTGCCCAAGACTGCAAACGAGAAGAATTCCGGGGGTAATAGTACCGATACGAAGATGCAGGGGATACGGGGCGAAGATCTGCAAGTGGATGAGTACTCGGAGAACAAGAGCGATGGGAACCCCAGCGGGGTGCCTCTTCCTTGGATGTGCCGAGCCTTGTTGCCATAAATTGACAAACTTTATTTTCATTTCTTGGAAAGATTTCCCTTTATAAGCTTAAACTGTTTTTGCTTGACATCAAACTTAATGCATGAAATGATCTTTCGAAGGACCATATGGTTCCATGAATACTACTATAAGTATAAAATGTTGCATTTGAAGGTGTTCCATTTTAATAGAAATGTTTCGCTTAAGAAAAAGTCCAAAAGATATTAGTCGTAAATAAGAATATTGTTTACGAAGAAAACTAACACAAAATTCACCTTCAGATTCATGAGAATTGTATAAGAATCAAAATAGTCTTTTATGTTCTGTAGAAAAAACATAAATAGGTTCCTTTACAGTAATCGGAAAACTATTCATAAACAAATAATTGCAATAAATGCAAAAGGGAAACATCTTGAATTCAACATTGATGAACCAAGATTTCCAGATGGGATGGGGTTTCAGTATATATGACATAATTTAAATGTAATAATTTGTCCTCTAAAAAAAGAGAATGGAATGAATAGATTGTAAATTTTGAAATTTTGGTTTCTTCTTTTCTCGAAACAAAATATTAATTGCAGTGAGAATAGAATTTCTACAATATTTACACAACCTTCCAATATCATTTGAGAATAGACATAAATTAAATTCTTGTATCAGTGTTGGGTATCCACTTAAGCTCTTTTATTCCATTCTGTTAAGAGTTCTTGCTTCTCTAACATTAGAAAAAAGTCGTATCGTAACTCTGTACGGTTCATATAAGGCCTATTCCTAGTTCTAGCCAACTCCTCTGGCCCCGATTCTTTTTGCTTGTAATTTGTGCATCTACCATTCTCCTTAGACAGTTACAAAGCCCTCTCATGATTTTCTCTCATCCTCATCGACTTCTTCTCCAGTTTTCGAATAATGTGCTCTTTTCTTCTACCATCTTGTAATGTAAGGCTAATTTTCAAGATAACAACATTTAGTCTTTGAATATCCATCTGAGATATGCTATGAACATTTTTAGATTCTGATAGAGCACTTCATCACTACAAGCTATCAAAGAATGAAGCTAGCAGAGCCGCTATTTCACGGACACCTGCTGTCCAAGTACATATCTCCAAATGCAATGAAGCACGGAGGCTAACGGACTGGAACTCCGAGCTGAAAGATAGCCAGGCTGCCATCTCTGCTGGTGCTGATTCTGCTCCTAAGGTCTTCTTGATTTTTTTTCATAAGTTACTTTTGCTTGTGTTTCTGATGCCTTCAATTTGCCATTTAAAATTGGTCAGTTATCGTCCATTTAAGCACCCAAGATTTTTCATGTTAGTCAGTAAAGGGAGATTCAAGACTCAAAAGTTATCATTCTATTTTATTTCCTCCTTATATTGTTTTGAAGGTGTTTGCCTTTAAAGCAGAGGCCCTCGTAATGCCAGGCATGATGAGGCCGAGACAGGTACTGATCGACGGCCCCAAATTCGACATTGATGCATGCACGAGTTTCTTCCGGTACGGCTGCAAATTCGTATGTCCTCATGGTCCGAGCACAGGTCGATATGGTTTGTAGTTGATGTCCGATGCACACGAGTGTAATTTATGTTGCTCATTCAACTGACGGCAGGTGCTACATTGCTTTACAGGTTTTAGAATGTGCTTTCTTTGGCCGACATGGCTGCTCGTCTCGACACTAGCAGCAGAGAGGCAGGTGGAGTGGCTCGAAAGGCTCTCGCACTCTGGCATATGCTCGAGCAATGGGTAACCATCTGTTCAGGGCCTCCAAGTTTCGAGAGGCTTGTGCTGCATATGGCGAAGGTCTAGCCCATGAGCCCCACAATGCATTTCTTCTTTGCAACCGAGCTGCCTATAAGAGGATAAGAGGAAGTAATATTGATTGTGATTGAAAATGAAGCTTGAATATTATTTATTGATATTGGTCGTATATATATACAACTTACAGTTGGAATACAAAAAGTAACAATAACTATCGTAGTTATGTCTGGAATACAAAATGTAACAATTTGAAAAAAAGAATAAGTCATTGAGAGAAAGGAGTAAATTAAGGAGCATTTACAACTAATATTATCTCTATCATACCATTAATCAAGAGATTGATTCTGATGTATCTCTATCATGTCCCCGCAAGATGGACGATCGGTTAGTGAGACCAATCTTGGACATGAGCTCATGAAACCGGGTGCAAGCAAGTAGCTTGGTGAGAGCATCGACGAGTTGATCGTTACCGGAAATGTATGAGACACGTAGGTTTTGACATTGTACATTTTGACGTACGAAGTGGTAGTCAAGTCCTAAGTGTTTCATTTTTGAGTGGAACTTTGGATTTGTAGCAACATATTTAGCTCCCATATATAGATGATCGGTGTACTGTTGGATAGATATCCTAGCTCACGAAGTAAGTTTTGAATCCATAGGACTTCAGCAGTAGTTGCAGCAATAGCACGGTACTCAGTTTCGGTTGAGGAGCGAGCCAGAGTTCGTTGTTTACGAGAACTCCAAGATATAGGATTTTGACCCAATGTAACTAGTTGTAGAAATATAGTCATCTTTATCACCTGCCCAGTCAGCGTTTGTTAAAACATGAAGAGTAGTTGGTGAGTCTTGGCGAAGGAGTAGACCGTGTGTAGTAGATCCTGCAAGATAGCGCAATAGGCGTTTGAGAGCCGCCCAATGATCTTCAGTCGGTTTGTGCATGTATTGAGATAACCTATTTACAACAAAAGAGATCTCAAGTCTAGTTAAAGAGAGAGATTGGAGGCTTCCCACAAGTGTGCGATATACGGTTGGGTACGAAAATGGGACATTGAGATACATAATGACCTTGGGTTCGATACAACTGACATCGTCCTTTGAAGAGTTGACAAGAACGGGTAGGAGGGGGAGAGTTGGAGTGGTTTGGAGTGGGGAGAAGGCCGACATTGAAAGAGGGATGACGGTTGTGAGATTGATTATTGGATGCCATTAAGAGGAAAGGATTAACAGACATGGAGAAAAAAAAAATGGACCTGGGCTCTGATACCATATAAGAGAAAATAATATTGATTGTGATTGAAAATAAAATTTGAATATTATTATCGATATTGGTCGTATATATATACAACTTACAGCTGGAATACAAGAGGTAACAATAACTATAGTAGTTATGTCTGGAATACAAAAGTTAAACAATTTGAAAAAGAGAATAAGTCATTGAGAGAAAGGAGTAAATAAGGAGCATTTACAACTAATATTATCTCTATCATGTCATCAATCAAGAGATTGATTCTGATGTATCTCTATCAGTGCCTGCCTATCAAAGGTTGGACAATGACTGCATGAGGTTCAGAACCACCTAAGGAAACAGAAGGGTGAAGATGCATGTAGCACTAGGAATGACTCTGATTTGGTCCATGTCACAACGAAGGACCAATTCCAGAACATTGTCAAGTCACCTGGTAGGCATTTCGCGAGTTTATGATTTTCCCCCTCTACTACAGACTGTTATGTCTAAATGCCAATTACAAATGGGCGTTCACTAGGCTGCAAATGAGCCAAGCCGTTCGCAAGCTGCTCGAAGCTTGGCTCGATAAAAGCTCGTTTGAGCTCGGTTCGTTTACTAAACAAGCTGAGCTCAAGCTTCATTTTCGAGCTCGTTTAATAAACGAGCCAAGCTCAAGCTTAGAAGTACTCGGCTCGCTTGAGCTTGCAAGCTGGCTCGTTTAGAAGCTCGTTTAAGAGCTTGTTAGAAGCTCGTTTGTTCTTTATTGAATTCTAATTATATATATGTACATTATATATTTATATGTCCTTAATAATTGATATTAAGAAAAAAAATTTAATTAAATTTTTATAAATAAATTGTTAATATTACAGGTACTTGAATTCAAATCTAACTAAATTCAAATTGAGCTCATTAAGCTTGAAATCAAGCTTAACCAGCTTGATTTTGAGCTTATCGAGCTTGTTTATCAAGCCAAGCTCGAACTCAAACCAAGCCAAGCTCAAGCTTAATATAAACAAGCTCGAGCCAAGCTCAAGCTCTAAAATAAAAAATTTATCAAGCTCGAGCTTGAGCTCGATTAATTCTAGTCAAGCCAAGCTCAAACTTACAAAAGCTTGGCTCGGCTTGGCTCGTTTGCAGCCCTAGCCGTTCACTAGTTTATTGGTTTGTTGAAAAGAAATGAAAGGAAATCAATTCTTTGTTGTTTCTTTTCCTTTGGGAAATTATAATTCCCATTAATTTTTCTTTCCGGTGTTTAGAAAGATCCGCAAAAAATTGGGAGGGAAAGTGAATCATCGGGAGTGGGAAAGTGAATCCATGGGGTGAGTGGGAAACTATTTTCCCGCTATTTTTCTTGGAATCATTTTTCTTTCCTCTTTGTTTGTTTGGAATCCAAACATAGAAAATGAATGTCTTTTCTTTCTCAAGGCCCCGTGAACTAAACGAGTAGGACATTGTCCATAAATACTCATTTTCTTAGATTAATCATATCAAGTGTATTAATCAAGGTACACAAACATAATGCTTCATTTTCCATAACGTTATGGTAGCATTCAAATTATTAGCCCCCTGCTACCAAGCAGGGGCCCGGTCGTCGTAGAAGCTCTTTTGACTTTTCAGTTCTCTTCTTACTAGTACTAAATTCACGTGTTTGCATGTAAAATAAATTAGGATTTATATTTTAATTATAATTTGTTATAGATTTATTGTTTTATTATTAATTGATGGTGGATTTACAAACGGCTCAATTTTGATAGGAACCATTTTCAGCCCTTTCTAAGCCACATTATATTAGTAGTGTTAGACAATTTTGATAGGAACAGGCTTTGCTTATCAAGAAACAGTTATTTCAGTCATTTGTGCGTGGTGAAGGATCTGTTTAAAGTGTACTAAGACCCAACTACCTGTGGTAGCAATTCAAAAATAAAAAAAAAGATTTAATATATCACCTTGCATATAGTTGAGGGTGTTTAAAGTGAAATTTCCAAAAACACTTTGTCCATTAGTATTCTTAAAGGTTTAAGGTTGTATTTGACACGTGGAATGCTATATAACCAAAATTTTATATTTCAATGAATTACTGAGTCCGCACGTGCTGGATTTAAAACAATTCATATTAATAATTAGATATATTCAATAGTTATTTTTTGTGCATTTTTTTTTATCTGTATCACTTTGTGCCTTAGTTAAGACACTAGGTTAGTATCTAAGACAAGGTTAAAATCCCACCAACATCATAATTTTAAATTATGGTAAATTAATTTTTACCAATCCAACTCGGATCCAACCCGAATCCGACCCAGCTTGAACCCGACCCTTCTCATTCCGGATCCCAACTTGGGTTACACCCAACAAACTCGAGTTCGAGCATGCATTATTTATTTTCATGGGAAAGACATATATCCACCTATTTTTGGTGAATAGCTTTCTTTTGATTTGTGAAAAAACAATTATTGTTTAGGATATTTAAATTTCTGGAAATAAAATGTAACCTAAAAAAGGATAATTAGTTTCCCACCCTAAATATTTCCCAAAAAAAAAAAAAATGTGAACCAAACGCACTCTAAGTAAGCTTAAGCAAACAGCATATATCACTTAGGTTTATATGGGCTCCAATACTGACGGGATGTTTTTTCAGTTATTATAAAAAATATATATGTTACTTTTATAACCTTGTATTTGAAGATAACAATAATGCTAAGAGCATCTCCAACCCCAATGTGAGTTTAGAAAAAATGATTGCCACATAGGAATGACAAGCTTTCATTTCAAAAATTATTCTCCAATACAAATGTAGAATAAATCATGAAGTTGACATAGCAATGGCATGACAAGGACAATGTGAAGTTGGTTGTATAGATCTAGACAATGCACTTCACAATGACTTTGTCTCCACATCATCAATTATGAATAGAAATATTTATAAAAAGAAAGAAGTGGAGGAGTTGTCTTGAAAGTTATAAAAAATACTTTTTATTGTCTTCTCAATACTTTTGCATTGGATAACACTTTTTATCTTATTGTCTTGTGTGAATATCATATTGCCACATAGGAAAGACTTTGTCTTTGTGCCTCATGCCACATAGGAATCATGACACAAAACAAGACAATAGGGTTGGAGATGCTCTAAATCTACTACCAAATTTTTACAACCATCTTACAACCTCTCTCTCCCATCTCTTACACATGGGTCCCACCTCCCCTCTCGCCTTTCTGCTACATGGGCTCCATCCGAACCCACCACTTTTCCTCATCCTCCAATCGAAGTCCGACATGTGATGGTTGTAAAGAGGTTGTAAATGCTTGGTTGTAGGCATAGCAAAGCCCGAAGATAATCAATTCCAAACTCTTTGTTTCAAATTAGAAGATTATCAGCATCTATTGAACTAAACTCAATGACATAACTAAGTTGCAATATTATCACTTTTAGTAGGGGTGTGCATCGGTCGGTGGTCGACCTATTTGGTCACAACCAAAGTCGAACCGAAGCTAGTCGGTTTGAAAATAATCAAAATCGAACCAAACCAACCAATTGGTCGGTTCGGTTTCGAAACCGACCGACTTGGTTCGGTTTGGTTCGGTTCGACTTGGTCGGTTTTGATCACAGGAAAAAATGGACTGCCATTAATTTAGGTATTGTTGCTTATTTTGTGGTGTGGAACTTCAGTCAATCACATGGAAAAAAATGGACTTGATCTGATTTGGAAGTAACATTGTCAATCACATGAAAAAAATGGACTACCATCAACTTTTGTGTGGTCTTGTATGGCTAATTTATTAACTACTGTGGAATTTCAATTGGAAAAAAAAAAAAGCAACAACCGCTGCCAAACAACAACCCCTAGTATAAACCATTCAATTTCAAATTTCAACAGTCAGTACAATGAAGAAGATGCATATTATGGAATGAGAGTGACATATGTCATAATCACCATACATGAAAATGTGCACAACAATTATACATAAGAATGAGAAGAAAAGTTTTCACTTTTCTTTTCATTCACTGCTGCTTAGTCCCAATTATTTAACACTAGCCTAGTAGTCTCGGTATCCCCCCCAACCGGTCTAACCCAACCCTAATAATCTAACACTCACATAGAGTTTGGTTCGGTTCGGTTCGGTTTTAATCGGTTTTGGAATAATGAAACCTTGAACCGAACCAAACCGGTCGGTTTTAAAAAATGTGTAGTCGAACCAAACCGATTGAACCATCGGTTCGGTTAAAAATCGATCGGTTCGATTTGGTTCGGTTCGATTTAGTCGATTTGACTTAAATATGCACAGCCCTAACTTTTAGTCAGATGGCCGTAGACATTGTGGCCTCGACTCTGTATAATGTTTCACTCTTCTTCATACAACAGATATATAAATGTGGTCACCAAAGATTCTGCTAATTGAAACTTAGTTAATCTGAACATATCGACAAGGCTTTCATTTTATAGCCATGTTCAGGAATCAAGGACTAGTCCTCTACCAAGCAAAGCTAATCTTACTGAACACTGACATTGGAATATAAGTTAATCATTCTTTGAGCACATCCAACGTTAATTTAAAACGACAAGATACTAAGTTTGAACTCGATTTAGCATAGGTATCACTATTTCAATTTGGCATTTGTTATTTTTTTGAAGGTCAAGTGGATGTGCCAATAGGCATCTAGGGGTTCCTTTTTTGTTTAAAGTTGCAACAAACATTTTATAAAGTTCTTAGGCTTCTTCAATGAAACATAGATGCGGTCCGCGTATATACACTTATATATATATATAGCCCAACTGGTTAGTACTCATGCGATATATCATGCGATATACAGGTTGTGGTTGTTCGAGAGTATGGGTGAGCATTCGGTTTATTCGGTTTAAACCGAACCGAATAACCCAAAACCGAATTGGACCGAAACCGAATAAGCAAAACCGAAACCGAACCGAATTGGCCCAAAACCGAATCAAACCGAACCGAATTAAATCGGTTCGATTTTCGGTTTATTCGGTTTATTCATATTTTTTTGAGCTTTTTTTGTTAATATATATAGTAACTAAATATACATAGACATATTTAGTATATACCTATATATATTAATACTTATATATATAGTACACACACACACATATATATATAAATTAATTAATTAAATTTTCTTATTCGGTTTTCGGTTTTGGACCGAAACCGAAACCCAAAACCGAAACCGAATAAGAAAAATTAGTATTTTCAAAACCGAAACCGAACCGAATTTTTTTAAAACCAAACGAACCTCTTATTCGGTTCGATTCGGTTCGGTTTTCGGTCCAAAACCGAATAATGCTCACCCCTATTCGAGAGACGAGTCGAGTGTAAGCTGGATTCTTGTGGTGGACCGAAATATGATGAGATTGATACGGACAACGTAAGGGAGTTAATACAAAAAAAAAAGTCTATTGGGTAGAGCTTGAGCATGCAGCGAAAGCCGATCCTTGCGGTGGATAAGAGACGAAAAAAAAGAGTCTGTTTAAGCCGGACAACTAAGTATAGAATTATCATAGTCATAAAGTAAATTTTAATTTAAAAATGTTAGTTTCTAATTTGAAAGTATTAAAACTATATCTAAAAAGACATCCAATAATTTGTACTAGAAAGTACCCACGAAGTAGCAAATAAGTGTCCAAGAAGTACCCAATATTGAAATTGAAAATATAAATAACGATAACTACCCATGTGTAAGTACCCAGTACCGATAAGACTTCCCACTAGTAGTACCCGTGCTTCATAGAAATAGAAGTAATTTTGTAGTACATCTGAAATAGGCTCGACTTGATCTTCATGAGTTTGTTCCGGTTAAGATTTATCTATGCAGCCCTAAGAAAATAATAGAAATCAGAACTTGTAAACTTCTGCAGGTTTGGACTTTTGGCTTTCTATCTGGCTTAGTATGTGGAATCACTGGAATGACGCCTAAACTGTTCTTGGCTTTAACAATTTGGAGAAGAAGAGAGCAACAATGTGAGCTTGTTTGAATACATATCGCTAGTTTGAATAAGTTTCTTTTTGTTTTCATGCTGGTAACGATGGTTTCACTACTTTCAGCTTTCCTTTTCAGTTTTTTCTTCCTCTTCCCATTTGTCCTTCTGTAGAAACATCAAAACATCATAGTAAAGGTAGAAAAGTATACTTATTTCTATACAATAATGTACAATCATAACTAGACTAACATAGCATGTTTATTGAGTATGTTTTTCTACAATTTCATAGTTTCCCTTTTGCTATGATCACTGGCTGATTTAGCCTAGGAATTTTTATTTTTATTTTCATTTCACCTTCTTGGTACAGACTGGAGTTCATTGTCCCAAAACTTTCAATAAAACTTAGCTGACTTTTGATACACATAATACTATATAAGCCGGAAATAGATTGAGAATACTACATAGCCGGAAATACTAAATAGTGTTTATAGTCGATTTTAGGCTTTGATGATTGTTCTGTGTTTATGTTGTAGTAGGAAAACATGTAGTCTTTAGTTTTTAATGGTTGTGTTTATGTTGTAGTAGGAATACATGTACATACTCAATATATCATGATTTACAATGCTAAATTCAAAGCATAGGAAAGTTCTGGTGCCATTATTTCCTCTAGTTTTTAGTATCGGTATGCACCTACGATTATATAAATTATAGTGGATTCTAATTGTTGATCTTGTGACTATTATATGTGTGGTACAACATTCCGTGTTCACCAGATTTGTGTCACTGTATCTGTAATCAACGAGAAGGCAGGCTCGGTTGTCATAAGCTAGAACATTATATAATTAGAATATTTGACACCAATGAGGTGCAAAGAGTAGAAAGATGTGAACAAAAACAGAACCTTGAAGCTAAATATATCTAGCAAATTATAAGTACTCTTACAGAAGTCAAAAATTAGCAGACAGTTGACAATGACAAGACCCTCTCAGAATAGACGACCATATATGCTAACCATGTTGAATTCCTAAACCACGATTACAAACTATAGCTCCCACTAAGAGTTGTCACTGGTCACCAGGGAGAGTCTTGATGATGTCCGAATCACCTACAAGTTTCCAGGAATATGGTACAGAATTAATGTGAGGTAAAAATCAAATAGGATGGAACAGGGCACGGTAGAGGAAAGAGAACAAACCAGGATCAATAATGCTGAGGCAGCACACACGGTAGTATTTACCACATGCAGTTCCCAGATCAACATTATCTGTTTCATGGTAGTTGTAGAGTTGAGATTACCACGCAGTGAAATATATAAAGGGTGTATACACACCGGCGATAGAAAATTAGCTACAATTCCAGGTTGCTGGAAAGTGATTTAGTTCAAAGGGAAAAAGCAGGAACCAAACAAATATGAAATGGAAGCCAAACCCAGGACTGGAGATGCTATCATAAGTATTAAGAGTTTAATGCGAGGCATATGAGTTGCAACCCTAAACTATTAAAATTAGCATATTGGTAAACTAAGTATTATTATAATTAGCAACTAAATACCTTCAACTTTCACCAATTTGCAACTTGCTACCTATGCCGGTTAGGTAGGATACCATAAGAAATATGAAAAATGAAGGGTACCATCGTTAATGGCATATGCGTAACAAGTTGCAAATTTGGATTAGTTTAAGATATTTAGTTGCTAACTATAATACTTTAGGGTAGTAACTAACCAATTTTGATAGTTTTGGGTAACAACTTGAAAATCGGAAAAGGTTCATGGAATTTAGTTGCAAATTACCTTAATGTCAACTTCGTGTGAACATATTATGCTATAATACTGAAAGACAAAAAATAAAAGAGGTGAACTTACTTCCATTAAAATGATGAACTCCAACCTTCGCCAACATTGCATAATACTCGATCAGAGACTTCCGGAGAGGAGGACAATTGTTTGCTATGATAATCAACTTGCCTAAAGCAGTAGAACGGCAATAAGCAAGTTGAACAAATAATTGTACAATATGGACACACAAAAGGTTTGGACTTGTACATGGAAGATACAACAATCACTTTCACAATACATGCAAAATTAGAAAACATTTAGCAATAGTTATCTACTAAGGCTTGAAAAAGGCCAAAAGGAAATGTATAAAATTCCAGATCCGAGGACAAGAATAAATGGAAATTTTCAAAAATAGATCACCTTGCCACAACTTCAACAAGTTAAAACCAGCAATTAAGAGAACCAGGAAAAACTATCTGGAAAAGGTAAATATATAGAAAGCAACCATACACTAAAATACTGTGAAGAGTACTAAAACATAAGCAGAAATTACTCTGTGCAACTATCATATCTAGTAAGTCAATTTACTAAAGCATCTTAGATATGGTGAATCATTTCATACGTCTCTTCACCAGCATTTTTGGTTGACCAATCTCATAGTAGGAAAATATTGCCAAACAAATATATAGTATATTGTGTATACATAAAAATTCAGGCTTCCTAGGGCATGAAAGGGTAGATAGCATCCAAACTGACAGATAAGCACTGACATTATATCTCGGATTACATACAAAAGCATGTTGCCCAACAGCTTGGTGTGTTTCACACAAGAAAGCTAAATGATATCCTCCAATTTAAAGAACAATGAAGACCGCAAACAGAAACAAGTTGCCAAGAGATTATCAACATATGAAAAATCACAAAGAACAAGGTTGAGGTTCAAAGCAAGAAGTATAAAATCCTTGACCTTAGCTCAGTTGTCTAAACTCTTCTCCAGTGGATGCCATTTCAAATTTAAGTTAAATCTCCGATATGCAAAATAAGCTACTGACTAATTTAGTAAGTTTCTTATTGTATCTTCATTTATAATCTCCTTATATTTACTAAAGAATATCCAAGTCTTGTGCATTATATCAACTTTTAACAAAATAATCTAATGATATTCAATCATAAAAAGATCATGTAATTGCAAACCTTAAATCCCTAGTAATTACATTATACTCTTGCCGTGCATTTCTCTCTTTGTGTATATCTTATCACATATATAATCACTCTCTCTACCCTGTTGGGCCATGAGAAACTGACTACAAGCCATTGGCTCAACATTAGCACTTCCTTGCAATAAACAGTATCTAAATACGTAATGAAATAAGAATAGGCCAGCAATATATGTATGGCAACATGGTTCATGTGACCCCCAATGTTCCACAATATTGCAACAGTTATTCTCCTGATGAAATAGTATACTTGACCGGTGTCCATGTTAGTCTCCATCAAAGGGGATCAAACATAAAGTAGCATCAATATATAGTCGGCCGCTAGTTAGTTCGGGGGGAATAGGGATTAATCATATTAATCGAGGACTAGTCGGATTAATCGTTTTGAGTGTGCATATATATATATATATATATACATATATATATATATATATATGGCAGTATATGTGTGTGTTAAAAAATAATATATATACCATATGTCATCAAAGTATTAACTTAAGTACCCAAAGGGCAAAGTCTTGTACAATGTTATAGATTTCGCTAGGCGGAGTCGGTGCGTTGAGGGCCCGACTAGCGCCTAGGGCGCCTAGGCGCCGATTTGATTTTTTTTTTTTTTCAAGTTCATGAGTATATATATAAATAACATGTATGTGATCTATAGACACAAAAACTATTGAGCCTTTATGGCTAGCGTAGCTATACTTAAGTCTTCTATTGGTGAGGGGTTAGGGGTTCGAATCCTTTAAACGTTTTTTCCTTCACTTTTTTTTAACTTAGAAAAAAAAATATATATATATAAGGGGGAGGAGAGGAGAGAGTCTCTGCACAGCAGACTTCTCCTCTCCCCTCTCTCCTCTCCTCCTCCCCTCTCCTCCTCTCCCCTCCTCCTCCCCTCCGCTCCCCTCTCTCCTCCTCCCCTCCACTCCCCTCTCCCCTCCTCCTCCCCTCGATGACGACAGCAACAACAACAACAACAGCAACAACAACAGCAGCAGGCGGCGGCGGCGACGACGGCAAACAGCGGCGATGGCGGCGACAGGTAAGTATTTTATTTTCTCAAATATGATTTTTTTTTTTTTTGGAAATTTCAAAAAAATTGGCCAAAACCGGCCGCCTAGGTCCGCCTAGGGCCGCCTAGGCCCGACTACTACTTTGTCATTAAGGAGATTTTTTTGAATCTTCTCCTTCTCTTCTTTCTCTCTTTCTCCCTGGTGGTTGGGGGCTTGTTGTTTGGGTTTTCATTTTTCTTTAAATTGAAGATCGGGTTGGGTCGGGTCTGCTACCCGCTTTTTGTTTCTCCAACCACCCCGTCGGCCGACTAGGGAACGCCTAGCTGACTAGCCCGCATAGTCGCAGATTTTTTCCGACTAGGGCATCCCCCGACTTGTCGGCCGATTAGAGGCCAAATCTAGTATGCCGGGTCCGACCACCAACTAGTCGCCGACTAGAAGGATTTCTACAACATTGAGTAGCATCATAATTTACCAAACTCAATGACCACAAAGAAATGAAACCAGTTTTCTAAATGGCGGCCGCCTAGGCCGCCTAGACGGTAGGCGGTCTCTCTCCGCACCACTTTTTGGTAGGCGGTGAAGTAGGCGGCCAATGGAGGCTAGCACCATAGGCAGAGGTGAGGTAGCGTAGGCGGGTGCCTAGGCGGAGCAATACCTAACAAGATATTTGGCCAAAAAAAATTTGTAAGCATTATGGGCCTATGGTTCACTTTTACAAAACTAAAACTTTATAAATCTTTGGTCTACATCTTAGTTATGCATGGAACATCCATAAAATATGCATGTTATGCAAAAAAAAAAGTAAAATAGTAAAAAAAAAATGTTCAAAATGTATCGACCGCCTAGGCAGCCTAGGCGGTAGGCGGACTCTCTTCGCCGCGCACCCGTCTACCGCCGTTTAGAACCTTGAATGAAACCATAGACTTCTGCCTGTTTAGATTGAATATTTTGGAAGGGTCACATAGGAAAACATCCTCCTCTATTTAAACAAATTATAACTAGACAAAGCCAAGAACAATTAGAATTTTCTTAACAGAAGTAAAATCGCACAGCTTATATGCTTCTAGAGGAGATTAACGAGCAGGTACAAGAGTGCATCACCACCTTACTCTCTTGCTACGAATACTTATCCAAGTGTCACACAAAGCAAATTATAGTTATAAAATAGTAAGAATATAGATACCTGAACTGAAACTACGCGCTTGAATTGGGTGATCCTAACTTAAATAGCATGGCTTGTTAGGTTTTTACTTTCTAATGTTTTGCAAGTTTAATGAAGAAAACACAACAAGTGAGATCACTTATTGGCATCACACACAGTTACAGTTGTTCTCTTATGCAATCTGCGACTTCAGCATCTTGATGCAATGGAGTAGGCCATGGATGACCAAGGACTCAACCTCTCAAGGAAGGCTCTCAATGGGGTTATTTCAGAGGATGCTCTCCAAAAAACACTGAGGGAGAAGTTCACACCCTCTTACTCTCCTTTTTTTTTCTCTCTTCATTGTCTGGTAGACATGGCCCTGGACTGGGTAGACTCTCGACTCAGGAGGCCAAGCCTGTGGCAGCTCCTGGGGACTGGGTAGATTCTCGACTCAGGAGGCCAAGCCTGTGGCAGCTCCTGGGGACCCCCAAGTCCCAACTCTCATGTCTGAGAATCATGGTTCTTTTTATCCTTTTCTTTTTGGGAATAACGATGTCTCAAATCCCACTGTTTGAATTATAACTCCACTACATAGGCCTAATTTTAGTCTTGATGCTTCTGGCTCGACACCTTGATGCCCCGTAGACCTTTTGGTCCTTGTCACTTCAGAGTCACCTGCCTTCTCGACGTGTTCATGTATATATATAGCTGGGTATTACCAGTTTCTTTGACCCATCAGAAGTTCAGCTGGATATTGGGAGCATCGGCCAAGTCGTGAGAACATCAGAATGGTGACCTTCACCTCTCATCCAACAAAGAATTTGGTTATGTCGACCAAAGAAGCATATGGCCAGATGCCATGATAGGAAAGAATAGAATGTCCAGGACGTTTCCTTGTGACCTCATATAGTCTTGAACTAGCTCTAAAATTATCAAGAAAATGGGGAAGTTCTACAACTATCTCCCTATTTATATCTTGAAGCATTTGGTATTATATATAGGATAATAATAACGAAGTGCCCAAATGAACAACAGCAGGAAGACTGGAAGAGTATTTGTCAAAATTTATAATTAGAGCTTTTCCTAGAGTTAGCACCGACAAAGGGACTTGACCCAAGCTTGGTCCTGAAAGCATTACTATATCCCACTTAGGCTAAGGGTTGGTTCGGGATTGCTGGCCAGATGCCATGATAGGAAAGAATAGAATGTCCAGGAAGTTTCCTTCTGACCTCATATAGTCTTGAACTAGCTCTAAAATTATCAAGAAAATGGGGAAGTTCTAAAACTATCTCCCTATTTATATCTTGAAGCATTTGGTATTATATATAGGATAATAATAACGAAGTGCCCAAATGAACAACAGCAGGAAGACTGGAAGAGTATTTGTCAAAATTTATAATTAGAACTTTTCCTAGAGTTAGCACCGACAAAGGGCACTTGACCCAAGCTTGGTCCTGAAAGCATTACTATATCCCACTTAGGCTAAGGGTTGGTTTGGGATTGCTGCTGTTTCCAAAAATCCCCAGCAAAAGCAGCTTTTGACAGCATGTGGAAGGCTGCTGTCAGAAACTGTCCAATTGACTTCTTAAAACATCTTTAATAAATTATTATCAAACAGCCTTTGACTGCTTTCCAAGTAAAAGAAAAGCATAAGCAGCCTCGAATAAGCAACTCCAAACCCGGCCTAAATTACTGCTGTCAGAAACTGCCCAATTGACTTCTCAAAACCTTTTTTTATAAATTATTACCAAACAGCTTTTGACTGCTTTCCAAGAAAAAGAAAAGCATAAGCAGCCTCAAATAAGCAGCCTCAAACCCAGCCTAAATTAGGTAAAACTTGTGAAATTGAGTCTGTTTTTTTAAAAGTAGCATATTCGTGTTTGGTAAAAGCTACTTCTGTCTATTTTTCAAAAAACTGCTACATTTTATGGGCTGTTGATTTCAGAAGATGCTTCAATGTGCTTTAAACAACGTAAAAAAAAACACTAGTTTTTCTTAAAATCCATCGTATGTCTTTACATTCTTATTAATACATGTCCAGTGTGGTAATTTTAACTGAAAAACGTTGTTTTACCAAACAACTTATTGCTTTTGACATCTACTTCTCATGGTCAACACTTACGACATCAATTGAAAAAGAATTAATGACAGCAACTTTTGCTAGGCTTTGACAAGACCAAGCCCATCTTAATCAAACAAAGTATCTAGATTCTAGTTGAACAATTTTAAGTTAATGGCAGCAACTTTTGATAGGCTTCAGCAATACCAAGCCCATACTTAATCAAACAATCTATCTAGATTCTAGCTGAACAATTTTAAGACGAAACGACAAAGGGTTGCAAACATTCGACAAACACAAACCATTGAACTTCAACAAAGCATATGACATGTCCTAATCCCAAGGTTGTGAATAGTGCTAGGCACTAGTCGGGCGGGCATCAGCTGCCTAGCTCCTAGCCTACCTAGGCGGCCGCCTGGATCTAAGTGGTTCAAAAATAAATAAATAAATCCAAAAAATCTACTGTAAATCGCAGAAAATGACCATAAAACCCCAAAACATGCATAGTTGGACGTTGGGGGTCTAGGCTGCCGCCTAGACCGCCTTTTAGAACAGTGCCTAATCCTATAGAGAAACTTTAGCATATGCAATAAAACAAATATCATAATCTTAGTTAGATCTCCATTCTCATTTGGAATTCTTCAAATACGCGATTTGCAGTAAAATTAGTCAACTTTACAAATTGTCTACTGAATATTCAATCTCTCTCCCTCCCTATTCCGACTACATCGATAGAGAAGAAAATAAACGTAGACGGATCGGATCGGAAATGGAAAGAGAAATTGCTGTTGGGATCTGCATTCATCTCAAGGGCACGATTCATAAGCCGAAGAGCCAAACTCCAGTCCCAAAACCACAGATCCAAGCCGAATTTTTTTTTTTTAGGGTTTTGATCGGAAAAGAAAAGAACAATAAAGATTTCACCTTTGGAGCTCCTGAGGGATCTGAGAACGGTCTTGAACCCGAGCGTGTACTTTCCGCTCTTCATCACGAGCGCGAGCCTGTTGTTGATGCTCTCTGTCGTCTTCTTCTACATCAATACAAAAAAGGAACCGAAGATCAGAATGGGTTCGATGGATATCGAATTGGAAAATGATGGGAGGAGGAGGAAAGATTACTGTTTTCTTGGTCGGCGCCATTGGTGCAGCTCCGGAGAGGGGAGACCTAACCCTAGAAATTTTTCGGTGGCGGCCGCAAATGAAACGCTAGGGCTTTAGGAACTTTTAGGAGTATAGAGTGGTGAAGAGAGTACTGAATTTACTTGTTTGCCCCTTTCTAAACTGTATTTCGACATAAGTCCTCCAACAAATATTGCAGTTGTATAAGTCCCCATAGTTTACTCATGGAAAATTAGAATAGGAATTTTTTGACTTTCACCCACTTATCAATATGAATTTGTACTTATATTCCATTTTTTAATTTTTTTAGACTTACATTCCACTTTTCGTCACTAAAAGAGTACTTATACAACTGCAATATTAGTTCCTCTCCACACCGTGAATTAAAAGAGTACTAAAAGATCCCACTTTTTGTCCTCCTCTAGTAATGTTGTAAGTATTAGTATGTTGCATGACTTGTTTTCTGGTTTAAATAACTTATAGTCCATTTGTGCGAGATTTGGTGTTGGGGCAGGACTTGTTTGATGGGTGGATCGGATGGTTTAATGGGTAAGGCACTCTCGTATGTGAATACTCATTAAGAAGATATCAAATCATATCTTTTGCAAAAGAAAAAAAATCGATAACTTTTGGGATCTTTTGATATCTTTGTAGATATGCATGATCTCGGATAGATCTTTTTATATCTCATGTATTCTTGATAATTCGGTATATAATTAAGACTATTTATAATGACACATCAAAAGTTGATCAGGGCTAGCCTGAATTGGAGCTAGCCCAGGTTTGAGGAAAAATTACTCAGTACATCCCATTTTTTTTACTCGTTGGGCTGTCTCAACCTAAAAAATCTCCCAAACCCAAATTTTGAGCTTCATTTCAATATTTCACTCTCTCTCTCTCTCTCTCTCTCTCTCTCTCTCTCTCTCTCTTCCAAATCCTTAGCTTTCTTCTTCTTCTCCACCATTTTTTCCCTCCCCAAGCTACATCTTCTTCCTCATCTTAACCCCTTTCCCAAGCTCTCATTCCCAATTAAGATGGCATGTCACGACCCGCACCCTGATTAGGGGCACGAGTACGTGGTTACGTCCAGCCTACGCCACAGCATCGGCAGTAGAACGCTGTCTAGGTTGTCTACAAAACTACACTAAACAGTATAAAGGTACCTGTACAGTATATACACTCCGAATGGAGGTGACATAGCAATACAGTCTCAATCACATAAACAAACTAGGATAGATAGCACGAAAGGAAATATAATAGATGAAAACATGAAATAAGTTCAAGATCCACACAAGTCCAGAGCTATACATAACATCCCAGAGTCTCAAAATATAACATAGAAGCTACAGTCTGATAATGCTAGCTGGATCGCAGTCCAGTCAAACCTAGATAAGCTACACTACTCTGGGAGTACAAAGTCTAGTGGCTCTACTATAAGGCCACGGTCCTGGACTACTCCATCTGACTCGAGCCCATAATAGGTCGAGCAGTATGCCTCAGAGTCATCTGTAATATATCATAACGGTATCCTGTCAGGAAAATGAGCAAGTACAAGCACTAACAGCAGTTCCATGTGAATTGACAAATTCTATAAGAGACAGTATAATGAAATACAAGACAAAGATATATGAAGACTTGGGAACCGTTCGAAAGCTGAGTTACAACCCTTAAACCAAACAAGGACCGGGGTTGTAATCCTTCTCCCGAGCAGAACTTAGTCTCCAATCAAGGTACAATATAAAGGCATGTAGAACATGTAAGTAACTGAATATCATAGCATGGTGAGAAAGTACTGAATGTAGAACAGAACATGATATATGATAAGATAAGTAAATATAAAATGTGCCTTGAATTATTAGAGCGTTATGTGATTGGCAAGGGAAACATGATAAGGTTATCCACTTGGCCCGGCAATCCGCGGTGACCTCAACGGAAAGTCATGCCGGCCAACCTGGATAACATGGACATGGAGGTATCTGCTACACCCTACGTGAGGTGAGGGTGGCGCAAGCAAAATAGTGACATGGGGCTTTGATCACAGAACCCCTAATAATTCCCCATCCCCGAGTAGTATAATGGACCTGGACATGACACGTCATGACACGGGATTCCCTAAGAGGATAGCTACTCCATCTCAGGAATCGGTGTCTATACAAGTACAGGGAACAAGACATAAAATGTACATATATACCAAGAAAATCCAGGAACAACATCTCATGTCATGATCCAACGTATACTAGTCCGTGAACTATCGTGACTGGAATCGAGTAAGACACTACAACTGAATCGGATATAGCAGATATCAAGACAATGAAAACTATCAGTGAATGTACTCGCCTGCTGTCCTGAGCTGTAGGGTATATCAATGCTCAGAGCGGTAATCAGAAACCTAAAGATGAGATACTGTATGTTAATTTAGGTTAAACAAGTTTAAGAATGATTCACAATGAATGATATGAAATCTAGGTCAAACTAGGTCTCACTGAGTCACACTAAGTCCTGTCAAGTCAAATCTAGGTCAAATCAAGTTATATCAAGTCAATCTAAGTCAGACCAAGTCAACCCTAGGTCATACCAGTCATCACAGGTCAAAACAAGTCGAAGAAAGTCAAACGGGGTCAAGAGTTTGTAACACCCAGTTTCTGAAATGAGGGTAATTTTGAAATTTGTATTTAAATTATTTAATTATGGTATTTAAATTTAATAATATGATTTTTGGTGATTTTTAATAATTTTTAAACTATTTAAAAACTGGTTTGAGTCATGACTTGTGATTTGGTGTGCAGCTAGTGAAGCCGTAGTGACTGTCTGCCCTAGAGCCTAACCATGTGGGTAGAGATTTTGTTTAGTACATTTAGCTTGAGAGTATTTTGGTTATCTTGAATTTATTTGAATTTATTATAATTATTTGGAAATTTATATATATTATATTAGATGGTGTGATTTAATATTATTTAATTAATTGCCATGTGGTTGTTATTAGCCCCAACCTAGAATTGACCTAACCTAGGTTAGTCCTAGTTAGTCATGGTTAGACTAAGTTAGAATTTGATTGGTCATGGTTAGTCATGACTAGTTAGAATAACTAGGTTGCAACTTGATTAAAGGGGGACCTTGATTTTGACCATTGAATATACTAGATGGGATGAGAGCCCTTGGATTAAAACCCTAACCCTAACTATTATGATCAGCCAAGAGACCCCCCCTGCCTATATAATGTCTCTATGGGGATTTGTGCCTCTTTCTTTAATAGCTCTTCATTCTTAAGGAAATAGGTGAGTCTCCTTTAATTCCTTCCTAGTTTAATCAATAGGACTCCTTTTTGATTGGAATTTCTTCCATCATGATCTAATTAATGTTTCCTTGCTGATGGTGGAGTCAAATATCAGATTTGCATCAATTTGGAGATTTGGGGTGGCTTTGAAGAACTCCTTGGAAGAGACTTTTTGTGTGAAGAACAACCAATAAGTACATTCTATTCCACCCATTAAAACTATGTTTAAATTGCATATTCATCTAGCCCTAGGAGTCCTGATTCTGTAGGTATAGGGTTTCCCAAGTTTTGTGTCCTGTACGTGTCCGTATCGGACACGTATCAGTGGCAGGTGCAGGTGTTCGACGAAATGCCACAAAGGGCATTTCGTTCGAATTTTCGAATTGTGTTTGAATAGGAATTTAGGGTTTTGTGTCGCTTACACGATCTTGATTCACTGAGGTAGTTTTCGTGTCGTGTCGTGTCGTGTCGTGTCGTATTTGGACACGAATACGCTGTGCCCACACGCGCACGCGAGCACGGTTGGCTTCCCTGCTACCACGTGTCTCGTGCGCCCTGTACACGACATGCCTGGACACGAAATTTGGTGTGGGGCTCGGGGCAGTGACTGACAAGTCACTCCCCAAGTTTCATGACTCTTCGTGTCGCGTCGGACACGAATTTGCTCACGTACTGGTCGCACGGGCCGCGCGCGAGCTGCTGTGCACACACAGTTTTCACCACTGACACGCGTACGGACACGCCTGGACACGCGTCTAGGACACGGTGCAAGGTGTCCAGGGTGTAGCCCTATTATTGGCGAACACACTGACACGTGCACGTGACACATGAATGTCTGTGTCGTGTCCTGGATCAATCGACACGCATGCACGATGATTTTGTACACAGTTTGTGTCTGTATAATGTTTGGTTGTTTTGGACACGATTCGTGTCCATTCTCTTGGACACGAAGACACCCCTGACACCTATAACTATGTGACATGATTTACCAACCACTAAAATCAATTATTAAGTTATTTTTTGAATTCAAATTTGTAAGTTTTCCCTAATCTCTGATACATAGTGTATGTTCTGATTCCCTGTGTTCGATTCCATTTTTCTTAACTGTTTAAACTAATGATTAAACTCATGATGATCACTTGAACATGTGTGTTAATTATAGTAGTTTGATTTTTACATATTGGATTGGTTTTTTGCACTAAGAATTGGATTTCGAGTAGGGAATGGACTGTCCAAATGACTGAAACCCCTTCCCTATTTTAAAACCTGATTTTGATTCTTTTTTTAAACTAATTTGAATGTCACTTGCCATGTTTAAATTCATTGTTAGTTCCCTGTTTAGCTGATGACATTGGGTGAATGAATTTCAATTGGGTTTTGAGTTGAAATTGATATGCAATAATGTAGACTGATACATGCTTTCAGATTTTCAAATTCTGATTTAATTCCTATATTTAAACTGAACTCTTGATGTTAATTTACCATGCTAATTCATATACACATGTATTTGTTTACTGTTAAGTTGATTCATGAGTTGGCTTTTCAAATTGGCTTAGGATTGTTGTTTGAAGCTAAAACCTGAGCTGATTTCCTCTTGTATGCATATTCCTAAACACTAGATTTCTGGGACTGAACTGAAGTGGTCCTAAAACTGGGATTGATTCCTTCCTTTCAACCATGAACTGATTTTTCTTCCTATAAGTATTAAACCTGAGAATTAGGATTGATTTGATATGTTGGTACAGGAATCTGGATGTTAAGTATGGACTGTTTTAAATGATTTAATGTGTGAGATTGTGTGTTCTCATGAACTGAATTTATTTTCTTTCCTTATAGAATTGACTGATAACTGATTGGTTTCCTTTCCCTTTCTTCTAACTGTTTCCCTGTTCCAGTTTTCTCTAAAACCTGTTTTCCTTTAATGGAATTTAGACTTGATGTGATTCACTGTAATGCAATAACTGAGTTTAACTCTTCAATTGATTTCAATATGGTTCTGAAACCTGGAAATTGATTTCCTTGTGATGTCAAACTGGAATAGAGTTATATATATGCTGTTATATTTTCATCTAGTTCCACATTTGATAGCCACTGTCTTCATTTCCTCACTGATTTCTCAATTTCTGATCACACACACACACACACACATGTTAAGTCCCTCTTGACACTCTACACTTGAACACCCTCACTCACAATTGTGACATACACTACTATACTAAAATTGGCACTAAATCCATCATTTCATTCACCACTACATTCATCTACATGTCCTGCATTAGGACATGTTCACATCTCATATCCTGCACAAATTTACCCACTACACACAGAGCCTGCCACTCATAGTGGTTCACTGATACATCTTACATGTATCAGGACATCTATTTATATCTTGCATTCCCAAATAACCCACGGCATTCATACAACCAAGTATCTGCATTTCATTACATTGCATATCCTGTCTGCATACCCTACATCTTTACCCCTGCAGGACTTCCCCTTTACTGTATTCACATCCATCTTTACACTACAGACACACATGTTCACTGCACATTACACTAACTATCTTGCACTCCATAACATATCTACAAACACACACATATTATCTGTATACACATCACACTACCCACATATTATTCACTGGATTTGGGGGTCTTGGGTTCATTGCCCTACTATTAGGCAATGGTCCTGCTCTTTTGTTGTGTGTCCAGTTCATTATGTATGCTTTATAGGTGAGAATATATATATGTGATATATAGGTTAAGCATTGGTCATGTATGTATGTTTGTATTATAGTTAGTAGAGATAAGTTGAGTTATACTTGATATAGGATATATGTTTGGATGTAGATATTGAGATACCTATATATGTATGTACTAGATGTGAGAGGCTATATGTTTATAAGTGATAGATGTATATATATGATATAGTACTATATGGTATCCTAGTCTATGGTTTAGTTTTGAGTTAGCCCTATAGAGTTGACCTAGACAGCATACAGACGCATCGTAGATTACATTTATCATCCCCTGTATACATCTTGACTTGTGTTGCTCTAACTAGGAGTCAGGTATCTCATCTCGGACAGTACATTTACTTCAGACATTCAGATACGAGGCGAGTACATTCTCTGATCATTTCATAACTTGCTTAGAATTATATTCCTGCTCTAGTTTACCTTATTTGATGCTGTCATGACATTATCACGGATTGGTACTATATGGATCCTTGCTTGAGATGTTATCCCCCTCGGGAGCATCGGATACATTGTGTCATGTGTTTTATGTGCATCGTGTATTCCTCGCTCTCATGTTATTCATGTTTCTCATGTGCATCGTGCTCGTTCATGCTCGCTCGTGTACTCTCATGTGCTCTTATGAATCGATCGTGTTTCCTATGTATCTCGTGTATAACCTATATTGTATGTGCACTCATTTATGAGTTTCATATGAATTTCATGTGCACCCGTTTATGGGCCCCCATGTGAACTTCATGTGCACTCTTGTATGAGCTCTCATGTATATTTCATGTGCACCCATTCATGGGTTTCATGTGAAAACCATGTATGTAACATAACTTGTTTGGATCCTTGTGTATTGATTGGGGTATGGGGGAGTATAAATAGTCATGTGAACAATTCCAAAGTAGTATAGCCATGTGCACCTCTTTAGTATAGTCATGTGCAAATCCAGCCGTTCACATGTCGACTTTGTACTCTAAATCACTAGTCACTGGTAGCTCTCTACTTATAGTAGATATTTCTATTACAGTTCTCTTCCTGTTTACATCATGTACTTTCTTTCAGTTTCATGTATCGTACTCTCTTGCATGTTTATATTCTCTAACCTGTTATGATCTGCGTGAGATGTATTGTGCTCGCTCCCGTCCTGACTGGACCTGTTGAAAATTTTACAGAGGATGATGAGGAACCCTGCACCCCTTACTTTGGAGCTTGTCTAGATGACACTCGCGACCTGGACCCCTGGGGAGGTTCAGGCAGCTGCTGAGGATGGCACCCTTGCATAGTGTAGTTAGCTTAGTCTGTTCTTCTTTTTATGTTAGCTGTTGTCTTTGTTTCAGAGTTGTATATTGTAGAGATGTTGAGATTGTTATTCATTTCTGTTGTACCTCAGTTGAGAATTTCTCTTATCTATCTTATCGTGCTACATTCTGCCTTAGATTGTGATTGAGTTGTACCTCTGTGTTGGGCTCCGTATGGAGAGTATTTCATGTTAGTTAGTTATAGTTCTTGACCTAGAACAGCATTCTACCGCCGACTCTGCAGCGTAGGCTGGGCGCTGTTACGTACTCGTACCCTCACGGTGGGTGCGGGTCGTGACAGAGTTGGCCTATAGTTGACTTTTGGTCAACTGGTCAACCCTGGTCAACTCTGGTCAACTCTAGGTCAACCCTAGGTCAAACTGGTCAAATGTTGACCAACAGTTGACTTTTGGTCAACTGGTCAACTCTGGTTTGGATTTGGTCAAATCTAGACAAAGTGTTGACTCACGGTTGACTTTTGGGTAAAAAGTCAACTCTGGGTCAACCGAGCCAAAATCGGCTCAAATATGACATTTGTGGGGTGTACCCAACATGCCACCCAAGTTTCAAGTCAATCCAACTACCCAAACTCCGATTCATTCTCAAACTCCTATTCTTCTGTCACGCCCCAGAACCAGAATACTGGAGAGCGGAGGAATGACTCAGCCAGCTACGTATTACGGGTAGAAGAATACCGTATAATACGATCAATGTTGTCTAACCAGACGAGGGGATGCATACTACATAAAAGTCTTTCTATGGTCACTTCACATCTATTGTCTCAATCATTCAAGCAAGAAACAGTAATAGAGAACATGTAAGATAAAGCAGTAAGGCGTCCCAAATGCTCAGTCAAAATGTTCTTGATATATGGCTTTACAAAACATAGCCATATGATGAAGCAAGTATACACAATTGTTATCAGCTGCAGTCAGACTTAGTTACAATTATGTAAAAGTAAGTACAAGATAATCCGACTAACATGTCGGTGCCAAACGGCTAAGTATAAAGTAAATGACAAAACGAGCGGTGAAGTAAGGAACCCACTCGAGTCCTCCTGCAATCATTCCTCTAGTATTGACCATCTTGGAGGTAGAAGTACGCTGAGTCCTCGAAAACCGGCTCTAAATTTGGCCATGCAAAACCAGAGAGGTTAGACCTCTAATAGCAAGTACCACAAGGAAGGACGATATGAAGGACTAAACCAGTAAGTAAGAGGATATAATAATTGATCCCTGCTTTCCACTAGGATTCACATAACATCAAGACACTTCGAACCAACCTCCCAACCAAACAAGGACAGAAGTTGGCCCGTCATGTCCTGACATTCTGATCATCCCAGTTAGGTAACAGAGTAGTGCAGTACACAAACAAATTATCTTGAACGGCCAATCAACTACTACGGCTTGCTAATGTGAGTTCCAAGTTATCCTATAATTATGCAATTAGGGATTCCTCAGTTCTCACTATGTGCGAGCAAGGCTAGTCTATCCAGTCAATCAATTGTGCCATGCATGAATTAGACGAGTCCTAACAGGACGCCCGTCATCAATATACAATATACAATAATAATATAAGCAGATACCGCTCCCTGCCCGTGTGGCAGATTTGCCGTATCTGTGGGAACCAGCCGGCCCGTCGGGTACTACTCGTCCCAAGGGGGCTGCTGTCACGCCCCGACCCGGAATCACCCGAATCATCGTCCTCGCAGGGGGCGTGATGCCGCATGAGCCTGGATTTACGCTCGTGCAAGGCAAGATGACAAGTTCTCAAATGGTTATCTTTTAAGTTGATATTCACAACGAAAGGAAAACAGAGTATACGAAACAAATCTCTTTATTGATATTCGAAATCAGATTACAAAGGCTTTCGATAGCCCAAACGGAATTTGCCAGATTGGCTACAACACTCAGGTTCTCTCTTGCCCACAAAGGATTTCACCGTTTCATACATCATGCCTTCTATATCTCGGCCGCATCAATCCAGTTGCATAGTCCGAGCGTCAATGCGATCGCACGCTTCAATGCGCTTCGGCATTCCAAGCCTCAACACGTTCAAGCAACGCTTCGCCGCGAGCAATCCATTCCCTGCACCCTGCATGAAGCTGGTGGGGGATCAGTACGTTCGTCCTCGCATGTACTGAAGCAAAGATCTTCTTTCCAAACCGACATTGTAATATTTATGTTGAATCATGCATCTTAGCTTATGATCTTGCTATGTTCTCCTTATGGTCAATTTCATGGCATCTTTGAAAGCGTAAAGCATGTTATCATAGCAAGCATGTTATCGAATTGAATAGACAAGCAAGCATTCTCGTGTTTGACTCGTGACGCAACTTAGCTTATCGACGCACCCGCCCTTGCAACCGACGCAAGGTGAATACGCCTATCTATTTTCCCTGTCATGTTATAAGTGCCCTCTATTCGGATCCATCCATGCAGGATATACGCATACCTTGCACTTCCAAACCCATCGCCCTTAACTATATGAAGGTCACTAGCTTGTCAAGCTAGAATAGACTTATATTCGAAACATAAGACGATGTTAACTCCGTGAGGTTGCTAACCAACATCAGAGGCCATCGAAATAATCGCAGCAAGTTGCTTAACACATTCACCATAAGGTCGCTACCCTGTCCGGTCGAAGTGGCGCCAACAATGCTCAAACGAATCCCTCCTAGGCCGAACGGTCCCAGCGCCCTGGCGCGCCGCATTCGAGGGAAACCCATGCACGGGCTTTTATATCTTTAAGTCCATTTGACCATTTGGCCATGCAACGAATCTTATATTTCATACAACCAAGCAAGTTCGCTTATCGCTATTTCAATTGGCACAACGCCCGAATGTCCTCAACGAACGCCCGTAGGCTGCGAACATTTCGAAGGGCACCATGCCGCATTACCATCTCGTATTTCTCCGTTAACTTTCTATGTTCTTACGTTTCATTCTTCGTTTCAATGTTTCAATGGCATCATGCCTCAACTCAATGCTCGTCAACCGAACGACCCGAAGGTCTCGAACACCTTTCGAGGTATTATGTCATATCCGACAGTTCCGCCACATTCATGCCACAACTGTATTCTTTCGCAATGAAGCCATCTTTTATTATCCCGTGCACGTAGGCACGTTCCGACCGTATTCCGATGTTCTATGACTTAGCATTCAATGTCCGTGGCTTGCGCGCTAGGGCGCTCGCCTATTGTCTTTCAATGTTCTAGCCGTTCTAACTCGTGCGCGAAGGCACGGTATGGTTCGTGCACTAAGGCACTCGCCGAGTACAGTTATCCCATGTTATTGCGGCTTGCGCACCGAGGCGCTCGCCTTAGCGATATCCAATGTTCCGTAGCGACTTGTGCATTTGATGCACGTTTCATTTCAATTGTACTAACTTAGTGTTCGACACACGTTATGATTTACTTTCGATCGGACCACGCCCGTGGCGTCGATAGGTTAACTTTTAGCATACAATGATATATTTAACTTATCGAATGAAGGAGTAAAAAGAAGTCAATCCTCCCACCTTGAGTCGATATGCCTTTGCCGTTTCGCCGAACCGATGCGGCTCGATTCCCTAACTTTGTTGCACGGCCACTCTCCTGACTTAGCCATTCGAGCACTTCGTGCTTGTTGAATTATACGTCCGATTTGCCTTAGCGTGCCCAAGTCTCAACCCGTCGCAAGGCGTCGATTTGGTTCCGCGGACCCCTTACTAAATATTGCCGAAGATCGACCTCTAATATTTTCGCGTCAAAGTATAACCTACACATGAAACCAACTAAAATCAATACTTCATCAATTCAGACTTGTGCCTTGGTCGATTCGATTTCTTAGAATCTTCGAGCCGATTCAACGCACTCATCCTTCGGGGCAACGCGGCGCTTCGCATCGATTCACTCGATGCATACTTCGGGACAAGGCAACTCTTCGCATCGACTTAGTTCGATGTGTTGCTCGGGACAACTTAACACTTGCATCGTTATTACTCGATGCGTTCCTCGGGTCGATACGTTTCTCGGGACAACGTAACTTTCGTATCGATTCGCATCGATATGCAATCGGGTCAACGGTACTCTTCGAGTCAACGACTCAGCATAATGCACCGTGCGGAGCGGGGCATTACAGAATATACCACTCAAAACAAGGTTCGTCCCGAACCGAAACCAATACTAAATTTCCAAGGGTTTCATTAGATCGTTCCACGATCTCGTCTCACTATCGTTTGGATCGTACAACTTAGTTTGGAATCATACACATATTTTAGGCGTCCCACCAATATACGCATTTCAGCCAAGCTTAGTTGTAAGATATCGGAACAACGCTAACATGTAACTTCTCATTCTCAATCACTTACTATCTCGTATTCTCGATCGGACTTGGCTCTATTACCTGTTCTCGCAATTCTAGCGCACATGCATATTGATACATACGCGATCCGTCAACAAAAGTCAAGGCACACGATACGATTCAAAAATCGCATTTCTCACTTTGTATGTTTTATCGGGACTATCAGTTCTACGCGTCGCGTCAAGCCGTCACGCCTCCGATCACAACGAGTCTCCGCAACGCCGTGCGTTCGGCGTCATTATCCAACGATTTCTGATGTTTCACTTCGCATCCTATCTCGACATGATTCTCTCTTGTTGACTTGCAAAAGCATCAACATTCAGGACTATGTCCGCTAGGTTACTTATATAGCCACCGTGCTCAAATCCTTTCGACGCAAGTTTAAATTGACATTGCACAAAGGCCACAATCTATCCGACACAAATTTACTTCGAGTCGACAATGTTCAAGGCAACGGCCGCCTTAGCACGAATGTCCTTATGACGCATCTTACATTCGATTTCCTAACGAGTAGGAATTCACTAGCCAAATTCCCAACTTATCTGTCTCGCAACATCGAATATGAGTTCGATTCACGCAAGCTCAATTGCAAGGTGAATCCGAATCTAATGACATGACTCGTAAGTCAGTTCCTTATTGTTCTCTCTCGTGTATAGCACGATCCTCGCAATCGCCTAGACTTATCGTCAACATGCATCACGTTAATTTGTTATCGATGCAATCCCATATGCGATATCGCATGGGTCATCTTACGATCTGCAGCATTCAATTTGATTCGGCGGTCAAGTCTTCTAGGGTCAGCTGCCCCGAAGCTACGTTCGATAATTGTGGATCATCACCGAAGGACAGTGTACTACGAACCATGCTATATCTTATTTCGGAGCCAAATCACGTTCCGACATAACCATTTCTATACGACTATCCAATCCGCACATAACCATTTCTATCGGCGCAACTGATGCGCAACTATCCTCCGAAGCAAGTCATGCACTACCGTCAATGATTCTACTATTCACGATGCATCTACTCGCATCGAGTTCGAGTCTATCTTATTCGCGGGTCGACACACGAGATGCTATACGCATCGAGCAATCGTCGATGACTTATAGTCTCGCCCTGATCAATCACAAAAATTACGATCAACCAAGTTCATTCATTCTCGTATCGTTACTTACAAAATTTCATAGCGCGAGGCACACTCTATTTTGTATTCTCACATCGTTTACGTTTTCTTACGTATCGATCTCGATACGCCGTATCCATTTCGATAACGTAAGGGTCAACTTTGAATCCGTCTCAACGTCAACTTAGTTCGCATCGCATACATCCAAGTTCGTAACAAACTTTTCCATACGCATCGACTCATTCTCTGATTTGCCGCATCCCGCTATACTTTGATCGCGTAACTGAGTTACCGATTATCCAACATCGAACCCTCAAGTCATACGATCTCGCCCTCTAAGTTTTGCGTGTTTTCAGTCGTACTCAAATGAGTTTGGCCGTAATGTAACCAACTATTTCTTAGGCACGATTACTCGCGTCAACCAACTTTCTTACCGAAGTCGCACATCGTGCGATCCGATTATATTTCGTCTCGCCCAACATTTCTATCGAAATCGCAAGTTATGTGATTCGATTCGCCTCACCTAACATTTCAATCGGGATCGTAAGTCATACGATTCGATTATAATTTGTATCGCCCAACATTTTCATCGAACTCGCAAGTCGTGCGGTTCGATTCCAACGTTTCGAGTTTTCTATCCCGTCGATCCGATCGTTGCCTCAAGGCATAATCGTTTCGCTAATTTTTGTCATTCGACCGACACATAAATTTTCATTCAACGTATCATTCCATGATACAAGCCCCGCCTTACCGTTCTAACCGATCGTCGAAGAACACTTGCATCAACATGCCATCGTACAAATTCTCAATCGAGTCTCGGTGCTATCCTGTCCGTTGCGGACAAACCTTCCGCAATTCTCACCACACGTCGATACAATTCATCGCATAAGTGGTATTGCATATACCATTCTGAATCGAGTCATTCATCGAACCGGTGGTATGCCATATACCACCCGGAAATCAAGTCATTTCCGTCGTAACGTACTCTTTACAAACCAACGATCTCTTCCGACTTACGATTTCCGCAGTGATCGTGCTTGATCACAACCGTAACTCTGATTAATCAAAATCTGACGCAACTCGGCCAATGCATTCATTTGCCAACACAGCTCGGCGCGCAACCGAACCGATTTCGTTTCTCGATTTATGACTTTCGTTTTCTTTCGTTGCATCTTGTGCAAAAATTTATTCTCGATATCTGTTGCACTTCGTGCATCGATTACTTTGATATGCATTGCACCACGTGCAATAATTTTACTTTCGACATGCGTTGCACCACGTGCAATATTTTACTTTCAATACGCATTGTACATCGTGCAACGATTTATTTCTGATATTTTTTCGCACCTCGTGCATCGATTTATTTTCGACATTCAAAGTCAATGCTCAAATCCGTTTAACACATTCGATATTGACTTATCGCTTTTTATCGTAACGTACATTCGAAATCGATATGTGAATCCGTTCGACACATTCCATATCAACTTTCATTTTCTTTTCAACGCATCATTTACAATCAACGCATGGCAATTGCTGCAGCAACATTCCACGACTATCATTGTATCGATGCAACCAACATTTCTCGTATCGTTCGTTGCAACCAACGAATATCTCGAATTACAATTCACGACGTGTTGCATCCGCGGCAACAAATCCTTGAATTCACATCTCGCAACTTGTTACACTTGCAGCAACAAACCTTTCCCGACTTTTCCAACGAACACCATGTAATTTCTAAACAACACGCGACAAAATTACATGGTTTGTATTAGACTTATTGTATGGAACATCCAGTGCGGCATCGAGTAGAGTCAAGAGTGATTTCGATTGGTGGTGGTCAACGTTTTGGAATTGAAATGAAGCAAGCGTCCAGAGGAAATTGAGCCTAGGGCTCTGATACCAATTTGTCACGCCCCGACCCGGAATCACCCGAATCATCGTCCTCGCAGGGGGCGTGATGCCGCACGAGCCTGGATTTGCGCTCGTGCAAGGCAAGATGACAAGTTCTCAAATGGTTATCTTTTAAGTTGATATTCACAACGAAAGGAAAACAGAGTATACGAAACAAATCTCTTTATTGATATTCGAAATCAGATTACAAAGGCTTTCGATAGCCCAAACGAAATTTGCCAGATTGGCTACAACACTCAGGTTCTCTCTTGCCCACAAAGGATTTTACCGTTCCATACATCATGCCTTCTATATCTCGGCCGCATCAATCCAGTTGCATAGTCCGAACGTCAATGCGATCGCACGCTTCAATGCGCTTCGGCATTCCAAGCCTCAACACGTTCAAGCAATGCTTTGCCGCAAGCAATCCATTCCCTGCACCCTGCATGAAGCTGGTGGGGGATCAGTACGTTCGTCCTCGCATGTACTGAAGCAAAGATCTTCTTTCCAAACCGACATTGTAATATTTATGTTGAATCATGCATCTTAGCTTATGATCTTGCTATGTTCTCCTTAGGGTCAATTTCATGGCATCTTTGAAAGCGTAAAGCATGTTATCATAGCAAGCATGTTATCGAATTGAATAGGCAAGCAAGCATTCTCGTGTTTGATTCGTGGCGCAACTTAGCTTATCGACGCACCCGCCCTTGCAACCGACGCAAGGTGAATACGCCTATCTGTTTTCCCTGTCATGTTATAAGTGCCCTCTATTCGGATCCATCCATGCAGGATATACGCATACCTTGCACTTCCAAACCCATCGCCCTTAACTATATGAAGGTCACTAGCTTGTCAAGCTAGAATAGACTTATATTCGAAACATAAGACGATGTTAACTCCGTGCGGTTGCTAACCAACATCAGAGGCCATCGAAATAATTGCAGCAAGTTGCTTAACACATTCACCATAAGGTCGCTACCCTGTCCGGTCGAAGTGGCGCCAACAATGCTCAAACGAATCCCTCCTAGGCCGAACGGTCCCAGCGCCCTGGCGCGCCGCGTTCGAGGGAAACCCATGCACGGGCTTTTATATCTTTAAGTCCATTTGACCATTTGGCCATGCAACGAATCTTATATTTCATACAACCAAGCAAGTTCGCTTATCGCTATTTCAATTGGCACAACGCCCGAATGTCCTCAACGAACGCCCGTAGGCCGCGAACATTTCGAAGGGCACCATACCGCATTACCATCTCGCATTTCTCCGTTAACTTTCTATGTTCTTACGTTTCATTCTTCGTTTCAATGTTTCAATGGCATCATGCCTCAACTCAATGCTCGTCAACCGAACGACCCGAAGGTCTCGAACACCTTTCGAGGCATTATGTCATATCCGACAGTTCTGCCACATTCATGCCACAACTGTATTCTTTCGCAACGAAGCCATCTTTTATTATCCCGTACACGTAGGCACGTTTCGACCGTATTTCGATGTTCTATGACTTAGCATTCAATGTCCGTGGCTTGCACGCTAGGGCGCTCGCCTATTGTCTTTCAATGTTCTAGCCGTTCTAACTCGTGCGCGAAGGCACGGTATGGTTCGTGCACTAAGGCACTCGCCGAGTACAGTTATCCCATGTTATTGCGGCTTGCGCACCGAGGCGCTCGCCTTAGCGATATCCAATGTTCCGTAGCGACTTGTGCATTTGATGCACGTTTCATTTCAATTGTACTAACTTAGTGTTCGACACACGTTATGATTTACTTCCGATCGGACCACGCCCGTGGCGTCGATAGGTTAACTTTCAGCATACAATGATATATTTGACTTATCGAATGAAGGAGTAAAAAGAAGTCAATCCTTCCACCTTGAGTCGATATGCCTTTACCGTTTCGCCGAGCCGATGCGGCTCGATTCCCTAACTTTGTTGCACGGCCACTCTCCTGACTTAGCCATTCGAGCACTTCGTGCTTGTTGAATTATACGTCCGATTTGCCTTAGCGTGCCCAAGTCTCAACCCGTCGCAAGGCGTCGATTTGGTTCCGCGGACCCCTTACTAAATATTGCCGAAGATCGACCTCTAATATTTTCGCGTCAAAGTATAACCTACACATGAAACCAACTAAAATCAATACTTCATCGATTCGGACTTGTGCCTTGGTCGATTCGATTTCTTAGAATCTTCGAGCCGATTCAACGCACTCATCCTTCGGGGCAACGCGGCGCTTCGCATCGATTCACTCGATGCATACTTCGGGACAAGGCAACTCTTCGCATCGACTTAGTTCGATGTGTTGCTCGGGACAACTTAACACTTGCATCGTTATTACTCGATGCGTTCCTCGGGTCGATACGTTTCTCGGGATAATGTAACTTTCGTATCGATTCGCATCGATACGCAATCAGGTCAACGGTACTCTTCGAGTCAACGACTCAGCATAATGTACCGTGCGGAGCGGGGCATTACAGCTGCCATGTAAGAACTCGGGAATCCATTCTCTCCATGCAATCATTATTTTATTTAACTTAATAGTCCCTACGTTGAGTGAAATTCTATGCCGTGGATCATGGTCATTCAAATGAGTACTTTCGTACGGGGTACGATATGCACAACCCTACAACGATACCAGTGCGGTTAGGTTGCAGGTCTTACATAGCGTAATGCAACAATCCAATCTAACCACGGTAATCACGCCTTGACCATAAAGTACACATGCTTCTTTTTGTAGAAAATAAATAAATACATAAATAAATAAATAGATTGAAGCCTGTATGTGCATGTATGTCAATATTCGGGATCAGCCAGTCGATTACAATAGTTCATAACATGAACGTATCTCATTCATTCATTTCAATAAGACGACTAGCCAGTCTCTTAGTTCCAACTAGGAACGCATGATCAATTTAGTCAAGATACCATCATTATCAATGGTGACAAGGCATGAAAGTCAATTAGCATTAAATGGGTCGAGTCTATAACTCTCAAGGTCAAGTTCCAGTCTTACTAGGTATCCATCAATCAATCAAGACACAGGGCACTAATACACAATCATTAACATGCTAAGATTATCAAGTTCATAAAAAGGCGTAAGGATATAATAGAAAAATTATCATGCTACCATTAAATGAATAAATTAGAGAACAAAATAAAAACACCAAAGTCAGGAAGTCACGCCAACAAGTCTATGCTAAGGTCAATAAGTCACGCAAGAAGTCTATGCTAAGACCAACAAGTCACGCAAGAATCGTGCGCGTAAAAAGGGGTACGCCAAGTCTAGCCTGAAGGAGTGAGCGTACAAAATGATACACGCTGGCAAGCGTGAGCGTGAAAGGAAATCTACGCACGCATAGCGTGAAGGGTAATAAGTAATTCACGCACAGCCTAGTGTGGCATGATAGAAAATTCATGCACGCAAGTACAGCGTGATCGTGAAAAGTCACGCACGCAAGCACGAAGACGTGAGCGTATAAAATAATACACGCACGCACAGAGTAAGCGTGATAAGAAATTTACGCACGCATACAAAGATGTGTGCGTAACTCAAAATTCACGCACACATGTAAAGACATGAGCGTGACTAAAATCCACGCAGACACGTGTAGACGTGTGCGTGACTAAAAATACACGCTGACACGTAAGAACGTGTGCGTGACTAAAAATACACGCTGACACGTAAGAACGTGTGCGTGACTAAAAATACACGCAGACACGTATAGACGTGTGCGTGACTAAAAATACACGCTGACACGTAAGAACGTGTGCGTGACTAAAAATACACGCAGACACGTATAGACGTGTGCGTGACTAAAAATACACGCTGACACGTAAGAACGTGTGCGTGACTAGGCTGATGTTTTACGCGAGCACGTAAGAACGTGTGCGTGCAACATCTCCCGAACCCCAAGTCCTATGGAGCCTTCGTTCCAGTGCCAGAAATACACGCTAAGTTGGTGGACCAAAACCCATGAACAGCCGAAAATGCACAACTTAGATCTAGAGAAAACAAGCCACAGAAATCCAAAATGCCAAGCACTAAACTCTCTCAGGATCATGAGAGGAAGAATAATGAACCATAAAAATGGTTCTCCAAGCAAGAAGCAAGATTGCACTTGCCTACTGCTGCTGCTGGTAGGTGGAGAAGTGGTGTGGAAGAAGAAGAAGAAGTAATGGTGAGAATGAGTAATGAAGAGAGAGAGAAGGAGATGTGGCTTTAAATAGCAAGGGGGTGGTAGGTGGGAGCTATTGGGCCGGGTTTAAGGGGGGCTCATCCAAGGCCAACCCGAAAGTAAGGCAAAGAGGCAAAAAGCAGAAAATTAATTACAGAAAATAAAATGCAAATAATAAATGCAGAAATAAAAATTGTAGGAATAAAATTACAAGAAATTAATAAACATAAAAATTAAAGAGCAGCTAATTAATTAACATAAAAATTTAAAGAGCAGATAATTAATTAATATGAAACTAAAGGAATTTAAATACAGGATAATACATGATAAATACTAAATAAATACACATGAGTTGTATATGTATAAAAATACGCATTCTGGGAACGGGGAGTGACATCTTCTCCTCATTCTCCTTCCCATTCTCCTCCTCATTCTCCTTCCCATTCTCCTCCTCATTCTCCTTCCCATTCTCCTTCCCATTCTCCTCCTCATTCTCCTTCCCATTCTCCTCCTCATTCTCCTTCCTATTCTCCTCCTCATTCTCCTTCCCATTCTCCTTCCGATTCTCCTCCTCATTCTCTGTCACGCCCCGCTCCCGTAGGAGCGATCGTCCTCGCTAAGGCGTGATGCCGCACGAGCCTAGATTGCGCTCGTGCAAGGCGGGTTCCATAACGGCCGATTTCAGCGGCTGCGACGGGGTCGTCGCACAGAAGTCCCGAGCAGAGACATTGAATAATAGCAGCGGAATTTGAAGCAAACACATGAACACAAGTCATTCAAAGGAAACTCTTTTATTGATACTGAATACAAGGTTACATTTGTGGGCGCAAGGCCAAGATTACAATTCTCTCAAGCTCACTCAAGCTCACTCTCCTCACATTTACAAGTTCACTCTGCTCTCTTTCATCTCTCAATACAAATGCTCGATCCAGCGGAAGCTTCGGAAGGCGATGTCCATACATTATGTCCCGTATAAGTCTTTTCTCCATGCGGCCGCACGCTTCGAGTCGCCAAGGAACTTCGTGCCTCGACGCATCCAAGCGAGCTCCGCGCCACGAGCTTCTACCTGTGCCTGCACATGGAAACTATGTGGGTGTCAGTACCACTGTACTGGTGGAATGAGCTCCTCGCCCACCCATACAAAACCCGCACGTTTTATTTTACTTTGTGCAACATAGTCCCTTTTTATCCATTGTCTTTCTAGTCTTGCCTTAGGATCAGTTTTAGGACCGACGCCTTGGTTATTTTGTGTCTATAGACCATCCCGTGCTTGCACAACAATGTCGACTCATACCTTGCCTCAAGACCCTTCTCGTGCCAACAACGTTAACCTATCGAGTCGTGTTTGCCTTACGGCTTAAATCAGAGACGCAACTACGCGATGAAGCTCCCTTTTCTGTGTGACCGTGCTACAAACCCTTGCTGAGGCCGTGCCTCGCAATTCAGTAAGACTTAACCATATCGCCGCCTCGCGGCCCTACCGCCTAGCGGCCCTTGCTAATTTGACCACCAACTGACCCAAATCAAGACTGGTGAATCTTAGTGTCGCTCCTACAACTTTGCCTTGCGGCGGTTTCTTTTTCAACTCAAACAACTCAACCAACTCAAGCTACTTATATGCCGACAACTAAAGACTTGATGCCACATCCCGTGCCGAAGCACGACGCCTATGTTGAAACCCAATCTTAGGCCCAAACTTTATGTTCTAACTGTACACTCTTTCTATTCAACTCAATCCAAAGGCATGCACGCGGTTAGCCGCTATTTGCCGACATCTATATGAACTTGGCCACCAGCATCACAAGCTGTACCTTGACGTATAGTTTTGTTAATCGGGATCCTTTCGACGCAAGTAGCTAGCCCCGTCGCAAGTCCCCGCTTAACCTGTGCCAAAACCTTACGCACGACTATACCCTGTTCCCTCCTAGGCCGAGTCGGCCCCCATGGCCCAGGGGTTACCGCTCGAGGGTTCATCGCCCTTGTCGACAAGTTGTCAAATGACCATGCAAGACTCGATACAAACTGACGTCTCACACAGTCATTCCTTTACCAAAACCAAGACTTCTATCCTTGAGACCCCTCGACGACCCACGGTCGCGAGCATTCCTTTCCTTGAGACCCCTCGACGACCCACGGTCGCGAGCATTCTTTCCTTGAGACCCTATCATTTGGTTCAACTCGTAAATGCCTATTTGATATCCCTTTCTTAAAACTCACCTTGAATCATAGTCCTTGCCTTAGACACTAAGCCCGTGCATCGTGCCTTAAGCCAATCGTGCTCTACGTGATACTCCTGCCCAAGTCGACGGGCCTTGAGATCGCAGGACTACTTAACTTGACAACCGCAGAATGGACGGGACAGCACTTGGAACGACTTAGGTCGACCGGCATAACTTTGCCTAACTTACTCAAGCCTACGACTTAACCCGAGGGACGAGCAAAGGCTATGCCAAGCCTTGCTCAATGGGACCGTGCACGCTTTATCAAGCGTTTATGTGGGCGACGCCTATGACTTAGGCTAACTCTTAGCTTTTGCACCGAAGACCAACATTCCTTCTCCCAAGCCATGGGACGAAGGACCGAGTGTCATTTTCAAAGCACGCCGTGCACCAACTCTATGCCGACCGTTGGACCTTTTTCCATGTTCTAACTCATTTCGACCCGTCGGGATTATTCCCTTTAGCTATGTGGATTCATCTCTTTTATTATTAAGCCTACTTGTGCAAGTTGAAAACATGCGTATTATTATGTGAAGGCAAAGATGAGGCAAGTTCACCGAAACTACCCCACCTGAGCGAGCGATCGCCTTGACCGAGATGTCTTCGAGTCGCCGTTGCAAGGCTAATGCCGAACGCCGTCGGCGTTCCTGTTCCTCCGATTGACTGAGCGGGACGGGGCACTACATCATACACCACTCAGAAAAAGTTTCGTCCTCGAAACTAACTGAGTACACTTATCGACTTTGTCACTTTACTCAACATTCAAGACTCTCGCACACAATTCTCCTATGTCTTTCCCAAATCCGAGCCACGCTCGTGCTACCCATAATCCATTCTTCAAAACTTACGATCTCAAAATCCTCGACACTTTCCTGTTCCTCCAGTCTCACTTGATTCAACATATCACTTAGTATGGATCGTGCACATATCTTAGGCGTCCCCAAAATACATGCATTTCAACCAAGCCTCGTGATAGCGAATCCCGCCATCACCACTCGAGTCGGATCGTGCACGCATTCAAGCGTCCTTGATATACATACATGTCAACCGAGCCTCATGAGTGGTGCCTTCACCATTCCTATCGCTCCGCACCGGAACATCTGCCTAACTGCTAGGCTATGTCTTTTCGTCAGTATTGGAATCATAGTTCCCAAACAACGATATCAACACTGACCCCATCCTAAGGTCAAACCAAGTTGATAGTACGGGGTTTTCTACCCAAGCTCGCATCACTCCGATTTCTAAACATCGAGCATAGATCGCCTACACATATCCCAATATTTTGTCGCACGGGGTCCGAGTCATTCAGCAAAGCCATCCTACGATAACTCATGTTCAACCAATACTCGACATGAACACATTGCTCTTTCATCAAGCCATTTCGTATAGTCTATCCCTTCAAACACGTTCGGTATAATCCACCTATCAATCCTTCTCAATTCAAGCACGCTACGACACAACACATTGCTAAACCATAATTCACATTCCACACTCCCAAGTCATTTATCCCAATCCACGAAATCGATCACAAGCTCATCTGACTTAACAATACGTTGCGCCCCGATCTCACGCGAGTCAGATTATCTACGGTGGGCATGAATCACCATGCACGCTCCCGCGAGATAATTATCCTCATCGGGACATAACTCTTGTTTTGCGTCTAGACTAATTCATTCTCGATGTGCAGATTGGACCTACTCAATCCTCAAGTTTCATTCATTCATCAATCGTAAGTCCTACGAATCCTCAAGTTCACCTTCGCATCAAGCCAACAAGTCGGGACAATCAAAGTTGCCGCGTCCTGACTTTTCCGAGTTCGATCATTCCCGCGACATGAATCACCATGTCAGCGCTCACGTGGAACAATCGCCCCAAATCCGACGCAACGCATGTGCGAGGCTGGAGTTGCGCTCGCGCAAGACAAGATCGTCGACGTTGTGGCTATCAACGTAACCATCAAGACACGATCATTTTAACCCAACATTCACCTCGATCAAAATCCTAAGTATCGTATCCATCCGAACAATAACACTTGCACGATCATCATTCGCCGAGCTAGAGTACCCCCGAGTTATCGCATATCGATCTTTGATACGCCTCAATACCATCAACGACATGCGTAACCTGACGATCTTCCTTTGCAACCAATTCTGAGTCGTGCGAATGGTGCCATCGTCCGACTGGATACTTTCCTCGACATTCAAATTCAAGTTCGATCATTATCCCTCGATTCATTCACAACATCCATTTCCTCAAACCAAACTCGCACATCGTTCATCCGTCCATCTTAAGTCATCGACCAACGTATTTCCTCAATTTGTATCATTCCTTTGCTAACTCAATCATCGAGCAACATTCAATCCAATCCTTAGAGTCATTCACGTAACTTCAAAATCAAAACTTTCATGCATGCTATCTACCTGTCGTGCTAACTTTTCGTATACGATCCGTATCAATTTCCTCGATTAAGTCATCCATTCGTACACCCTAACTTTCTTCGATTCGATTTCACCTACTCAATCATTCTCGCGTTTTATACTTGCGTAATCCTCAATCCCGTGCACGTTCCGTGCGCATCAATTCTAGATTGTTCGAATCCACTCATCAAACTTCAAGACTAAGACTTATTCATTGATACTCAATCTATGGCTTTACATAATGCGACGCTTGCTGATAGACTCATCGACACCCTCGAATCCTCGATCGATCGACATCCCTGAGGCTATCGCATACACCACTCAGAGATGAAGTCATTCAACAAATCCTTAACATATCCGTTCGAATCAAAATCGACTTCCTTGAATCCCGTTCGACCCATTCCTCTATTTCCAAGCACGCTCACCTATATCGCATCGACGATACCGTCGCTCGATAGCACCCCTATCGACAGTCATCCCACTTACTCAACCAAGTCCAACCCATCCTTGTTTGAAACATTATGAATCCCGCACTCGACTTTGCTAAGGTCGACACAATCCTTGGTGTATATGCCCAGCCCGACTTAGCCAACCGTGCTTACGCGAACCATCCTTTTTGTTTTGTTGAAAACTGTTCACCTACGTTTTGCAAAATAGATAGACTTATTGTATGGACATCCCGTGGGACATTTGAGAGAGAGCGCGCCAACGACATCAATATACAGAAGTAACATTCAGAGTTCGCGGAACAACGAGTTAAAGAATTCAATCGATAGTCCAAGGACGTAAAGCCGTGCTCTGATACCATTATGTCACGCCCCGCTCCCGTAGGAGCGATCGTCCTCGCTAAGGCGTGATGCCGCACGAGCCTAGATTGCGCTCGTGCAAGGCGGGTTCCATAACGGCCGATTTCAGCGGCTGCGACGGGGTCGTCGCACAGAAGTCCCGAGCAGAGACATTGAATAATAGCAGCGGAATTTGAAGCAAACACATGAACACAAGTCATTCAAAGGAAACTCTTTTATTGATACTGAATACAAGGTTACATTTGTGGGCGCAAGGCCAAGATTACAATTCTCTCAAGCTCACTCAAGCTCACTCTCCTCACATTTACAAGTTCACTCTGCTCTCTTTCATCTCTCAATACAAATGCTCGATCCAGCGGAAGCTTCGGAAGGCGATGTCCATACATTATGTCCCGTATAAGTCTTTTCTCCATGCGGCCGCACGCTTCGAGTCGCCAAGGAACTTCGTGCCTCGACGCATCCAAGCGAGCTCCGCGCCACGAGCTTCTACCTGTGCCTGCACATGGAAACTATGTGGGTGTCAGTACCACTGTACTGGTGGAATGAGCTCCTCGCCCACCCATACAAAACCCGCACGTTTTATTTTACTTTGTGCAACATAGTCCCTTTTTATCCATTGTCTTTCTAGTCTTGCCTTAGGATCAGTTTTAGGACCGACGCCTTGGTTATTTTGTGTCTATAGACCATCCCGTGCTTGCACAACAATGTCGACTCATACCTTGCCTCAAGACCCTTCTCGTGCCAACAACGTTAACCTATCGAGTCGTGTTTGCCTTACGGCTTAAATCAGAGACGCAACTACGCGATGAAGCTCCCTTTTCTGTGTGACCGTGCTACAAACCCTTGCTGAGGCCGTGCCTCGCAATTCAGTAAGACTTAACCATATCGCCGCCTCGCGGCCCTACCGCCTAGCGGCCCTTGCTAATTTGACCACCAACTGACCCAAATCAAGACTGGTGAATCTTAGTGTCGCTCCTACAACTTTGCCTTGCGGCGGTTTCTTTTTCAACTCAAACAACTCAACCAACTCAAGCTACTTATATGCCGACAACTAAAGACTTGATGCCACATCCCGTGCCGAAGCACGACGCCTATGTTGAAACCCAATCTTAGGCCCAAACTTTATGTTCTAACTGTACACTCTTTCTATTCAACTCAATCCAAAGGCATGCACGCGGTTAGCCGCTATTTGCCGACATCTATATGAACTTGGCCACCAGCATCACAAGCTGTACCTTGACGTATAGTTTTGTTAATCGGGATCCTTTCGACGCAAGTAGCTAGCCCCGTCGCAAGTCCCCGCTTAACCTGTGCCAAAACCTTACGCACGACTATACCCTGTTCCCTCCTAGGCCGAGTCGGCCCCCATGGCCCAGGGGTTACCGCTCGAGGGTTCATCGCCCTTGTCGACAAGTTGTCAAATGACCATGCAAGACTCGATACAAACTGACGTCTCACACAGTCATTCCTTTACCAAAACCAAGACTTCTATCCTTGAGACCCCTCGACGACCCACGGTCGCGAGCATTCCTTTCCTTGAGACCCCTCGACGACCCACGGTCGCGAGCATTCTTTCCTTGAGACCCTATCATTTGGTTCAACTCGTAAATGCCTATTTGATATCCCTTTCTTAAAACTCACCTTGAATCATAGTCCTTGCCTTAGACACTAAGCCCGTGCATCGTGCCTTAAGCCAATCGTGCTCTACGTGATACTCCTGCCCAAGTCGACGGGCCTTGAGATCGCAGGACTACTTAACTTGACAACCGCAGAATGGACGGGACAGCACTTGGAACGACTTAGGTCGACCGGCATAACTTTGCCTAACTTACTCAAGCCTACGACTTAACCCGAGGGACGAGCAAAGGCTATGCCAAGCCTTGCTCAATGGGACCGTGCACGCTTTATCAAGCGTTTATGTGGGCGACGCCTATGACTTAGGCTAACTCTTAGCTTTTGCACCGAAGACCAACATTCCTTCTCCCAAGCCATGGGACGAAGGACCGAGTGTCATTTTCAAAGCACGCCGTGCACCAACTCTATGCCGACCGTTGGACCTTTTTCCATGTTCTAACTCATTTCGACCCGTCGGGATTATTCCCTTTAGCTATGTGGATTCATCTCTTTTATTATTAAGCCTACTTGTGCAAGTTGAAAACATGCGTATTATTATGTGAAGGCAAAGATGAGGCAAGTTCACCGAAACTACCCCACCTGAGCGAGCGATCGCCTTGACCGAGATGTCTTCGAGTCGCCGTTGCAAGGCTAATGCCGAACGCCGTCGGCGTTCCTGTTCCTCCGATTGACTGAGCGGGACGGGGCACTACATTCTCCTCCTCATTCTTCTTCCTATTCTCCTCCTCATTCTCCTTTCCATTCTCCTTCCTATTCTCCTCCTCATTCTCCTCCTCATTCTCCTTCCTATTCTCCTCCTCATTCTCCTCCTCATTCTCCTTCCCATTCTCCTCCTCATTCTCCTCCTCATTCTCCTTCCTATTCTCCTCCTCATTCTCCTTCTCATTCTCCTTCCTATTCTCCTCCTCATTCTCCTCCTCATTCTCCTTCCTATATACAAATACACACACACACACACACACACACACACACACACACACACACACACACACACACACACATATATATATATATATATATATATATATATATATATATATATATATATATATATATATATATATATATATATATATATATATATGGACACTCACACACACACACACATACTTACAGACAAATACACACACATATACACATGTATATATATATATATATATATATATATATATATATATATATATATATATATATATATATATATATATATGTGTGTGTGTGTGTGTGTGAGTGTCCATATATATATATATATATATATATATATATATATATATATATATATATATATATATATATATATATATATATATATCATTCAAAGGAGGGTAAACCATAATAAATCCCTAAACTAGAATTTAAGGAAACCTACAAAGGCTAGGGTCAACTTGTAGAGAATGGTCTCCCCTATAATTAATGTGAAGGAATGATGCAAAATGAGGAATTAAATGAGAGTTAATGACATACCTAAATTGTAGATTTGAAGAGGAAGAAGAAGTTGGAAAGGAATGAATGAAGAGAGAGAGAGTGATAACTTAGTGAAGAAGAAAGGAGAGGTGGAGGGGGTGGACTATGTGGCCGGCCATGGAGCATGGGTAGGGGCACTTGAAATTACAAGTTTGCCCCTCCCTAAGCCTAATGCAAAAATTAATCAAAAATGGGTTTTGGAAATTGCTAAAATTAATTAAAAATCATAATTAAACTTAATTACTCATGGGGGACTAGTCCAAACTCCTAAACCTAAAAGTTTAGTATGGTGGACCATGGTTAAATAATATGCTAATTACGGCTCAAGTCGAAATTCCCCGGAGTCCCGAATCAACTCGGAATGCGATGAAATTAGAACCCGACTCCTATAATAATTAAATATTAATATTCATGAAATAAAATTCTCAAAAATATTATAAAATGGAAAATTACCATTTTACCCCTAACTGGGAAAAGTGAGGGTGACATGGCACCCAAGGGATCTCTTCCCAAAATCCTAGTTTCCTTCTCATATTCTTCTTGTAATATTTATTCCCAAAATCTGAGTACAAATTATCATGATAGAAAACATGCAATGTAATATTTATTTCAATTATTTGTAACCAATTTCATGATCGAAGTAAACCCTAACAACATTCGGCCAAGTCGACTTTAGGACTGTCATAGTTTCTGGCAGTCCTAAATACTGATAGGGATGCCACAAGACTGCCATAATTTGTGGCAGCCCTGATGTACAGCAAGTACATTCCAGGACTGCTATAATTTCTGGCGGTCCTAGAAGTATTGAGCATTGCCAGAAATTATGTCAGTCCTAATGTACAGCAAGTGCATTTCAAGACTGCCACAATTTCTGGCCGCCTTAGAAGTATTGAGGACTGCCATAAATTGTATCAGTCCTGAAATAGATTTAAAATTTTGAGTTTTTTAAATAGATAGATTTTAAATAAAGAGATAAATTTTGAGTTTTTTTAAAATAGTTTTTAAATTGAGAAACTATCTCTAAAATAGGACGGCCAAAATTAGATTTATCTATAAGATAAATTTAAAATTGATAGATTTATCTATGAAGATTTATTAATGAAGAAAATTGAGAGATTTATCTATAAGATAGATTTAAAATTTAGAATTTTTTTAAACCGAGTAGATAATTGAGATACTCTAAAATAGATTTAAAATTGAGAGACTTATCTCTAAATAGGTTTATTTTGAAATGAACAAAATTGAGAGACTTATCTCTAAAATATATTTATACCTAAAATAAAAAAAAATTTGGACGGTCAGGACTGCCAAATTTTTTGGCAATCCTATCCACTACCAGGACTGCTAGAAATTTGGACAGTCCTAAAATGGACTTGCTGTCCAGCAAGTCCATTTTAGAGTTGTCCAAATTTTTGGCAGTCCTATAATTATTTTGGACTGCCAGAAATTGTGGCAGTCCTAAAGTCGACTTGGTCGATCTTAGGACTGCCAAAATAGGATTTTGTCGGTCGAGGAGTTAACCGAGACTGCTTCACAAAGAATATCGTGTTCACCCACTAAAGGGTTTGTACATTGTTTGTTCACCCACCAATATTAGGGTTTGTACATTATTTGTGATGAGCCTTTGAGTGCTATTAAAATTGGGAATTAGAAGGAAACTAGGGTTTTGATGGAGATGGTGATGATGAAAATGGCGGAGAAGAAGAAAATGAGAAGAAAACTCATTCCACATTCTTGTTCTTGTTCTTGTTCTTCTTGTTCTTTTTATTATTCTTCTTTTTGGATGTGTTGAAGAAGGAGACAAGGGAAAAAAATAAAAAATTGACTTATATACCTAGAGTTGGGTTAGTCCTGAGTAATTTTTTTAATGTCAAACTTGTAAATAAATCAAAGTTGTATTTGAGCTAGCCCTGAGTAAACTTTGACGTGCCCTTATAAATAACCATAATTAATTAGGAAAAATCTGTTCGAGATATCTCGGATATCATCCTAACAAATCGGTTGACATTCTTTCAATATTTTTACTTGGTTTTGGTTGTTGGAGTTAACTCCAAATATTGAAATGTAACTTGAAGAATCTAGTTAATTACCTTGAGGTAATGGCTTTATCTCTTTGTAACAACTTCTGATGTCTATGTAAGAGCATCCACAGTATGAGAGATTGCAAGTGCTATATTTTAATTTTAGTCTGGGAGAGATTGCAAGTGCTACATTTTAATTTTAGTCAAATTTTGTACACTTGAAGGCTGCAATTGACACTTGTTCATACTTGAAAATTATTAAAAGCTAAAAGACACTCCAGATTTGGAGCGTGTGGTAGCTCCTCTACATTAATTTACAGGCCCACAAATATTAACTATTTTTACCAAACAAGGAAAAAAATTAAAAGAAAAAAGTGGGAGGAAAAATCTTGCCAAACATGGAAGAAAAATAAAATGTAAAAAGAGAGAGGAGGTTAATTTGGAGTACTTGTTTGGAGTGTACCATTGTGTGCCAATATCAAGGCGACACTCATTTTTTTTTACATAATTTTTAATTATTTAGAGTATGTGTTTGAAGTGTCCCCACTGTGAATGCTTTAAAACTATGCAACTTTATTTTGCTACATTCATAATCACTCTTGAAAGAAAGAGAGAGGAAGAGAGAAATGACTCATTGTGAAAGCTTTGTAGGTGGTGGAACTTAGAAGAAAGCTAAGGCGCATGTAGGGGTGCAACTTGGACGGGTTGGGTCGGGTTTGAGCTCAACTCGAGTCCAACCCCAATGAATCATGAGCCTATCCGAGCCCAAGTCCAATTTGACATCGGGTTCAACATATGAAACCCAAGATCGAACTCGGAGGAAACTTGGGTTTGGTCAGGTCCATCGGATTTATCGGACTCTGATATTATAGTTAAAATATTTTTAAAATATTAATATTAAACGCATAGTCAAATGGCAATCAAGTACCAATCATTACAAAATACAAACTAAAATAAGATATAGGAGGAGTTGAAGAGTTAAAACAGAAAATGTGTTATAACTATAAAATCTTTAATGAAATAAGCTAAAAGATAAGAAGTTTGAAAAAAAATAAATAAATGGAGAAAGTTTCCGCGAGAGATACATGTGGAAATTGGCATGCTTGCGAAAATAAAGTTTACTTGGGTTATTTTTTGTTTAGTTTGATTTGATTTATTTTAGATTAGTTTGGTTTGACTTGTTATGATCTATTAGTTAATTTGTTATTAACTAGAATTGATAACAAAATTTATTAGTTAATATTTATTATTAATATTACATTTTTTTCATATCACTACAAGATTATATATAAGTATTAAAATAATAAAAATTATGATTTTAATATATTATATCAAAAACAATATATAATATATTAAAAATTAGATATAAATTTAAGTTATATTAAAATATTAAATATAATTTAAATATAATTTTTTTATGATTTCTCATAAATATATATATATTTTAAATTTTGAATTTGTGTTTAATTAGATAACATCATGTAATTAGTTTAAATATAAATTATATTTTGAAATTTATTATTGATAATTTGGATAGTAATATATTCAAAATTTAAATTATATCTAAACTAACTACATGATATTATCTAATTAAACACATATTAATTTTTTTTGAAATATATCTACGAGAAATCATAATTAAAAGCTACTAAAATTATATTTAAAATATTTTAATATTATTTATATTTCTATGTAATTTTTAGTATATCATATATTGTTTTCGATAAATATATTAGAATCATAATTTTTAATACTTTAATATAATTTAAATTTAAATTTAATCTTTTAGTGATATAAAAAAGAATAATATAAATAATAAATAAACTAATATATTTTGCTACCAATCCATATTAGTATAGGTAACAACAAATTAAGTAATAGCTTAAACCAAACAAAAAAAATTAAATTAAAAAGTTAAATCAAATTAAAACTAAAACAAATCAAACCAAACCAAAATGACTCACGCAAACTTTATTTCCAGCATAAATTAACCACGCCCAATTTCCACGAGTACCTATGCGGAAAGTTTCTCTTTGCTTTCAAATTCCTTATCTTTTAGCCTATATTATTAAAGATTTTACTGTTATAACAAATTTTCTGTATTTAAAAAGTATTATATATATATATATATATATATATATATATATATATATATATATATATATATATATATATATATATATATATATATATATATAGGGCTCATGTGGGCGACGACGAGTGATTCACCTGATCTCGAGATCGCTTGATCTTGGGACCCTGGACAGGAAGACGAAGGAGGGGGGGCCCGGGTTATCGATGGCGGCCCAACCATGGGCGGTGGTTGGACGACGGTCAGCCGGCGACGGCTACCAGGTAAACAAGGAAATGAGGGGGAACCTCGACCGATTGGGAGGGAGGGACGAAGACTTGCTTATAGACCGGTAACCGCACCCATGGTCGCGGGGAGGATGCCGACGAGGCGTCAAGATACGAGTAGGACAGGCGGTTCTCAGGTGCAAACGGCGACGGACAAAGGGACCGGTAGACACCCAAAGGCGGGTGACAAAGCCGGAAACCATCAATTGGCGGGGATGAGCGGACCAGAGGAGGGATCCCGACGTCTGTCGAGCACGGAGAAGGGGAAGAGCCCTATGACGGAAGGACCAGCCCTTAGCAAATCTTATGCTAAGTTATGCCGACAAGGAACGCGCACCCAGGGATATCAAATGCAATACGTGGCGCCCAAACGCGTAGGAGATCGATTGTCACTTCCCGTTCCCAGAATACGTATTTATTTAATAGTTACCATGTATTATTCTGTATTTAAATTTTTGTAAATTTATGTTAGTTAATTAATCTGCTCTTTAAATTTTCATGTTAATTTATTTCCTGCAATTTTATTTCTGCACTTTATTTCCTGCTTTTATTCCTGCATTTATTTTCTGCTTTTACCTCTTTGCTTTGCTTGCGGGTTGGCCTTGGATGAACCCATTGGACCCGGCCCAATACTCCCACCTACCACCACCCCTTTATTTAAAGCCCAAAACCATTTCTCTCTCTTCATTACTTCTTTCCATTTCACTTCTTCTTCCTCATAACTCTCCCACCAACCTAGAAGAGATAGGCAAGTGCCAACTTGCTTCTTGATGGATCCCCATTTTTATTGTTCCATCATCTTCCTCATTTGATTCTAAGTCTCTTTAGTACTTAGCATTTTCAATTTCCATGGCTTATTTGTTGTAGATCTAAGTTTGATACATTTTCGGATTTCTTAGGTTTTGATCTAGTAAACCTTGTTATCTTCAAGTTTCGATGGTTCCATATTGTAGAGAATTTCGTTCTACCAAATTTTGACCTATGGAAGTCCATATTTGGGCTTGGGATGAAGGATTTATGAAGCTTGGAAGCAATGGCTTCCATGGTTCCCATGGTTCTGTTCTCAGAAAATTCGGAGAAGAAGAACAGTCCCAGCCGCATGAAATCTTCAGGCGCATGGAAATCTTTATTCCCACAGCCGCATCAAATCTTCATTCCTCAGCGCATGGAAATCTTTATTTCCACAGCCGCATCAAATCTTCATTCCTCAGCGCATGGAATCTTTATTCCCACAGCGCATCAAATCATCACTTCCCACAGCCAAGGCGCATGAGTTATTTATTTCCCAATCACTTCCCACAGCCAAGGCGCATGAGTTATTTATTTCCCAATCACTTCCCACAGCGAAGGCACATGATTTATTTATTTCCCAATCACTTCCCACAGCCAAGGCGAATGATTTATTTATTTCCCAATCACTTCTCACAGCCAAGGCGCATGAATTTATTTATTTCCCAATCACTTTCCACAGCCAAGGCGCATGAGTTTATTTATTTCTCAATCATTTCCCTCAGGCGCATGATATTTATTTCCACAGCGCATGAGATTATTTATTTCCCAATCTCATTTCTCAGGCGCATGAGATTATTTATTTCCCAATCTCATTCCTCAGGCGCATGGATTATTTATTTCTCAATCTTATTCCACGGCGCATGATATTTATTTTCCACAATCTCATTCCTCAGGCGCATGGATTATTTATTTCTCAATCTTATTCCACAGCGCATGATATTTATTTTCCACAATCTCATTCCTCAGGCGCATGAGATTATTTATTTTCCAATCTCATTCCTCAGGCACATGGATTATTTATTTCCCAATCTTATTTCACAGCGCATGAGTTTAATTATTTCCCAATCATTTCCCTCAGGCGCATGATATTATTTATTCTCCAATCATTTTCCACAGTGCATGAGATTTATTTATTCCCCAATCATTTTCCACACTGCATGAGATTTATTTATTCCCCAATCATTTCCCACAGCGCATGAGATTCTTTATTTCCCAAGCATTATTTATTTCCCAATGTTTATTTTCCGAATTTGGCATTAATTAACATTGATTGTTATCTTGATTAATTATTGATCATGCGTTCCTAGATGGAACTAAGAGACTGGCTAGTCGTCTTATTGAAATGAATGAATGAGACACGTTCATATTAAGTATGAACTACTATAATCGATTGGCCGATTCCCGAATCTTAACATACAGGCATACATGCAGGCTTCAATTTATTTATTTATTTATTTTACTATAAAAGAAACATGTGTACTTTATGGTCAAGGCATGATTGTTCCGTGGTTAGTTTGGATTGTTGCATTACGCTATGTAAGACCTACAACCTAACCGCACGGGTATCGTTGTAGAGCTGGGCATATCGTACTTTGTACGGAAGTACTCATTCTGAATGACCATGACCCACGGCATGGGATTTCACTTAACGTAGAGGCTACTAAGTTAAATAAAATAATGATTGCATGGAGAGAATGGATTCCCGAGTTCTTACATGGCAGCCCTCTTTGGGACTATTAGTGCCCAACAGGCCGGCTGGTTCCCACAGATACTGCAAACCTGTCACACGGGCATGGAGCGGTATCTGGTTATACTATTTATTGTATATTGTATATTGATGACGGGCGTCCCGCTGGGACTCGTCTAATTCATGATTGGCGCAATTGATTGATTGGATAGACTAGCCTTGTTTGTCCATAGTAAGAACTGAGAAATCCTTATTGCATAATTCCAGGATAACTTGGGACTCACAGTAGTAAGCCGTAGGAGTTGGATGGCCGTTTAAGTTGATTTGTTTGTGTACTGTACCTACTCTGTTAACTAACTGAGATGATCAGAGCATCATGACATGACGGGCCAACTTCTGTCCTTGTTTGGTTGGGAGGTTGGTTCGAAGTGTCGTAATGTTATGTGAATCCCAGTAGCAAGCAGAGATCTATTATTATATTCTCTTAATTACTGGTTTAATGTCTCATATCGTGCTTCCTTGCGGTACTTGCTATTAGAGGTCTAACCTCTCTGGTTTTGCATGGCCAGATTTAGAGCCGGTTCCCGAGGACTCAACTTACTTCTACCTCCAAGATGGTCAACACTAGAGGGATGATCGCAGGAGGACTCGAGTGGGTTTCTTACTTCCCCGCTCATTTTGTTATTTACCTTATACTTTGCCGTTTGGCACCGACATGTTAGTCGGATCGTCTTGTACTTACTTTTACATAATTGTAACTAAAGTCAGACTGTAGCTGATAACAATTGTGTATATTTTTGCTACATCAGATCTGGCTATGTTTTGTAAAGCCAGATATCAAGAACATTTTGACAGAACGTTTGGGACGCCTTACTGCTTTATCTTACATGTTCTCTATTACTGTTTCTTGTTCGAATGGTTGAGACAATAGATGTGAAGTGACCATAGTGAGACCTTTATGTAGTATGTACCCCCTTGTCTGGTTAGACAGCATTGATCGTATTATACGGTATTCATCTACCCGTAATACGTAGCTGGCTGAGTCATTCCCCCGCTCTCCAGTATTCTGGTTCTGGGGCGTGACAAGGTTTTAGTGGTGGCCCATGCAGGTCTGATTTCAGACTTGTGGGATGTTTTAATTTATAGGATGTCTCAATCACACATGTTTCCCCTTGATCTCCTGATTCGTATTTTCGATTCTAGCTTGACATTCCGGTATCCTTTGACTTCATTGATCTTCCCTGTCCGACCGTTTGATTATTCTCTTGTCCCTTTTCTTAGGGGCACCTCGTCCGCATCTGTCAGGATTGGGCAACAAAAACAAGGGCAACATGGGCAACCTGACCAGGTTGGTCAGCAACAAGAGCCAGTACAACCTCAAGAGGCTATTCAAGAAGAGGTGATAGTGGAACCAGCAGTTGGACCGCAGTATCCGGAGGTTCCAACACCACCAATAGTTCCACCTACCCCAGTGGAAGTGGACACACCAGCCCTTCTGGAGATCATGAGAGGGATGATGGCTACTCAGCAACATCAGATGTTAGCCCAGCAGCGTATGCACGCTCAGTTACAAGAGCAGAATGTGTTGCTCAACCAAGGGTTGCAGACAGCTTTGGAAAGAGGGGCAAGGCCAGATTCAGGAGCATCAGCCAGGTTTTGCAAGTACAACCCCCGTCGTTTCGAAGGCACGGAGGATGCCATCTCAGCAGATGCATGGCTTAAGGATATTGAGGCTATTCTGACAACAGCTAAGGTGCCAGCAGAAGAACGTGTGGATCAGGTGAAGTTGTTACTTCAGGATCTCGCACGTGATTGGTGGGAATCAGAGGAGGTAGGCATCAGACGTCCTGTGGCTTGGGACGATTTTACAGCAAGGTTCAAGACAAAGTACTATGGAGTTGTGGCGCAGTTTGAGCTACAACAGAAGTTTATCAATCTTAGACAGGCTGGCAAGACTGTAGATGCTTATGCAGCAGAGTTCTGCAGATTGAGTAGGTTCGCCCCAGAGATGGTAGTAACAGAGAGCCAGAGGGCTATGAGGTTCCAGCAAGGGTTTCATCTTGAGCTCTTGCAATTGATAGAGGGGCACAATTACCAGACTTTTGATAAAGTATTGACGGCAACTCGAAGGCATGAGATCACCATTCAGAGGCTTGTGGCAAGGACTGGAGGTCAGAAGAGATCCCACAGTCAGATTGAAGGAGGAGGGGGAGCAGCTCCCCGAACAACAGCACCGTCCCTTGGCATCCGCATTCATGATGTGGCAATGCGAGGGCCAGCACCACCACCAAGGCAGCAGCAACAGCAACAGAGGAAGAACCAGCAACCCCCAGCGGGCTGCACTTATTGTGGGAAGATAGGGCACACTAGAGATGTGTGTCGGACATTGAACGGGCAGTGTTTGATATGTGGAAACCCAGATCATCGGGTTACCATATGTCCCATGAATTCGAGGTCAGGAGGACCAGTACAACAGTTTCCTGCTCTGCCAGCACCAGGGGCAGGACAGTATCGAGGACCAGCGGTAGCAGTGAGGCCGTTGGCACATCGCCCGTTCATGACGCAGGCTCAGATGTTTCGGCAGCAGGGACCGCCGATGCAACAACACCAGCATAGACCACCCTAGCATCACCAAGGCAGGGGCCAGCGGCAGCACCAGGCTAGGCCGCAGCATGGGAACCAGCAAGGAGGTCGAGGGCAGGCATTCACTCTGTCCTTGGAAGAGGCATTGGCATCGGGAGATGTTATGGCAGGTAACATTCTCGTCGCCTCTTATCCCACAGTAGCATTGTTTGATTCGGGAGCATCACACTCATTTATATCTGCACAATTTGCAACACGGCTAGGAATGGAGTTCGAGGCATTGCCAGGGAGGTTGAATATACTCACTGGTAATGGGCTCGTAGGAGTTAGTAGAGTTATTCTAGAATGTAGCGTTGTAGTTTGCGGGCATTCCTTACCCGTCCGGTTGATAGAATTTCCTGTTGGAAATTTCGACGTTATCTTAGGCATGGACTGGCTGAAAGACAGTCATGCGACAATAGATTGTCGTAGAGGGAGTGTATCTTTTGATATTTCAGGCACGAAGCGGTTCACCTTAGTCAGATCAGTAGCAACTCAACAAGAGCAGGGAGTAGTGACGGCAATGGAAGAAGTTCAAGTTCTGAAGGTAGTTGAAGAGTTTTTAGACGTATTTCCTGAAGAGCTTCCAGGTCTACCACCGGTTAGAGATATTGAGTTCAGTATAGAATTGGCACCTGGAACTAAACCAATATCAGATCGAGTTTACAGAATGGCGGACTCGGAGCAGGCTAAGGTATATCGGCACATAGAGGAACTGAAGGAGAAGAGGTTCATCCAAGCTAGCGTGTCACCATGGGCAGCACCAGTGGTACTTGTGGGGAAGAAGGATGGATCATCCAGATTGTGCATTGATTACAGGAAGCTTAACGCAGCAACAGTGAAGAACAAGTACCCACTACCCAGGATCGATGACTTATTTGATCAGTTGAGCAGGGCCAGAGTTTTCTCCAAGATAGATCTTCGTTCAGGGTATCATCAAGTGAGGGTTCGGAAGGAAGACATTCCCAAGACAGCATTCAGGTCGAAGTATGGGCATTATGAATTCTTAGTAATGCCGTTTGGTTTGACCAATGCTCCAGCAATCTTTATGGATTTGATGAATCGCATCTTTATGCCGTACTTAGATCAGTTTGTCGTTGTATTTCTCGACGACATTCTTGTATACTCTGCTAGTGAAGAGGAGCATGAAGACCACCTCAGGAAAGTGTTACAGGTTCTGAGAGAGAACCAGTTGTATGCCAAGCTCAGCAAATATGAGTTTTGGTCGGATCATATTTCATTTCTGCGTCATATCATATCAGGAGCTGGAGTAGCAGTGGATCCCAAGAAGGTAGAAGCAGTAGAAAGTTGGCCAGTACCCAAGACCGTAGCAGATGTGCGGAGTTTCTTGGGATTGGCAGGATATTACAGAAGGTTCGTGTCAGACTTTGCAAGGCTTTCAGCACCCATGACCCGCTTGACACGGAAGGATGTACCATTCGTCTGGTCGGCAGAATGCCAGACATCATTTGAGAATTTGAAGCAGAAGTTGATATCAGCACCTATTCTTATATTACCAGTTGGACCCGGAGGTTTTACTGTTTATTGTGATGCGTCAGGTAAAGGACTTGGATGTGTCCTCATGCAACATGGGAAGGTGATAGCGTATGCATCTAGGCAGCTTCGGGACCACGAGAAGAATTACCCAACTCATGATTTGGAGTTGGCGGCAGTAGTATTCGCTTTGAAGCTATGGAGGCATTACTTATATGGTGACCGAGTGGAGATGTACACGGACCACAAAAGTCTGAAGTACATCTTTACTCAGAAGGAACTGAACATGAGACAGAGAAGATGGTTGGAGTTGATCAAGGATTACGACGTGGAGCTTCAGTATCATCCAGGCAAGGCTAATGTGGTAGCAGACGCTCTTAGCAGGAGAGGCGGCGCATTTATGTTGACAACACAGAAGCACATTTTAGAAGACCTTCAGGAGATGGGCATCGAGGTTATACTTCCTAGTGATGTAGGAGTTCTGGCGAGTCTACAAGTTCAATCCAACTTGGTAGATAGGATCAAGGCAGCTCAGGCACAAGACCCAAGGATTCAGAAGCTTAGGGAAGAATGTGAGTCAGGACTCAGGAAGGAGATGCAGATTCATGAGGATGGTACACTTAGGTTTGGGTCACGTCTATGTGTGCCTAGTGGAGATATCAGACAGGAGGTTATGGCAGAAGCTCACAGTTCTCAGTATTCCATACACCCTGGAGGGACCAAGATGTACCAAGATATCAAGCAGCACTTCTGGTGGAATGGGATGAAGAGGAAGATAGCTAGATTTGTTTCCCGTTGCTTGGTATGTCAGCAAGTGAAGGCAGAGCAGCAGAGGCCAGCTGGATTATTGCAACCGCTTCCTATCCCGGAATGGAAGTGGGAGCATATCACAATGGACTTTGTGACCGGTTTACCGAGATCACCAAGTGGTAAAAATGCTATTTGGGTGATAGTAGATCGGCTTACAAAGGTGGCGCACTTTCTTCCTTTCAGAGTAGGTCAATCTACGGAGAAGTTGGCAGAATTGTATATGCAGCAGATAGTCAGACAGCATGGGGTCCCAGTCAGTATTGTGTCAGACAGAGATACCCGTTTTATATCACATTTTTGGAAGAGCTTACATCATAGCCTGGGTACCAAGTTAAGGTTTAGCACGGCTTACCATCCCCAGACAGACGGGCAATCAGAAAGAACAATTCAGACTTTGGAAGACATGTTGCGAGCTTGCACTCTGGATTTTGGAGGATCTTGGGAGAGCCACCTGCACTTAGTCGAGTTCTCGTACAATAACAGTTATCAAGCAAGTATCCAGATGGCACCATTTGAAGCACTATATGGTAAGAAGTGTAGGTCGCCACTAGCGTGGGACGATATTGGGGAGAGAAAGATGTTAGGCCCGGAGATGATTGTTCAGACAGTGGAAGTGATTAAAGGAATTAGAGAGCGACTTCGAGTTGCGCAGGATCGGCATCGTCATTGGGCAGACCAGCATCGTAGGCCGCTAGAATTTTCTGTTGGGGACCACGTATTCTTGCGGATCTCACCTACCCGTGGGGTCATTAGATTTGGCATTCGCGGAAAGTTGAGTCCCCGATACGTGGGCCCGTTTGTTATCCTTGAGAGGGTAGGCGATGTTGCATATCGTTTATCCCTTCCACCTTCGTTACGAGAGGTGCATGACGTATTTCATGTATCTCAGTTGCGAAGGTATGTATCGGACCCAAGCCATGTCCTTGATCATTCTGAGCTGGTTGTTGGTACCAACCTGTCTTACGAGGAACAGCCTGTGTCTATTTTGGATCGAAGAGAGAAGATACTCAAGAACCGAACAATTAACCTTGTCCGGGTTGCTTGGGGTCATCACTCTTTAGGAGAGTCAACGTGGGAACGTGAGAATGATATCCGTTCACGGTATCCGCACCTGTTTGACTCACAAGGTATATTTTCTTCTGTATACCTTGATTGTCTTAACTCCTCATACTTGTCACCTTATGAGTAGAATTACTTAATGTTGTAGATTGTTAGATGTAGATACATTACTTGTTATTATCATTGTAGAATGATTGCTTACTCAATTGTTTATACTTAGATTAGTTTAGCTTCGATATTTCTATCATGCTTAGATCTGAAATTTCGAGGACGGAATTTTTCTAAGGAGGGTAGAGATGTCACTTCCCGTTCCCAGAATACGTATTTATTTAATAGTTACCATGTATTATTCTGTATTTAAATTTCTGTAAATTTATGTTAGTTAATTAATCTGCTCTTTAAATTTTCATGTTAATTTATTTCCTGCAATTTTATTTCTGCACTTTATTTCCTGCTTTTATTCCTGCATTTATTTTCTGCTTTTACCTCTTTGCTTTGCTTGCGGGTTGGCCTTGGATGAACCCATTGGACCCGGCCCAATACTCCCACCTACCACCACCCCTTCATTTAAAGCCCAAAACCATTTCTCTCTCTTCATTACTTCTTTCCATTTCACTTCTTCTTCCTCATAACTCTCCCACCAACCTAGAAGAGATAGACAAGTGCCAACTTGCTTCTTGATGGACTCCCATTTTTATTGTTCCATCATCTTCCTCATTTGATTCTAAGTCTCTTTAGTACTTAGCATTTTCAATTTCCATGGCTTATTTGTTGTAGATCTAAGTTTGATACATTTTCGGATTTCTTAGGTTTTGATCTAGTAAACCTTGTTATCTTCAAGTTTCGATGGTTCCATATTGTAGAGAATTTCGTTCTACCAAATTTTGACCTATGGAAGTCCATATTTGGGCTTGGGATGAAGGATTTATGAAGCTTGGAAGCAATGGCTTCCATGGTTCCCATGGTTCTGTTCTCAGAAAATTCGGAGAAGAAGAACAGTCCCAGCCGCATGAAATCTTCAGGCGCATGGAAATCTTTATTCCCACAGCCGCATCAAATCTTCATTCCTCAGCGCATGGAAATCTTTATTTCCACAGCCGCATCAAATCTTCATTCCTCAGCGCATGGAATCTTTATTCCCACAGCGCATCAAATCATCACTTCCTACAGCCAAGGCGCATGAGTTATTTATTTCCCAATCACTTTCCACAGCCAAGGCGCATGAGTTATTTATTTTCCAATCACTTCCCACAGCCAAGGCGCATGATTTATTTATTTTCCAATCACTTCCCACAGCCAAGGCGAATGATTTATTTATTTTCCAATCACTTCTCACAGCCAAGGCGCATGAATTTATTTATTTTCCAATCACTTCCCACAGCCAAGGCGCATGAGTTATTTATTTCCCAATCACTTCCCACAGCCAAGGCGCATGATTTATTTATTTCTCAATCACTTCTCACAGCCAAGGCACATGAATTTATTTATTTTCCAATCACTTTCCACAGCCAAGGCGCATGAGTTATTTATTTCCCAATCACTTCCCACAGCCAAGGCGCATGATTTATTTATTTCCCAATCACTTCTCACAGCCAAGGCGCATGAATTTATTTATTTCCCAATCACTTTCCACAGCCAAGGCGCATGAGTTTATTTATTTCTCAATCCTTTCCCTCAGGCGCATGATATTTATTTCCCACAGCGCATGAGATTATTTATTTCCCAATCTCATTCCTCAGGCGCATGAGATTATTTATTTCCCAATCTCATTCCTCAGGCGCATGGATTATTTATTTCTCAATCTTATTCCACAGCGCATGATATTTATTTTCCACAATCTCATTCCTCAGGCGCATGGATTATTTATTTCTCAATCTTATTCCACAGCGCATGATATTTATTTCCCACAATCTCATTTCTCAGGCGCATGAGATTATTTATTTTCCAATCTCATTCCTCAGGCACATGGATTATTTATTTCCCAATCTTATTTCACAGCGCATGAGTTTAATTATTTCCCAATCATTTCCCTCAGGCGCATGATATTATTTATTTCCCAATCATTTTCCACAGTGCATGAGATTTATTTATTCCCCAATCATTTTCTACACTGCATGAGATTTATTTATTCCCCAATCATTTTCCACAGCGCATGAGATTCTTTATTTCCCAAGCATTATTTATTTCCCAATGTTTATTTTTCGAATTTGGCATTAATTAACATTGATTGTTATCTTGATTAATTATTGATCATGCGTTCCTAGATGGAACTAAGAGACTGGCTAGTCGTCTTATTGAAATGAATGAATGAGACACGTTCATATTAAGTATGAACTACTATAATCGATTGGCCGATTCCCGAATCTTGACATACAGGTATACATGCAGGCTTCAATTTATTTATTTATTTATTTTACTATAAAAGAAGCATGTGTACTTTATGGTCAAGACATGATTGTTCCGTGGTTAGTTTGGATTGTTGCATTACGCTATGTAAGACCTACAACCTAACCGCACGGGTATCGTTGTAGAGCTGGGCATATCGTACTTTGTACGGAAGTACTCATTCTGAATGACCATGACCCACGGCATGGGATTTCACTTAACGTAGAGGCTACTAAGTTAAATAAAATAATGATTGCATGGAGAGAATGGATTCTCGAGTTCTTACATGGCAGCCCTCTTTGGGACTATTAGTGCCCAACAGGCCGGCTGGTTCCCACAGATACTGCAAACCTGTCACACGGGCATGGAGCGGTATCTGGCTATACTATTTATTGTATATTGTATATTGATGACGGGCGTCCCGCTGGGACTCGTCTAATTCATGATTGGCGCAATTGATTGATTGGATAGACTAGCCTTGTTTGTCCATAGTAAGAACTGAGAAATCCTTATTGCATAATTCCAGGATAACTTGGGACTCACAGTAGTAAGCCGTAGGAGTTGGATGGCCGTTTAAGTTGATTTGTTTGTGTACTGTACCTACTCTGTTAACTAACTGAGATGATCAGAGCATCATGACATGACGGGCCAACTTCTGTCCTTGTTTGGTTGGGAGGTTGGTTCGAAGTGTCGTAATGTTATGTGAATCCCAGTAGCAAGCAGAGATCTATTATTATATTCTCTTAATTACTGGTTTAATGTCTCATATCGTGCTTCCTTGCGGTACTTGCTATTAGAGGTCTAACCTCTCTGGTTTTGCATGGCCAGATTTAGAGCCGGTTCCCGAGGACTCAACTTACTTCTACCTCCAAGATGGTCAACACTAGAGGGATGATCGCAGGAGGACTCGAGTGGGTTTCTTACTTCCCCGCTCGTTTTGTTATTTACCTTATAATTTGCCGTTTGGCACCGACATGTTAGTCGGATCGTCTTGTACTTACTTTTACATAATTATAACTAAAGTCAGACTGCAGCTGATAACAATTGTGTATATTTTTGCTACATCAGATCTGGCTATGTTTTGTAAAGCCAGATATCAAGAACATTTTGACAGAGCGTTTGGGACGCCTTACTGCTTTATCTTACATGTTCTCTATTACTGTTTCTTGTTCGAATGGTTGAGACAATAGATGTGAAGTGACCATAGTGAGACCTTTATGTAGTATGCACCCCCTTGTCTGGTTAGACAGCATTGATCGTATTATACGGTATTCATCTACCCGTAATACGTAGCTGGCTGAGTCATTCCCCCGCTCTCCAGTATTCTGGTTCTGGGGCGTGACATCGATATCGAGCGGTGTTCACGGAGGAAGACATGGCCGAACCTGCAGAATATTGAAAACAGTCGATAATACTATACGTGTTGGGAAATAGGCCTTTTTATGGGCAGATACGAGCATATGCTGTACGGGTCTGGCGACCGAAAGGGTCGATGGAGTTCATAGCTCGGGAGAACGGGTTCTATCTAGTGAAGTTTGGGATGAAAGAAGACATGGAGTGAATACTCCAGGATAGCCCATGGACGTTCGACGGCAGGCGGATTATCATGAAGGAGTGGTCGCCAAACACACATTGTGAGAAGGAGGTATTACATACGGTACCGGTCTGGATACGATTTCCAGACTTACTGATTCGATGCTGGAGTTTACCGATGCTGATGAAGCTTACTAGCATGATAGGCAGGCCAATCAAGGCGGATGATAATACATCATCAAGAGATATGATGGGATATGCTAGGGTGTTCGTTGAGATCATGACAGGGAGGCCCCTACCTAGTCAATTGGAATATGAGGTACCCACATGCAAAGTGTATCAACAACAAGTTGAATACGAATGAATACCGCCAACATGCCAAAAATGTCGGTGCTTCGGACACTCGGCACGAGATTGCAACTCTACACAGGAAGCTCATGACAAAGTGGTAGTTCAACAAAAAGAAAACGATGATGGGAATACTAAACTTGGATCGGAGAAGGATCACAATCAGGTTCAAGGTGAAGTCGATGAAGACATGGAGCCAGTAATTAATTTGAATGTCGGGGAGATAAGTTCATCAGGGGAAGAATAAGCACCTGGGAGGTTGATACCAACCGGTCTTGATAAATCCAAACTGCGAAGCCAGCAGATGGTTTTGTTCCAAGCGAAAGCTCTAATACACTCGACGAGAGGGGAGGATAATGTTAGGGTTATATACTAAAAGCATCACTTCTGTAGTAACCTTATTTCCTTAAATTTTGAATGAGAATCATAAATGCAAATGTTTGCATATTATATTTGTTGCAAGTATTAATGCAAATGTCTGATATTCTATATTGTAGATAATATGATGTATGGTATCACACAGAAGATCTTATTATCAGTTCCCTATAGAGTATATAAATAGTTCGCAACCTAGATGGATTTGGACAATCTATTGGAAATGTTGTAGTGTAATCTGGTATTAGTCTATCTTGACTATAGGTTTACACTAGTACACTTTGTGTGTATTAAACAGGACCACTTGAGGTTGTTCTCTTTGTACTGACTACATAAGTGAACAAACACATCTGTTATTATGGATGCTTGTGCTCTTAATCCGGATATAATAACAGACATGTATATGCAGTATGCATTACTTTTACTCATGAAAGAGTGAGATTCATTATGGATCAACAACCTCTATGAATTGGATAATAACATTGTATGTATGATAGATTGTTGATTATAAATGGAACCATGTCCCGATACATCGGGTTGATGATGTCCCCTTAAGGAGCTCATAAGGATTGTCATGTAAACCCTGCAGGTGGATTATATCCGACATGATAAATAAAGTTGAGCGGTACTACTTAAGGATAAAAGATGTCGAATCAATATAGTTGTCAGTAACTTAATTTGATCGACGGACATTCGATATCTTAACATGGGGAGCCAAATGAGCATATAATAAAAGGAGTCCACAAACATAATTTGGGATTAGGAAGGTAGTGCAACAATAGCTCATTAGTGGACCGAGCTATTGTTAATGGGCCTGGATTGTGTGTTCGGACTGAACACAGGATATCCAGATCCGTTAGGAGGCCTAACCCTAATTTCTCCTCATGGTCCCTGCCGTAGCCTATATATATCCTCTATTCTCTGGCCGCTAAATGACCTATCAGAAATCTGAAGCTTTCTCTAAATTCATGATTCATGTAAGGAGAGAAAGAGAGGGCTGCTAAGGAGAAAAAAAGGCTGGGAGATCGTCGGCCACACGACGTCCAACTCGAGGAAGAAATACGTGCAGAAGATCTTGGGGTCGTCCGCTCGAGATTGCCAGGAACTACTTGTTTTCTTCCCACCGCAGGTATAATTCGTGAACCCTAGTTTTCGCCTATAAAGGGTTAGAGCACGTTTTAAATCTGTTTAACTTTCTATCTATCAATAGGCTCACCAAAGTAAGGGTCCTGGGAATCCCCAGTTCCAACAATTGGTATCAGACCCACTTTGGATCTGCGTATTGATTGACACGTCCATGTTGTCCAATAAACCTGCGCTGTGTAATAGTCGATAGATGTAGATCTGTTCTAACTCGATTTTACAAGCATCTTAGATCCAACTATTATGGTCCAATGCATGTTTTTGATTGTGTTGTTTAAACCACAAACATGTCGTGGATGTTGTTGCTGTGGATGTAATTAAAATCATGAGGGTTGATCGTGCTTATTATTTTAATTTTTTAATCTAGATTATGTGTGAACTCCTTCGGGAGGCATAGAATTGATGTAATTTTAATTATTTTTGATCAATCGTGATGGCGGTGGTGGCTGTTTCTGACGCCGGACGAGATGCTGGTTTTGAGTAGTCCAGAGGCAGACAGATGACTTTCGATGAAGGAATCGACAACCAAAACCTATTATAGATTTGTGCAGCACCAGATTTTGGATTTAGATAGTTGAGGGCGGAGCAGGAAATATGACCATAATAGTTGGATATTTTTTCTTATTTGTTGTCATTTTGCTTTTTCTGATTATACATGTTTATTATTGTGTGGATGTTTTTTTGAAAAACTAAGCCTACATTAATAATGGACAACATAGACATAATATCAACTAGTAGAAAAATCTTCATGGTTAAATAACTAAGTGGAAGAGGATATTTGTTTAGTATAAATCCTATGGTCTCTATTACTGGTTTGTAGGTGATGTAATTATACTTGCGCGTTGGCTTTAGTGCATTCCTCCATATCAGATGAGTATAATTATGGATCACCAGTACAAACTTCCTTAGGGATAATAGTAAAAAGTTACCTAGTATGTGTTCACTTCTCTATCTAAAGGAACTCATTACAAGGTAATGGACTTAGTATTAAGTAATAGTATACACTTAGATACAAGTAATGGTATCCTTCCCATCGGAGTCACTGCTATTATTTGTATGACCAGAGCAAGACCAACATATTAATTTTATTTGTCATAAAGTTATGTTGACATGATAGTAAAATTAATAGGTAGTACCTACTTGAACAGAGTTGAATTTGTATACGTCCACACTATCGTGGCATGCTAAATTCATGATATTCAAGGTGTTGGTAAATTTCTATTTAATTAACTCAAAATATTTTTGCCCTACATAATTTTTATTTATGTGATTCTCAGAATTTCAAAAATAGGATTTTTCAGTCCACTTATGGTGATTCTTAAAGAAAACAAACTTACTGGACCTAATTATATTGAATGGAAACGTAATCTGGACATTGTCTTTACTGCTGAGGAGTACAAATATGTACTTGTTGAGGAATGCCCACCTAAGCCTGATGCTAACTCTGATGAAGAGGTCAAAGAGGCTTATAAGAAGTGGAAAAGGCAGATAAGATGGCGCGGTATTACATTCTGGCATCTATGTCAAATGTACTGCAACATCAGCATCAGGCCATGGCCACGGCTTATGACATGATGTATAACCTCAAGAAACTCTTCGGACATCAGAGTAGAGCAGCTAGGCAATTTTCTATGAAGTGTTTGATGAATACAAAAATGGCTGAGGGTACACCAGTAAGGGATCATGTTCTCAAGATGATGGATCATCTGAATGAGATGGAGATCCTTGGAGCTAAAATCGATGGAGAATCCCAGGTCGATATCATTCTCGGGACTCTGCCTAAAAGTTTTGACAATTTTTGCCTTAATTACAACATGAACAAAAGGTTGTATAGTTTGGCAGAACTTGCATAAGAGCTACAGGATGCATAATCTCTCTTTAGGCAAAGTGGTCATATTTTTGTTTCTGAAAAAGCTTCTACTTCTAAGCCAAAAGGCAATAAAAAGAAGAATAACATTAAAAAACAGGTAAACTCAGCAAAGAAGGGCATGAGACCTCAAGGCGCGGTGAAAAAGCTGAAAGGCAAATATTTCAAGTACAAAGGGTCAGGACATTGGAAGACTGATTGTCCACTTCTCAAACAAGGGAACAAAGACGGTATATCTCATTTACTAGTAATTGAAACATGTTTAGCGGTGTTATCTACCGACACCTGGTGTGTAGATACAGAAGCCACTAATCATGTCTGCAATACATTACAGGGGTTCCAGGAAACCAGACAGCTCAGTGATGGAGAGATATGCTTATTCATGGGTGATGCTACAAAAGTAGCGATCGTTGTATTAGGAGATGTTACTTTATCTTTTGGTAGAAATAAGTCTTTGACATTGAGAGATTGTCTTTATGCACCTTCACTTAGAATGAATTTAGTTTCTATTTTTATGTTAGTTAAGGATGGATATTCAGTTTATTTTAATGACAATATTGTTATTAGAAAGAATAAACATTTTATCTGTTCTGGTGCATTGGTTGATAATCTGTATGTCATTAATTCTATTTCACCCACAATGCAACTTATGGAAATGAATAATATGTCATCTAACTTAAATAAGAGAAAAGAACATTCTTGTATAAACCAAACATATCTTTGGCACTTGCGATTGGGGGCATATTAACCTAAGAAGGATTCAAAGACTAGTTGAAGATGGATCTTTGAGTTCATTGGAAGTGGAGGCACTACCTGTAGCACCCAGTTTTCCAAATGAGAATAATTTTAAAATTTCGTGTTTATAATTATTTTAATAATAATATTTAATTCATGATATGATTTTTGGTAATTTTAAATTATTTTAAAATTATTTAAATCAATGACTTGTGGTTTTGACGTTTTGCTAGTGAAACCCTAGAGACTGTTTGACCTAGAGCCTAACCATGTGATTATGATATTTTAATGTCATTTCTGGCCTAAGAATATTTTGCATTTGACCTCTTTAAATTATTTTGATATTATTTTATTATTTATGATATTGTTTTGGGATTATTTGAGTCGGGTTCGAATTTCATCTCAATCCGACTTGTAACGGGGACCCGGGGTAACTTAGACTCTAGTTGGACCCATGCATTAGTTAGCCATGGCCCACATTTTAATTAGTCATGTTAGAAAGATTAGTCATAATCCTAATTATTAGGTTAACCATTTAGAGTTTTTATTTTGACCCTTTTACCCCCAAACCCTAACCAAAATTGTTTTAAACACTTGTAACTAAGGGAGGGACAAACTTGTAATATTCAATGGGGGAGGGATAACCATTGTGGCCGGCCCTAATAGGACTCCCATCTCATTTCCTTTCTTTGAGAAGTCTTCTTCCCCAAGTGCTCTCAAGCTCTCCCAAGGAAGAAGCCTTTCTCCTTGGATTTTCTCTCCTTTAGGTAATATTTCCTTCTCTTTTATTTCTCCATTTTGCATTTAGAAAAGTTTTAACCATAGGAATGACCCCCATTGTTGTGTCCTCTTGTGTCCATTATGTGTCCTTTAGGGATTTCTATTGTATTATTGTTGTGTCTTGTGTTTATGGGGAAAACCCCCAAACTTGGACACACTTTATATTTAAAATATTGATTAAATGAATTAATTCATATTAAATCTCAGATTTGAATATGTAGAGATGTGTTCTTGAGTACTTTATATTTCATTCATGTATCTCTTATAGATGTGTTCATGTTACATATATATATATATATATATATATATATATATATATATATATATATATATATATATATATATATATTGTAATGAGAGTGTATCTATATTTATATATGTAATAAATGGTTCATGATGATTATATAATCAAGTTTGTGAGTGTGGTTCCTCATATTATTATTGTCATTATTGTTGTGGATAATTAGGATATATATTATGTATTCTTTTGGCTCAAACTATCCAAATCCGTCATGATTTTTATCCACGTTTTTAATTTCAGTCCTAACTTAGAAATGTCATAACTTCTAGCTCAAAGCTCGGTTTAATCTTCCGTTTTTTTTAAAAGAAGCGTATTGAAGTTAGCTTTCCAAAAACATGTATTAATAGGCCTAATTCTTTCTGTAACTTTCTGGAAAATTATTTGAGTGTCAGCTGTACGAAAGACAAACGCGTTCTCGGTGTTTTCGCGATTCCGGGAGTTTCCGGAAACGAAAACGCAATCCGTTTGAAGTTTCGGAAAGCTAACACATAGATCTATAACATACTTTAATCCTAGATTTTAATTCATGCTGAGATGGTACAGTATTGATTATTAGTAGGAGTTACTATTCGGCATATGTATTTTGTGCACCCTTGTGTATAATATAATATTCTATTTGATTTTAACCCATGTTAATGTATATACATTATGTAATTAAATAGAGAATGCAAGCATGAGTAAATGGTTAAATAAATAATGTATGAGGTGTAAGTATCCTATCTAATGTAAGCATGTATAAGTATGGCTTGTAATGAATATGTAGGTTCCATAGTATGTAATGTATGGTGCATATAGTAGAACAAGAGAATAAATGAATGATGAATGAATGCAAACATGAATGTAATGTAATAATAGATGTAATATATGCAATATACAAGTTAATGAGATGTAATGTTCTATGTTAACACAAATCCTATATTACCTCATGTACCCCTTACACTATGTTGACACTATCACACTTGACACTTTGTTCACTTACACTTTGACACTCTTTGATATGTATACACTATGTATGCCCATTTAACCCTCACTTGCCCCTTTGCCATGTTCACATATACACACATAGCCTCTTAAATAAGTATTTATGAATATAGTTAACTTAGCTATGTATGTATATTATATATATGTTAGCATATTGTGTTGTAATATATAAGTTTATATAACTATTTGAAATGCCATGATTATAGACCTAATGTTGAATACCAATAAATGCATGTGTATATATGTGTAGACATATATAGCTTAAAGTAATAGATTATCTAGTGTATATCCAATGTAAATTCTTGCCTATTTGAGTATTGAATAATTGCATGCTATATAGAGTTGGGTGTATGTTGGCTTGTATAGCCTTGTATTGATGTGTGCTTGCTAGGATAGTCTTGGTTAGGCCTAGTAAGACTTGCTGGTTAGGACATGACCTAGTTTGACCTAGTTTGACTAGTGTAGTTGACCAGAGTTGACCAAGGGTTAACTTTGGCCTAGTTTGACCTAGATTCATGTAGAATGTATTGTAGTGCTTTATATTACCCTTCTGGACATGTTGTGACTTGTACTGTTCTAATTAGGAGCCAGACACCTCTCCTCGGACAGTATCTTTACCTTGGACATTCAGATATCAGGTGAGTACATTCTCTGATCATTTCATATCCTGCTTAGAATTATTTCCTGTATTAAATTACTTTACTTGTACTGTCACGTTGGTCACATGGATTGGTACTATATGGATCCCTTCTTGAGATGTTATCCTTAGGGAGCATCGGGTACTCTATGTTCTGTGCGTTTTACTTACATGGCGTATCACTATGCTTCGTTGGTTCTTCGATCACTTGTGACATATACTCTTATGATCACAGAGTCTTCCTGGAATCATTATCCCATTTATGGGTCTACTATGTACCACCCTTCGGGGGCTTACCACCCTTCGGGGGCTTATCACCCTTCGGGGGCTTACCACCCTTCGGGGGCTGTACATGGAATCATAACATAACCTGGTTGGATCCTTGTGTATTGATTGGGGGTACGGAGGAGTAGAAGTGGACATGTAAATAATACACCAGTAGTGTAGCATCAGAATTATTCCATAGTGTAGCATCAGAATTATCCCAGGCCATTTACATGTCCATGTTGTACTCTGACTCACTAGTCACTGCTAGTTCTCTATGTATAGTATATATTTCTATTACAGTTCTCTCTCTGTTTACATACTGCATTCCTTTAGTACCTGTATCTTACTTTACTGCATGATTATATTTTCTAACCTGCTATGATCTGTTGAGATGTATTGTACTCGCTCCAGTCCTGACTGGACCTGTTGATAAATTTTACAGATAGCCTGGAGGTTGCCTGCTAGCCTAGAGGAGACACTTTAGAGGTTGTTTAGATAGTTATTTCCATTGTCTGGAGTTGTATTTACTTTGTGGATTACTGTATTTGAGTTTTGAGATGTATTTTTGGGTTTATGTATCTTAGACACTTAGATTCTATCTCCTGTATCTCTTTTGGATTTTATGTTTTATCTATCCTTATCATGCTCTACCTTAGATGTGATTGAGACTGTATCTGCTATGTCATCCCCATTCGGGGAGTATAAACTGCTTAGCATTATATTATTAGATGTTGTGACCTAGGACAGCGTTCTACCGCCGACACTGCGGCGTAGGCTGGGCGTTGTTACGTTTTCGTACCCAAACAGTGGGTGCGGGTCGTGACACGTTTTTAGTGGTGGCCCATACAGGTCGAGATTCGCATTAGTACGATTTCGTAGTAGCGCAACGACTTAGTTGTACTACTACGAGCATGCTATAGGATATATAAATTAAGATGTTAGGATGAGAGGATACTCAATCACTGTTAGGATTCCTTGAGAGATTCCTGGGATGACCCTTGAGAATCTTATTTTGAATTCCGATTTAAACTCCTTTTCCTTGTTTTGATTCACCTTTTTTCTTGATTTGAATTTGATTTTGTGGATTCATTGTAGAACTTTGAATTCTGGTATTAGTTGATGATTTTGATAAAATTTTGTAGTTGTTGATTTAATTTTATATTTAGATTAATATTTTCAAATCCAAGGTACTCAATCACACTTAGGATTCTTTGAGAGATTTCTGGGACGACCCCTGAGAAACTCATTTTGAACTTCAATTGGAATTCCTTTTCCTCTTGTTTGGATTCACCCTCATTCCTTGCTATTGAATTTAAGCTTGATGGGTTCCTCTCGTTTGAATCGATGAGAAGGAACATATCTCCATTATTCTTTCTCGCCATTATTTCCTTGCATTCTTATTTACCTCTTATCTTAAACTCTGTCTCATTACATTAATTACCCATATCTTATCGTCCCTACCAGATGTACTTCGAAACCTTTGAATCTTCGTATCTTTTGCATGGGGAAGGCTAAGGAAGTGACGTAAATTATGTAGCTCAGAGAAGACGTAACTGGTTATTTTATGATGATCTAAAGGAAATCAAATGTGGAGTGTTCCATATGGAAACTTGAGATAGAAATGTGGTAAAGGTCTCGAATAGAATAAAGAGATGTATACTGCCAATCTGGAAACAATTACATTTAGAGAAATTTTGGGGTTATGAGATAGTTTATAGGTGTATTCAAAACTAATGAGGATATCAGAGGTCAACCTAGTTTTGAGAACTTAGAAAATCTTGGTTATTGATTCTGGGAAAAACTTTTACTCTGAGGCCATGTAGAAGGTTAGTAATGGAAAAGAAAAGTTAATTGTGTTTAATAAGGATATTAAACAAGATGTTGCGAGGAAATGACTAGGGATAGAGAGAACACAAAGTTATGGAAGTTTAGAGATTGTTGTGAAATATTTTTAGGAGAATAATATTCAAGGGTGTATGTCGAAGAAAATACGGAAGTTGATTTTATGATGGAAGATAAGTTTTGTAAGGCCTAGAGATTTAAATTAAATAATACGAGGAGAACAATTTGAACAAGTTCAAGGAATTCGTAAACGAGATTTAGAGGTTTTGGGTCAAATTTAAGACAAGGTGAAAGAACTTGGAAATTTAAATAAATGGTTAATGTTGATTCCTAAATATGAGGGCTGTGCTTCAAGAGTGATGTTTGAAAATTGGGAATTGCCTACGGTAGTCATGGTAAGGGTTTAAGTAAAGGTTAAATTTTCATATGGAGACTGGTGAGGTAAAGATATGATTGGCAAGTTATGACCAGATGAACTTAAGAGTATCAGAAGCAGATGACTAACTCGATCTTCATTATTTTTGTGCATTAATTACCACCTCTTGAACTCCCACTTTCTAATTGAGATCCTTGACGTTCCTTATCGTGACTTTGATATTCGAAATGTAATACTAGTTGTTACCCTCCAACAAATCTTATATGCAAGACCTAGACGAGCTCACCTTCGTGTAGGTATATCATGTCCCACTAAAACCCGTCTTCTTGTACTATATTTTTTTGATATGATTTTCTGGTCAACTGGCTAAACTATAACCTCTATCATTATACTAAATTTCTTCTTATTTTAATTAGAAATCCAGCCTTGACTCAATTCTTTCGACCCGACATGTGATGGTGTTCTGCTTGTTTCCTTAGATGCTTAACCTTGTACCTTATCTGATTACTTGACCCGTTGGTTAAGAAACTTGGACTACGTAATTCCTTTCATCATTACCACCCTTATATCTTGTGCTGCTAAATTAGCCTTAGTTTTGCAAGCTTATCTATTTTCGAGCTTGGTCATGACATATTTTATTGGGTGGCCACCCACTAACATATTGTCTAATCAGAACCAGTACATGATGGTCTGATCAATCTATTGCACTTTGGTTCACTTTTTTATGTATCAATCTACGAGAATGGAGACATAATTAAACTTGACCCTAGAGTCTCATTCACGACAGCCTTGACAATTCTCCTTGAAATCTTTTCATCGCCTATGAACCCCGTATTCGTACTCAGTCGAATTAAATTTAATCATGACCTGAACCTCCATCATTGGATGCTCGTGCTCATACTTTGATTTCATTGATTTCCCTTCTTGTCCAAATCTCGTTTTATCCCGAAATTGATCAACTTAGATCGTGTCAAGACAAAAATCTATTTGTGATTTGTTGTGCCTAAATTTTTAAATTTTGCCATTTTATGGAATGGTAACCTTTTAATAATTTCTTAGTTGCTTATTAATGACCAATTTTTATATAGGATAGTAGACAGCCCTACAACATTGATGATTGTTGTTCCCTTACCTTCCCAATTAGGACACCCTAGATTGTTTGTGTGTTGTTACCATAGTACTGTTTTGACCTAGAATGATTAGTGTACCTAGGTGAGACTTCCAACTGTTACGGTATGTCCTGACCTTGTATACTATTCCTTCAAATTGCATGATTTAGATAAATTTTTTTAGACCTTGATTGTTGGGAAATAGGGACGTCACCCCATTAGTATCAGTTGTAGATATATATAGGTTAGTCCTTGATGTGGGGATGTGTGTCTATAAACATGTAGCTTATGAGATTTATGAGAGATTATAGTATCAGCCTTGATAGGATGTACTAGTCTTTTGGTGAGTATAAATGTGTTATGAGAGATAGGGGCCTATATGTCTTAGTAATGCATCGTTCCTATGGTAATAGAATGTATTAATAGATGGTTAATAGGAAGATAATAGTTTGAGCATACCTATAGCCTATGATCAGTTCCTTTTCATCCTTAGTTAAGACCACTTTAAAATAGGTCCAGTCCCTTGGATATAGGTTCCAGTCCATATTTTATTGAAGTTCCATTACCGCCGTACAGCAGAGCAGTGTTGGAGGTATTCCTAGATTGACACTATTTAGATGTCCGTTTATTATTCCAGTGTTAGGAAGTGTTACCTTAGATATTGGGTAGGTTAGAGGCTCTAGAAGGAGTACTATCGATCTTAAATTTCGAGGACGAAATTTTTCTAAGGTGGATAGAGTTGTAGCACCCAGTTTTCCAAATGAGGGTAATTTTGAAATTTCGTGTTTATAATTACTTTAATAATGATATTTAATTCATGATATGATTTTTGGTGATTTTAAATCATTTTAAAATTATTTAAATCAATGACTTGTGGTTTTGACGTTTTGCTAGTGAAACCCTAGAGACTGTTTGACCTAGAGCCTAACCATGTGATTATGATATTTTAATGTCATTTCTGGCCTAAGGATATTTTGCATTTGACCTCTTTGAATTATTTTGATATTATTTTATTATTTATGATATTGTTTTGGGATTATTTGAGTCGGGTTCGAATTTCATCTCAATCCGACTTGTAACGGGGACCCGGGATAACTTAGACTCTAGTTGGACCCATGCATTAGTTAGCCATGGCCCACATTTTAATTAGTCATGTTAGAAAGATTAGTCATAATCCTAATTATTAGGTTAACCATTTAGAGTTTTTATTTTGACCCTTTTACTCCCAAACCCTAACCAAAATTGTTTTAAACACTTGTAACTAAGGGAAGGGCAAACTTGTAATATTCAATGAGGGGGGGGGGGGATAACCATTGTGGCCGGCCCTAATAGGACTCCCATCTCATTTTCTTTCTTTGAGAAGTCTTCTTCCCCAAGTGCTCTCAAGCTCTCCCAATGTCACTTTCCGTTCCCAGAATACGTATTCTAAATACATGTACTGCTGGAATGTATTCATTTAAATATTTATCATGTATTGTTCTGTATTTAATTTCTTTTAATTTCCTGCTAATTATTTTCTGTATTTTATTTTCTGCAATTTACTTTCTGGTTTTATACTCTACTTTAGCTTTGTTTTGGGTTCGGCTTAAGTTGGTTTAATTATGTTGGTTCAACATGAACCCAAACCTCCACCTACCACCACCCCATTTAAAGCCCCAAACCCTTTCTCTCTCTTCATTACTTCTTCTCATTACTCTTCTTCTTCCTCATAACTCTCCCACCAACCTAGAAGAGATAGTCAAGTGCCAACTTGCTTCCTGATGGATCTCTATTTTTGTTGTTCCATTGTCTTCCTCTCAACATTCTAAGACACTTTAGTGCTTGGCATTTTTAATTTCTATGGCTAAATTCTTCTAGATCTAAGTTTATAGTATTTTCGAATTTCTTGAGTTTTGATCTATCTAACATTGTTATTTCCAAGTTTTGATGCTTCCATGTTGTAGAGAATTTCGTTCTACCCCATTTTGACCTATGGAAGTCCAAATTTGGACTTACGGTGAAGGTTTTATGGAGCTTGGAAGCAAGGGTTCCATGACCATCCTTCTCAGATTTTCTGAGAAGATGGGTCCCTCATTCCTCAGCCGTTTCTCGGCCGCATGGATTAATTATTTCCCAATTTCACTTCTCAGCCGCATGGATTATTTATTTTCCAATCTCATTTCTCAACCGCATGAGAATCTCATTTCTCAGCCGCATGGATTAATTATTTTCCAATCTCATTCCTCAGCCGCATGGATTATTTATTTCTCAATCTCATTTCTCAGCCGCATAGATTATTTATTTCCCAATCTCACTTCTCAGCCGCATAGATTATTTATTTCTCAATCTCATTTCTCAGCCGCATGAGAATCTCATTTCTCAGCCGCATGAATTAATTATTTCCAATATCATTTCTCAGCCGTATGGATTAATTATTTCCCAATCTCACTTCTCAGCCGCATGGATTATTTATTTCCCAATCTCACTTCTCAGCCGCACGAATTATTTATTTCCCAATCTTATTTCACAGCCGCATGGATTATTTATTTCCCAATCTCATTTCACAGCCGCATAAGAATCTCATTTCTCAGCCGCATGGATTATTTATTTCCCAATCTCATTTCACAGCCGCATGAAAATCTCATTTCTCAGCCGCATGGATTAATTATTTACCAATCTCATTCCTCAGCCGCATGGATTATTTATTTCCTTCCCAATCTCATTTCTCAGCCGCATGGATTATTTATTTCCCAATCTCACTTCTCAGCCGCATGGATTATTTATTTCCCAATCTCATTTCTAGCCGCATGATTAATTATTTCCTAATCTCATTCCTCAGCCGCATGGATTATTTATTTTCCAATCTCATTTCTCAGCCGATTAATTATTTCCCAATCTCATTCCGCCGCATGGATTATTTATTTTCCAATCTCATTTCTCAGCCGCATGGATTATTTATTTCCCAATCTCATTTCTCACATGGATTATTTATTTTTCAATCTCATTTTTCAGCCGCATGGATTATTTATTTTCCAACCGCATGAGATAGATTTTTATTTCCCGAATTTGGCATTAATTAACATTGATTGTTATCTTGATTTATAATTGACATGCGTTCCTAGTTGGAACTAAGAGACTGGCTAGTCGTCTTATTGAATTGAATGGAATAAGACACGTTCATATCAACTATGAACTATTGAAATCGATTGGTCAATCCCGAATATTGGCATATAGATACATGCATGCTACAATTTATTTATTTATTTTACGAAGGCAGCATATGTACTTTATGGTCAAGGCATGATTATTCCATGGTTAGTTTTAATTGTTGCATTACGCTATGTAAGACCTACAACCTAACCGCACGGGTATCGTTGTAGAGCTGGGCATATCGTACTTGTACGGAAGTACTCATTCTGAATGACCATGACCTACGGCATAGGATTTTACTTAATATAGAGGCTACTAAGTTAAATAAAATAATGATTGTATGGAGAGAATGGATTCCCGAGTTCTTACATGGCAGCCCTCTTTAGGACTATTAGTGTCCAACAGGCCGGCTGGTTCCCACAGATACTGCAAATCTGCCACACGGGCAGGGAGCGGTATCTGCTTATATTATTGTATATTGTATATTGATGACGGGCGTCCCGCAGGGACTCGTCTAATTCATGATTGGCATAATTGATTGATTGGATAGACTAGCCTTGCTTGCCCATAGTAAGAACTGAGAAATCCTCATTGCATAATTCCAGGATAACTTGGAACTCACAGTAGTAAGCCGTAGGAGTTGGATGGCCGTTTAAGTTGATTTGTTTGTGTACTGTACCTACTCTGTTACCTAACTGAGATGATCAGAGCGTCAGGACATGACGGGCCAACTTCTGTCCTTGTTTGGTTGGAAGGTTGGTTCGAAGTGTCATGATATTACGTGAATCCCAGTAGCAAGCAGAGATCTATTATTATATTATCTTATTTACTGGTTTAATTCCTCATATCGTGCTTCCTTGCGGTACTTGCTATTAGAGGTCTAACCTCTCTGGTTTTGCATGGCCAGATTTAGAGCCGGTCCCCGAGGACTCAGCTTACTTCTACCTCCAAGATGGTCAATACTAGAGGAATGATCGCAGGAGGACTCGAGTGGGTTTCCTTACTTCCCCGCTCGTTTTGTTAATTACTTTACATTTTGCCGCTTGGCACCGACATGTTAGTCGGATAGTCTTGTACTTACTTTTACATAATTGTAATTAAGTCAGACTGCAGCTGATAACAATTGTGTATATGTTGCGATATTATCTGGCTATGTTTTGTAAAGCCAGATCTCAAGAATATTTTGACCAAGCGTCTGTGACGCCTTATTGCTTTATCTTAAATGTTCTCTGTTATTGCTTCTTGTTTGAATGATTGAGACAATAGATATGAAGTGACCATAGCGAGACTTTCATGTAGTATGCACCCCCTTGTCTTTTAGACAGCATTGATCGTATTATACGGTATTCATCTACCCGTAATACGTAGCTGGCTGAGTCATTCCCCCGCTCTCCAGTATTCTGGTTCTGGGGAGTGACAAGGTTTTAGTGGTGGCCCATGCAGGTCTGGTTTCAGACTTGTGGGGTGTTTTAATTTATAGGATGTCTCAATCACACATGTTTCCCCTTGATCTCATGATTCGTTACTCTCGACTCTAGCTTGACATTCCGGTATCCTTTGACTTCATTGATCTTTCCAGTCCGATTGTTTGATTGTTCTCTTGTCCCTTTTTTTAGGGGCACCTCGTCCGCATCTGTCAGGACTGGACAACAACAACAAGGGCAACACGGACAACCTGACCATGTTGGTCAGCAACAAGGGCCGGTACTAACTCAAGAGACCATCCAAGAAGAAGTAATAGTGGAAGCAGCAGCTGGACCGCAGTATCCGGATGTTCCACCACCACCAACAGTTCTACCTACCCCTGTGGAAGTAGACACACCAGCCCTTCTGGAGATCATGAGAGGGATGATGGCTACTCAGCAACATCAGATGTTAGTCCAACAACGTATGCACGCTCAGTTACAAGAGCAGAATGTACTACTCAACCAAGGGTTGCAGACAGCTTTGGAAAGAGGGGCAAGGCCAGATTCAGGAGCATCAACCAGGTTTTGCAAGTACAACCCCCGTCGTTTCGAAGGCACGGAGGATACCATCTCTGCAGATGTATGGCTTAAGGATATTGAGGCCATTTTGACAGCCGCTAAGGTGCCGGCAGAAGAACGTGTGGATCAGGTGAAGTTGTTACTTCAGGATCTCGCACGTGATTGGTGGAAATCAGAGGAGGTAGGCATCAGACGTCCTGTGGCTTGGAACGATTTTACAGCAAGATTCAAGACAAAGTACTATGGAGTTGTGGCGCAGTTTGAGCTACAACAGAAGTTTATCAACCTCAGGCAGGCTGGCAAGACTGTAGATGTTTATGCAGCAGAGTTCTGCAGATTGAGTAGGTTCGCCCCAGAGATGGTAGCGACAGAGAGCCAGAGGGCTATGAGGTTCCAGCAAGGGTTTCATCTTGAGCTCTTGCAATTGATAGAGGTGCACAATTACCAGACTTTTGATGAAGTATTGACAGCGACTCGAAGGCATGAGATAACCGTTCAGAGGATTGCGGCCAGGACTGGGGGTCAGAAGAGATCCTACAGTCAGATTGAAGGAGGAGGGGGAGTAGCACCCTGAACAACAGCATCATCCCCTGGCATTCGTATCCACGATGTGGCACTGCGAGGACCAGCACCACCACCCAGGCAGCAGCAACAGCAACAGAGGAAGAACCAGCAACCCTCAGCGGGCTGCACTTATTGTGGGAAGGTAGGGCACACTAGAGATGTGTGTCGGACATTGAACGGGCAGTGTTTGATATGTGGAAACCCAGATCATCGGGTTACCACATGTCCCATGAATTCGAGGTCAGGAGGACCAGTACAACAATTTTCTGCTCTGCCAGCACCAGGGGCAGGACAGTATCGAGGACCAGCGGTAGCAGTGAGGCCGTTGGCACAACGCCCGTTCATGACGCAGGCTCAAATGTTTCGACAGCAGGGACCGCCGATGCAGCAACACCAGCACAGACCACCCCAACATCACCAAGGCAGGGGCCAGCGGCAGCACCAGGCTAGGCCACAGCATGGAAACCAGCAAGGAGGTCGAGGGCAGGCATTCACTCTGTCCTTGGAAGAGGCATTGGCATCGGGAGATGTTGTGGCAGGTAACATTCTCGTCGCCTCTTATCCCGCAGTAGCATTGTTTGATTCGGGAGCATCACACTCATTTATATCTGCACAATTTGCAACACGGCTAGGAATGGAATTCGAGGCATTGCCAGGGAGGTTAAATATACTCACTGGTAATGGGCTCGTAGGAGTTAGTAGAGTTATTCTAGCATGTAGCGTTGTAGTTTGCGGGCATTCCTTACCCGCCCGGTTGATAGAATTTCCAGTTGGAAATTTCGACGTTATCTTAGGCATGGACTGGCTGAAAGACAGTCATGCGACAATAGATTGTCGTAGAGGGAGTGTATCTTTTGATATTCCAGGCATGAAGCGGTTCACCTTAGTCAGATCAGTGGCAACTCAACAAGAACAGGGAGTAGTGACGGCAATGGAAGAAGTTCGAGTTCCGAAGGTAGTTGAAGAGTTTCTGGACGTATTTCCCGAAGAACTTCCAGGTCTACCACCGGTTAGAGATATTGAGTTCAGTATAGAATTGGCACCTGGAACTAAACCGATATCAGATCGAGTTTACAGAATGGCGGATTTCGAGCAGGCCAAGGTATATCAGCACATAGAGGAACTGAAGGAGAAGAAGTTCATCCGAGCTAGCATATTACCATGGGCAGCACCAGTGGTACTTGTGGGGAAGAAGGATGGGTCATCCAGATTGTGCATCGATTACAGGAAGCTTAACGCGGCAACAATGAAGAACAAGTACCCACTACCCAGGATCGACGACTTATTTAATCAGTTGAGCAAAGCTAGAGTTTTCTCCAAGATAGATCTTCGTTCAGGGTATCACCAAGTGAGGGTTCGGAAGGAGGACATTCCCAAGACAACATTCAGGTCGAAGTATGGGCATTATGAATTCTTAGTAATGCCGTTTGGTTTGACCAATGCTCCAGCAATCTTTATGGATTTAATGAATCGCATCTTTATGCCGTACTTAGACCAATTTGTCGTTGTGTTCCTCGACGACATTTTTGTATATTCAACTAGTGAAGAGGAGCATGAAGACCACCTCCGGAAGGTGTTACAGGTTCTGAGAGAGAACCAGTTGTATGCCAAGCTTAGCAAGTGTGAGTTTTGGTCGGACCACATTTTATTTTTGGGGCACATCGTATCAGGAGCTGGAGTAGCAGTGGATCCCAAGAAGGTAGAAGCAGTAGAGAGTTGGCCAGTACCCAAGACCGTAGCAGATGTGTGGAGTTTCTTGGGATTGGCAGGATATTACAGAAGGTTTGTATCAGATTTTGCAAGACTTTCAGCACCCATGACCCGCTTGACACGGAAGGACGTGCCATTCGTCTGGTCGGCAGAATGCCAGGCATCATTTGAGAATCTGAAGCAGAAGTTGATATCAGCACCTATTCTTATATTGCCAGTTGGACCCGGAGGTTTTACCGTTTATTGTGATGCGTCAGGTAAAGGACTTGGATGTGTCCTCATGCAGCATGGGAAGGTGATAGCATATGCATCTAGGCAGCTTCGAGGCCACGAGAAGAATTATCCAACTCATGACTTGGAGTTGGCAGCAGTAGTATTTGCTTTGAAGCTATGGAGGCATTACTTATATGGTGACCGAGTAGACATGTACACATACCACAAAAGTCTGAAATACATCTTTACCCAGAAGGAACTGAACATGAGGCAAAGAAGATGGTTGGAGTTGATTAAGGACTATGACGTGGAGCTTCAGTATCATCCAGGCAAGGCTAATGTGGTAGCAGACGCTCTTAGCAGGAGAGGCGGCACATTTATGTTGACAACACAAAAGCATATTTTAGAAGACCTTCAGGAGATGGGCATCGAGGTTATACTTCCTAGTGATGTAGGAGTTCTGGCGAGTCTACAAGTTCAATCCGACTTGGTAGACAGGATCAAGGCAGCTCAGGCACAAGACCCAAGGATTCAGAAGCTTAGGGCAGAATGTGAGTCAGGACTCAGGAAGGAGATACAGATTCATGAGGATGGTACACTTAGGTTTGGGTCATGTCTATGTGTGCCTAGTGGAGATATCAGACAAGAGGTTATGACAGAAGCTCACAGTTCTCAGTATTCTGTACACCCTGGAGGGACCAAGATGTACCAAGATATCAAGCAGCACTTCTGGTGGAACAGGATGAAGAGGGAGATAGCTAGGTTCGTTTTTCGTTGCTTGATATGTCAGCAAGTGAAGACAGAGCATCATAGACCAGCTGGATTATTGCAACCGCTTCCTATCCCGGAATGGAAGTGGAAGCATATCACAATGGACTTTGTGACCGATTTACCGAGATCACCAAGTGGTAAGGATGCTATTTGGGTAATCGTAGATCTGTCACGCCCCAGAACCAGAATACTGGAGAGCGGGGGCAGACATAGCCAGCTACGTATAACGGAATGGAATCCACACCGCTATACGGTCACGGCTGTCTAGATATGTGAGGGTTTTACTGCAATCCATCAGTCTCTTAAGGTCATAAAATAGCCTATTATCTCAATTTCAACCAACTAATTATAATTACAAGATGTCAGATCACTAAATACACAATAGTAAGGCGTCCCATACATTATATATTCGGAATGATCATGAAGCTAGTCGTTACAAAATGTGAGGACTAGCAAGAGTTCAGTCATACATGATCAACCCCCGGGGCTTGTCAATCATGTTACAGCCCGTAGGCAGACAGTAAGTAAAGCTGCAATCGAGCTAACACTTGCTCGTCGGCTAAACGCCTCAAAAGAATAATTTACAATATTATAGTGGGAGGACAAAAAGAAACCCAGCCGATGCCCTGGTTACGCTTGGTGACCACCATCGGGCTGGAAAGCAGGGAGATCCTTTGGTACTGCTCCGGTATCTGGCCATACAAAACCAGCTGGGTCAGACCCCAGAAAGAGCAAGTGCCACAGAGGAGGCTTCACTTAAGAACTAAAAACCAGCAATTCGCATAAGAATATAATTAAATAAATAAAGATAGTAATTTAAGAAGGAGCATAACAGGTGAATATAAAGAAAACAATCTTGTATTAAATCACTAAAAGACAGGACATATAGGAAAAGCATGACAGAATGATAAACGATGAGATAACCATGGGACTATTCAGATAGCCAGGTTACAACCCGTAAACCAAACAAGGACGGGGGTTGTAACCCTTCGTCTGAACGGGACTTGGCTTCTCCCACCATTTATCGGCAAGATAAATATAAGAAATCAGGTCAAGTAACAATCTTGTACATAATCAAGACAAGACTAGACTGATTGAACTTCATCCAACATTTTACGGCCAAGCAATAAGTACGGCTTGATACTTTAACTAACTAGGGTTATCACAAGCCTAATTACTAACAAGATGCAATGAGATGTTCCTCCAGCCACAAGCCCTGCAGCTAATCCAGGTTATCCAGGCAATTCAGATTCATTAAGCAGTTATCAATAATTATGTGCCCCACACGACGGTGGGCTGGAAATGTGCCCTACTCGACGGCAGGCTACAAGTCCAAACAATTGCGACCGGGATAACGGAATTGCCTGTAACTGGGGAAATCTCTCATGACTACTGTATTAATCTAGTTATTAACCTTAGTCCCTTTTAGTAGGTACTCCTGACCGTGGTACGCAGGAGTCCCTGTCCTAGACATGATGCAAGATATGACTGGTTCATTCGTACAAGCACAATCGCCCACGGTGTCCAGGATGTTCATTCTTGTCAGGTCATGTCATGTTAGGTAGCCGTCGCAACAGCTTATCAAGATATAACATGTCAGGTTATCAGGTCAAGTGTACTTAGTCAAGAGTGCGCCAAGACGGGCCACTATTAGGTCATGCCAGGTTACTCATGTCAGGAGTGCACCACTACGGGTCACTATCGTGTCAGGCTTAGTTATCAATTCCAAGCATATCAAGTAATTCAGGATTATCAAGTTCATGACAAAAGGCGTAAGGATATAAAATGGACGTAAAATATCTAATAAAATATCAATATACAGGGCTATAGAAGAGCCAAGCTTAAGGAAAATAAAACCAAATCTGACACGCTGACATAAGACCAAGTCAGCCAAAGGTCATACGCTCAGGTCAAGCTATGCTCAGGTCAGGGTACGCTCAAGTCAGGCGTATGCAAGTCATACGCTTCCAAAAGACAGCGTATGGGGTCCATACGACTCCTTGTCAAGCAAGCGAGCGTATGCGAGTCATACGCTTCCAAAAGGCAGCGTATGGGGTCCATACGACTCCTTGTCACGCAAGCGAGCGTATGCGAGTCATACGCTTCCAAAAGGCAGCGTATGGGGTCCATACGACTCCTTGTCAAGCAAGCGAGCGTATGCGAGTCATACGCTTCCAAAAGGCAGCGTATGGGGTCCATACGACTCCTTGTCAAGCAAGCGAGCGTATGCAAGTCATACGCTTCCAAAAGGCAGCGTATGGGGTCCATACTGCGCTGTGCTAAAGAGCGCACGCAGCTCAGTGACGCAAGCTAAAAAGCTCGCGCACTGTTCACCGTCTTCTCCAAACAGCAGGAACTCCATGGTTGAACCCTAAGCTTCCAAAGTCCATAACTTGGTCAAAACAAGTCCAAATCCAACTTTCAAATGGTCAAAATTGGGTATAATAAAATTCTCTACAACCTGGAACCATCAAAACTTGAAAATAGACAAGTTTTATAGATCAAAACCACCAAAATCCGAAAATACTTCAATCCTAGATCTACAAAATTCCAAGATCCAAATAGAGAAAACCCAAGTTCTATTGTTGCTAAAAATGAGCTAATAAAGCTATTAGACAAATAAAATGTAGCCCTCAAGTGATAGTAAGATGTAACTTGCCTAGGTTGGTGGTGTGTAGAGGAAGGAAGAAGAAGAAGAAATAAATGGAAATAATGAGGAGAGAGAGTATAGGTGGGGATAATAAAGAGGGTGGTTGTGGTGAAAATGAGGGAGGAGCATAGGCTAAGGTGTTCCTTGCATATTAAACCAAACGAAATCAACCCAATTCTCCTCCACAAAATAAACCAAGCCAGGTAAAACCCAATCACGAGAACCAAAATCCGTAAGTCGAGAAAATAAAATACATGCCAAAATCCAACTTCGAGTATAATTACGAAATACGGGAAACGGGGGTGACAAGATCGGCTTACGAAGGTAGCCCATTTTCTTCCTTTTAGAGTAGGCCAATCTACGGAGAAGTTGGCAGAATTGTATATGCAGCAGATAGTCAGGCAGCATGGGGTCCCAGTCAGTATTGTTTCAGACAGAGATACCCATTTTACATCACATTTTTGGAAGAGCTTATATCATAGCTTGGGTACCAAGTTAAGATTTAGCACGGCTTACCATCCACAGACAGACGGGCAATCAGAAAGAACAATTCAGACTTTAGAAGACATGTTGCGAGCTTACACCCTAGATTTTGGAGGGTCTTGGGAGAGCCACCTGCACTTAGTCGAATTCTCGTACAACAACAGTTATCAAGCCAGTATCCAGATGGCACCATTCGAAGCACTATATGGTAAGAAGTGTAGGTCGCCGCTAGCGTGGGACGATATCGGGGAGAGAAAGATGTTAGGCCCAGAGATGATTGTTCAGACAGTGGAAGTGATTAAAGGAATTAGAGAGCGACTTCGAGTTGCGCAGGATCGGCATCGTCATTGGACAGACCAACATCGTAGACCTTTAGAATTCTCTGTTGGGGACCACGTATTCTTGCGGATCTCACCTACTCGTGGTGTCATTAGGTTTGGCGTTCGCGGAAAATTGAGTCCGCGATACGTGGGCCCGTTTGTTATCCTTGAGAGGGTAGGCGATGTTGCTTATCGTTTATCCCTTCCACCTTCGTTGCGTGAGGTACACGATGTGTTTCATGTATCTCAGTTACGTAGGTATGTATCGGACCCAAGCCACATCCTCGATCATTCTGAGCTGGTTGTTGGTACCAACCTGTCTTACGAGGAACAGCATGTGTCTATTTTGGACCGAAGAGAGAAGATACTCAAGAACCGAACAATTAACCTTGTTCGGGTTGCTTGGGGTCATCACTCTTTAGGGGAGTTAACGTAGGAACGTGAGGATGACATCCGGTCACGGTATCCACACCTGTTTGACTCACAAGGTATATTTCTTTCTGTATACCTTGATTGTCTTAACTCTTCATGCTTGTTACCTTATGAGTAGAATTACTTAATGTTGTAAGATTGTTAGATGTAGATACATTACTTGTTGTTATCATTGAAGAATAATTGCTTACTCAATTTACTTGTATTTAGATTGGTTTAGCTTTGACGTTTCTATCCTGCTTTGGATTGTAATTCCGAGGACAGAATTTTTCTAAGGAGGGTAGAGATGTCACTTTCCGTTCCCAGAATACGTATTCTAAATACATGTACTGCTGGAATGTATTCATTCAAATATTTATCATGTATTGTTCTGTATTTAATTTCCTTTAATTTCCTGCTAATTATTTTCTGTATTTTATTTTCTGTAATTTACTTTCTGCTTTTATACTCTGCTTTAGCTTTGTTTTGGGTTCGGCTTGAGTTGGTTTAATTATGTTGGTTCAACATGAACCCAAACCCCCACCTACCACCACCCCATTTAAAGCCCCAAACCCTTTCTCTCTCTTCATTACTTCTTCTCATTACTCTTCTTCTTCCTCATAACTCTCCCACCAACCTAGAAGAGATAGGCAAGTGCCAACTTGCTTCTTGATGGATCTCTATTTTTGTTGTTCCATTGTCTTCCTCTCAACATTCTAAGACACTTTAGTGCTTGGCATTTTCAATTTCTATGGCTAAATTCTTCTAGATCTAAGTTTATAGTATTTTCGAATTTCTTGGGTTTTGATCTATCTAACATTGTTATTTCTAAGTTTTGATGCTTCCATGTTGTAGAGAATTTCGTTCTACCCCATTTTGACCTATGGAAGTCCAAATTTGGACTTACGGTGAAGGTTTTATGGAGCTTGGAAGCAAGGGTTCCATGACCATCCTTCTCAGGTTTTCTGAGAAGATGGGTCCCGCATTCCTCAGCGGTTTCTCGGCCGCATGGATTATTTATTTCCCAATCTCATTTCTCAGCCGCATGAGAATCTCATTTCTCAGCCGCATGGATTAATTATTTCCCAATCTCATTCCTCAGCCGCATGGATTATTTATTTCCCAATCTCATTTCTTAGCCGCATGGATTATTTATTTCCCAATCTCACTTCTCAGCCGCATGGATTATTTATTTCCCAATCTCATTTCTCAGCCGCATGAGAATCTCATTTCTCAGCCGCATAAATTAATTATTTTCCAATCTCATTTCTCAGCCGCATGTATTAATTATTTTCCAATCTCACTTCTCAGCCGCATGGATTATTTATTTCCTAATCTCACTTCTCAGCCGCATGGATTATTTATTTCCCAATTTTATTTCACAGCCGCATGAGAATCTCATTTCTCAGACGCATGGATTATTTATTTCCCAATCTCATTTCACAGCCGCATGAGAATCTCATTTCTCAGCGGCATGGATTAATTATTTCCCAATCTGGCATGGATTATTTATTTTCTTTCCAATCTCATTTCTCAGCCGCATTGATTATTTATTTCCCAATCTCACTTCTCATTATTTATTTCCCAATCTCATTTTTCAGCCGCATGAGAATCTCATTTCTCAGCCGCATGAATTAATTATTTCCTAATCTCATTTCTCAGCCGCATGGATTAATTATTTCCCAATCTCACTTCTCAGCCGCATGGATTATTTATTTCCCAATCTCATCACAGCCGCATGAGAATCTCATTTCTCAGCCGCATGGATTAATTATTTCCCAATCTCATTCCTCAGCCGCATGTATTATTTATTTCCCAATCTCATTTCTCAGCCGCATGGATTAATTATTTTTCAATCTCATTCCTCAGCCGCATGGATTATTTATTTCCCAATCTCATTTCTCAGCCGCATGGATTATTTATTTCCCAATCTCATTTCTCAGCCACATGGATTATTTATTTTTCAATCTCATTTCTCAGCCGCATGGATTATTTATTTCCCAACCGCATGAAATAGATTTTTATTTCCCGAATTTGGCATTAATTAACATTGATTGTTATCTTGATTTATAATTGACATGCGTTCCTAGTTGGAACTAAGAGACTGGCTAGTCGTCTTATTGAATTGAATGGAATAAGACACGTTCATATCAACTATGAACTATTAAAATCGATTGGCCAATCCCGAATATTGGCATATAGATACATGCATGCTACAATTTATTTATTTATTTTATGAAGGCAATATGTGTACTTTATGGTCAAGGCATGATTATTCCGTGGTTAGTTTTAATTGTTGCATTACGCTATGTAAGACCTACAACCTAATCGCACGGGTATCGTTGTAGAGCTGGGCATATCGTACTTGTACGGAAGTTGTCACTCCCCGATCCTGGAATACGTATTTTAATACATAAACCGATAAATTGTATTTACTTTGTATTTATACGATATTTATATGCTGTATTTTTTCATGCATTTTTTAAAAATATTCGACAAAATATTGTTCCGTAATTTATTTTCTGCATTTGGGCCTACAATTTTGGCTCATTTGGGTAACCTATTCTTGGTTCACCAATGGTTCATCATGAACCCCTTGGTTCATCATGAACCCATGGGTTCAAGATTCTATATAATAACTCATCTTCTTCTCTCTCTTCTTATTTATTTCCTCTCATTTACTTTCCTCCACCAACCAAGGCAAGTACCAACTTGCTCAAGAGAGGGATCCATAAATATTGTTGATATTTTCTTACAAAATTATTTGTCAAAATATGTTCTTCTCCTTATTCTATACTAGTGTAGAACTTGAAGTTTTCCATCTTGAAGCTTTAATTTTTGTAGATCTAGGTTTTAACTATTTTCGGATCTTCTTGGTTTTGATCTAGCAAACTTCATTATTTTCAAGTTTTGATGGTTCCATGTTGTAGAGAATTTTGTTCTACCCAATTTTGACCTTTGAAAAGTTGGATTTGGACTTATTTTGACCAAGTTAGGGACTTTGAAGCTTTGGATTCAAACCATAGAGTTCTTGCTGTTTGGAGAAGACAGTGAGCAGTGCACGAGCTTTTTAGCTTGTGCTACTGAGCTGCGCGCGCTCTTTAGCGCAGCGCAGTCGACCCCATACGCTGCCTTTTGGGAGCGTATGTCTTGCATACGCTCACTTGGGTGACAAGGAGTCGTATAGAGTCCATACGCTGCCTTTTGGGAGCGTATGTCTTGCATACGCTCACTTGGGTGACAAGGAGTCGTATGGAGTCCATACGCTGCCTTTTGAGAGCGTATGTCTTACATACGCTCACTTGGGTGACAAGGAGTCGTATGGAGTCCATACGCTGCCTTTTGGGAGCGTATGTCTTGCATACGCTCACTTGGGTGACAAGGAGTCGTATGGAGTCCATACGCTGCCTTTTGGGAGCGTATGTCTTCCATACGCTGACCTGAGCGTAGGCTGACCTGAGCGTAGGCTAACCTGAGCGTAGCCTGACTTGAGCGCGCTCTGACCTGGACTCCCCTATACCTTATATTTTTATATGTATATATTATATTGTATATATATATATGTAAATGTTTGTGTATGCTATATATCCTTACGCCTTTTGTCCTGAGCATGATATGAGCACTAATGTGCCCCGGTGAACAAAGTGTTCCTACCTGATACTTGTACCTGAATGTCCCAGTTCTCGTTCATGCTCGACAAATGACTCGTAACTCCACGTGGCATATTTGCAATGATACATTACACCAAGGAGGGTAGAACATGTTGACATACTGATTGACATGGATCCTCTTTTGGGGTACTCGTACTTGAGTACGACTTTTAGGAGGATAATCATGCAAGCCACAGCATGTGAGTCCAAGATTTCACCTAGGGTTAAACTAGGCAACTAAATATACTAGATGCATGGGGAGGGCAAAATCCCGAGATCGTGTTACACCAGCCGCCTTGAGATATTGTCCCGACGCGCCGGCTGGTCTCCACGGATACTGTGTCATCCGCAACGAGTAGATGACTGTATCCGATTAATTCCTGCTATATACTATATGTCTTGGCAAGGTGGCCTTATGAGGGACCTGTGCTCAATGACACCTGTCTACGCGAACCCCTGGGTTGGCTAGCCTTGCTGGAAAGATACGATCTGAGGATTTTGAAATAACATGATGCGAGGATAACCTCGTCCCACTAGAAACTCGTAGATTTGATTGGCCGCGAAAACGACTTGCGTGTATCTTATTACCTTCCGTAAATAACTGAAGGAAGCGGACTGTCATGGTACATGATCCAACCCATATTCTTGTTTGATTGTTGGGTTGGTTATCGTACTATGACAGGCTGTGGACCGAAGTTATGAACGGAAGACTTATTCTGGTTGTGAAGTACTACTTCTGTGAATGACTGAGGAACATGGTCTATCATGGTACATGATCCAACCCATATTCTTGTTTGATTATTGGGTTGGTTATTGTGCTGCGATAGGCTATCGACCGAAGTCACGATCAGGAGATTTTATTGTTTATACCCTTTAACTTATGTGAAAGTTATAGAGTACGACACGTCCCGACTCCATGCGGCACATTTTGTCCTTGTTTGGTTGTAAGGGTGCCATATGGGTTCGAGGATGTTGCGCTACCCTATAATAGTTGCATAAGTATTACTATTATCAATCATTCTATTATCTGGGTTTTTAATCTTAACTCTTGTGCCCCTTTGGCGGTACTTGCTATTCGGGGCTGACCCCGCTGGTTTTGTTTGGCCAGATCTCGTAGCAGAGCCAGAGGACACGATCTTCCTCCCTGATATCCATGGTGCATACTAGGAGCATGGCGGTTCGGGGACTCGAGTGGGTTTCTTCTCCACCACTCATGCTTATATTTTGTGCGGCATTTAGCCACCGGCACCTGTTAGCCGGATTACTTGATATTTTGTGTCAGTACATAATTGTAATTAAACAGACTGCAGCTGTGTATAATTTTGTACTCCTGACTCTCTGAGATAGCTAAATTATAAAGCTAGTCTCTCATGATCATTTTGATGAAGCGTCAGGGACGCCTTACTGCTTTATCTTTAATGTTCATTTATTTGCTGATATGATTTGATTGATTGAGACATAGAACTCTGTGGGACCATAGGAGACTTGATTGTAGCATGCATCCCCTAGTCTCTCGACAGCCACGATCGCCGTATGACATTACGTACCACATATGGAGTAGCTGGCCTAGTCCGTCTCCGTATTTCGGTACTGGGGCGTGACAGAAGTACTCATTCTGAATGACCATGACCCACGGCATGGGATTTCACTTAACGTAGAGACTACTAAGTTAAATAAAATAATGATTGCATGGAGAGAATGGATTCCCGAGTTCTTACATGGCAGCCCTCTTTGGGACTATTAGTGCCCAACAGGCCGGCTGGTTCCCACAGATACTGTAAATCTGCCACACGGACAGGGAACGGTATCTGCTTATATTATTGTATATTGTATATTGATGACGGGCGTCCCGCAGGGACTCGTCTAATTCATGATTGGCGCAATTGATTGATTGGATAGACTAGCCTTGCTTGCCCATAGTAAGAACTGAAAAATCCTCATTGCATAATTCCAGGATAACTTGGGACTCACAGTAGTAAGCCGTAGGAGTTGGATGATCGTTTAAGTTGATTTGTTTGTGTACTGTACCTACTCTGTTACCTAACTGAGATGATCAGAGCGTCAGGACATGACGGGCCAACTTCTGTCCTTGTTTGGTTGGGAGGTTGGTTCGAAGTGTCATGATGTTACGTGAATCCCAGTAGCAAGCAGAGATCTATTATTATATTCTCTTATTTACTGGTTTAATTCCTCATATCGTGCTTCCTTGCGGTACTTGCTATTAGAGGTCTAACCTCTCTGGTTTTGTATGGCCAGATTTAGAGCCGGTCCCCGAGGACTCAGCTTACTTCTACCTCCAAGATGGTCAATACTAGAGGAATGATCGCAGGAGGACTCGAGTGGGTTTCCTTACTTCCCCGCTCATTTTGTTAATTACTTTACATTTTGCCGCTTGGCACCGACATGTTAGTCGGATAGTCTTGCACTTACTTTTACATAATTATAATTAAGTCAGACTGCAGCTGATAACAATTGTGTATATGTTGCGATATTATCTGGCTATGTTTTGTAAAGCCAGGGCTCAAGAACATTTTGACCAAGCGTTTGGGACGCCTTATTACTTTATCTTAAATGTTCTCTGTTATTGCTTCTTGTTTGAATGATTGAGACAATAGATGTGAAGTGACCATAGCGAGACTTTCATGTAGTATGCACCCCCTTGTCTTTTAGACAGCATTGATCGTATTATACGGTATTCATCTACCCGTAATACGTAGCTGGCTGAGTCATTCTCCCGCTCTCCAGTATTCTGGTTCTGGGGCGTGACACCCAAGGAAGAAGCCTTTCTCCTTGGATTTTCTCTCCTTTAGGTAATATTTCCTTCTCTTTTATTTCTCCATTTTGCATTTAGGAAAGTTTTAACCATAGGAATGACCCCCATTATTGTGTCCCTATTTTGTGTCCTCTTGTATCCATTATGTGTCCTTTAGGGATTTCTATTGTATTATTGTTGTGTCTTGTGTTCATGGGAAAAACCTCCAAACTTGGACACACTTTATATTTAAAATATTGATTAAATGAATTAATTCATATTAAATCTCAGATTTGAATATGTAGAGATGTGTTCTTGAGTACTTTACATTTCATTCATGTATCTCTTATAGATGTGTTCATGTTACATATATAGATTTGTGTATATATATATATATATATATATATATATATATATATATATATATATTTATATATATATATATATATATATATATATATATATATATATATATATATTGTAATGAGAGTGTATCTATATTTATATATGTAATAAATGGTTCATGATGATTATATAATCAAGTTTGTGAGTGTGGTTCCTCATATTATTATTGTCATTATTGTTGTGGATAATTAGTATTCTTAGTAATGGAATACAAAAGAACATTTATGACTTAAGACCTGGAATTGGCCTAAACACTTGACAGTAAGGAAACTCTTGAATGAAAGCACAAGTTGTTTGTGACAGTTCTTGTAAGCCCCCGGAATTTCAGGTTTTATTTTTTTATTTTTCTGAATAAATTATTTTCGATAAATGTTTTATTATTTAATTGTTTAGATCATTAATGTACCTTCCCGTAACTTTGACTTCTGGAGCGTCAGGGATACCAATCTCTGTAAACTCTCTTCACGAGTTTTGAAGTAGACAAGATTATCTTCGTGTTGATATATCATGTCCCACTTGAACTCGTTCCCTTGTGCTCTTTTTGTATCGCGCAACTTCGGGTCAACTTAGACCAAATAAATCGTTGAATAATTATTTCCACTTTTATTTTTGATTTTCGTTTGCACGTTACCGTGACTTTTAATTTAGGAGCACGAGACCAGTCGTTTTCTCAGAACCAACTTCTCATGAATGATCTACTCGAGACGCTCTCCACCCATGACCTTCGTGTCCCACTCAGACACTCCATTTTGTGCTTCATTTTCTTCGTACAACTTCCGGGTCAATTTAGGCCGATTTATTATCTACCGTAAAACCTGATTTAATTTCCAATTTAATTTCGGGATCCGACATTGACCCAACCTAGCCGACCTAAAGTATGGACGTGGCCCACATGAAGCCTACTACCCACATGACGCTTGTGTCCCATTTATTGGAGTCCCCTCATATTATTTATTTACCCGTGATTATAAATCCCTATTTAATTCAATTATTGCATCCGGTTCAATTTTGACCCGACCCGGCTCGACCGAACCCGAACCCAAGCTCCATGTTGCCCTTTCATGACTGCCCAAATACTCTACATAATTTTTCTATTTCTCCTATTTTGAAAATATCTCTTCCTCTCTCTATTTTACAAATATCTCACATATATATATATATATATATATATATATATATATATATATATATATATATATATATATATATATATATATATATATATACACATATATATATATAATCATATAACTCACTCTCTCTCCCTCACTTTATACAAACAACCCATCCCCCCCCCCCCTCATTTACAGCAGGAGCACACCCCCTCCCCCCTATTCAGCCGACTTCCTTTTTCCTCTCTCTTTCTCAAATATCTAATATCACTCTCTCTCTCTCTTTCTATTTTTAAACACAACACTCCACCTCTCTTTATAAAAAAAACCACACACACACACTCTCCACACCCACCACAGTCGACTCCCATGGCCGAGCTTGGCTCCGCCCACCCCCCCTAGCCGGCCTCCGCCGTGGTCGGCCGTCGACCACTCCACGCACCAGCTCTCCTCCTTCTTCCTCCTCCTCTTCAATATCACCACAATACATCACCACCACCTCCACCACTTCAAACCACCACTCCCACCATGCAACACCACTGCATCCGCCGGCGAGCCTTCCCCCGCCGCCGTGCCAGGCCGGTGACCACCCCGCATGCAGCAGCTGCAGTAGGCAGCAGCGCACCGGCGCGCACGTGTGCGCGCGCGCGGGCCGCCGTCGTACGCCGCCGCGCCGCCGCACGGCCGCCGTGGGCGATACCCCCACCGGCGTGCGCACCCCCGGCGACCTCCCCCTGTCCACCACCGGCCTCCCCGACGTGTGAAACACACGATTCGTGCGTTTAGGCACGAGATCCCGTCGGCACGCGCGAGTTTGGAACTCAGAATTCGTGCTCCGTCGCAGCAAGTTCGTGCGTGTTTTCTGGGAGATCCGACCGTTGGATCGGCGATTTCTTCACTCCGTCCCAATCTCGGTATATCCATCTTCACTCCCCTCAATTTTCGTCCGTTAATTTTGTCGTTTGATACCTCAAAACTGGCTACCAAGTTGACGTTTTAAATTGAACTGTTTTTGTACAGTTTCGTGGAGCCGACTTCGTCATCTCGTAACTTCGCCGTCGCAGCTCCGGTTGGCACGCTACCGGTTCCTGTGTGCAGCTGGTATAACCCTCTTCCTGCCTCCTTTAAGTTTCGTTTCATTTTAAGCACGTTCGGTTGGTCGAATTCGACGCCAAAGTTGGCCGTCCGAATTCTTTAATTTGCACTTGTAAAATTTTATTTTTGAACCCGGGACTCCGGATTCAATTTCTGACACCACCAGTAGACTCGTGGCGTCGTTCTGGCATGTTTTCATATAAAATTTGCTTGATTTGGAGAACGTGGGCCCTGGCACGCATTTTGGTGCAAAGCGGGTCCCACTTTTCGAGTCAACGGGTCACTTTGAGATCGGCTCATCGAAATCCAATTCCGGATATACCGTTGAGTTCGTATCGTCATTCTGGACTCGTTGACATATAATTTGCTGAGTTTTGAAGACATTTGCTTCGGCACGTATTTCGGTGCAAACCGGATACCAAGTGTCCGCGTCAACGTATCATTTTGAGATCAGCACATCGGAATTCCATTTTAGACATACCGTTGGGTTCGTATCATTATTCTGGATTTGTGGACATATAATTTGTTAGATTTTGTAGACTTCTATCCTGACACATTTTTCGGTGCAAAGTGTGTCCAACGGCGGACATCATTTTGACCCAAAATTACCGTTTTGCCCCTATGTCCAAATTGGACTTTTGGGTAGGCTATTCTAGCTAATTTGACCGTTCTGGACACGTTGGTGATATTTATTTTATCATCCGACAACATCTGTAGATTTTGCTTATGTATCATCCTTAATTTATAATTAATTATTTTTCCAGATATTGTTACTTTCTGGTTTGAATTTTTATATATATTTTAATTGCTGTAAAAATCTGGAAAAAATTATATTTAAATACTATGTTAATTTAGATAATTTATTATAATTTTTCCAGTATTTAATAAGTACTTTTGGTATTTTATAAAAATGGGAAAACAGAACTCATTTTCAGGATACATGTTTTTGCTGATTTTTAATAAATATTTATGAGGTTTTATAAATTCCAAAAAAATTATTATAAATTTCTATAATTACAAGGATCATTTTGGTACTTTATTTTATATATATTTAAGCTTTTTGTCTATCTCTAAAATTGTTGGAACTTAATGTATAGTTTGATTTATTTATTGAATAGTTACGACTTGCATGTTTTGCGTTGTTTTGAGTTATTGTAGTATTGGACCTCACCCTACACTAGTGTAAAGACCCTAGAAAATTAGTTGGATATAGTGACACTCCACATTGGACTTTTATTCTAGGTTCCCACTTGGCTAGTATCCAGTTAGGAGTCGTGTCACACCACTAGTGTAATATTGAACATAGCTTAGAACTGAGTTTGGATATCATTATTGACAGGACACCGGACATCTACATCTTTGTACTAGTATTCTTGCTTTGCTCGAGGCAAGTACATCTACAAACTCATTTACTGTCTTTTAATGCTAGAACGTGTATTAACCCTGTTAAAATACTGATCCTTGAGGTAGCAAGCTATGTCTTCACATGTTGTATTACTTACAGTACCTGACATGCTTAGGATAGTTCTTATATCTTCACATGTTCCTTACTGGTTCTCAGTACATGTTTTACTATGCTTTATACTACTCGGAGTATTCACATGTTTCATACTGTTTCCAGTACCGGCCATGCTTATATTACTCCCAGTATCTCTCACATGTTTTTACTGTTCTCGTATCTCTCACATGACAGAATATGGGTTATGGGAAAACTGATAGTTGAGTACGTGATCATGCCCCCCCTACTCGTACGTACGTACCGAGCAAGGTTGACATTTTATGTATACCTTGTCGTAGGCGCACCAGTTGTATTTGTACGTATGTATAACTATCGCTTGTTTTACTTGTACGGAAGTACATTTTAGATACTTGTACCACAGTACATTTTACACCTATTGACCGATCACGTACCTGCTACAGTTTTAAACATTACATATGCATCTGTCTCTATGACATATGTGTCCTTGCCATGATAGACTATGAGTTATGCCATGTTCCCTGTGTTACTATGATATTGTGATCCCAGTTGTACCATGAGGTCATGTTTCCAGTATTTTCTGTTTTATAGACTTATCACACCATGTTTCTAGTTGTACATCTCTTTCATTATATGTTCAGTACTTTAGTTGTAGAGGTTGCATTTGCTCCCGTCCCGACAGGATAACGTTGTAGGTTCACTTTTCGAGGATGAAATGCTATGTGTTACATGTTATGGCACTGATTTTGAGGACATGGCCTTAGCTCCAGTAGAGGCCCCAGCGGGGAACCTTGCTTAGTTATCTTTCATGTTTTGATACTTAGACTTTGGTCTGTACTTATATTTGGATACTGGATTTTGTCTCCAGTTAGATACTTTGGATGTGTATTATTAAGTCTGTACTTGTTTACCTTCGCTTATAGATGCTGTGTTGTGATGAACCATTAATTATGATTTTAGAACTGTTAGCTGCTTAGATCCTTTATTGTTTATTCTAGAACAGCTTACTGCGCTTTAACCAAGCGTAGGCTGGACATGGCTCGGCCCGGCCCAACAATTTGGGTATCGGGTCGTGACAGTTCTTGCTATTATTCATCCCAAGCCTTAACTAAACTCAGTTTGACCAATATAGGCCCGAACTCTACCAAGGGTCACAGCATACAACCTTGTTCTAGCAATGCAACCTACTAGTAAATCAGACGACGACCATCACTCACACATAATGAACCCAACCAACACATATCATAACATTTGAATCCCCTTCCTGCCAACACTCTCAGACTCCACCTTCCCGAGTCATGACTTATTCCAATGTTCAACATATCCAAGCATTCAATTCCCAGCATCAATATAAACATGCAACCCACCTCTTAGCACAACCAACTCACTCCAGCATCAAAATGCTTTCCTGAAACCTTTCCTAGCAACGTTCACATTAAAATAGCTTAATATAGAAATCTGCTATTGAAACCTGCAAATAAACCAACACACCAAGAACAACTCAAGGCCAAATACCCCTTTGAGCATCTACAACTACTATCAATATATACAGAAACTAAATAACGCCATTGAACTCCCAATAGTTACTTCTACAAATGAAATCGAAAGTTTTAGAGAAGGAAAATATATACAACCACTGAAAGAATATACAAACTAATGAGAAATATATATACAACCCAAATCGAATTCAAATCCATAAAAGAAATTTTCCACTACATTCAAACTCATAGGAGTTATATACTCAACCCTCCTGGCCTTCGAAAACCCACACCGATTTGAAAATGAGCCCACGCACATGGACACGAACAACTCGGAACGAGCTACTGAACTTGCACGTAACTTATTTGGTAGACACGGACGCTTTCACTGCTTGGACACGACAAACTTGGTCACACACTCCTGAATACTGCTATGGCAACCCAAAACACACCACAGACAAGCACCACGGACACACGCCGACACAATCCATGCCACAACCGACCGACCCTGGCCAACACACCCACACTCAAGGAACAAAATAGAGAATTACGAATCGACAAAGATGATAGCATAATTACCTGGAAGAAAGAAATCTGGAAGAAGGAAATATGCTGAAATTCAGGACACGTCCCTAAGTGTCGGACACAATCTTCCTCGTGTCAGAATTTAGCTAAAATCCTCAATTCCCTGCCCCTTCTCAAACGATCACTGCTCCCCCGATCAAGATATCATCGTCCTGACCAAAATCCAACCCAGGAAGAACTAACACTAATCATTCATCAAGATTGCTACGAGATCGAACCGGATCTGAATAGTATGAGTCGATACTCACCTCATCGTCGTGGGAGGAAGAGTCACCGAAGAATCCGCTCGCGAGCGTCAAAGCTGGAAGAACTGTCGGAAGAGCGGAGAAACGCCGTTTGTCGCTGGTCTCAGCCGCCGATGGGAACTCGACGTCGGGGTGGAGGAACGTCGCTCGGTGCCACTGGCTGTTTGCTGCTCGCCGGGATTTAGCGCCACCAAGTGGTGGGTCTACTACAGCGGCTCTGTCGTTCGGAAGAGGAGGCCGTGCGTCGCTTCGTCGTCGTCGTCGCCATGAATCTCGCCGACAAAAAGAGAGTTCGTCAGTGATCTGTCCTTGCGTTGCTGACCAAGAGAAGCCGTCGTCGATAAAACGATCGCCGGAGGGGTCCACAGCACCGTCGTCGCCAAGGTCCTCCGCTCGTCGGGGAGGAACTTTGGGGGTTAGGGTTCAGGCAAAATTAGGGATAATGGAGCTAGGTGGAGTTTTTGACAGGAAGAGAATGGAAAATGGCTCTCTCTCTCTCTCTCTTCAAGTCTATAAAACAAATATGCAACTTTACAACTTAGTCCCTCAGCAAATAGGCAATTATGCAGGAAGCCCCCTCCGCAAATAGGCAGTTATGCAGGAAGCCCCCCTCCTTTCCATTAATTAAAGGGTTATTCAAAATCAGTTAGGAAAAGTTTAAAAGGTTACAAATGGTGGGGGCCACAATTAGTTAATTACATAATGCCATAAAAGCTGTTAGAAAACTGGTTACAAAGTTGTTAGAAACTTGGAGAGCACTCCAAAATAGTTGTTAGTCTTCTCTTCAACTCATAAATCATTAATGTACCATATTTTATTCATAATAAAATAAAGGAACTATTATAAATCAGAAAATTTGTTATTACTCTAAATAACCCAAATAATATTTCTAAAATTTTAAAATACCAGAAAATACCCAACTTTAATAATTTTGGGTAAAAGGGGTTACAAATCTATCCCCCTTAGAAAAATTTTGTCCTCGAAATTCAAAAGTTTTGAAGACAGGGTTAAGCAATCAAAAAGTAAAATTTGAAACTGAGCAACTACTCTAAACATGCCATAGAATCGAATCTAGTCATGATTTAGAAGAGTAATTTAACTGGCCACGATCATCAAGCATGACTTAAACCAAGGTGGAGGCACGATGAGAGTAGAAAGGTGGTCACTATGAAAACTATTTAGTCACTAACAAATTTGAAATTATCAGACATGATCGATAGATGCAAAAGTATAATCATCATAAAATATAGGCACGATTAAGGTCTTCTAGATGTGATCAAAAATAGGACTTAGCATTATGAAATGAACGGGTAAATGGCATGATCCATAATGACAAAAGTTGGCCAGGCACGAAGTGAAGCAAAGTTAAATGAACGGGTAAATGGCATGATCCATAATGACAAAAGTTGGCCAGGCACGAAGTGAAGCAAAGTTTAGTTAGGAATAAGTACGATAATTTCCTAAAGGGAGTTGAAATAACATGATCTATCAATTATTGAGACTTTAATTAGGCAAGAGGTGATATGAATTTAATCACTACCTAGAGAAGCAAAATCATGTAGGCACAACTACCAAGTACGATCAAAATCAATAGTTTAACACAAGTAGACTATAGCAAGATAGAAAATCATGGTCAGATAGACATGACTTAAGATCGAAGTTTAGACAAGTCACAAACGAAGTACGGAATCACAATCTGGTAATATAAAATTTTGAGAAATTCAATGATCTAACGATAAAATGTTAGAAGAAAAATTTTAGCAAGGGTTGATTGAGGAGACGTACGAAATACTTATGAGGTATTAGTATCAAATCAGGATGAACATGCAAGGATTTGTGATTCTCGAAAACCAATAATCATATGAAAAGGGAATCTAGTCTCCATGATATCCAAGAACATATAAGTATTTGAAATCACTTTGCTTAGAATCCCTACCCCGCCAGTGTGTATTTGACTGCAGTGGACTTTCGGCTCCGTGACTCAAATAACAATATGTCACCGAATATTCTGTCAACCTTATCCATTTTCCAACAATCATTGACGAAACAACCCAAGAGATCAAGATATGAAGAATATGACAAAGTCTCGACAATACTCGAAAACCTATGAATGTCTGAAATTACTTCAACTTAGAGTTCCTGCCTCGCCAGTGCGCTACTGGCTGCAGTGAGCCCTCAGTCTCCATCATCCAGATAATGGCTGCAGCGCACAACTGTCATGCCATAGTAGGTCATCGAATAGTCTCTCAACTTTATCCCTAAGAATTTCAAAAGAGTTTCAAGGAATTCAAAATAAGTTTCAATAGTCCAAGCTCCACGATAAAAGGTGAGGTTATCTGTCTTTTAGAAACAAGTGTTTATTAGATACTAAGAAAACAACGGACCCAATCAAGGAGTAGTGAGTACTAAAAGGGCAATAAGGAGATTTTAAACCTCAACAGTGAACAAAGTTCCATATTGTAACCGAAATCTCAAATAAAACCTGGGATGGTAACAAGATTCCATATATGGGACATTATCCCGAAGGAATAACAGAATCTCAAAAAATGAACAGAAACAAAGTATTAGATAGGAGACAAACTTTCAAAATAAGAATAAAATCTTGTATTGGAAACATGGTTCAACAATATCTCAAATAACCACGAAATCTCAGACAAAATCTCGAATAGGGAATCTTGACAAGGAAACAAGGTATCGAATAGAGAACAAGATCTCAATGACTCGCGAGTAGGAACTGAAGTTTCAAGGTCTGGAAGACCTTGAATATGAGAAAAATCACGAACGAAAGCAAGGTCTCGAAATGAGAAACGGAATCTCAAAATCTCGAATGGAATCAAAGTCCTGAATAAACCAAATTCCAACAAGCCCTGAATAGAGAATTGAATCCCGAGTAGAAAACAAAATTACGATTTGTAACAAGTTCTGAACAGAAAACAAAATCCTGAGTAGAATCTAGAAAAGGAAGTAAGGTTACGAAGAGTGAATGGAGGAGTACCAATCAACGAATAGGAACAAGATTCTGAACGTGAATACAAGCAAATCAAAATAGTCGAAGCACAGTCATGAATAGAAAATAATTCTTAAAATGGAAACAAAGTCACGAATGGAAAGCAAAATCTCATATAGAGAATGAGTCAAATCTCAACTAGGAAACAAAATCTTCAAAGGAAACTTCAATAATGTCCTGAATAGGACGAAGTTTAAACAAGGCTTCGAATGAGGAACAAGGTTTCGAAATAATTCTCGAGTAGAGATTAAATCCTAATTAACACGAAGTTTGATGTGGGAACAAGATTTCCAATTATGTGCCAACACTGGAAAGCAAAATCATGAAATATGCAAACAGTATCGAATAGTGGATTTCAAATAATTACCGAATTGTGGATCTGAAACAAGTTTACCGATTAGAAAATAATATCTCGAAATAAGTTTTGAATATCAATCAGGATTTCAAACAAGAAAATGAGAAGTTTCAAGAAATGATCTAGGTGCTAAGAGGATTTTAAGGAGAGTCTGGTTGATTAATCACGATCTATGGTTTTCTCCAACCATGCAAAAGAAACCTTCTGTCTTTAGTATTCCTCCGGGACTGGAATTACTTCAACTTCTTCAACTGTCCTGACGTAGACTGGTCCCCGCGGTAGTGCTCCATGTGATCGCTGAAACTGGAGAGGTGGGTCCTTCTTCTATGGTACTAGTGCTCCTCGTGCTCGTCCTTGGACAGTACGATCAACGACCTCCGGGCAATCCTTGACTTGATGGGCAGGCGATCCGTAGAACAAGCATAACCTCGATCTTTTGTGGCACTCGAATACAAATGATCGTCGGCTGAATCTGAATCCGAATCTGAATCTCCCGCTGAGGTGACGGAAGTGCCGGGACTCTGACAGAAATATACGACAGCTGGTGTGATAGCTGCTGAGATCCTGATGCTCCTCGATCATTGTGATTCGCGGCTTGCTGGCAATCCTTCATTCAGTGAATGTGGGCCTGAATCTGCCTCTGATGATGCGACTGATAATGTGACTGAAGAAACACCGTCTGAGTGTTGCGATGCTTTGTGGGTCCAGGGTAGTTGTTGTCTTCATCATAAGTCTTCATGTCTCTCCTGGCTTCAGCTTTCCGTCTCGTTTTATTGTCTGTGCTACATTCTGGATCAAAGGAGTCGAATCCTCAGAGACTTGGATGATCTTCAGTGGCGGCTCCAGGTTCTCGATCTGCTCCTCGGTGCGAGATATGTGTTCGGTGTCGGTGAAGCCCAAAGATCCGAGAGTCTGCAAAAATCCTTCCTGGTTCGGAGAGTGCATCAACAAGTCTGGCTTGGAAAAGGATGGCATGCTCCCTCTGGGTATCAATGAATTCTTCAAACATCTCCGTCAACTACGTACTACCCATGGGGATAGTAGGATGATAGAAAGTAGTGGAAACTCGAAACCATCAAGTGTAGGTGGATTGACCGTTCTGGTGTTGCGTACTTGAATTATCTGAAAAATAGAAAACTGTTAAAATGTCCTAATCCTAATAATAATAAGTGTTTATTGAATATCAATATATCCGATGTATCCGATTTCCTATGCTGTGAACAAGTTTCCCTAGTTTAATCAAGTCCCCCAATAGTACACTAATACCTAGGTACTATTAGGATAGACATGTATGGGCCACCACTAAAAACATGTCACGACCCGCTCTCGAATAATCGGACACGAGTCGGACACGCCCAGCCTTCATCGTTAGACACGAAGAAGTAAGCTGTACTGTCACGCCCCAGAACCAGAATACTGGAGAGCGGGGGCAGACATAGCCAGCTACGTATAACGGAATGGAATCCATACCGCTATACGGTCACGGCTGTCTAGATATGTGAGGGTTTCACTACAATCTATCAGTCTCTTAAGGTCATAAAATAGCCTATTGTCTCAATCTCAACTAACTAATAATAGTTACAAGATGTCAGACCACCAAATACACAATAGTAAGGCGTCCCATACATTATATATTCGAAATGATCATGAAGCTAGTCGTTACAAAATGTGAGGACTAGCAAGAGTTCAGTGTCAACCCCAGTTTTCTAATTAGGGGTATTTTTGTCATTTTCAAATTTTATAATATTTTAGGAATTTTATTTGATTTTATATGATTTTTAGGAATTTATTTGAGTCGGTTTGAATTTTATCCAATTCGGACTCAAATTGGAGACCCGGGTAGCCTGGACCCTAGTGGGACCCCCATACTAGCTGGACTTAGCCCACATACCATCATAATTAGGCTAGAAATTATTAACCCAACTTTCATGGTTTAATTAGTCATTTTAGAGGCTAATTTAGTTAGTTAGATCTAAACCGAACCAAACCGATTTCAAACCAAACCAAACTAAGCTTAATGGGTTGGGGGCTTATTGGATCCCAACCCAATAGCCCCCCAAGAGGTGGCCGGCCAAGACTAGGAGCACCCCCCCTTGTCTTCTCCATTAAGCAATCTCTCTCTCTCTCTCTTTCAAAATCTTTTCTTTCTTCCAAGCTCTCTCTCTCTCTCTCCAAAAACTCCACTTAGGTAAGCCATTTAATCCACATTTATTACTCTTTTCTATTTACTTCCTTCACCATAAATGTAGAGAATAGGATTCTCTACATTTTGTCCTCTATTAAAATATATATATATATATATATATATATGTATATATATATTATATGTATATGTGTATTTGTGGAAGGATGAGAGAATGAGAGATGGTGGTGGTGGTGTAGAGAGTGGTAGTGGTGTGGAGTTGTCATGAGTGTCGTGTGTGTGTGTGTATGTGTTTATACATATATGTGTATATAGATATATATATATATAGATAGATATATAGATATATAGATAGATATATATATAGGGATATATATAGAGGGAGGAGAAGAAGAGAATGTGAGGCAGCAGCAGCTGCAGCAGATGCAGCAGCAGCAGGCAGCAGAAGTAGCAGCAGCAGCTGCAGCAGATGCAGCAGATGCAGCAGTAGCAGCAGCAGCAGGAGCTACCAATGGCAGCTCCTTCCCCCTCCCCCTTACACCCCTAATTACCCCTTAAACCCCCCCTAGTATCCTATATATATGTATATATGTAGGTCTATATATATATATATATATATATATATATATATATATATATATATATATATATATATATATGTATATATATAGAGAAATAGATCAGAAGTTAGATAGAAAGAGGAAGGAAAAGAATTAAGAAGAAGTAAAGAAGAAGGAAAGGAAATTAGAAAGAAGAAGGAAAGGAAGTTAGAAAGAAATTAGAAACTAGAAGAAGATTAGAAGGAGAGAGTGAGGAGGAGGCCAAGAAGAAGAATTAGAGCTAGAAGCAGGGGTGAGCAAATATCGGTTTTGGAACCGAAACCGACCCGAACCGACCCGAAATAACAATTCGGGTCAGTTTTGGAAATATCGGGTCGGAGTTCGGTTTTGAGTTGGGGAAATATCGGTTTAACGGTTCGGTTGTCGGGTTTGGATTTCTGTTTCCAACCCGAACTGAAAACCGAAATGGTTTATATATATGTAATTACAATTTTACCCTCCCTTCCTATATATACAAAAAAAACCTAGCATTCTCTCTCATCCTCCATTTCTTTTGCGCCGCTCTCCCAGAGATGAAGTCCTCTCCCTCTCCGAGTCTCTCTCCACGCTCCAGAGGAAGCTCTCTCCCTCTCCGAGTCTCTCTTCTCCAGAGGAAGCCCTCTCCCTCTCCGAGTCTCTCTCTACTCTCCAGAGGTCCATCTCTGACTCTCTCTTTAGATCCCTCCCTCTGATCTCCTCTCTCTCTCTCTCTCTCGCAAAATCTAGATCTAAATCCAGATCTAGATCTAAACCTAGATTCTCTCTCGCGCACTAAATCTAGATCTAAATCCAGATCTAGATCTAAACCTAGATCTACTAAGGGTTTGGACCAGAACCCTTGCTATCCGACAATCCGACGTTCTCGAATCGACTAAATGAGGTTAGAACACTAAATCCGGACACTTCTACGTTTTGATATTTATTTTTGTTGTATTTTTAATTTTTCTGTTAATTAACCCTTCATCTTCTTGCAGGACCCTTGAAACTTCTCGTATCTTATTGTTATTATTAATCTTTTTTAGAGTTGTTGAAGTTCAAATTCGTAGATCATTATTATCATTTACAATAAAATTAAATCATTAATGTTTATCAATTCTTTTTTATTTTATTGTTATTTTGTTGTTCAAATGCAAAAGTGTTCTTATATTTATATGATCTTGTGGTTTGCAGGTTCAGAAAAACATGTTAGTTAGATCTATATTAAGACTGGTCATTCCTATTTGTGTAAATGGTTGGTTTGCTGTCAAAACTGCGGAAGTTTGGCTATTAATTTTTGTTTGAAAACACTGTTGTCCAAATATATATATATATATATATATATATATATATATATATATATATATTTATATATATATATATATATATATATATATATATATATATATATATATTCACATCTTTGCTGTATAATTTCAAATCAGGTAAGTAAATGATAGTTGGAAACTTGGAGGATATTCGATAAAGTAAAAAAAAAAGTTCTTTTTTTTTATCTAGTATAATTTTAATTCTCTTCTTCTTTTACTGTGGTCTATTTATTCTTGAATGTTTATCATTTGGTTGGATATGGTAATGGTTTTATGTTTTTGGATATTGAAATGTGCTATATTTCAATATATTGTGGTTGGATTTGTTTGGATGCTATGAATAGAAGAGTTGAATGCTCTATTTCAATGATATACCAAAATATAAGTTTTTGTTAGTGCACTTAATTTATATTTTGATCATGCACTTATCTCCTATTTTGTTCATTGGATATAAGATTTTGATTATTGGGTTTGATTATGTACTAATAAGAACAGATCCTACACTTAGCTCATTTTGATAATTGGGTTTGATTATATTGATATACAAGGGGTGAGCAAATATCAGTTCTGGAACCGAAATCCACCCGAATTAACAATTCGGGTCAGTTTTGGAAATATCGGATCGGAGTTCGGTTTTGAGTTTGGAAAATATCGATTTTATGGTTCGGTTGCAGGTTTGGATTTCGGTTTGAATACTGCATTTTGAAATGTTACAATTTTTTAAAAGGATTATTGATGATGATATGGCATACACTGCAGCCAATGGCGAGGCATACACTGCAGCCAATGGCGAGGCATACGACGTATCATTAATGATGCATAAAAAGCCATTCTGAGTTTTTATTGCCCCTCTTTTTTTAGTGATTATATAACACAGGATTGGCAGTGCCAAAGTTGGGTGGCATGACATTTGCTACTTATTGCAATGCGAGGAAGAGCTTCCAAGGGCCAAGCGATGAGTGACATTTAAACATTAAATTGTTGTAAAAGTTTGTATTTGTAAACTAGTGATTTTTTTATATTTGTATACTGGTGAGTAATGCCTAATGCCTATGCTGTAATAGTGTAATTCTAGAGCATTCTGCAAAATGGTGCCTATGTTGTATTGGAGGAGTGATATGAATCCATGGTGCAAAATGGTGCCTATACATGTAAAATGGCCACTAGTGCCTAATTCCTATGTTGCAAACTGGTTCCTATGAAAATAATTCAAATTTGCCTATATATTGTATTTCAAGCCCGGCCCAATGATCTGTGGAACCCTATAAATTTATAGGTCCGGTCCACTGGCCCATAAAAACCGAACCGACCGAAAACCGAACCGGTTTTTTTCGGTTCGATTTTTTTCGGTTTTTCATGAAATGGTTCGGTTTTCGGTTTTGCAATTTTCGGTTTTTTCGGTTTTCAAAAAATCGGTTCGGTTTGAACCGAACCGAACCGATGCTCACCCCTAGCTAGAAGAATTAGGAGAAGAAGTTAAGAAGAAGAAGAATTAGAATTTAGAGCTAAAGAGGAGATTTGGAATGAGAGCAAAAAGGGGATTTTTAGTAGAAGTCGAGTTAAAGGGGAAATTGAGCTCGGAGCGTCGGATTGCGACGAAACTTGACATAGGCCTAGGTTATGTGAATTAGATTTTGCGGGTAGGCTCCCGAGTGGGAATCGGAGTCGTAGGGTGCCGGTATCGCGCCGTATCAGTGCGTATCTTGAAATATTCAAGATATCTGCAACGGGCCGTAAGGTGGACTAGACGTCCACTTTATCTAGGTATTTTGGTAGATAACGAACCTATAGGATAGTACCCTACTACCCTAGGGAGCACAGGTCAAAATATCAAGCGTAGGTAGGCTATCTAGATAATCGTCGAAGGTAGAATTTTACCCTTAAAAAGGGTAAAATAGGGAATTGGCCCATGGCCAAGATTTGAGTTTCCAAGTCCAAGATGGACTTGGATATGGGTTGTATAGGTTGGTAATGAGTAGAATTAGCTGTCTAAACCTAGTCTTGGACCCGGTTGACCATGGTTGACTTTTTAGACTAAAAGTCAACTATGGGTCAACACTTTACCCAATTTAGTTCTAAATTCTATTTAACTTGGACAGTTGACTAAAAGTCAACTATTAGTCACCAGTGACCTAGGGTTGACCTAGAGTTGACCTAGAGTTGACCAGAGTTGACCCGTTGACCAAAAGTCAACGGTAAGCCAGTTTTTGACCTAGTTTGATTCGGATTGACTTCTAATGTTCTTCCATGACCAAGATTGACCCGACTAGACATGTCTTGACCTAGAATGACTAAATAGGATTTAATTTGATTTAACTTTACTTCCTAAACATAGTATTGATACGTCTTGTTCTCTATAGGTCCTCGAGATACTGCAGTTGATCCAGTCGACGTATATTATCATCTTACAGGCGAGTACATTCTCTGATACTTATTTCCAATTTATGATAACTGTTATGATTCATGTACTTAGTGTTGATATGCTTATTCCCGACACATGGTTCTCACGGATTGGTATTCTTGGATCCCGACGAGAGATGTTTTCTCCTTCTTAGGTTGGGATGTATTGTGCAAGCACCCTTGTAGCTCTTGCTCAATATGTGGTCACTGATTCTAGAGAAGGCTAGCTACCTTCTTATTAGAATTCCGTGCAGTGACGTGTCCTGTTTGGATCCATTCTACCAGTTGGGGTAGGGGGAGTAGTAGCGTAGGCCTGTGATCAGATCCATCCCGCATTCCCGAACAGTGTGAGTCATATACCGCACTTATGACTTGCCAGGCCGATTCTTGACAGGTACCCAAGCCGATCATAAGCTGAAACTATTACTCACACACATTGGATATATAGTTTACCTTGATTTGTGTACATGCCATGATCCCGTTCTATTTTCTTGTTCTAGCTTTAGCTCTACAGCTTACCATGCCATGATACATACATGTACACTCCATGATTTATTGTATATGCTCTATTTACAGTCTTATAGCTTTTATTCTATCTTGAGATCTGTTATGAGATATATGTACTCGTTCCATCCTGACTGGACTGTTGATAAAATATTACAGATGCCGACGAGGGAGATTGCAGTACCTACTACGGTCCAGACGACGTAGTGGGCCTAGACTTGGTCCCACAGGGCGTAGCTCCGCCTGACGAGACTATACCACTTGTTTAGTTAGAGTAGGTCTTTGTACTGGACTTAGTTTCCAGTTACTTTTGAGACTGTATTATATTTGGACTGTATTAGAGACTGGACTTGTATATTATTTATATTTGGACTTGACAGGTTATATTTTATCGTCTTGTTGTCTTTATATTTCAGTCTTTACTTATCATCTTAGAGTTGTGATTGAGTACTTATATATATTCATTGCTTGTCCTCCGTTCGGAGTTAACTATATTCTCGACAGGTTTTGTTATATATATAAACTGTTGTCAGACTAGAAAATCTACAGCGTTCTACGCCGTTTTTTCGGTGAGGGCTCGGCGTTGTCGCGTCACGTGTCCTTTTAGCGAGTGCGGGTCGTGACAGCATATACGGCTCAGCCAGAGCACCCCATACGGCTGGGGAGATATGAGTCCATGCGGCTGGCGGGAAACCAAGCCTATACGGCTGGGGGGGAGAATGGATCCTTATGCGGCCAGCGGGGGAGTGGTTCTCCTGCGGCCGAGAAGACACGGGTCCATGCGGCTCAGGTAGATTAGGCTTATGCGGCCAAGAGTGAACTCTTATGCGGCCAGAAAATAATTCTCATGCGGTCAGGATAGAGACTAGCTCATGCGGCTGGGGAACAATATGCGGCAAGATCGACTCATACGGCTGGGTAAGGACTAGTCCCCATACGGCCAGGCAAAACAGGGTGCATGCGGCTCAGTCCAATGCGACTGAAAATGGACGGGTCTTCATGCGGCTAGGATTCAATCAAGGGTTCATGCGGCTAAAGAACCAATCAAGTCCATGCGGCCCGAGTTAAGTCACATGCGGCTAAAATAATGGTCCTAAGTCATGCGGCTGGGATTGAAAGTTCATGCGGTCGAGGATTAAACCTTCATGCGACTGAGGAGTTAGTCCCTGCGCCATAGGCCATGCGACTAAACAGTGCAGCAAGGCTTATGCGGCAGGAAGGAAACTTGCCGCATAAGACTATGCGGCTAAGTTCATGCGGCTGTGAACAGTTCTTCTTCTCCATCCTTCCGAAGAGAAGAACTCTTCAAGCTATGGCTCCCAAGCTCCATGAACCTTTCATCCAGAGTCCAAATCCGAACTTCCGTAGGTCAAGATGGGGTAGAACGAGATTCTCTACAACATGGAACCATCAAAACTCGGAAATAACAAGATTAAATAGATCAAAATCCAAGAATTTCGAAAATAAAGTAAACTTAGATCTACAAGAATCTAGCCATGGAAAATAAAAATGCCAAGTACTAAAGTAAGTTAAAAGCTGCAAGGAAGAGAATGAAGCAATAATATTAGAGTTCCTCCATGAAGCAAGTTGCACTTGCCTAGACCCCTCTCTCCCTCTGGTAGGTAAGGAGTAAATGAGGAAGAAGAAGATGATTAATGAAGAGAGAGAAAGGAGAAGGGGGTTAATAAATGGGGATGGTGGTGGTAGGTAGGGGGTTCACCCCTTGGTCCATGATGAACCAATAGCAATCCCAAACCGAACCAAGCCAACCCGAACCAAGAATAAACTAAGCCTCACTATTCCAAAAATAAACCAATAAACCATTAAAACCAATTGAACTATCAATGCCAATAAAACCAAGCCAATGCAAAATAAACCAAAATAATTAATCATGACTAAATAAAATATGGGTCCAAAATACGTATACGTACACTAAATACGTATCACGAATTTGGGATATTACATGTACCAATCTCTAAGGAAATCTAACTAGATAAACATGAATATATACAATCACAGCATCTATAAAACGTTCTCAGAATGATCACCGTAATCCACCGATCAATATCATAAAAGTACTAAAGACAACAAGAATGAACTATACTGTGAATTCTAAGAACAATATCTAGGAGTAAAGCAAAACAGTCTAAACCTGAAGCCTCAAGCTAAGTCTCATCCTGCTCATCTAATATCCCGGGCTCTGGCCCATAAAGTAGAACAATACCCTGCAAGTACACTTGCAACATATCCTAGTCAGGAGCGGAGCTAAGTATATCCAAGAAAATGAACATGAACATCATGGTATGAACAAGAAACACAGGAAAATATATAAAGTACGAGAAATAAGAACATGACATGAATCCTGAACATGAATACTGAAAATAAATACAGGAAACATGAAATGAGTCCTGAACATGAAACACAACCTGAACATGAAATACAACTTGAATACTGAAATGTGCAATATTGAAATACATCCAGAGTGTGTGATCGGCTTGGGTAGATTCAATGAACATGAATGGTACGGCTTTGGTCCCACGTGCACGATGCGGGGCCTAAGCTATTCACATGAATAGTAATATGGGTTTGATCACACATTTGTAGTATTTCTCCTCCCAGACACAAGTAACTCATGAAACATGAAACAAGACAATCCCGTGATACATCGTGTCAACAAGGAGATACATGAATGAATATACAAGACATGAGAAAATGAACAAGTTCGAGGAGTATACTTGCCTTGCTCCGGGTAATCAAGTATGGGTAGTAAAGCTGTATGTCCACCTGTTATATATACAAGTTGGTTAAGATCAATTTCTAATATTGTTAACTAGTTAGCTATCTATCCATATGTTTTAATTATATAGCACCATCTACTAGTCTAACTAATCTTATAGAGGTTAAAGAGATTTTACTCAAATAGGAATAATCTATTTTTATATATATTTTACTTAATGAAATCTTAGGCAAAAATAGCACATCTATAATTCAATTTATCAATATTCTTAGTAATGGAATACAAAAGAACATTTATGACTTAAGACCTGGAATTGGCCTAAACACTTGACAGTGAGGAAACTCTTGAATGAAAGCACAAGTTGTTTGTGACAGTTCTTGCTATTATTCATCCCAAGCCTTAACTAAACTCAGTTTGACCAATATAGGCCCGAACTCTACCAAGGGTCACAACATACAACCTTGTTCCAGCAATGCAACCTACTAGTAAATCAGACGACGACCATCACTCACACATAATGAACCAAACCAACACATATCATAAAATTTGAATCCCCTTCCTGCCAACACTCTCAGACTCCACCTTCCCAAGTCATGACTTATTCGAATGTTCAACATATCCAAGCATTCAATTCCCAGCATCAATATAAACATGCAACCCACCTCTTAGCACAACCAACTCACTCCAGCATCAAAATGCTTTCCTGAAACCTTTCCTAGCAACGTTCACATTAAAATAGCTTAATATAGAAATATGCTATTGAAACCTGCAAATAAACCAACACACCAAGAACAACTCAAGGCCAAATACCCCCTATGAGCATCTACAACTACTGTCAATATATACAGAAACTAAATAACGCCATTGAACTCCCAATAGTTACTTCTACAAATGAAATCGAAAGTTTTAGAGAAGGAAAATATATACAACCACTGAAAGAATATACAAACTAATGAAAAATATATATACAACCCAAATCGAATTCAAATCCATAAAAGAAAATTTCCACTGCATTCAAACTCATAGGAGTTATATACTCAACCCTCCTGGCCTCCGAAAACCCACACCGATTTGAAAATGAGCCCACGCACATGGACACGAACAACTCGAAACGAGCTACTGAACTTGCACGTAACTTGTTTGGTACACACGGACGCATTCACTGCTTGGACACGGCAAACTTGGTCACACACTCCTGAATACTGCTATGGCAACCCAAAACACACCACAGACAAGCACCACGGACACACGCCGACACAATCCATGCCACAACCGATCGACCCTGGCCAACACACCCGCACTCAAGGAACAAAATAGAGAATTACGAATCGACAAAGATGATAGCATAATTACCTGGAAGAAAGAAATATGGAAGAAGGAAATCTGCTAAAATTCAGGACACGTCCCCAAGTGTCGGACACAATCTTCCTCGTGTCAGAATTTAGCTAAAATCCTCAATTCCCTGCCCCTTCTCAAACGATCACTGCTCTCCCGATCAAGATCTCATCGTCCTGACCAAAATCCAACCCAGGAAGAACTAACACTAATCATTCATCAAGATTGCTACGAGATCGAACCAGATCTGAACAGTATGAGTCGATACTCACCTCATCATCGTGGGAGGAAGAGTCACCGGAGAATCCGCTCGCGAGCGTCAAAGTTGGAAGAACTGCCGGAAGAGCGGAGAAACGCCGCTTGTCGCTGGGCTCAGCCGCCGATGGGAACTCGACGTCGGGGTGGAGGAACGTCGCTCGGTGCCACTGGCTGTTTGCTGCTCACCGGGATTTAGCGCTGCCGAGTGGTGGGTCTACTGCAGCGGCTCTGTCGCTCGGAAGAGGAGGCCATGCGTCGCTTCGTCGTCGCCGTCGCCATGAATCTCGCCGACGAAAAGAGAGTTCGCCGGAGATCTGTCCTTGCATTTCCGACCAAGAGAAGCCGTCGTCGATGGAACGGTCGCCGGAGGGGTCCACAGCACCGTCGTCGCCAAGGTCCTCTGCTCGCCGGGGAAGAACTCTGGGGGTTAGGGTTCAGGCGAAATTGGGGATAATGGAGCTCGGTGGAGTTTTTGACAGGAAGAGAATGGAAAATGGCTCTCTCTCTCTCTCTCTCTCTCTCTCTCTCTCTCTCTCTCTCTCTCTTCAAGTCTATAAAACAAATATGCAACTTTGCAACTTAGTCCCTCCATAAATAGGCAATTATGCAGGAAGCCCCCTCCGCAAATAGGCAATTATGCAGGAAGCCCCCCCTCATTTCCATTAATTGAAGGGTTATTCAAAATCAGTTAGGAAAAAGTTTAAAAGGTTACAAATGGTGGGGGCCACAATTAGTTAATTACATAATGCCATAAAAGCTGTTAGAAAACTGGTTACAAAGTTGTTAGAAACTTGGAGAGCACTCCAAAATAGTTGTTAGTCTTCTCTTCAATTCATAAATCATTAATGTACCATATTTTATTCATAATAAAATAAAGGAACTATTATAAATCAAAAAATTGCTATTACTCTAAATAACCCAAATAATATTTCTAAAATTTTAAAATACCAAAAAAATACCCAACTTTAATAATTTTGGGTAAATGGGGTTACAAGGGCCGACGGGAGGAGGGCAGGGGGGTCGGGCGGGGCTGGGGGGTCGCCACCGCCACCGGGGGGAAGAGGGGGCCAGGAGCATTTTCGGGATTAAATTTTTTTTATTTTGACTGGAGGGGCCTTATTAAGCGGATTTGTAATCTAAGGAGGGACGAATTGCTAAAAATGACTAATATGCCTTATTTTGTAAAAGTCAGATATCTAACGAGGGGTTTTTTGTCATTTACCCTTGTTTTCATATAAATCTGGTTTGATTCTATTTTTGTTTATTTTTCTACATCAACCTTAAACTGTTATAAAATGTTTACCTTTATATATTATACAAGTACAATTTAGATTTGTACGATATTACGTTAAGAGTAATGCTATTCGTACCTCCAAATTGTCCCTCCAATACATCTCTACTTATGTGACAGCTGACGTGGCATGTTAAATAATATTATGTGTCATCTGACATGGCTGATGACATGACAAATTTTAACCCAAAAAGTTAATTACCCAATTTTGTCCATGTTAATATTAATGTTAATTTAATATTAATATTAATATTAATATTAATATTAATATTAATATTAACTAATATTAATATTAATTAATGTTAATATTAATGTTAATGTTGATTTTAATGTTAATGTTAACGTTAATATTAATTTTAATGTTAATGTTAACATTAATTTTATGTTAAAGTTAATTTTAATTTTAAAATTTGCCACGTCAGCTGCCACATCAACATGCCATGTCAACTGCCACATAAGGAGGGACGATTTGGAGGTACAATTTGGAGGAACAAATAGCATTATTCTTACATTAAGTATTGACTTACAGCTCGAACGTGGCAAGTGGAGACATCTTCTCGTTTCTCTTGACATTTCTTTGAACACATGAGTGGCTTTAACCATTTCTTCCTTCATCTTCACTTCTTAATAAAGACTTTTCTTCCGTTCCTTTTTATATTCATATGATCAATGATACTATAATAAAATGAACCAAAATAAAATATACTACTTATATGTTTTACTTATTGTACTTTGGAATACTATAATTATACTTACTTAGAATTCATTATATTGAAAATGTTGGTGTATAATAGGGCTACGATGATCGATGAAACACAGGTTAACAAGAGAATTATAGAGTAGTAATGAACTATCTCTTGGAAAACAATTGTAGACTTTATAATGTATGATTAAAATAGTATTGTTTTTATGATTCTTTATTTTATAAATAATTTGAGTGGTACCGTTGGATCGCTAGTTGAGATATAGCCTTGGAATAAGAATGTGGTATAGGGGCGGTGACTCAAGAATATGGAATAAGGATAGAGAATGTGTTGTACAATTATTTATAAGTTATTCTTATCATGCATATTGTGTTTTATAGTATTTGCATACACATGTATTGTCATGAACAACTTGTGCATAATGATTGATTCATAGAACAATGTCTGGGGCACTAAGATTGTTGGCTTAGGAGGAATATGTGGGTTCATACTAGATGTTGAGCACGGATATTACGAGACCTTAAGTGGAAATAACTACATGTACCGAAAGAGGCGACATAAAACCATTAATAATCCTTTTTGGTGAGCAACACCATTGACCGTCGTATAGTCATGTTGTATTTACTAATGATTATTTTGCATGACAGTGTATTCTAATCACTGTTTTACATGAAAGAAAAATCGATCATAGGTAATAATCAATAATAAGTGGTATTCATATATTTATGTTCCTTAGCATAAATTGTTAACATAACATAAGAGTAATAGAATGATCATTTAATTTATACCGTGTTCTTCAGATAATTATTGTGTTGGTTTATGTGTATTTGATTGATACCACTCACAAATACATTTCTAGATGTGTTGGCCCTCATCCTTAGAGGTGCAGAGAATCAGTTGGACGCTCAGAGACGTTAGGAGTTTTTTCTCCATTTTGAAGCTTTTATGTCGAATTTGTCTTATTTTCTTTCAATAAAGGACATGCTATGGAACATTATTATTTATTTTAGGTTTCATAAGTTGTAAACCATGAATTGTTTTCATATAAATCTGGTTTGATTCAATTTTTGTTTATTTTGCTACATCAACCTTAAACTGTTATAAAATGTTTATCTTTATATATTATACAAGTACAATTTAGATTTGTACGATATTACGTTAAGTATTGACTTATAGATTCTTCGAAAATCGGAACGACATCTAAGTCACCAGGCCAATTATGTGTCATTATCACTAATATAAGTCAAAACTATCCATATAGAGGCCTAGAAGTACGCAACGTTGAACTACCTTATCGCCTATGTTAATCGAAACCTCAATACTTGTAGATGAAATGGTATGTCTCTATGGACAAACTTTTTCAGGGTTGTGATCTCATCAAAGTCTCGAACCTTGTTTGTTAACAACCACCTTGTTGAAACCTCCAATACTTGTAGATGAGATATGTCTCTGTGGACAAACTTTTTCAGGGTTGTGATCTCATCAAAGTCTCGACAACCTTGTTGATCTGGTTGCAGTCAAATGTATCACAAAAAAAGATAGAACTATAGATGGAAATAATTATAAAAAAAAGAATGTAAAAACCAAGAAAAGTAAGATTAGTTTGTTGGCCGTACAAATTGAAATAATTATATATAGGGTAATTAATATCTAATCCATATAAACTACTTTTGAAATAATTATTTAAAAAGAGTGCGCATCCAGGGAATCGAACCCTGGTCAGTACCGTGGGAGGGTACTATGATACCACTACACCAGATGCGCTTATTTGCTTGTTTTATGAGATTAATTTAATTAATCGTTATTAATTTCTTGGATTTTTTCCCATTGTTGTGTATGATATAAATTCGGTTATGGAATAGAAGACATTTGGCTTAATTGCACTTTGCTACCCTCAACTATTCCGCCTTTTCAACTTGATACCATAAATTTTTTTTCGTAACAAATTGGTACCTCAACTATTATTTTTTTTCAACTTGATACCTAATTTTTCAAAAATTCCGAAAATGCCCTTCCCTTTTCCTTCCCTCCAACCCCTTCCCCACTCCGGCCAACCCCCTGGCCGCCCCACCCCCCCCTCCCTTGCTAGCTCCGCCCCCCCCCCCCCCCCCCCCCCGCCCCCCCCCTCCGCCCCCCCCCCCCCCCCGCCGCTACCTTCGGCCACCCCCTGCCCCGCCTCCCGCCCCGCCCTCCCTCCCCAGCCCCCCTCCTCCCGTGCTGCCGCGGCCTAGGGGAGAGGCGGGGGCGGGCGGGCGGCCGGAGTGAGCAGGGGGGGGGGGGGTGGGGGGCGGGGGGGGGGGGGTGGCGGAGCTAGCAGGGGGAGGGGGTGCCGGAGTGAGCAGGGGGGCGGCCGGAGCGTGCAGGGGGAGGGTTAGGGGTAGGGATAGGGGCATTTTAGTCCAAAATAACATCTGGGTACCAAATTGTTACAAAAAATAGTTTAGGGTACAAAATTGAAAAATGGTAACAGTTGAGGGTAGCAAAGTGCAATTAAGCCAAGACATTTTCCTCACCTTTTACTTTTGCGAAGTTGTAGTATGACGAAGTCCGAATTTGGATGACAAATACTTAGGAGGTCAATCATGCAATAAAATAGTTTTTGAAATTATATATACATAATATTCACAATAATATAAGGGTCTAAAATGGGGATTCCAGAAGATATATATGCAAAACAAATCAACTTATTTTTAGAATGATTGAATCGCGTACTATGAGTTTTTTATTCCCGAATTTTGCAAATATACCCTCTAAGGATGTGTTTGGTTGCAAGCAAGTGAAATGAAGCAAAAAAAAGTGATTTTACATAAATTCACTTAAATTTATTTTTTCGAAGTGAGTATTTTAGATTTCATTTTTGTTACATAATTTTTATCGTCATGAAATTGTCGCTTCTATCATTTTGTATGTTTGGTACTTACGGAAATTTGTAAACTTATCACATAATAAAAAATAAAAAAAAATTATTATTATTCCGCTTTCATCCTACTTCAAGGTTGATAATAAGGGTGTTTTATACAAATTTGAAAGAAACAAAACCATTTTATTGAAATAAAATTAAATGAAATTTAAGTGAAATTTAAGCTTCAGTGCAAACATCAAAAGTGGTAAAGTGTACTTTTACTACTTTTGTTTTTGCTCGTAACCAAAGACGCCGTATAATTAGTGGCAGTACCAAGCCGGCAGAGGGGTAGCAGCCGTCTCCTAAGTTTTCAGTTTGATACTATATAGTGTTATGTCTTATTACTTGGTTGATGTCTTAGAATTTTTTTTCATCATTGAATTGTTACCTAGTTGGAAAAACGGATAGTATCTTAATTAAGTGGTATATTTCTTATTACTTGGTTATTGTCTTAGAAATTTTTTCATCATTGAATTGTTGCCTAGTTGGAAAAATGGATATTATCTTAATTAAGAGGTCTTGAGTTTAGTGCTTTCTAGCCACATTTTGTAGTTATCCATTACAACTTCAAAATAATTTACAGGAACAAAACATGCCGTCAATTGGAAAAACGAAAGTTGTATATATAAAAAAAATAAAAAATCCGAATCTAAAACCAACTAAAACCAAATTAAACCAAATAAAAAAATCAACTAAAACCAAACAAAATTTAAAACAAACAAACCAACCCATGGGCCCCACTGCCAAAATTCAGCCATCTAAGTTGGCGGATTTTTTTTCCTTCTCTTTTACAGCTTTCTTTTTTCCGTCATCTCAGTTGGCGGTATGTTTCGTTCGTGTAAATTATTTAAAGTTTCGTTTATAATAATTCATATAAAATTTATTTCGGTACAGTAAATTTTTTGTTTATACTAATATGAATAACGAGAAGTAGGAATTAAAGATCTTTGGATTCTTAAGTATCAGCCATGGTATCAGCCAAAACTGTAACATTATAAAATGAAGACACAACGCTACTATCAGATCTCAAGGAATCCCAAGCTACAATTACTCAAAGTGACATACCCAAGTTATCATAGCAAAAGAATAGAATAGCAAATGCCATTATTATTATTATTATTATTTCTTTCTTTTTTTTGAAATGTCCTTTCTCCAAGTTGGACCACCTAGCGGCCCAAGGGAAAATTCGAACCCGAGGCATGTGCTCAGGAGGCCCCCGCACTACTAATAGGCTAGTGCCTTAGGGACAATAGCAAATGCCATTATTGGCATGTATGAGAGCACAAAGCAATAATAAACCCAATTCTCATTATTGTATCGGCTTGTAACAAAGTTTAGCCATCATAAGAATAAGAATAGCATAAGCAAGAGACAGTGTGAACTAGTACAACATAATCTCAAGGTAGGCATCATAAGAATAGCATTAAGCAAAGACTGAACCAAGATTAATCTGCAAGGTTTCTGAATAGAAAGACAAATAACTTGTATGTTTGATTTAAATCCGAGCTATTCCTAATTATAACGGTTACATTAGCTATCTAATATGCAAATGCATAGGATTTGGCGCCGAGGGGGGTATCGGCCCATTATCAACCAGTTCGACCCCCTACCAAACATTTTTCATTGCTGAGTTATATCCTGTAAATCTGCAGTTCTAGTAGCAATTACAAGTAGACAAGCTTATATCTGCATTGTTGTCACCATAATAGCACATGAAATAGGAACATCAACTACATATCACCACCTAATGAATACAGGGTTCAACCAGATTATAATCTGGCAGTTAGACATACATAAATCCGACAGCTTGGGGCGTATCATATAAATACCACCTCGGCCTTTACAACAAAAAGAAACATGAACCGGAAGTACATAATCAAACCTTAATGGCCTATCCAAACCCTAGCAAAACATTCTCCATACAACCTTCATTTGGCCCCAACGCGATTGCTGTCCCTGACATCTAGCAACTGCATCTTTTTGCTACCTGCATCTTTGATTTGCTAGCCTTAAAGGCTTTCCATCTTGTCAGCGGTGAAGAGTTTTATGGAGAACGCTCTCCATTCAAGAACCTGGGATGGTTCCTATACACAGTTAATAACCTTGCTTGGTTGGGCAGTCGGATGCACGATGTCCAGATCTGCCGCAGTTGAAGCATGCGCCTCCAAAACTTCTGTTACTGTAAGCCAAAAAGTAAATTTAGCTATTGGAGGCGATGTAAAACAAACTTGTTGAGCATCCTAGCAAATATTTGACTCTGTTTAAGATGATCAATGCATCTAAAACCATTTTACTACCATATCATGCAGATTGTCTTGACTTTGATGCTAAAGAATGTGAGGATTTATTAAAAAGGCACGCCAATAATACCTGTCCCTGCTTCCAAAGGATGGGGATCGGCTAGATCGCCTGCCACCTATTAGTCTATCATCATTGCCCCCTCTGGAGGGTCTCGACCAGCTATTGTTGTCAGTTCTGTAACTCCGTCCACCACGCCGAAACCCATCATCGCTATCAGAATCCCGCCCACCCCAGCTTCTGGAACCTCCATAACCACCACGTCCTCCTCTGGAAGCACCTCGAGAGCCCCGATCTCTGTTTGAGAAACGGCCATAACTGTCACTTGGAGGGCCATCGTCTTGCAATGCAGGCAACTGCAAAAATAAGGACGCAATAAAATTTCTCTCCTCAGTTCCCCGTACAATTATTTTGAAGGTATTTCAAGATAAGAGACTATAAATGAGTAGAAAACAAAAAGCAAGGGCATGTTTATCTATTATGCTTTTCTCTGCATATTTATTTGCAGGATAGGCCATCACATCATCATTATCATCATCCTCATTTTCACACATCAGAACATGGCCGGCTAGGGAAAAACGGAAGCACAAGAAGAGAACTGACAGTTTCTATGACAAGGGTGTCAACTTGACATCAATTATCTATGATGGTACCAAATTCCTATCTAAGGTGGCTCTGAGTAAGAAAGGGCCTTGCCACTACAAGTGAGAAGGCAGTGTATGTGTAGATAGACTACCTTTTCTGGTCATGCAGTGTGAGCTCATGCCACCAAGGAACATCCTCCAAGGTCTAGACAAATAGGTAAGATGTGAAATGATTTACTACATGTAATCACATTCATCTCTATAACACAAGCCAAAGAGCATAAAGAATGTTATTCCTATAAATAAAAACCAATATGGTATATAAACAATGAAAATATTAAGATACAACGTACATGAAAGTCGTCTGGCGCAAGGGTAAGACTTGTTGCCTGCATCATGGAGGATGCGGGTTCAAGTCGTGAAAACAGCCTTTCTCTATATATGGGGTTAAGGTTGACTACATCATTACCCACCCCAAACCCTGCATAAGAGGGAGACTCCTGGCACTGGGACACAGTTTTTATACATAATAGTATAATCCAGGCTTAGAAATTTCAGGAATGTGTTTTTGTCTAGCAATTTGGCTTATATTTGCCTCGAGAACTTGTAAGGTTCATCCTTGATTAAGTGAAATAAGGCCAGCTGGCTTCTAGGGGATATGGCAAGCACACTTCTTTCCAATAATTATGAGAATAATATTGATGACATTAAGATGGATTGACATTAGCTAGAAAGTCGGATGCAAAACTTCTTCAAACTTCTCATGGTGGCCTCTCATTATAAGTCAAGCTCCATAGGTAACCCCATTTAGTAGGAGAAGGTTTGGATGACGAATGATAATGTCTCCAGGTTCTTCTACTGTTAGGAAAAAGGAGAGGGGGGGGGGGGGGGGGGGGGGGGGGGGGGGGGGGGGGGGGACTTCACAAACAATTTTGTAAATTCAAATTGGTCCAAAGAAATTTCTTCAGGCACTTGGGGTCGTGTCGTCAAGTCTGTCCCAAGGAATATTTATGCCCAAGGATTGCGCGCCCGAAACCGCCTAGGGTTTTATGGACTTTTTTTTTTTTGGCAAATTTCAGTAGGTTTTTTGGGGTTTTTTTAAACCATGGCCACCTAGGCAGGCTAGGCGCTAGGTGTCCGTCCAACTAGCGTCTAGCACCTTTAACAACCTTGTACCAACCATTTCTAGTTCTATATAAATATTCTACCAAAACAGTATGACGGAATAGACCCCTTTCTCCTGAACAACATGTAAACAAAACCTACGTAGCATAAAAAAAGACGCAGGACATTTAAGACTACCTTTGTAATCTTAGATATGGTATTTCCAGGGGGTAATTGAGTTGTCAGCAAGTTCTTTGCTATCTCCTCAGGCAAATCAAAAACTGCTCCCTGAACCTGGAAAAAATTCAGAAACCCATAATTATTCAGATATGTGAAGATAAAAGCAGCATTGATTAACAAGCTTTTGAAATAAAAAATTGTTATTAGCTTATTTGAATTGTAGAGCAACACATATTCATCTTATCAATTATGCTTTGTAACATACACTAAGGACCCGAATCATAAATTTATCACCAGAGGCACTCATTTGTATAGATTGTCCATTTCAACAATTTCTAGCTCATTCATCACAATTCACAACCCATACGAATAGTCAAGATGCTCCATTAGTAGCAAACCTGAAGGTTATTTTAGCTCTTGATTAGTTTGAACAATAAAGTGTGTTTACCAAAAACCAGGTAATCCTTAAAATAATTGCAGCAAGTTTAATCAAGCTGATTAAGTGATGTCTTCTTGTCAAAGTATCACACCTTGAGAGGATGTTAGTAGATGAATCCATCACATTGTAATAAATAAGATTTTTATAAAAAAAATGCTCATAATTAATCCAAGCAGCAACTCAAAAATAATACTCGCATGCCTACAAATAAGATTCTATAGACAAAAATATTTTCCTCTGCCCCTTTGTTAACTCTCTTTTTATTCTTTAAAAACATTTTTGCTATGTGTTTTCATTTTTGTTATACTTTCTTTTCCAATCTGTAATTTCTTGTTCCTCTCATCACCAATAAGTGCAGAATTCCAATCTGCAGAAACTTTACAGTTCCCATTCACTCGTATTTGCCAAAATACTTCTCATCTAATTTATAAGGACATCAAAGATGGAGTTTGTATAGTATAAGATTCCTACATACTCTCTCTGTCTCTCTACTTAAGAAATCCCCAGATGATGTGACAGTAGCATCTAAAGGACATCGACATCAGTACAATGCATCAGCTCAGTTGCTATCATACCACAGTATATTATACATGCAGCATCTTGGTTTTGTTTCTAATTAGTTAGAACACATGTTTTCAAAAACAATCCTATCTGAGCGGCTTACATGCAAGATGTCCAAGTGCAGCCAAACTGCCACCAAATTCTGCAAACTTATTATGCACTCGCATTTGTACTAAAGGCGTTGATACCGGAAAGGACATAAAATTATTAATTCTCGTTTATGTTGCATGTACATGGATAAGACACAACACGGAAAGGACAGCGACATGAACACAGAACTTATTATGGTGCATCCTAGTGTATTTTGGAGTGTCCGTCTTGTGCCCTGATACTATGTGTGTCAGACATGACACGACCCATATTTTTGGAGTGTCTGCACTTCCTAGATTCTCACTGAAAGTATCATCTTCAAAGGACTTAGAATCTGTTCTCTTAGCAATCATAGATGTGCTCATCTTCAGACTTCACTTATTTGGCATTTTCAAACTCGGACAGAACAAACTATATTAAATTCTAATATGAAAGCAAAGGTGTGCTAGACAGGATTAAACAGAATATAACATAAAGAACAAAAGGGCAACAAACATCAGATATGTATCTGAATAAGAAGGACATCCATTACGAGCTGCCAGAAGAAACAAATCCATGTATTAGTAGCCTTGCATATAGTACGGAAAGTGAATGGTTTTGAAACATAAGTGGAGGCTAAAGAAGGTCAAATTTCTAGGGAGTCAACTTTAGCAGTCAGGCATTTGCTGTTGGGGTGAAATGTATATACTATCATGACTGACACAGGACATTCGTGCAACCAAATTGATCTTCCTAGAAGATCCAAATGTTGACGAAAAACATAAGATTTTTAGGTTAGCTTTGTGAATATAGATGGACAGTGAAGGCTCATACAAACTGGGCTTTGAGATGATTTATATGAAAGGTTTAGGGGTAGCCGTGATGGGTTTGGAGCAATGTTCTAGATATCGGATATCGGGTTCATATCGGTTTGAGTTTTGTATCGGATGTCGGATATTGGAGATATATTTAAATATTGGACATCAACAAATATATACTATATTATATATCCTAAATGTATATTAAGTTCAAATTTCTAAATATACTTAAGGTTCTTAATGTCCGAAAAGGCTAAAACTAAGTATCAAAGAACAACTAACATAATATCATAAGATGGTAACAAACTAACAATTATAAAATTATAAGTACAAATAAAAAAAATAGTAGTATTAATATTATTGTACCAATACAAAACCTACTCAACAGAGGTGGGGTGGTTGGGGGGTTGTGGGGGTTGTGGGGGGAGTTTGAGACGGAGGAGGCTTCCTTGCGACTCAAGGGAGAGAGTGAGGGATGTGAGGAGGCTTCCTCGTGTGGGGAGAGAGAAAGAGAGAGAGAGGGGGGGGGGGGGGGGGGGGGGGGGGGGGGAGAGAGACAGAGGGTTAAGGCTTTTTGGGTTACCGGGTAGGATATGACCCAACCCAAAACACTTATTTATCTCTAAATCTAATATTTAATAAATGAGACATCGACCTGTATTATTCGACCAATATATTGGCCGATTTTTATCAAAACAATATATACGATATATATGGCTGATTTATGTCGGTGTAGGCGCCTCAAACTGATATATTCGGCCGATATTTCCAATATATATAACACTTGTTTAGAGATGTTTATTGAAGGTTTCCTGACCTAGAACTGCTCAGCTGGGAACTAGTTAAGAAGGATTCAGGAATGAAATATTGACTCTCGATTCCCTCTCCCTTTCCAAGGGAAAAATGTTGTGCTAGAATTCGATCATGGCAAATGATCCTAAACCTTGGACATGTTAGTTATGGTTTTAATTCAGATAGCATCCATGATTTTTGTCCTCAGCAAATTGCATGGAGTGAATCAAGGTTAACATGGTTGACCAGAATCAAAATGAACTGCTAAACCATTCAAAACATTGACCACCCTAAGTGTCAGCCTGAAAAATTAACGATCATGCAAGGCTTGGTTTATGGACCCTTTGGAATTCATGATCAATAATTATAAGTGAAAAATTGTTCCACTTCCTCCTGAACAATTACAATTATAAAAAAGATATAGTATAAACTTGTATTGATTGTATGGAGACAAGCATGGTATATAAATACAAATTAGCACATTGGTATATCGTCAATCATGGCTTCCTCTATTAACAAATTAAGTCTAAATACTGCACGAGTCAGAAAAATACTGAAATATCATTTTGTTCATACTCACCCTTTCATCTGCAATCAAGTGAATTTTGCCAATTTCATCAGCAGCAGTGGGATAGACATCAGAAAGGAAACCCATAACAGATCTCGCAGAAAAGAACCCTCTTGAGAGTTCACGTGTTAATTGCAAGGTCACCCATCCCTGCATAGATAACATGTTAGTTTTACTTCTTCTTCTCTTTTCTTTTTTTTCTTTTTTGGGGGGTGTGTGTGTGTGTGTGTGTGTTGGGGTGTGTGTGTGTGTGTGTGTGTGTGTGGGGTGGGGGGGGGGTGGGGGGATTGTTCTAAGAAGAAAACACAGTAAGTATAGTCAGTCAATGAAGCTATAAAATCCAACAAGGTATGTAGCACACTATTGATGTAAATTCCTAACGTACGTGACATACATAATGATTTCCATCATAGTAAATTAGCTGCAGTCAACTCTAAGATGGATGCATATGAAAACAATAAACATTGGGATTGTGGCACTTTTTGAAAATCTAAGATATAGGTACGATGTGTACTCGGTTATACATCCCTCTCTCTCTCTCTCTCTCTCTCTCTCTCTCTCTCTCTCTCTCTCTCACACACACACACACACAGATTATAGATAGTAACTAGGTTTTGAAAGATACTATAAAATACATGTTTGTGAAAGAAACCATACCTTTGTTATATTTGATTATGGTTAGCACTAGTGTGGCCATGTCAAATAAATTTTACCATATTTTTGGACTCCTTGGAACATAGGCATGAACATACCATGTACAACATGTGTCAACGAAGTATCGTGTTGGATACATGTGGGATATTGGTTCCAGCACAGTCCTCTGGAGGTATGTCCATGCAACCTAGGCTACAATTTATCATCACAATCTACAAAACAAGTCTAGTCTAAGCAACAAGATATCTACCTATACCCCAAAAGTTTAGGATAAAAGGCTTTGTTGTGTTATATATATATATATATATATATATATATATATATAAGGAGGGATTGGGATCCCCAATCTTAAGCATCCTCGAATGTTCCCCAAATAAGCAGCCGTTGGATTGTCTTTTTTTTTTTTACCGTTCGGATTAGATTAAAATCTCGCGATAAATTGAGTAGTTTAAGGATCTAATCTGAACGGTAAAAAAATACAATCCAACTACTGCTATTTCGGAAAATTCGAAGATGCTTAAGAACGGAGATCTATTGTTGCTTAAGCTAAAACCATCCTCTCTCTCTCTCTCTCTCTCTCTCTCTCTCTCTCTCTCTCTCTCTTTATATATATAAAGAGAGAGAGAGAGAGGATGGTTTTAGCTTAAGCAACAATATATACAACCCAACAATAACATCAAGGGCACTCAATACAAGGCAAACCAAGTCTCCACTCCAAGTAATGGTATGTTGAGTAAGAAGAAGACCACTCTTTTTGATACTAGGAAAATTCACCTTGTTATCAGTGTTTTGTAAAACCCATACCTGACCTGATTAATATTTAATACACTGGTTCTTTCACCAAGTATCGAAGGCTCCACAGGTACATGAGAATACAAGGAACACAAGTTTTTGAAACAGGAGTCTGGAACCTCTTGAACAGGGCCAGCAAATCCAAGGGTCCTTATGAGAGAAAAATGCAGTAAAGTCAAAATAGGGCCAAACTATTTCCAGAAAAGGCTGAAACAACAATTAAATCCAATGGGATGTCAAACCTAGGAGTTCAAGATAGGATATCCTTGAAGATTTTTTGTCCCTTCCTGTGTTGGCATAGAGATTTATTATCTTCATGTAGCTTCCTAATATTTGAGTAGTTTAGGACTCTAATTATAAGATGTTCAAGACCCTCAAGACTTGTATGGCTATTGGAAAATGAGTTACTGTTGAAAATAATTTTGTCAACTGTCAATTTTATTTTACTACTAAAAAAGTCAGAAAGTTGGGTTTTATTATTTTTGTGTGTGTGGTGTGGTGCGGAGACGCCTTTACTTAAGAAGCAACATGTGATCTTACTTGTAAGTAATCTTGGCCCCTACAGAGGTCAAAATTACATGCATGTAGATAGACGTTTCAGATTTCCTCTTCCATTCAAAATTCTTGTTACTTGATACCAAGAGACGTATGGCAAAGAGATCCATTTTAGAATGGATCCAGAATTTGCTGATTGCAACAAAAACAAATAGTAGTAAAGCTTCACTAAATTTTCCTTAAGTATCCTAATATTCCATTATAATTTGTTTTCGCATTCAATTTGCTGAATGCCAGACTGAAAAGATAAGAAAAACTGTTGTTTGCCAACAGCCCTTTTGGATTACGAGACAAATGCCTAGGTGCCTACTCGTGAAGGTCTTTAGTATGATGAAATTGCAGATTGCATATATAATTTCTCTTACAAGGCAAGAAGCCAATTACTGTGGTACGTGTTCATATGATTGTTATTGCAAAATAAAGCTACCCCAACAGGCAGACGATCTCAAAATGGCCTGGATATCTCCTTTTTATATTATCTTACAAGCCTTTAAAAGTGAATGGGTAGTCAAAGGATCTCCACAGCATGGGATAGTATGTGAAAGGCCCAGAATTGAGAAGACCTCTACTCAACAATATTGGTATATACAAGATTAAAGAAAGAATAGTGTTTAAATTTATCACTTGGGCTGGGATTCATTCTGCCAGGAGTCTGAAATGAAGGCCTTAAAGCCCACCTAACTAATTAGGATTAGGAAGATTTTTTATAATTATCATATATATTCTACATCAAAGTATGTTCATAATATAAGTTAGTGGTTACTTAAATTTCTACTTTTGGAATATAAGGCCTTGGCTATGAGAATGTGTTGAATGTTAAGTCCTATTCTGCCTGGATTAATATTAAATGTCATGTATATAAAGGTTTAGAGGGTGAACTTTGAAGTCATTTAGAGTGCAGTTAACAGTTGTTTAGGTGATTTCTTATTTGAGAAAGCATCCATGAGAATCTTAATTTTCTTTCATATAGTCGCTCTCTATTTGGCTAGCAAAAATGAAAATTATGAGAAGATGTAAGGTTCGTCTCAATGAATTTACAAAGATTCTTGTTGGTAGGGAACTACGACACCACCAATAAGACAGTCCATTGATCAGGGACTTGAGGCTAGTTTGAATTGCACTTACATTTCATCCATTTGCCGAAACGCCCATTTCCTGGATGCTCGTTGGGCTACCGATTTGGAAAGCCCATTGGACCTCGTAATGAATGGTACGTTTGAAATAACACCCATCTGGAACGGAAGCCATTTGACTCGCACCTTGCATTTGGTACCAATTGGTCCTGGATGAAACATAATTGCAATCCAAACTGGCCCTTACTAACATGTCGAAACAAGGTTAAGTTCACTCCAGGTTGTCTGTATTTTGTATTTGGTGACCCAAAGATTACCATACAAATCAGATTTACTAAGACAGAAGATTTATAGTTCAATATTGCCATCAGCATCAATTATATGGCACGAATGACACATGGCAAAAAGTGGAGCTATATAATGAAGTGCCAATCTCTGGATGTTAGAATTGCTTTTATTGGAAAGTTAAAATTGAAGGCTTAAGCACTCAAGTTACTCTAATTTAACTTTTGTTGACCAAGGTTCAGGCACTTCATCAGGACTACTGGCACTGAAACACCCAACTGTTGGCAGACCCACCACAAGACTGTGACAGACCAGGATTTATCTGGAGAAAATTCGTTTTCAGTTTTATTTGCATCTTCTACATCAACTGGAGCCACTAACATCGAGTGCTTACTAGAAAACATAGTTTGGGAAGCTTTTACATAGAATTTCAAAGGAATGGCATATTTACTAGCTAAAGGTTTTTAATATATTGGACAAGAAAATCCAATTAATGGTGAATAGAAACAATCTTATCATCATTATCTCCCAATCATCTTCCCATCACAATGAGGTGAGCTATGGAGCACGATAAAGCTCCACAAGTAAATAGCCAGTTTTATGGCCAACTGTCAACCTGACATCCGTTCTCATTGCTAGAGCCAAATTCCTAGCCAAGGTACCTATAAGAAAGTGGCACAAAACCTAGAAGAGTAGTCGATGGGTAGATAGGCCTATCATGATGGTGATGTAGTTTAAGCTCATGCAACCAAGGAGCTGTCTCCAAGCTCCAGTAATCTAGAAATGAGCCTCAATGAAGAGGTAATATGATTTGCTTAGGGGATCACACTCAATTTTGTAAGGACAAGCCAAACAGCCAAAAGGAATGACGTTCTTGCTCATAAACTGTCATTTTTGCAAACTGAAGCAATATTGTTTGTTGGGAAATTAAGATACATAACTTCTAATCAAACAGGAAACTCGTAAAAAATGCCCGTATTGCCTTGAAGGAGAAAGGGCACAGTTTTCCTTCTCTCATCATGTGAGATCTGTTCATATGAAATAGTATATTCGTAGTTAAACTATTCAATACATTGTAAAGCTTAAGCATGCTTATTCCACATGCTGGTTTTAAAACTTGGAACTTGTAAATACTTTGCTTCTATTCTCATTGTAGAGAGATTCACATGTAGCTATTTTGTACTTAAACATTCATCGCTTGAAAGGTTGGCTTATTTAGAATAGTTGATTCTGACTATTTGGCTAAAGCAAAGACAAAAGCAAAGATATAAGGACATTATTTAGCTAGTATAAAGTGTCTTCAAAAAACAAATTAATATAATACCTGTTCATGGCTAATAAGAGAACGAGACGAAGGGGGTTTAGAGAAACCACTCAAATGGGCCAATGCAGCAGCAAGAGCACCAGGTCCCTGCTCTTCCACCAATTTTTGTGCTGTTGGGAGGAAAAACTTTACCGACTCAGGGTGGACACCCTGCAGGGTAGCTACAACTTGCGCCGCTGATGATTCCAACACATCCTGTATTTGTGGAGGGCTGATAAACTCAAAGTGGCATCCTACATCACGTTCAAGAGATTTGACAGTTCTTCTCTGACTACCAGTGAACATCAATATGGCAGAGCCCACCTTGCCAGCACGCCCAGTACGACCAGAACGATGCACAAAAGTTTCTGGATCATTTGGCAGTTCATAATGAATGATCTGCAGAAAAAATAAAGAACCTTTTCAGACATAACTGAGTACCAGCACAGGATATAGTTTACCAGCATTTTGAATTGATTCCTAGAGGATAAATATGAGATTATTCATTGTAATAATATTTTAGTATGAAATATGCATCTTAAGGTTCAAAGTGTCAGCAACAAGCCAATAACTAGACACAAGTTCAAAATGGTCATACCACTATCATCCCTTGGTTAAAGTTGAAAATGTTCCTTAATGCATCTACTTAGTAACCCGCAGTGGCACATCGTTATCTAGGTGAAATTATGGTTTAAAATTTAAGCTTCTGTTCCTCGCCTAGAGTTTTGGTTTCGTACTTTCAACCAATCTGATGCAAAAATTTATGAGGTCCAAATTCTGAAACAAAATGTCACACTTAAGCTTTTTAAAAATTTAAAAACTATTAACTAAAAACAACTAATTCTTCTAACTACTGCCTTTTCCTGCATGAGCGAGCTACTTGGCTTGCCACGATATTCTAGCACAAAAATAATAGTCGTTTTTCTTTTCTAGGTTTAGGCATGTATTGTAGAATTATAATATAATAGGATAAAAAATGATAATTGAAAAAGCAATTTATAACTGAATTATTTAATCTCACAACAGATCACTGTATATCAATAAACAAGAAAAATATGAAAAGCAGCACAATTAGGTTTCTAACTTGTAAAAGCAAACCCTTGTTATGTGAATGATCCAAATACTATAGAATATCAATTGAGCTTTCTTCCAACTACTAAATACTACTTCCAAAACATAATCATTAAAGACAATCCAACATAGCAAGAAATTTTGGAAACCTGTGTGAAATTAAGAATGCATAGTAGTGAACAAAATGACAAGCTGCAATTAAGCTCTCAATGATTGAGAAACAGTCAGTTTCACATGCAGCGTTCAAAAAGGCTAGGTAAAAATCAGACTCACAAGTTCTTGCAGACTCTTGATGCGTTCCAACTTCACAGATAAACCGTATTATAGCCTTGGAATAACGAAATTTAACAATGACATGAAATCTCTCTAAGCATATGAATGTAATACTATCCCTTCTCAATAATGTGTGCATACGTATGAACCACAAAACCAGTAAATAAAACGTTCGCAAGGAGGCTCAAGTTTTGTTAACCTACCAAATCAACATTAGGAATGTCAAGACCGCGGGAAGCAACATCAGTTGCAACAAGCACAGTGAACTTTCCTTGACGGAAACCATTCAGCGTTCTCTCTCTTTGATGTTGAGATATATCGCCATGCAGTGCTTCAGAGGCTATGCTATTGGTTAAGGCCATGGATACTTCATCAGCATCCCGTTTTGTCCGTGTGAAAACAATCGTCTTCCCACCCTTTGCATACACCTGAAAGTAGTTGGTAGATACCAACGCTAATTAATGGCTAAGAAGATTAAAGAACAGTTGTAGAACTTTTCAAGCCTCTACACCAAAACTATTAGCACTTGGAAGTTATGAAACTAGAGTTCTAGAAAGCAACTAGAAAAGGACAAATAAACTAGATAAATCAGGTGCTGATGTCAGAAAGTGAAGGGACAAAGGATCTACTACATAATATGAATATAGGAAATCAACATACACTAAATCCACTTAATACTCTTTGAACATTGAAGATAATGGAATATGGTACAAGCATTTAAATGATTTTGCCAAAACTATCTGAATGTAATGCCAACAAAGTGACACCTAGCTGAAGCATGCTGCCGTAAGCACCATAACTAGAATGACTGCATCATCCCTCAACAGATGAATATGATTTGTAATAGACTGACATTTGCAACATATTGCAACATACCGTAATTAAGTCACTGAGGATAGTTCGCTTTGAAGTCTCAGTTGTTGGAATAGCATAAAGTTTGATTCCTTCTGCTAGTTTTTCATCTTGATCACCAACCTACATGAACCAAAGAAGAGCAAAAAACAAATCAAGATTAGCAGTGCAGTAGAAGGTAAAACCAGCAGCAAGATGATATAATATTGCACTCGAGTACCTTTGAACCGTTCTTGTAAAATCCTTAAATGCTATAAGAGTTATGACAATCAATATAATATATATAGTTGCATCCTAGTGATAACAAAATTTAAACTGATTTGCACAGAACTATATAACCCAGTGACAATATAATAATTTTGTAATTGTTTTTAGGGGATGTTTGATTGCTTGAAAGTAGCCATTCACTGAAATTGGCTTCGAAAGCCCAAAGACCATTTTCAATTTTTGGTAAAACTCGAAAGTGTAAAAGATGGGATCCAAATGAAAGTCACCTTTCAATGTCTTAAAGTTTTTTTTTTTTCCTTTCTTCACATCCACATGTCAAAAGAGAAGGTTTTGACATGTTAAAAGAGAATGACTTTCAATGGTTTTGAATAGAAGGTGATTATTCCCTAAACTACTTTCAATGTTTACCAAGCATTTTTTTGTGACCACTTTCCAGTAAGTGAATCGTATTCCATGGTGAACTTGCACTTTTCACTCATCCACTTTCAACCAACCAAACAGAACCTTATAGTATTTCAATTACATAAGCTCTTGCCATAGCGCCAACTACTAAAATACTCGAAAGTCAAAATGCACTATATGGATTATGGTATTTCATTTTCTTTCATTCTATCTTTCCCTTTAGGTGGAATTTTGTTACCTAGTAATTAATGACTCTTTATTCTATTTTTTTGGGGTGGGTATGCGGGTTGTTGGTACTTAAAAAAAGTTGGTATATGGAAAGACTGAGCCTAGATGGACTTGCTGAGCATAAAATGATCATTTCAACCATCTAACTTTCTAAGGCCAACACAAGCTAGAGAGCAAAATTATCCAAATGAAGCTTTTGTCCGTGTCGTTGAGAACACATGTTTTCGAGTCGTTGCGCTCGTCGTGCTTCCAGTTTCGCGCCACCAAGTGTTGTTGAATCGATGCCGCCGAGTGCCTAACTGACTGAGTTGTTGAGACCCCACGTTCTTAGTGGGAGTCCACAGTGTAACACCCACATTCTTAATGGGTTGTTATCCCCCTGATTATATGCCATTATTTATGCCTCAACTTCTATGAGGAAAGGAGAAGAACGTAAGTAGTTCCCTTCACGATACACTCAATGAACTTTAACATTGTAGACGGCTGAAACAACTTGTTCTTCATTCTAACAAGAATGATCAGGACTAGCTAGCAAGGCTGGAATAAGTTACTAAACTGGTCAGTACCATGAATAACCACTAATTTAATAATTTTGTTGGTTCGTAAAATTTCATTTTCCTTGACCTAGCAAACGTTTATATTTCCTAAAGAACACAATGCAACAAATTTAGGAAAAAAGGTATGACGTGTTCGAAGTTTATGGTAAGATAAACCTATAGGCATCTTTCCCCAACTACCATGAACAAAAAAAACTAGAAGCATCTGACCATTTGGTGGAACACATATCATTTTTACTTGTTATATCTGGCACTTAATTATTCATCACCTTTTTGCACAATGACTGAAAAGCCACCAGCATGCCTTCTTCAGCCAGGACTTGCAAGCTATCAAGCAGGACTCATATATGGCCACATACCCATGTCGAGTACATACCTGGCCCTGGTACTGCTCAAGTACACTTGGTATGTACTAGGTAAATCCAAACACTTGCAATACAGATTCAACACTAGACAGTGCTGGTACAGCTCCTCAAGGCTCAGTACATATCTAAGGCTTGAAATATGGAGGATAGAATTCTAACACATGAACCAATAACTTACGATCATACATATATCTTAAGTATAGGATTTTCTCGAACTTTCTTTGACGTTCTTCTATTACTTTTTTGTTTTATTTATATTTCAAGCCTTTATGACAGAATTGAAAGAACTTCAGCCATACAACTCATACTACATACGGGGTACATATTGTGCTCAAGTACTACTACATGTTATTGGTGCTTCATAGGTTTGACATTTTAGCCTTCTAGTTCTTTAGTCCAAGCGCATCCATTATGTAGATAACCTATGTTGCAAAGACATGGTCACAAATATGACAACCTCGTAATATGTGCATGGTTGTGTGTGCTTTGCTTTGGCTTGTCAATGTTGGATCTGTGTCAGATACAGACATGGCACAAATTTAGTGTGCACAACCTTCCTAGTAGATAAGATGCATATCATAAATTATGTGACAACTCAAGAATAAGGGATGTGCAGAGTTAGGAGCTACCAAATCAATTGTAAGAGGATTGTCAAGATATTTTCGAGCCAATTTCTTCACCCAACTAGGCATTGTTGCTGAAAAGAGCATGCTTTGACGTTTTGTTGGAAGCTTTTCTAATATAATTTCCACATCTTCCTCAAATCCAACGGCAAGCATCTGGTCAGCCTCATCAAGCACCAAATATTCAACCTCACCCAACTGAAGGCTGTTGCTATTGACCAGGTCAATAATCCGTCCAGGAGTTCCCACAACCACATCGACACCACGAGATAGAGCATTCTGTTGGATGCTATAGGAAACTCCTCCATAGACACAAACAGTGCTAAGATATGGTGCTGACTCTTTGATTTCGTTCTCCACTTGTTTGGCCAACTCTCTTGTAGGAGCTAGAACCAGAACTCGAGGGAGACGACCAGACCGCCTACTTTAAGTACACATGCAAATGATCATGAACAGAACTTAACTTCTCAAATCAGAAGAACGCGTGTATTTGGAGTAAGGAGTTAAACCTTGAGGCATTTCGTTGTTCATCGTCCTCCGTCAGTCGCTTAATGACTGGGATACCAAAGGCCAAGGTCTTCCCCGTTCCAGTCTTTGCCCTAGCTATGAGGTCTCGTCCTTCAAGGGCAGGAACTAACACAGCTCTCTGAAGAAAAGGAGACATGTCAATAGAGTTGCAAATAGATTCAATACCCACAAAATATGTCTTCTTTGGAAAGAAACATCAGTAGTTGCAAAACTTGATCTAGCAAAAACCCAAATAATGAAATAATAAATAGTAACCTCACTAGGCAGCTGCAACAGGGGAATAATCACTGCAATAAAAGGTTCAATAAGGATAATTTCATTGGTCGAACTCCCGTGTGACAAATGTGACTAGTACACATAATGGTCCACAAACACAAACAGCGAATTGTCACATATCTTGCTACATAATTTTTTTATATCTAGTGTTACTCATGCAATAAATAAGCTAAAATGGTATTGTAAATTGTAATATCGATATGGGATATTTCTTTTGTCTTTTTATTTATAACTAGTGGCTTTCATGAGCTGCTTATGAAAGCTAGCTTACAAAAGCTGCTTCATCTTATCATGTGCTTATGACAATATCCTTTAGCTTTTTCTGAAAACTTCTACGTTCAAATCCTACTGAGAAGGGAATCTCAAGATCTATACTAATTTTCAACTACGTTCAAATCCTACTGAGAAGGGAATCTCAGGATCTATACTAATTTTCAACTCCCCGAAGCATTTCGTCGCTTGCTACGCCCTTCCTCGTCTATGGGTGCCTAGGTATCCGTAAGTCTTTCTTCGTTTGAACCTCGTCATTAATGTTAAGGCTATGTCATCCTAAGGTGCTGCTAAATGGAAGGATCTTGTCAACGTTCATGAATGATAAATCATAGATAGAACTGCCGAATTGAAAAACTTGGGTGCTTTCAAAGTATCAGCTAAGTTCAGCGACTAGAGATAAGCGGACTCGAACCGTTGACATCCGACACAGGATAAACCACCGCCTCTCAGGCCTCCCCGACTAATTCTACCATTGACAATTGACAATGTGTGGTTGATAAACAAGGGTCGGTTTTTTAGCAAATTACGGAATGCATTGTCAAATATGCAATATAATTTTCCGTTCAAGTAACGGATTCTAGCAAATTGAAAGGATCTTCTGATTAATCCAAAGATACATTTCAATTTCATTAGAAATGAGGATTCAAAATATCACATATTGATCGATCAAACAAAGATTCAACAACTAAAAGAAAGATCAATTATTTGGTATTTGGATCATTCCTTTCTTCATACAGAATGAACATACAGAGAATCAAATCAATTCCCGAAATGTTTTTAGTATTCCTCAATGTCCCGGCTATTCGTGGAACGTGAGAAGCAAATGAATAATCATCTGCTTCTGGAAGAAATTGAAGAATTTGTTTTTGTTTTTCTCTGACAAATGGCCAGAACTTCATCTAGGTTCGAATCCTATAAGGACGTCCACTAGAGACAATAAAAAAAAATTCATTTTTCCCTTCCAAGCAATCAGAAAAAAAAGGATCGTCATTAATGTCTCTTTTGTGCCAATGAATAAAAAAATGTATTATGCCTAAATCTAACCGGGGTTCAGTGTTGTGGAGGAACTGGATCGGAAAACAATAGGTCTAGTTGTAAGATATCTAATGAAACCGTAGCTGGAATTGAGATCTCATTCAAAGAGAAATAGATCAAATATCTTGAGCTTCTTTCTTTATCCTATACTGCTTATGACAAATATCCTTTAGTTTTTTCTGAAATTTCTATCTTATAACTTTGTGCTTTTACTAATACATGTTTAGTTCATTTAAATAATTTCAAGACCGAGAAACATGCTTTTACCAAACACCTAGCTTACAACACTTGATTACCAGTCGGGTTTGGGTCAACAGCTTATGACAACAACTTACTTAAGCCGCTCATGAAGACGGCATCTTTTGATAAGCTTAAGCAATATCAAACCCGCCCTTAATGGCATGAATAACTGTCACATCCCTGTCACTTCAAATTTGTGTTACAAATCCGATAAACCAGGACAAACTGACTTTACAAGTATCAATTCTAACTGGAAAAAAAAAAACAGATTATAGAGCATAGACAAAATTTCACCTGGATGGGGAAAAGATGAGTAATCCCGCGTTTCTGCAAGGACTCGACCAGCTTCTGGGGAAGGCCGAGGTTCGCGAGAGCGAGGTCGTTCTCATCTCCAGCTCCCGCCTCGTCGTCGCCGTCGCCGTCCGTGTAGGAATCGTACTCCTCGTCCCCGTCGTCTCCCCGGACCGCGGCCTTGTCGAGGCGGCCGAGGCCCTTGAAGGCCTCCTCGCTCAGCACCGAGTTCGGCGTCGCGATGGCCGACGGAGGACGGAACGTACGCCTCGAAGATATGGAGACGGAGGGGGAGGGTTTCTTGAGGGAGCAGAAGTGGGGCTTGTCGGAGAAGGGGAGGTAGAGGGTCTGGTAGAAGGAGGAGAGTCCGAGGATGGAAGAAGCCATGAGCGGAGGAGCTCGGTGGAGAATGGAAATGGAGGAAGTGGGATGGGGAAGAGGATAGGGTTTTAGGTAGTGAACGTATGGCCTTACAAACCTCCACCTCCTTCTCTCGGTCTCTCTTTACCTCTCCCCCTGGTTTATGTAGTGATGCAAAGGGGATAGGGTTTTAGGTCAAATAGTCATTTAACTCGATTTGGATATTTTTCCCTCACAAGACTATTTTGGGGGGAGAGGTTTGTGTTAAGGGATATCAAGCCAATTTATATTGGTTGAGAAATAGGTAAAATGGACAAAGCAGTCCGTTGTCCGTACGAATCCGGCTCGATAATGATTCGACCGCGGACCATTCGATTGAATTAACGAACAGAACTTGGACATTTTTTTGGTCTGTTTAAAAATCGGACCCGGACACGGGAATCCATGTCCGGTCCGAATTTGTTCGCGGACCGTCCGATAGTGGAGACTCATTTTGGTTTTGTATCAATTATATCATATCATTTTGGTTTTGCATCATTTTTTTGGTTGTCCAGTCTGGATTTTCGTTAACATTTTTTACCATTGTTTGGTGTATTTTATAATCTTCAATTGTATTTTCTTTCAACTTGATTTTTTGTACCAACTATCAAGATATCTTGATAAATTAACAGCTTTTGTTAACAATGGTTGTCCTTGTCCGTCCGGCCCGAACTCGAACAGTAGATTGTCCGTCCGCACGAACTCATTTTCATTTTCGGACCGAACACAGACAATGGACTGTCCATGTCTGTCCGGCTCGTTTACACCCCTATTTAGAAATAGACTAATTAGTGTTTAGACCCTGAATTTTATATCAATTCAGAGTTTAAGTCCTAACATGTTCAATTGGTAAGTTTATACCATAATTTTTTATTTTTTGTTTCTTTTTTTTTCTATTATACTCTACCCCTTATTTTATTTTTTTCTTATTTTTCATATTTTTTCCCTCAAATATATATATATATATATATATATATATATATATATATATATATATATATATATATATATATATATATTGGCCCTAGACTTTACTTTATATTTCCATTATAAATTTAGTGAGTATAAACATATAGTAAATATATATAAGTGTTAAAATATATTTTTTTCATAAATTTATATTGGGTTATATATTTAAGTATATATTTGTTTTTGTTTTTGTTTTTTTTTTAAGTTTTACATGGGATAAAAGAATTATAAAAATGTGTTTTTATATATATTAGATAAGTTTTTATACTTGTATATATATATATATATATATATATATATATATATATATATATATATATAAGATTTGTCATATATAAAAGGATAAAGAATAAAAGATTTGGATCTTCTCTAATCAAAGGTATTTTGTATATAAGATTTGTCAAATATAAAAGGATAAAGAATAAATGTTCCATTGGGAATCCCACCTACTATTGTTTTGTGGTAGGATCAGAAGAACACCCCTTTATCCAACTGTAAGAAGCTAATTTGGATCTTCTCTAATCAATGTGTTTTGTATACCAATTTGGAATTGCATGAAGCAGACTACCAAAACATGGAAGAAAAGGGGGAAAAAAAAACTGATCTCGATCTGTAGATACATTTCCATTTCACATTTCACTTGCAAGTAAAAAAGAAGAAAGAATGAAAAGCTACGGTAGCCTTCTATTGTAGCCGGGCTATCGTTTCTAGTGTTTACTCAAAAGTAATACTTCTAAATAAATAACGAGAGATTAAAATCTCAAGCTGCCAAGAGCTAAAGAGTGCAGCCTGTAAAATTAAAATGCCTGGTGAATTTAGTATATATGACGTGGTCCTTTATTGCATCAGATAGTGCACAAATTTTCGACCAGGTATAAATTTGATTACATATTCAGGCATCGATTGCAACCTTTGCGTAACTCGGATAAAAAATCACAATATACTCTAGAAGCCATTTTAAGTAAAGAAAAAATGGTATGAATTAGCAAAACTGAATTTCTGGCAGAGAGCAAAGATGTGAAGCTCGCTGCTGCTGCTGCTTCTCCTACTTCCCATACTCTGATATTTCTTTCACTATGCCTTCTGCTAATGTGTCAACGTCGTAGTTCTTCCCAAAAAATTTAACGAACTCCATCTTGGGGTCCATCAAGTACCTACACGTTGTTTAGCATATTAGAATGAACATAACCATACATAAAACCAGATAAAATTATCAACTCAAATCACCATGTGAATTACATTTCAGGATCCTTACTGTAGCTGCATAATAGCAGCAAAGGAACTTAAGATAATATCCTCTTATGCATCAATATATTTAGTGCTTGGTCCAAACTAAATAATCAAGGCAAATAATTCTGGGCAATAATGAACATGCACACACAATGTTTGGCAACTTAAAGAGCAATAATATAAATAGAACTTATATTATCACTCAATCTTTTGGATAAGGAAAATGTCAGGAGCTGTATCTCAAGAGAGTTCAGAAAGTCGAAATTACTTTGGGAGAATGTCAAAATAGATACGCATGAAACTAACAAGATCAGGTGCTGCAAGAATAGGCAATTGCCCAAAGTGAGTTTGCCAAAAGCTCAATTCAAAGAAGTATTACTATTAAGGCTATAGTTCACTCCATCTGATTCCAGTGAAAAATACACATCTTATTTCATGTTAACACCTACTAGATGACACTAACATACATACAGGATACTCGATTGAGAATGATACACATCATTCTTAGTACATTTGGATGCCATGTTATGCCTTGGGTCCCAAAAAATGTACAAGCTATATACAAAATGCTAAAAGTACGTACATAGTATACAACACACAAATTATATCAGATATGGTCACAATAAATCCTTAAATTTAGTTTACTTGTCCCATTGTATACCACATTGTATTATGCAAGACAATGGAGTAAGCCCTCCTTAATTATATATACTCATCCAATCAATCAGTCAAATGGAAAGAGAAAGGTTTCTGCTCCTACTACCTTTCTCCAAGTATCCCGTGCACAAGATAATAGGTGTAATCAACCAACTCGCAATTAAGGATACAGCATAAAGAGAGAATAGAAAATAGCTTCTGTATAAGATCCTCAATAGAGAGTAATCTGCATCGCCTAGTATCCATTGTTTATGGTGGGACTATTGGGAATCAAATCCATCTACTAGCTTTTCATCTTTCGGTTTCACTGTCTGTGTCAGCCTAGCAGAGTTCTTTCATTATTTCTGGTCTCAACCTTTCACAATAAAGTGATACATTGAACTGCTACAGAATGACTTATTAGCAGATTAATAGGTCATTTCAGAATGACATATATATCACATATCCTAGATTAAGTCAAGACTTTTGGTTTCCAACAAGTCTCTTTTCCTTGTCCTAGATTCAAATTTCTATTTTCCTCAATTTGTATCTCTTGGTATACCCCCATACAATAGGTAGGAACATAAACTGAAACATACTGGAGCAACAAAGACAGTTATCAGATTGTTTGCACCCCATAAAATCTTTCCTCCTAGAATAGTTGTTAATACGAATAATAAAAGCTTTGTTATATACTGTTTACTTACATTCAATGTACCCTACGGCCGATTTGGCCCTTCAAAATAGAGTAATGGATGGAACAGCTATAAAACAATTATAAGTAGATTAATAGATCATTTATCTTAGTTATTGTTCGAAATAGAGTAATGACGGAAAACCAAGGTTCACACCATTGGTTCCGTTTCTGACCCTTCTTATGAGTATATGTATCGTCTGTTTGAGTAGTTCCGTTAAATCTGGGTTGGTTTTGGAAAGCTGAAAGTAAACAAGAATCATCATAAAAACTAGAAAAGTATTTGAAACATTTAGGCACAACATTATATATTATTTGTTGTTTCTCGCTAGTTTTGAATACATTTTAATATACAAAATTGTTGATTCCTTCATCCGCATTAGACATTGTTGTTTATTTTACTTACTTCTAGACAAAGTACCACATTAAATAGTTCTAAATGGAATAATATTAAAATGGATGAATGTCGTAAATTTATAGATATACAACTTCAATGAACGGTAAGGTTATATGTGTTAATAGGATTGTTGAATGTTGGTCTTAGACATGATCAAACCATTGTATCGATACTGTTTTTTGTCGTACTCCTTTCTATATTCATTTTTTATTTAAGAGATCCCTAATTCCGGCATTACCAATATCGGTTGGGACAGTATTGGATTTGGCAAACCTGATATGATATAACCGATACATAACGGTATCAACCAACAGTGAACCTTTTGATTAAAAGATGTTCCACACTACAAAGTGAAGTGTGGCAAGAACTAAAGTTCTAGAGAATTTTTCTTTTTATCAATGTGATTGATTGTGTTTGTCACTGCCCTTAAAAAGTAGATCACATTACTCGAAGATTGGGTCTCAATGCAGCACATTAGTAATGGCCTAACCTCAACGAATCAACATTTGTGCCTTGAAATGCTTGCATTTGCAACAGAGAGCAGGATCAGATGAGACAGCTGTCATGTTCTCCGATAATAGTGAATGGTAATGTAAGAAAGAGACAAGTAAATGGAGAAAAATTGGATGACTGTAAGCTTATGGCTTGATTAGTGCAAGGCCAACACAACAATCCACCAAAGTAGTGCATATTACCATATATAAAGAGCTATATTACCATATATAAAGAGCTATAATGTTTATTTCCATAACCAAAGAAGGGACTAAAGTTTCATTTGGTGACAGATATAAACAACAAAAAAACCACAAAAACTAGAAGTAAATAGAAAATAACAAAAGTAGTTTTCGGGTTTTGCAATGGCACATTCGACACAACGATAAGCCTTGACACAGGGCCACACTAGTTGTCTTTCTGACTTTGCGTACGCCTGTGTATTTTATATGATAAAGCTCCCATTTATGTGACTTAGAACAATAGGGTGTGGGTGGGGTGTGTGGGTGTGTGTTGTGGTGGTGGTGGTGGTGGTTGGGGGGGGGGGGGGGGGGGGGGGGGGGGGGGGTTTGGGGTGGTCTCCTATCAGTGTTCTTATCAAAAGTATTCCCAGTGGCAGAGGTGACTACTCATTGAAACTAGGCTGATACCAGTTATGGGCATAGTTTCACATTAGCCCCAAATTAAACCCATCATAAAACTTTTCATATAATTTATAAAGGAAAGGTTGATTGTACTAAGTGGGAATATTGAAAGTACCCAAAGATTAAAACAAATGTGCTTTAAACTTACATAACAATTGAGTGATCGACAAGGTAATCATCACCCTCCTCTTCTGTCTTCATATAGTAAACTCGATAAGCACGAGCAACTTGCCTAATTTCCTCTGGTGTACCGGTTAAGCCTACTAAATTTGGGTGGAATTCTGTACAATTAAGAAAGCAACACTTTTCTCAATAGAACATTTTGTAGATGTATAAAAAATGGAAAAGAAAAGTACAACAGCATGGAGAAAAGAATGCAGCATACATGCATTTGTATATGAGATATCAAATCTGGTTTGCATTAGCCTAAGTACGAAACCGTACCTTTGACATAGTCATGGACTTGCTCAACCGTATCTCTCTCTGGATCAACCGAGATAAAAACAGGTACAATTTCCAACCCATTTTTTTCTTCTACAAGAAGCAAGAAAAACTTATTCAGTATTATCTATATCCTTATTCTAATGTTTGTTGAACTCCCTAGCACTATATTAAAACTCCAGAGTTATGGTGATGGTTGAGGGATATATATCATTCTTCAACCTTTGTCGGAGTTCTCAAAGTAGAGATATAGGTCTGCACAAGTTTGTGGTATGCCATACGTGGAACTTACTTATCTTATCAACAGCAGCAGCTAGCTTTTGGAGTTCATCAGGACAAATATCAGGGCAGTGGGTGAATCCAAAATATAGCAATGTCCATTTCCCCATAAAATCCTTTTCAGAGACAGATTTCCCATCATGGTTCACAAGCTTGAATGGGCCACCTATAGCAGCAGTACCAACAGATGGTCCCTGTTTTGCTGTACTTGATACATTCTTCAGCTCTGTATAGCAAAAAGTACAGTGAAACCATAGAACTGGTATATTCATCAAGAGATTCAAAAGTAGCAGTCTTATAACATACTTAAAACAAAACTGAGTAGCTGAGATTTAGTATTCACTAGCTAGTAATTCAGTCAAGATAAAACTTTGGTGGCAGACAACACAATCTGCTTGTTAAATTGCTAAAACACACCACCAAGTCAATCCAGATGGCTAGAGACCATAGAGCTTAGTGCGTCAGGAATGTTAAACTAAAGGACAAGATAAAACTCGTGTAACTACAAACGGATAACTTCCATGCTAAAAGTCATTGCAAGCACAGATTTCTTTCCATCTGATTTTATAAATCGTCAGCGAGAAGGTATATCAATTATTGAAGATCAAAACTTAAAACATTTCATTATAAGCATGCATGTAACTTATTCCTAGTAGCAATGTTTATTTAAGATACCTTAAATAGCTAGTACAGATCTCAAAAGATAATATGTATTTGAATATTCAAGATGGTACCGTTTCCTGCAGAGATTAAATAAACATCGACTTATAATTGATTTCAGTTTAGTTATCCCTGGGACGTATGGTGGGGGAAAAATCAAGAAGCTGACTACAAGTATAAGCAAGTGGCTGAGCTCTAGAGAAATGATAATATGTCATTTATAGAATTGTCATTCTTGTTTATAAACATTCAATTATCTATGAACAAAGAAGTAAACTCAGGAAGAAATTTAGCATGGTATTCAAGGAGAAATCTTTTACTTCAGAGTTTGACATTGAACTGAATTTCCTAGTGAAACGTGGGAAGAAACTGAACCAAGAAGTGGCTATAAGTTGCTGGCTTCTAGAGCAAAGATAATGTAAACTCAGTTAAGAATAGTATTGTCATGTTTGCTTATTTATAAGAAATGTCACTATTATCATATATGTTGCTATTTAACTCTACATTTCTTTATCAATTTTCCCTCCGTCATTTCCCATTAGATCTGCAATATACAACATTTTTTACCGCAATGGCAAGCTGACATTAAAATCTCTGCTTTTATATGGTTCGCATCTAATCCATAGATGTCTCATTTACAGACTCAGAATGTCATAGCTGGTGGCTCTATCCTTACGTTGTTCCTTTAAGAAATATCTTAATCTCATCCATTGACATAAAAGAAAAAGGCAATTAGCAACCTCCACATGAATTCTGTTCTAAGGAAGCATGTGTTCTTCAAACATTCAATCCAATAACAACTTTAGACCCAAATAGGAAAAGAAATTCAATACACGAAAATCATATCATTTGCCAGCATGCTTGTAGTCACATAAGATACAACATTGATATAGCAAAGCATATATGATCACTGATCACAGTACTCTCTAAAATATATATGAAATGTTAAAGAGGACATGATTAGCATATCGCAAAAACCATAATAAAGTGTGGAGATAGCTTATAAACCAATGAACGTAGAAAAAAAGAGAGCAGATTAAAGGTTTGTTGGAAACTCATATTGTTTCCGGAAGATAGCAGGTTTATTTCATTGGTTGTTATATCATTGCAATAGGCATTTAGATATCTCAAACCCATAGTAAACATTTATTGCTGAAACTGCTCCTATGTTACAAGTCTGCTCTTCGCTATGAGATTACGTATGCAACAGGGCACATGCATTTCTTTATTTAAAATAAATTAAGTGCTACTGATCTCATCAAATGTGATATTGAATTTCGTTGCACAAATCAAACGACCAAAACTAGTTGCAGTATTAAAAATAAGGAATCCCTGGGCCATAAATACAAGTTCTGTCCCAAAGGAAAATGGAACATGAGAACAGGACATGAAGAACATAAAACATTGATTGCATCAAAAAGGAGCAGTTTCCATACCATCGCAGTAATATACCTTCTAAATGTCGTTTCTTCTCTTTGTCATAGTAAGCAATTATTCCACCTCCAGTCATAATAAGCAAAAGAAGGCTCAACCACGAGACAGGCTGCAAAATTAGCTCAATTACTTCGGAAACAGAATTATTAAATCGACACCAATGATATTGATTTATAAAATGAACATTATTTTTCCTGTATGCAAGAATATGCAATATTTAATCCATACACTACACAAGTTTTGTTCTCCATGGAACTGATTGATTGAAGTACATGCACTTAGGAAAGAAAATCAAATAAAAGAGTTAATATTCATACATATAAATACTAGTAAAAGTGCATGTGCACCACGTGATGGGGCATGATCAAGTATGCTCCAGATAATCACTCAATGAAATTTGCAACCTGATGAAATTGGCAACCTCGTGATGTCAGATAGCAACAGAATCTTACCTAGGCTAGATATATCAGGGGACCAAACCGAGGAGAAGAACCAAGGACATTACATTCAAGTTTAAGAGAAACTCAATTTTAATTCATAGATTTCCCATCCTCAAAAAAAAAAAAAAAAAAAAAAAACAATCATATTCATGCTTTTGATGTTCTTACATCCAACAATTCAAATTCAAAACTAAAACAACTACAAGCATTAAAGATATATCCTATTAAAACTAAGTAATTCTAACATAAAACAACTAAATTCCTATCAAAACTATAACTAATTCAAATCTGAAACAACTAAAATATAAAGATAAATTTCATCCAAAACCAAAATTGATACAACTAATCCTAAAAAACAATATTGTCTTTTCATCATGCCGCATCAAATATCTCCCTCTTATAAGTTGACGTTGCAATAGATCTCCCCCTCTACGAACAAGACATCACGAACTTTAGATGAAAATAATTCCATATCAAACTTGCTTTGCTGCCAACTGAAAGGGAACAATCAAGTGTAGGACTGCAAACGAGCCAAGTCGTTCGCGCGCTGCTCGAAGCTCGGCTCGATAAAAACTCGTTTGAGCTTGGTTTGTTTAGTAAACAAGCTGAGCTCAAGCTTCATTTCGAGCTCATTTAATAAACGAGCCAAGCTCAAGCTTAGAATTGCTCTGCTCGTTTGAGCTCGCGAGCTAGCTCGTTTATGAGCTTGCGAGTTGGCTCGTTTAGAAGCTCGTTTGTTCTTTGTTTCTTGTTTTTTTAGGTGTCCTTTTCTCCGAGCCGGCGAGCAACGTCGAGGGAGGATTCGAACGTGTCCATCCCCATGGGACCTCCTGTGTACCCAACGGACTACACCTCCATGGACCATTTGTTCTTTGTTGAATTCTAATTTTGTATATGTTTGTATAACAATATGGTTGTGTGCATTATTTATTTATGTCCTTAATAATTGATATTAAGAAAAAAATTAAATTAATTTTTTATAAATAATTGTTAATATTACATGTACTTGAATTCAAACCTAACTAGGTTGAAATCGAGCTCGTTAAACTGGAAATCAAGATTAATGAGCTTGAAATAAAGTTAAGAAAGCTTGAAATCAAGCTTAACGAGCTTGATTTTGAGCTTATTGAGCTTGTTTATCAAGCTTGAATCAAGCTTGCTTATCAAGCCAAGCTCAAGCTTAATATAAACAAACTCAAGCCAAGCTCAAGCTCTTAAATAAAAAACTTATCAAGCTTGAGCTCGAGCTCGATTAATTCTAGTCAAGCCAAGCTAAAGCTTACAAAAGCTTAGCTCGACTTGGCTCGTTTGCAGCCCTAATCAAGTGCGCTCTAGATAATGATTCACAGTTACAACAAGAAGAAAACAAAGCCATTATCCCAAAAATTCGGAGTCAGATGTTTGAATATTTTTCTTCTATCCATCACTTATTAGGGCCATGTCCTCTATAACACTAACAAAAACCCCTATCCTTCTTTACAACTTCAATCCATGTCCACTTAGGCCTACCCCTAGGACTAATGGCTCCTTTAACTACTAGTCCCTCCTTACCGGTGCATCTATTGATCTCCTTGCACATGCCCAAACCAGCAAATTACGATTCTCTCTCATCTTGTTCTCAGTTAGCACAACCTTGAACTTCTCACATGAACACAAATTTCTTATCATAGCTTTTAATGTATTATCCAACTTAGCATCCTAATTTCTCGTATGCTAATTTTCTAGACACAGTTTCTTCCTTTCCCAGAACTTCGATCCAAAGAACATGGATGGTCATATTATCTTTAGAATTTTTCTTTCGATCATGGTATCTTATTATTACAAAATACAAAGTATTCCATAAGCACTCCCGTCACTCCTATTTTAATTAGATGCACAACATCCTTCTTAAATATGTCCATTATGATGGATGACTCATCATAAGTAGCGGAAGCTATCTCTCCGTGGTATCTCTTGTCCATCTATATGTAGTCCTTATTTCTATTTGACCCATCTATATGTAGTCCTTATTTCTATTCGACTTCTGGCTGAAATTATATTTCATATAATCTTGTTTTCGTCTTACTAACTTTAAAATTCTTAAATTCCAAAGTTTCTCCACACTTGTACTTTAGCATCTAAGCATTCTCTACCCTCAAGACCAACACGATGTTATTAGCAACCATACACCATGGAAACTAATAAATATGCCTAGTATTTTCATCAGGATCACTCTATAGAAACAAACGACGATGTCGTGTATCAACAAAACACCGAGGTAATATATTTATTGGAATCACGTCAAGGAGAACCAAAGTCATCAATAAAAATTTAAGTGACTCAATTGTATTTATGAATTTTCTCCATCTTGAAAAAACATGTGCATGCTCTTTTATATTGTACAGTCAAATCTAAAACAAACTAAAGGATAAAGATAAATCCTATCAAAACTAATTAGTTCTAATATAAAACAATTAATGATGAAGATATATCCTATCAAAAGTAACTAATTATAATCTAAAACAATTAAATGATAAAGATTATTCCTATCAAAATTACCTCAAATCTAAAACATCTAAAGGATAAAGATAATCTATCCGAATCCAAATTTAGATACAAAGCCTCAAACATTCTTGCCTTTTCGGCCTACATCATCATGTGCATGATTAAAAACTATAGCTAATTTTAGTACATGTGTAACATAATAATATGATATGAATAATAATGACCACTGGAATTATTTGTAGGCAATTAATCTTCAATCAAGGGCGCCTCACTGATGTTGTACATATAATGTGACTGCCAATATTTACGGAACTCAATTTAAAAAGCATCGACATATGTCGACGATGCGGCTGATACAGATACGGTTTGGCATGTCCCGATCCAATATTGACTGCTACTGATATTGATTGATACCGACGTTTGGGGTCTATTTCTCAATCAATTCGAAAAATGAACGAAAAAGACCAATCAACAACGGTGTAAAAGCATAGTAAAGTTGTAAAACATGTAAATGAAGAAAACTTATTTATCGTAGGTAAATCAGCAAGGGCGGCTATTATTTCATTTAATTTCAAAACTACTAAGAAACAATACAAGAAACACCTAAAATTATGCATCAATATTTTAAAAAAATATTTTTCTAATTTTTTATTAATGATTTGCTATCCAATATCAAAAAATCTGATACTTTGATCCGATACCGCCAATACCGATACTCATACGAAGTGTTCGATACTGATATTGCGAACCTTGTTTAAGAGACTTGTGGTTGTAAAGGTCGTTTGCACTTGCCCAAACAAGCAAAATTATTATTATACTCAATTGATATGGGTGTCCATATGTGTTTAATATAGAGAAAAATAAGATACATGCTTTTGTGGCCCAACAAAATCTCCAAGGAAAAATATATTTCTTGCCACTGGACATTATTTTCAATACTCCAAAATAATACCATTATATAGTAACAGAACTTTTATAGCTAAAAATTCTTTTTGAAGATATATACAGATTATTAAAATGAAAACTATAAAACTCTAAACCAACATAAATTTACATAAATAATTTATGAAATTATCTCATAAACATGGCCATTTAGTAAAAAACTTCTTTTCCATTAGTACTAGCTGTTGGTTTCATGGAAATGAGTATCAGGTTATGATGCTCACATATCCCAAATCATGACATAGATCTAAATTGAAGAAATTTAAATTAGGAGAACTAGTGTTGTCCAAACAAAAACTAAAGTGTGGAGTCAAAAGGATAATCACCCTGGGTGGCTAAAAATTTTACGACAAAAGATGTGAGCGACAATAGAAACAAAATCCAGAAAATAATCAACTCTCAAGCCCAAAAATCATTAATCATCATAACGAATATTACAATCTTTTGTAATCCTCACCAAACACTCGAAACCGAAAATCCTATATCATTTCTCTCTCCCATACATTCTAAATAAAAGAGACACATTTATAACACCCAAACCCTAAAACAAATCCTAACCGTATAGTGTTTCTTAACCGTCAAAAAAATAATCCTAATGTATTTATGATTTAAATACACAAAAACCTTTTAGATAAACTATAGACAAATCCTAACAATATCTAGGCTTATGTTTATCCCATTCCCAATTACTGAAGTCCTCCCGAAAAGAAACACAACCCACAATATCTTCATTAGATTGTGCCTTTGTATCACAATCTCGTCCTGGTAGATTGACAAATAGAAATTGAATGTTGACTCCTATTTTAGCAATGCATGCTTCTTACTTTAACCGCATACTTTAGTTGATTGACACCGAGCTCCGCACCACTACAGTCGTCCCTCTCGCAGGCACAATCTTCCAACATAATCACCAAATACCAAAATCGATATCTCCAAAAAAAACAACACCAAAATAACCAAATTCAACAAATATTGAAATCTCCATAATCAAAGTCACCATCATCAACAAGATCTCAACCATCATCTGAATCTCCATCACCGCCTTCAGCACCAGAAACAAATCAATTCCACCTACAACAAAACTCAGACACCCCTTTATTACATCCTCCAACTTGCATAAAATTGTCATCGTTGGGACCTAAGGACGATCATGGTCACCTTTTCCACCATCATTCTTGGAGCCCCTTCGCTCACTATTGGCGTACGATCAACCGCATCGGATGTTGAACCCCGCTGTGACACAAGTTTGTTACGACAAAAGATGCAACAATAGAAATAAAATCAAGAAAAGAATCAACTCCCAAACCCAAAAATAATTAATTAACATAAAGAAGATTACAATCACTCATAATCCTCACCAAACACCAAAAAAAAAAAAAAAACTACATCTTTTCTCTCTCCCATGTTTTTCTAGAAAAAGAGTCATTTATATCCTAAAACCAAATCCTAACCATCTAATGTTTTTTAACCGTCAAGAAACTAATCCTAATGTTTTTTTATAAATTTGAGACAAATCATAACCGAAAATAATTGGTTACTTTAGTTAGATATTGAGAAAAGATGACACTTGCGAGTAATGGTCTTGAGTTTCTTAAATTGTAGGCGTTAAATAGGATATGAGATGAGCAATGGTGAGGCTTGAGTTGATAGTCAAAATGTGAGTCCTTATGGAGCTGGCCTTGACAGCAAGTCACTTACTATCAGAACGAAAAGAGAAGAAAAGAACGCGAAAAATCCTAACAAAAAGCAAAGGATACTAGCTAGCAGCTCGAATTTAGCACCTACTGTCAATCTACCACCAATAATAAAGGAAAATATTTGTCAGAGATGAAGGACCAACAGTAGGATGATGGTCTATAAAAACTTGAATGTAAGACTTTGATACCATGTGAGAGCATTACTTCTGCACCCAAAAAAAACAATATATACTGCTTATCAAGTTGTGGCAGTAGTAACTATTTTAGGGCCACAGTTTAGCAATAAGTAGCAGAATATGGGCAGAAGAAAGGAATGAAGCTAGCTAGCATCTAAAGCATTTTTATATATAGAGAGAGGGAAACATTCATTTGGAAATATGCCTTACCCCTCCTCTTACAGACTTTTTAGAAGGATCGGACCCATCCCCTTTTGCTTCATCAGAAGCAGCAACTGAAGACTTCTTCAAATCAGTATGTTCGGAATTTGTAGCATCACTAGCTAGATATCGACAGCCTGGAGCTCTTTCTGCAGCTATTCTAGAGGTAACCTGCAATATATATATATATATATATATATATATATATATATATATATATATATATATAACAAAAATAAATTGGTAACATATAGTTGAACACAGCAGTTAGCACAAAAAAAGAAGAAGATATAATTAAATAACATGATGTTTCATAATTATGAAGTGATTTCCCTGCATAATGGGCATTTGATGAAAATGCTATTTTGACCAGAAACTGCACAGATGCAAAGGCTTTTCGTTATTCTAATGCCATGGTGTATTTTAGAACATTCCAATAAGTAGGAAAATCAGCACTGGCTGGATACACACTAAACTAGCTAAACTTCTAAGTATGACATTGTGTATGCTGTTATACAACAACCAAAAACCTGAATATAAAAAGGTAGCTTAGATCTATGTATACAAGATTTGTATGTAATACTGTGTAATGAGCTTAACCTGCATGCCAACAAAAGTATACTTGCTAACCAGGAAATGCAATAGGCGGTATACACTTCAATAATTTCCTTGCCAAAAAATATGGCACCAACTATGAGGTTGAATATCAGCGGATCAGAAATTCTGATCTCAAGGGGTCATCTCACTTAGGAGTTGTGATCCACATCCAATAAATACAACTATAAAAGAGCTTTGAAGATGATAATGGTCATGTGTGGGGTGATTGAGTACGTAAGGAAGGTTTTTTGTAAGAAGTCCATTACTAGCTATAGTGCTATACTCTTAGGCCTCGTTTGGTTCGCGGAATGGAAGGGAAAGGAAATCAATTCCTTGGCATTTCCTTTCCTTTGGGAAATTAAGATTCCCATTGATTTTCCTTTCCGATGTTTGGGAATGCCAAGGAATTTGGAAAGGAAAGTGAATACTTCAATGTGGGAAAGTGATTCCTTGCTTGGATGGATGGAATCACTTTCCCCCCTAATTTCCCTTTCATTGGGAATCACTTTCCTTTCGTACTCAATTCCTTTGACACCCAAACATAGGAAAGTAATCACTTTCCTTTCCCACCCCGAAGATTCCGGGAACCAAACGAGGCCTATGTTTAGATACTAACTAAGGTCTAAGAATGCAATAAAGGTGCTGTCATATAATTGCTTTTGCATATCTTGATTATGTTTGGCAAAAGTATGAGTGTATGACCATGCCAAATCTTTTTCAACCACTTATGGGATTTGACGAGGACCAACCATGTCTCGGTGAGCGTATCTAGAAAGTATTGTGTTGGAGACAGAATACACACATACACGATCATCTAGACACGTGCCCGTGCAACCTCTCAAAGTCTCAACAACTTGTTTAAGATTGCAGACAAACACTTATATATTGCAAGCACTAATTCTTGTCACATGATTTCAACCATGATCTATTTGTCCATCAACTAAGCATTAAAGAATAAATACCTTGGAAAAGAAAGAAGCTTATCATAGTACAAAGCTAAACATGTGTCCTATTTCATTGTGCATCAGATTGCCTTGTGGGTTCACTTTGAGCAATGGCATAACAAAAGCTTACATTTGACTATTGGACAAGTTACTGCCCAAAACTCATTTAACTATATATAAACTCATTTCATCCTTCAAAAATAAAGTATGATTAGTGCTTGATAAATTAACACTTAGCATGAATAATTAGCTAATGATGCATTTGTTGTAAGTACTGATTGAGTAAAATTGTTAACTAAACAAAACTATCACACTTGCGAGGAAGCTAACTACAAGGTTAAGACACGGAGAATTATGAAGAGGAACAATCAATTCTTAAAGGAAACAAAGGATAAAAATAGATGCATTGAGGTAAAGTACCACAGTAAAGCATCCTCCATAAGTGAATTAAAATATAAATTTAATCTTAAATATGTTGATTTTGATCTATTATTTAACTTGACCAAATACATGTAAGACCAAAAGGTTGAACAATGAAAGTACAATATCAAAGCATCGTAACCTGAGGATATCGTCTCTGAAAAGTTGGGCCAAAGAAACGTTGAAGGCGCTTGAGTCCACTCATTTCCTAAAGCAAAATGCTGAAACAGACATATATGTATACACATATATCATAATATACAAAACTAATAAACTAAAGAGTAAAGCGAAGAGTGACATAAAAAATAGTTCTGTGGAATCAGCAAGTAACAGACGAAGAAATTTTCTTTTTGAGAAAACGGGTAAGCGCTGAACCAAGATCACTTAATTCAGTACATAACAAATGAATTTTTGGTGGTCTTCACCGACCAGCAACTATCCTCTAGTAAAAAAAAAACTCATACCTACCGAACACAAATAGCAATTAACAGCTTCTGCAACTATTAACGATTCGACACAATGCAATATTTTGCATTATTGCATCACATGTTGCCATGGGAACGTTACTTGGTCTACAATCATGGTTACCTAGAGGCTAGAACATGGAACAGGAATGTGGTACATTGGTTAAACTTCCAAATGTGTATCAAATGGAAACACGGAGCACGGCGAAAAGGTGTGTTCCGGTGTGCAATCCGCTGAATAAGTAACTTTTGGTGTACAATCCGCTGAATAAGATGGTAACTCGATATTATTATTAAAAAAAAAACAGTTCTTTCTTCTTAATTTGCACTAAAGAACATAATCGATTAACTTTTATATAGTTCTTGGCTATTGTTACAAAAGTACAAATGAAATTGTCTAATAACTTTTTTTAAACATCTACAATAATATTACTCTATGGAAATTCACATTTATTATCAAGAAGAGAACCCATTTCAACTCTTTTATTTTGAAATATATATATATATATATATATATATATATATATATATATAACCCAAAATGGCCTCCACATAAGAAAACTTGGGCGATAGGAGCGACAGAGAAACCTAGGACGATAGGGGGGAGCTCGGGCAGGGAATGGGGAAAGTTGGGCTTCGGAGGGCTGAACGACCGTGAAACGAAGGAGAAAGGGCAAAGATGTCGGATTGTCTGGCTATGGGGGACATAAATTAGACACGAGACGAGATCTAGGGGGGGCGGCAAGGGGCTGAGTCGAGAGGAAGAGCGCGAGTAGGGAGTCTTTACCTCCGCATAGACTGCGCCGCAGAGGAGAAAGGCAGGGTGATTGGGAACAGGGAGTGCCAGATCAGGGCAAAAGCCCCAACTCAGCAATAAAAGCGCGAGCTCTCACCGGGAAGGAGCCAGCCCACGCCTGGTAGCGGGAGGCAGCCAACCGGTCGACTCCAACCTACCACTTCTCCACCGGTTATGATATCAAAATCCCAGGCAACGTTGTGTAGGCTGACTGTTGTTCAAGAGGCATTGCTGCCTCAGTTGAACACTGGAAACATACTATGGGCAGATCCGGGCCTATGCCCTGCGAGAATGGGAGCCTAAAGAGAGATGGGAAATATTTTCACGAAAAAAATGGGTTCTATTTTATCAAATTCTCGCTAGAGGAGGACCTAGAGAGAATATTTGAAACTGGACCCATGGACATAATATATTTTTTTGTCTCGGCTGCAGGCAAATAAGGAGAGAAATAATAACGAGTAGCGTACCTTCTTCGCCGACGAGAGGGGATCCGCCGCCGGAGATAAGCAGGATGGCTGCGGAGGAAAGAAGAAGAGGAAGAAACCCTGCCAGAACCCTAGGCTTGTGACTGACGAGAAAAGAAGAACAACCTTCCCCGGGCTAATTTACAAATAAATACCCCAACAATTTCCTTCTTGCAAAATGCTGCGCTACTGGCTTCTAGACCTGTCAAGTGGGCCGGGCCAGGCCGGCCCGGCACAAAAATTGGGTGGCCCGGGCCTCTTGGGCCCATGAACTGTAGCGGGCTGGTCCGTGCCAAGGGTTGAAAATCTCAGTCCAGTCCGGCACGTGACCCACGGCACAGTGGGCTTCGGGCCGGGTCGGGTCGGGCCGTGCCGGGTCTTGATTGGCACGTAAAATTTGGGCATTCATTTTCGTTCTTCTCAAATGTTTTTGTATATTAATTACAATCTTTTCTTAAACACAAAGATTGACATCCAACATGTTTTCATATATGTTTTTCAACAATCACATATATGTACGTAGATTAACATAACATAATAACATAATTAAGTTTTCTAAATATTAATAACAATCATTTTTTGATATAGAAACTACTTGATTTTTATTTATTTGGGTGGGCCGGGCCGTGCTTGGGCTTCAGGTTGGGCCGGGCCTATGTTTGGGCCGATATATGTAGTCCGACACGACCCAATATACGGGACTGGGCCGGTCCGGGCCCACGATTAATCGGACCGGGCCGGCACATAGGCCAATTTTTCGTGCCGGGCTGGGCCGGCCCGCCCCAATTGACAGGTCTACTGGCTTCGGGATCGTTTATTTCATATTTGCATCTAACTATTTTGAACTTTTGAGGATTGCAAGGTTATTAAAATGGACACCTGGTTTCCTAAATTACTAAGGACTAATTAAAATAAGATTTAAGTTCTGATATGTTTAATTGAAAATTTTGGACTCTAAATTTTGTATCTTTTTTTCTCATTGTACCATAAACGTAAGTACAAGGGCAGTTTGACTGCAACCAACACGAGTTAAAAATGAGGGTATAATAAAGAGAAAAAAATCATGATCAAAATTTTATAATTGGACATATTATGACTTAAATTTTAAATCGATATAAAATACATAGTCTAAATACTTATTAGCCCAATTATTAAATTAGCAACTAAATTTGTTCTCAAACCGTTACTGATTTACAACTTGCTATCATATGCTCGTAAGGTGAGGACCATTAAGGAGATATGAAAACATGAATAATGTTATTGTTGACGGCATAAGAATAGTAACTTAAAATTTTTGAGAAAGTTCATGATATTTTGTTCCCAATTATAATAGTTTAGGCTACCGGGATGTAATGTAGCTTATGATAGCAAATTATAAATTTGTGAAAGTTCATAATATTTGGTTACACATTAACACATCTCTCTCTGTGAAAGTAATTTACAAAAAAATTCGTACACAGTGAGAAATTTAATGGAATTTGCATACGGGAAAAGTTTTGAAATTTTTTATGGAGTAGGATGACTCGCCACTGCAATTGGTGGGAGGGAGCTAAGTTTTAAAGGCGCTCCATCTCCTATGGCGAGATGTAGGGGTGTGTATATAATAGTTGAAAACTAAATCGAATCGAACCGAAATATAACATACGGTTCGATTTTTTTGGTTATCTGTTCGGTTTTTGATTTAAAATTTTAAAATAACGGTTCGATTTTCGGTTCTTGATCCGGAAAATCGAACCGAAAATCGATTTATATTTAGTAATTTATCAAACTACCCTCAATCTACATAAACTGATATTTTATAACACCTAACTGAGCGCACTCTCTTCTCATATTCTTTGTCGGTACTTCTTTGAGCACTCTCTCTCTTTACTCTTAATCTATATGTACCAGTATTTTTCACACTATGTAATATAATAATTTATAAATACAATAATGCCATATTTTAAAAATAAATTGTTATTTAAATAGGCTCATTTGATTAAAAATTTGAAGGGCCGACATATTGACCAATGAAATCGAACCGACCGAAAATCGAACTAAATTAATTCGGTTCGGTTTTTTTCGGTTTTTATAAAAAAAACCGGTTCGGTTCGGTTTTGTTCGGTTTTTATAAAAAACGGTTCGATTTTGAAAAATACGGTTTACGATTATTTTGGTTTTCATATATACGGTTCGGTTTGAACCGAACCGTTGCTCACCCCTAGCGAGATGTCCATGGATGAGCCTGGCCGTCATTATTGTTGGTGAGTGGGTCAACCAGGCAGCCACTCCTGGGGTTGTGGCTGATGTTCCAATAGGGATCGACATTGGGCCGGACCGTCCAAGCCCATAAAGTACAAGCTCGGGCAAGGCTCCGACCGTTTTTTTTTACCCTAAAAAAATTTCGGGCCGGATCGAATCGGACTTAATTATTATTTATGAAGTCCAAATTCGTCCACAAGAGTCGGACTTTTCAGGCCAAGACGGATCGGACCGGACTTAATTGTTACAAATCAAAGAACTGTTCGTGTATCTTGATTTACTTTAGGAATGAATAAGAAAATCATGAAACCAACAGAACACAAAACAAAGAGTGCCAAACAATATTTAAGGTAAGAAACAGTGGCAAAAATTTATAATCAAATAATGTGGGCCAACCATTTCAATTTTTTAAACAAATTCGTAAATCTTATTGAAAAATAAATACTTGTCCATCGTATGAAGCATCATCATATCCTACCAGGTTTGTTCCAGCTCAGAATCTCTTATGTTTCATTTTTCATGCATTCAACGTATAAACACAATTTGAAGGCCAGTTCCAAAGCTAATTTAAAATAAATACCCGCAGTTTTTTCTTCTTGCAAATTGCTGCCATCCTGGGTTTGGGATTCTTTGTTGGAAGCCTTGAAGGGATATTTGCAACTAAATGTTTTGAACTTTCAGGGGACGTTTGGTATGCGGAATACTATATAGCCGAAAATTATATATTTTCGGAAATCAAAATTCAAGTAATTAAATTTTATGAAAAATTATATTGTCATGTTTGGTGACTATATAAATATTCCCGAAAAAAAATTAAAATGATAAAAAAACTAAAAAGTGAAAAAATGAAGAAAAAAAACCCAAAACCAATAAAATGAAAAAAAATGCCGACCAAAATACAAAAAAACACAAAAAGGCAAAAAAAAAGACCAAAACGAAAAAATGAAAAAAAAGAGATAAAACCAAAAAACAACAAAAAAAGGGATAAAAAGCGAAAAAAAAACAAACAAAAAAAAGACAAAAACAACAAAAGCGACAAAAATGACAGAAAACAACAAAAATGATGACAAAAACAAAAAAATGACAAAAAAGAAAGAAAAACGACAAAAACAAAAAAAAAACACAAAAAGGACATAAAAGGACAAAAAAGGACAAAAAAAAAACTAACAAACGATAAAAGAAACTACTTAAAAAATGACAAAAAAGACAAAAAAAGACAAAAAACGACAAAAAGAGAAAAAAAATTACCAAAAAGGACAAAAACCGATTAAAAAAGGCAAAAAAGAGACGAAAAGCGGAAAAATAAAACAATAAAACGACAAAAAGCAACAAAAATCGACAAAAAACGACAAAAAACTAATAAAAACGACGGAAGACAATAAAAAACGACAAAAACAACAAAATAATATAAACGACAAAAAAGAGAACAAACCGACAAAAAACTACTAAAAAGAATAAAAAAGACAAAAGACAAAAAAAAAGGACAAAAACCGGTAAAAACGACAAAAAATGAAAAAAAGACGAAAAAAAAACAAAAAAAAAGAGAAAAAACAAAAAAACGACAAAAAAGATAAAAGATGACAAAAACCGGTAAAAACGATAAAAAAGACAAAAAGAGCCAAAAAAGGACAAAAAAATAACAAAAACGACAAAAAATAAAAAATGACAAAAACGACAAAAGAACGACAAAAAAAAACTAAAAATGAAAAAAACCGGTAAAAAGCGGTAAAACGACAAAAAAAAAGAAAAAACAACAAAAAAGACAAAAAGTGACAAAAAGAAACAAAAAACAAAAACTACTAAAAACAACAAAAAAGACAAAAACGTCAAAAAAGTGACAAAAGAGAAGAAACGACAAAAAAGGACAAAAATAAAAAAAATAAAAAAACGAAAAAAAAAGACTAAAAAATGACGAAAAGCGACAAAAATAACAAAAAAGCGACAAAAAAAAGACAAAAACAACAAAAAAATAAAAAAAAATCAAAAAATGATCAAAAAAGTAGAAAAAAGTTTAAGCAAAATTTTATCAAATGTTCAAAAATTACAAAAGTTTTATGAAAAATCCACCGTAAAATAACATTTTATCGCGTGCCCAGAATTAGCGTAAAATATATAAAAGGGTGCGGAATGACATTTTTGCCCTTCTAATTTATTGAAAACACCCACGAAACCTACTCTTAAAAAAAAACGTTTCGATTCTTCATGTTCTTCCATATGCTGCTCACTTTTGAATCTAGGTTTTCTCCCCCAAAATCTTCAAACTTACTTCAAAAACTCATTAGTGACTCTCCATTCGCAATCTTCACACCATGTCGTCATCATCAGTTTCCACTTCATCATCATCAGCAGCATCAACTGGAACCCCACTTCATCATCATCATCAACATCAATTGGAACCCCACTTCATCATATCATCAGTATCAACTGTAACCCCACTTCATCATCATCAGAAACATGAATTGGAACCCCAGTTAGAGAAGAGAGCTGATGTGAAGAGAATTAAGAGCTTTTTGTCATTTTTCGTGTTAAAATCACAGAGAATTGACATTCTCCGTGTTAAAAACATGAAGAATAACATTTTCCCGTGTTAAATTAGAGGAGAATTGCATTCTTCGTGTTACAATGACGGAGAATGACCATTCTCCGTATTAAAATGCAGGAGAATGGTCATTCTCCGTGTTACAATAACGGAGAATTACCATTCTCCGCGCTAAAATTACGGAGAATGGCCATTCTCCGTGTTAAAATGAATGAGAATGGTCATTCTCCGTATTAAAATCACGGAGAATTTTCATTCTCCGTGTTAAAATGACGGAGAATGGTCATTCCTCGTTGTAAAATCACGAAGAATGGCCAATCTCTATGTTAAAATCACGAAGAATGGCTATTCCTGTAACGCCCCAGCCCCAAAATACTTAGGACTAAGTATGTATCCATGCCAGCTATACACATACGGAGTATACTCCAATATATGAAAACCTCGTACGTGTACATAAGCTGTGAAATGTAATAAACCATGATACTAAATCTCATCCACCAAATAAAAGAGTAATAATATAATCAACAATAAATTTTGTCATTTATTCATGTAGTTGGACGGAGGCAAATCTACTACCAACCATTTTAATTGAGAAGAGAAGTACAAGAAAATGATGAATAAAAATGGTAAGGGAAGATCCAAGAGCAGTCTTCCTCGATATAGAAGGGATGACCACGATCCTGGCTAGAGCACCTACAAACATCATCGAAGCACACACCTGGAGAGATCACCAGTTCCTCAGAGGGACGTAACAAGATACAAGAAGAACATGCCACATAACTGAATATATATAAAATGTCATAAGTCACAAGTAAGGTAAATTAGCCTCATTTGTAACAAGATCCAATATCTCATTATCGAAACAATGGACTACCCCTAGAACCAAACAAGGACAAGGGGTAGCACACTATTCCGCGATGTGACCTTGTCCAAAGCTACTAGTGGGGGTGACATGACATTGACTAAGGTTACCTAACCATTCTATTGTGTTCATGCAGTTAAGAACAAACCTTCAACGCATGGACACTCTGGCTACAGGCGCAGAAAACTCAGGTATGGTCCCACCAGGATACCAGGGACCTCAAAGCATAACATTCATTAAATGTCAGAGGCCAGCAGAAAATCAGGTATCAGTATCTAGGACCGTATTTCTAGCGGAGATATAACCGACAATAATAGGAAAGTGCATACGTGGCCCACACGTTAAGGAACTGTTCTCCCCACCCTATGCACCTATTAGGTCGTATCCACGACCTTGTACCTCTACTAACTGCTAAGTCACCTAATATGCCTCTATTAGCAGTTAGACCTAACGCATGCGCACTGGAAATCAGCCAACACGCAAGTACCTCTATATGCTACTCATCTCACACATATCTCGTGGTACAACTGTATCAAGTTTATAGAATACAACTAACAAGGTAGTCCCTTAACTCTAGGTTCATAGACAAGGTTTCAAAGTAATAATAAAGTGTGACTAGCAGTTGCATTATATATAGCAGGAAGCATGGTAAGTAAATCAGGAAGAAATAACAGGAAAAAAAACTAAGGAACTAGAAATAACCATGCAGAAACTACAATAAGATGCAAATAATATAAACAATTGTCACGACCCGCACCCGCTTTTCAGACGCGAGCTCGTGAGCAAGCCAGCTACGCATCAAGTGGACTCCAGCCCGACTCGAATACGTAAACGCTGTCACGGCTATGGTAAACTGCTAAATCATGGCAATGCAATCTATATCTCAAATTCACAAGAGTAATATAAGCATGAATGAACAACTATGGGTCGTGGTCTGTAGCCCACTAGCATAATGTCCGATAAGACTCCAAAGATTATAACAAGAGTTTACAAACTGAATCAATAAATAGGATATCTCATGATAATGAAAGGAATGCACGAGCTGGATGAGCTGGATAATAAACATAGTATCAATACCTGAATCTCGCAAGCAATATCGTAATCATCTGAAACCCACAAGTGTCATAATCATCCGCCATCCAGAAATGCTAGCTAACTCTACGCAATAACTAACCTGAAGAGATCATCAGGTCCTCAGGGGACATAGTAAGATACATAAAAATATGCCTATCTAGCAGTTTAATCATGCATAAACTATAAACAGGATATAAGCAAGGAACGAGACATACACATGGCAAGAGACTACGACCAAAACTGCTAACAAGTGACTATCGACAAGTGGCTACTGACAGGTGACTACGAACTGGAATACAATAATAACTACACGTAACTGAACTGCTGGATGAACAAGTGAACACGAGATCAATGGATGTCACTACCACATTTTAGCTTGAGGGTATTTTGTTAATTTTGGAATTTTTTTGATTTATTGGAGTGGTGATTTTTATTTTTGACTTCGACTAGCTGAGACTTTGGAGACTAACCTAGGAGTTGACCCTAGCTATGGTGACTTGATTAGCATGGTGGGACCCTAGTCTAACTTAAGTCAACCTAAATTAGTCATTTAGAAATCAAGATTCAAATAGGAGGATTAAGGATTTGGTTCATAGGCTTGAGACTTGTGAATTGATTCCATGACTAATGCAACTTGGCCCATAGCCCATTAGACTAAACCCTAACCCTAAATCCCACTCTCTATGGCCGGCCACTAGGGCTTCCCTCCCTATAAATACTCTCTTCATTTAGTTCTTGCATCTTTTGTATTGAATCAACACTTAGAAAAAAGAAAGGTATGGCCATTCTTCCCCAATCCATAGTTTTTCCATTTTAATTTTTTTTTGACTCTAGTTTCTTGCATTAGAGTCTAATACTCTTATATTTTCTGTTTATGGAGAGTAATCCCAGCTTTTGAGTAATTTGGGGATTTAAGCTAGCAATGAAGAACACTATATTTTGGGAATTTTCTTGCCATTGGCACCTATAGGTAAAACTCCTCAAATTGTGTTATTATTCTGATTTCTTTGCACCCTAGCCTAGATCTAGGTGTTCCCTAGCTGTCCCTAAAATTTAGTTAGAAATCGTGTCCGTTTGGTGTCCGTATCGGACACGTGTCAATGTGTATGTGCAAGTGTTTGATAGAATGCCACTTAGGATTTGATTTTCGTATTTTATAAAACTAATTACATGAATATGTAGATCTATATATGTACATTAAATTTCGTGAAGACTGAGTTGGGTTTTGTGTCATTTTGTGTCCTAAATTGCACTGGACACGCTGCACGGGGACTCGGCCGGGTGTCCTGCTGCCCGTGTCCGATTTCTCCTTGGACACAGCACGAGATGGCACAAAATTTTATCGACAGGAAGGGGCAGTGACTGTCATCATGCTCCCAAAATTTGGAAGCAAATGACGCACGACACGCATTACAAAACCATCATTTCCTTCCTTGATTACAACCAGCATTACAAAACCACCTGGGATGGCGAGAAGTAGCTCCATCTGTCTTCTGGCCTTCAACATCGGAGTCTTCAAAAGAGATTGGATCCAAGCTTCGACCGCACGGATGAAGCTTCAAAACACACGAGCGTTGCCTCCCTTCATGCGGCACGCTCCTCCCGATTTATCGTACCTGTAGAGAGAGCGAGGATCAGTACAATCAACATGTACTGGCGAGTGACTAATTAATTTCCAGGCTCTCATTTGGTTCAAGAATTTAGATAAAATCATATGACTTGCTTTTAGTGATCTTTCTAGCCATCCTATACATTTTCATACAAAGCATTTTGACAAAACATAAACCAAGCAAGTTACACCAGAATTTCCCTCGGCAGAGCGCATCGTGCGACATAAAACTTACCATCACCTTCCCTATTAGTTGATAATAATTTATATCAAGTGTTTGATGTGGAGGTCACTGGCATTAACTAGCCATCCTAGATATAGCCTGGTAAATGGGACCCTTGTAACGCAAGTAGCAAGCTCCGATGCAAGTCCCCGTATTACCGATTGCCTATTACCCAGCTCGGCTATAACCTGTTTCTTCCTAGGCCGAGTCGGTCCCGTGGCCCCGGGTTGTCGCTCGAAGAAACCATCGCCCTTGTCGACAAGTTGTCCATGACCGTGGTAGGTTAACAAGGTATATTTTAGGGTACCGTTGGGGCTTGTTATGTAATCGATTCATTTACTTGGTTGTTTTGCAGGCCTAAAATAATTCTATCTCCTTTCTACTCAACTCATCTTTTTCTCTTCTAGCACATAGGACTTGTATTCTTCAAGCAAATCATTCAAATTCGATATCATTACCCGAGTTCTCATTTTGAAATAGAGGGTCGAGACGAAGGAGGTCAGCCACTCACCTTGAGTTTTTGCTTGAGGCGAGCGACTGGTTGGCCGCGCTAGACGTCGCCTACGTGATTACCTGAAATTACACAAACAACCAATTAGAACACTGTATTAGGCAAGAAGTTCGATAGGAAATGCGAGTTCGAAATGTAAGCCACGAAAACTATCGAAAACATTCACGAAAACACATTCAGAAAACCAAAGCCAAAACCAACGCAAGCGGCGTAAAAAATAGAGCAACGGGAGGTCTCTCCCGACTCAGCCGCAGCGTCAATCCTCGAGGCGCTACCCACTGAATATGGGACTTGGTTCCGAAGAAGCCATTCCATAACGTGGAATGGATCTTAATTCAACTGTTCCCGTTCGATCGATTCGATCGATCCCGACCTATCGGTCCCGACCGAGTCGATAACGATAGTGTTCCTTTCTCGTGCACCCCGTGGACGGAGAACGGGGAACGATGTCGGGACGGAGTACTACAGGAGTTGATGAAGGACTTCGACATATCACTACAGTATCACCCAGGGAAGGCCAACGTGGTTGCCGATGCCTTGAGTAGGTATCCGACAACCATGTGTTGGACTATGGATCGTCACTTGCTAGCTGACTTGGAGAGCCTGGGAATTGAGGTGATTGTGACAGGAGTTCAGATGCAGATGTGGGGCCTTCAGATTCAGTCGAACTTGATGGAGAGGATCAAGTCGATGCAATTCGAGGATGTTGCTCTGCGGTGTATCCGAGAGCAGGTTCGAGCAGGGCTGGTGGATGGTGAGTTTACTCTTGCAGAGGATGGTACTTTGAGGTACGGTTCCAGGCTGTGTGTGCCCAGTGGAGAGCTCTGGGAGCAGGTCATGCAGGAGGCCCACCGATCTCAGTACTCTATCCATCCTGGTGCCAACAAGATGTACAGGGATCTGAGGAAGCACGTCTGGTGGTATAGGATGAAGCGGGAGGTAACTCGCTTCATAGCCAGATGTTTGGTCTGTCAGCAGGTCAAGGCAGAGAGGCAGAGGCCAGAAGGTTTGTTGTAGCCATTGTCTATTCCAGAGTAGAAGTGGGAGCATATCACGATGGATTTTGTATCTGGATTACCGCGTACACCGGAAGGAAAAGACGCAATTTGGGTCATCGTAGACAGGTTGACCAAATCGGCCCACTTTTGCCATTTAAAGTGGGTACATCTATTGAGAGGCTTACAGAGATGTACATGCGACAGATTGTCAGGATTCATAGAGTTTTGGTCAACATCATCTCGGATCGGGATAGTGGCTTTACTTTCCATTTCTGGCGGAGTCTGCAGACTAGTTTGGGCACTCAGCTCAAGTTTAGTACTGCATACCACCCTCAGACGGACGGACAGTCAGAGAGGACTATTCAGACGCTCGAGGACATGCTGCGGACGTACGTCTTGGATTTTGGAGGATCCTGGGAGGATCACCTGTACTTGGTAGAGTTTGCCTACAACAACAGTTATCAGGCCAGCATTGAGATGTCACCTTTCGAGGTTCTGTACGGGCGTAGGTGTCGTACACCCTTATCTTGGGATGATGTTGGTGAGCGAGCTTTATTGGGACCTGAGATGGTTGTTGACGCAGTCGAGAAGGTGAAACTCATCAGGGACAGACTTCGCGTGGCGCAGGACAGACATCGGCATTTGGCCGATAGCTACCGGAGGCCTTTGGAGTTTGAGGTACAGATTAGAGATAGGATTAAAAGTAGGTTGTTGTTTGTGTTTTATTTGATCAAGTTTGATTATTTTATAACTTGAGACCTTGTTTGTGTTTAGGTCGGAGACATAGTTTTTCTGCGGATATCTTCGACTCGTGGTACCATACGTTTTGGTGGAGGTGGGAAGCTTAGCCCGTGCTTTATCGGACCTTTCGTGATCAGAAGGAGAGTCGATGATATGGCATACAGGCTAGACTTGCCACCTGTACTAGTGGGTATCCATAACATATTCCATGTATCACAGTTGAGACGGTATGTGGCTGATCCCAGCCACGTACTTGACCATTCGGAGATTGAGGTGGGACCTACTCTCAATTATCCAGAGCAGCCAGTAGAGATTCTGGATCGTCGAGAGAAGGTACTGAGAAACCAGGTGATACCCTTGGTTTGCGTCGCATGGAGGCATCATTCTCCAGGAGAGTCTACTTGGGAGCGGGAGGATGAGATGCGCGAGCGATACCCATATCTTTTTGGACCTTGAGGTATGATTGTCTATCCTTCTTATCAGTTTAGTTTTGCATTTTAATTTCGAGGATGAAATTCTTTTATGGAGGGTAGATTTGTCACTACCACATTTTAGTTTGAGGGTATTTTGGTCATTTTGTTAATTTTGGAATTTATTTTGATTTATTGGAGTGGTGATTTTTATTTTTGACTTTGACTAGCTGAGACTTTGGAGACTAACCTAGGAGTTGACCCTAGCTATGGTAACTTGATTAGCATGGTGGGACCCTAGTCTAACTTAAGTTAACCTAAGTTAGTCATTTAGAAATCAAGATTCAAATAGGAGGATTAAGGATTTGGTTCATAGGCTTGAGACTTGTGAATTGATTCCATGACTAATACAACTTGGCCCATAGCCCATTAGACTAAACCCTAACCCTAAATCCCACTCTCTATGGCCGGCCACTAGGGCTTCCCTCCCTATAAATACTCTCTTCATTTAGTTCTTGCCTCTTTTGTATTGAATCAACACTTAGAAAAAAGAAAGGTATGGCCATTCTTCTCCACTCCATAGTTTTTCCATTTTAATTCCTTTTTGACTCTAGTTTCTTGCATTAGAGTCTAATACTCTTCTATTTTCTGTTTATGGAGAGTAATCCCAGCTTTTGAGCAATTTGGGGATTTGAGCTAGGAAGGAGGAACACTCTATTTTGGGACTTTTCTTGCCATTGGCACCTATAGGTAAAACTCCTCAAATTATGTTATTATCCCGATTTCTTTGCATCCTAGCCTAGATCTAGGTGTCCCCTAGCTGTCCCTAAAATTTGGTTAGAAATCGTGTCCGTTTGGTGTCCGTATCGGACACGTATCAATGTGTATGTGCAAGTGTTTGATAGAATGCCACTTAGGATTTGATTTTCATATTTTATAAAACTAATTACATGAATCTGTAGATCTATATATGTACATTAAATTTTGTGAAGACTTAGTTGGGTTTTGTGTCATTTTTGTGTCCTAAATTGCACTGGACAAGCTGCACGGGGACTCGGCCGGGTGTCCTGCTACCCGTGTTCGATTTTTCCTTGGACACAGCACGAGATGGCACAAAATTTTATCGGCATGAAGGGGCAGTGACTGTCATCATGCTCCAAAAATTTGGGAGCAAATGACGCACGACACACGGAGAATTCGTACCCGCACTGGACACACACTGCTCGTGCACTGTCGGGTTCACGTACTGACACGCGCACTAACACGCGTTCGTGTCCACTCTAGACACGACTTGGACACGTCGTGGTGTGTCGACTGTGTAGCCCTACACGAGGGATACACGTATGCATGACCACGTGTCGTGAGGAGTCGTGTGTCGTGTCCACGATCTCAGTAAACACGTGCACGATGCATCTGCGTGCACTGGTTTACTCTGTGTGTGAGTTTTCAATTGGACACATTTGTGTCCGGTTCTTGGACACTGGGACACCCCCACGACACAATCACATGTAGTACATTCATTACCAACCTATTAATTTGAATGTTAGTTGTTATTTAATTTCAAATTTGTGGAATTTCTCTAATTTTCTGATACCAAACTGAATTATTGATTTCCTGAAATTTTAATGCATGTTCGACTATTTTTGAATGATTAATTTGTGTTGTTGGTTCACAAATTCATAACTGAGAATTAGCCTACATGCTAGGGTTCATATTGGCATGAGAATTTGATTTTGAGTTTGCATTTGGGTTGTCCAAACTGAAACTGTTGCATACATTAAATTTTCTGAGTTTGTATGCACTGTTTGTTCCTGAGAATATGAACTGTCATGAGTTTCACTATTTTGGTTGGGTTAATTTCAAATTTGATTTCCTATATTTAACTGAGTTTATTTGCAAAATAGGAATCATGGTGGTGTTGATAAATGGGCTTTCGATTTTGGCATTGGGATTTCTAAACTGAGAATGTATTACTTGACACACTGTTTTCTGAGAATCACTACCAAAACCTGAGAATTTGCACACATTGATGACATGTTCACACACACACTCATGCACTTATGAAACCTGTGAACCTGAGAACATAATGTTCATTACACACATACACTGTTTCCTGAGAATATGGATACACACACAAAACTGGAAACCTGGGAAATTATATGACTGTTGTATACATTGGTTTATAGGACTGATCTTGTGTACACTGTTTGAATCTGAGAAATGGCAACACTATTTTGTGGACACTGACATCCCTATACACATACACCACTAATAGCTATCTACACACACATGTACTCTAGACACTTCTACACACACACACATATGTATGACACCCTATCTTTCTATATATATATATATATATATATATATATATATATATATATATAACCTTGTGTGATAAATGTAATGTAATATAGATGTATGCATATTGTCTATATAAGTAGTGTGTATACATATGTGGAAATTGATATGTGTGCATGCCTATATATGTGTATATGGCATATGGCCTATGTAGTATAGCCTATGGGTATTCTAATGTGCAAGTTGTGTATATGGAATGTATACACATGAGTTAGGGTGTTGTTAGACTTGTGTGACTTGTGAATGATGTGTGCTTGCTAGAATAGGCTGGTTAGGCTTAGTGAGACTTGTTTGGGTTAGGTTTGACCTAGTTGACCTAGTTTGTCTAAAGTAGTTGACTAGAGTTGACCAAAGGTTGACTTTAGTCTAGATTGACCCAAACATCATGTAGAATACATCATAGCAGTTTATTTTACCAATTTGGATATGTTGTGACTTGTACTGTTCTGAATAGGAGCTAGACACCACTCATCAGGCAGTATTTCATTCAAACACTCAGGATATCATGCGAGTACATTCTCTGACCATTTCATACTTGCTAGGAATATATTCTTGCTCTAGATTACTTTATTTGATGCTGACATGATGGAAACACGGATTAGTAATATATGGATCTTTTCATACGATGTTATCCCCCTCGGGAGCATCGGATACATCATATTATGTGCGTTTCACTTTCATCATGTATTTCTGTGCTTTCACTATTCATGTGCACTCTCGTGATTCATGTACTCTCATGTTCATGGAGCCCCCATATTTATATTCATGTGCACCCATTTATGGGCCCCCATGTGAAATCATGTACAATAATATAACTTGAATGGATCCTTGTGTATCGATTGGGGATGGAGGAGTAGAAATAGTCATGTGGACATTTCCAAAGTAGTGTAGCCATGTACAACCTCTCATGTTTATTATTAAGCCGTTCACATGTCTATCTTGTACTCTAAATTACTAGTTCACTGTAGCTCTTTACTTATAGTAGATATTTTTTTACAGTCTTCTCTTTTACTTCATGTATATTCTCAGCGTTTTATGTATTTTACTCTATTGCCTGTATTATATTCCTGTCATGATATGAACTGCATGAGATGTACTGTGCTCACTCCCGTCCTGACTGGACCTGTTAAAAATATTACAGATGACCTTGAGGAGCTGTGTTCCACTTATTACGGAGCAGGCCTAGATGACCCTTGTGAGCTGGACTCTCAGGAGGACCCAGCACTTGCAGAGGATATTACCCCAGTAGTCTAGGCTAGTTAGCTAGACCAGTATCTATTTATCTTCATGTCTTGTTGGATACACTTGTACTTATTTGGGGATTTGTTATTCTGGATTTGGGGAGTTGTTTATCTTAGACATTTAGCTATCTCTCTTATCTTATATTTATCATCTGTGGATTCTGTTGATTTCATCTATCTATCTTATTGTGCTTTCTTCCTTAGTTGTGATTGAGTTGTACTTTATATTATCACCTCCATTCGGAGTGTATATACTGTACAGGTACCTTATAACTGTTAGATGTATGTGACCTAGGACAACGTTCTACTGCCGACATTGCGGCGTAGGCTGGACGTAACCACTTCTCGTGCCCCTACACTAGGTGCGGGTCGTGACACGTTTTTAGTGGTGGCCCATGCAGGTCTTAGTTAGAAATGCAGTGGTATTCGAACTAGAGTATCACTGCAGCCTGCAGTAGGATTAGGATATTTTGAAGGTACTCAATCACATTAGGAAAAACTCTTAATAAGATTCCTTTTATCTAAATTTGCTGCTTATTGTCTTCCCTTGAATATAAACCGTCCTCCTCTGATTTTTTACTTCATTCTCAGTAATTGCTTCTTCTTTTTGATCTGTCTTCATGATGGTTATGGAGACACGATCTCATCGCTCCGGTCCGGGGGATACTATTGAGAGGCCGGCGAAACGGATCGGATCGTGGGGCCCGCGAAACGGCTATCCGATCAATTATCTCAGAATTGGACCAAACTTGGCATACATGACCAAAAAAATGATACGGTCCTGTTGTCGTAAGTTTTATCTCGATCTGACGAACGTGCACAAAATAATTGAAAAATTTACACAGAGGCCGATACGGTGAATTTCGACGGATACGTATCAAATTCGTCGCGCACACGCAACCAATTTGAATTCCGTCAAAGCCCACACATCCGCGAAGTCGATACACACCTTTTGATGCTTTCATTTCGCGGCCACGTCGCCCGGTTTGGCCGGACGCACGTCGTATCGGAGATTTTCGAAATTTCTAAACTGTTTTTACATAGATAAATTCTCGATTTTGAAAACTGTTTTCTCTGCATATAATTAATGAAATTCAAAAATACGAAATAGGTTGTGAATTCCTATATGTTGTCAACAAATATCTTCAAATAGATTTTCTAAACTGTTGAGGAATCGACAAATACTTGCCTTCCAAATTAGGGGGTTAGGACAGTTTTACTCTGTTTTCTATTTTGCAAATCAGAAGTTACTTTCGAGTTTTGAACCAGGATTCACCATCAACCTAGTACGAACTACAGTAATCTAATTGATAGAACTCGAAGAGGGTTATGTTGTCTTGGTACCTGCGAAGTTGGTTCGATAATCGATCGAACGTTATCGAAGAACCTTCGATTCCCCAGAACCAGAATACTGGAGAGCGGAGGACAGACACAGCCAGCTACGTACATTGAGGTATAATCTACCTCGATGTACGATCACGGCTGTCTAGATGCATGAGGGTTTATCTACAAGCCAACAGTCTCTTATGGTCATGAACAAGTCTAGTGTCTCAATCTCAAGCAAGTAAGTAAATGTTACAAGATGTTAGATCATCAGACATACAAAGTAAGGCATCCCAAACATTACATATTCAGATGATCAAGAAGCTAGTCCTACAAAATGTGAAGACTAGCAAGAGTTTCAGTCATACATGATCAACCCTAGGATTTGTCAATCATGTTACAGCCCGTAGGCAGACAGTAAGTAAAGTTGCAAACGAGCTAACACTTGCTAGACGGCTAAACGCCTCAAAAGAATATTTTTACAAGAGAGTGGAAGAGCAAAATAAGAATCTACTCGTTGCCAGGGTTGCGCCTAGTATCACGCCCCGCTCCCGTAGGAGCGATCGTCCTCGCTAAGACGTGATACCGCACGAGCCTAGATTGCGCTCGTGCAAGGCAGTTTCATAACGGCCGATTACATCGGCTGCGACGGGGTCGTCGCACAGAAGTCTCAAGCAGAAACATTGAACATTGCAGCAAAAATTTAAGGGCAAACACAAGTTATTCAAAAGAACTCTTTTATTGATATAGAACAATCAGATTACAATAGGCGCAAGGCCATGATTACAAGTCTCTCGGACTCACTTTTCTCTCATTTTACAAGTCACTCTGCTCTCTTTCATCTCTCGATTACAATACTTGAGGCAGCAAAAACTTCGGAAGGCGATGTCCATACATTATGTCATGTATAAGTCTTGAGTCCACGCGGCCGCATGCTTCGACTCGCCAAGGGACTCCGTGCCTCGACACATCCAAGCGAGCTCTGCGCTACGAGCTTCTACCTGTGCCTGTACACGAAAACTGTGTGGGTGTCAGTACTCAACTGTACTGGTGGAGTGAGCTCCTCGCCCACCCATGCATAACCGACACGTTCATTTACTTTGTGCAACTTAAATTCCTTTTTGATTGTCTTGCTAGTCTTGCCTTAGGATCAGTTTTAAGACTACGACGCCTGACCAAAACGATGTGCCACGACAAGTTCGTGCTACAATGCCAACGTATATTTCGATCGAGGCAGTGCCTCATCGCTTATGTACTTGACCGAACTACAACTCGGGACGGCGGGGTCGTGCCATACTCTATTCGTAACTTCAAACGTATGTTCGAGACAGTGTTTCACCGAGGAGCAACTTATGCGAACTCGGCCGTGCCAAGACTTTCATTAAACTCAAGTGCCTCTACACCAATTCTCGTGTGCGATCGACGTCAAGGGGACGACTCGTAGAGGTCGTGCCTCTAGACCTTGCTTAGACTTGTTCGTGCTTCAAGATTAAGGTCGTGTCTCGCAACTCAATGGGACTCAATCATATCGCCGCCTCGCGGTCCTTTGCTACTAAATCATCAACTGACCCAAATCAAGATTTGTGGGTTAAGTGTCACTCGACCAACTTTGCCTTGCGGCCTTTCCTGACTTAGACTCAAGACAACTCACATCCAAACTATGCAACTTATATGCCGACAACATAATACTCGACGCCACATCTCGTGCCGAAGCACGTCACCTACGTTGCAACCAAATCTTAGGCCCAACATTTTGTGTTCCAACTATACTCACACATCCAACTCGACTTCCTTGATATACTACACTCAATACTCGACTCAATCCAAAGGCATTTACGCGGATCGTCGCTCATGCTGACTCATCTATATGAACTAGTCACTAGCGCCCAGCGCTATAATGGACTTGGCTCAGGGGATTCGGTCCGCCCTTCCACGGGTAGCTAGCCCCGAAAGCGCCGAATCTCCCATGCGGTTATCCAGCATCCTTCTTTGAGCCAACTCGCTTCCTCCGGGTCGACATGATCCCGGCGTCCCGACGATCACTCGAGAAGACCTCCACCTTGTACAAGTTGTCTAATGACTATGCAAGACTCGACTCGAACTGACGTCTCACACAGTCAATCTACTTCTAGTGTTACCATCTCTTTTAGGGCTAAGTTCAACACTTCTCACATCTGAGACCTTGCTTCGACGACCCAGTTGCGAGCATTATACTTTCTTGCCTCAACGACCCAGTCGTGAGCATTCTTCTTTCTTGTCTCAACAACCCAGTCGTGAGCATTCTTCTTTCTTGACCTATCATTTCACTCAACTCAAGAACAACTATTGAGACACTTTCCATACTCAATGAATCAACCGTGGCCCGTGCCTTAAAACACTAAGTCCATGCCATCGTGTCTTAAACCAACTTGAAACTCTATGTGACACCACCGTCCAAGTCATACTCTATATGACGGGCCTTACGATCGTGAGACTATGTGGTTATACCCAGCCGTAGAACTCATAGGGCCGTGCCTGCTACTACTCCTGATAGCTTAACGTAACTTGCCTAACTTACTTTGCAACAACTTGACGAGCAAAGGCTGCGTCAAGCTTTGTGTCATGGGAACGTGCCGTGCACGCGTTCGACTTTGAACAACCAAGTTATTTGGGGTGCCTAGACTTATGCCACAAGCCGTGCAATACAACTTAACCCGTCGACGGGCAGAGGCTATGCCACGCCTTGGGCGAAGAGACCGTACATGCTTTACGAAGCATTTATACGGGCGACGCCTATGAATTTGGCTAACTCTTAGCTTGTGGCGAAGACCAACTTTTCTTTCTCCCAAGCCATGGGACGAAGGACCGAGTGTCATTTTCAAAGCACGCCGTGCACCAACTCTAAGCCGACCGTTGGACCTTTCCATATTCTAACTCAATTCGACCTGTCGGAATCATTCCCTTAGCTATGTGGATTCGTCTCTTTTATTATCAAGCCTACTTGTGCAAGTTAAAAATATGCGATTTATTATGTGAAGGCTAAGATGAGGCAAGTTCACCGAAACTATTCCACCTGAGCGAGGAGTCGCCTTGACCGAACGAGCCTTCGAGCAGCCGTTGCAAGGCTAAGATCGAACGCCGTCGGTATTTTGATTCCTCCGATTGACTTTGCGGGACGGAGCACTACAACATACACCACTCAGAATAAGTCTCGTCCTCGAGACTTTCTTGAAGGCAAGCCATCCTTATTATTTCTATGGCCAAGACTTAATCGTGCCTAGACACGGAACTATAACAGTCGTGCGAGGTATGCCATAGTTTATCGTGCACACTCCGCCTACGCGTTACTTCGATTTCGAGCCATGCTCGTACTACTTTCAATCTTTTCCTTTAATACGATCTCAAATCCTCGACACTTTCTATTCCCCCGGTCTCACTAGAACTCAACGTATCACTTAGCCGGATCGTGCATGCATTCCAGGCGTCCCCAAAATATATGTATTCAGCCAAGCCGCATGATAGAGAATTCGTCATTCTCACTCGAGTCGCATCGTGCACATACTCAGGCGTCCCTAAAATATATGTATTTCAGTCGAGTCTCGTGAGCAGGGTTTCCTATTCTTGATTCACTCTTTCAATCCATTCCAATCCTCAAGATCAATCTTTCGATTGCTAACACTTGAAACATGGGCGTCTCGCCTAACCGCTAGGCCATTTCTCGAGGCTAAGTCAATGTCAGGATTGGAATCATAGTTCCCCAACAATAATGCCAACACTGACCCCAATCCTAGGGTTGAACCAAGTCAGAAATACGGGGTTTTCTACCCAAGCTCGCATCACTCAGATTTCTAAACATCGAGCACGATCACTTATTCGCATCAATGCATTCATTGCGTATATTCAAATCTATTTCAAATTATCAATTCTAACCAATTCATGTATTCGATCACGAGGTCGTCTAGCTTTGACAATATGTTGTGCCCTAATTTCACGCGAGTCCGATTATCTACGGTGGTTCATGAATCACCATGCAATGCTCCCGCGGAATAATCATTCTCATCGGGGCGTAACTCTTGCTTGAGTCTAGATTAATTCACTCTCGATACACGGATTGGACCTATTCAATCTTCAAGTTCAATCGTCAAGCACACTGAATCATTCTCGAGTCCACCTTCACGTCAAACCACAAGTCGATGCATACAAATTGCCATGCTATACAAGTTCGATCACCCCCGCTGTATGAATCACCATACCAGCGCTCATGCAGAGTGATTGCCCTAATCGGCATGACGCATGTGCGAGGCTGGAGTTGCGCTCGCATAAGATAAGAACGTCAACGTTGTGGTTATCGACGAAGCAAATCCAAACATTTTGTTTTCCTCCAAGTCAATATCTCAGTTCGATAGTCCGACCGTCATTCGTTCAACTAGAAAATCCTCGAGCCAAGTTTATCTTTTCCTCGACACATTTCAACATCCCGAGTATAGCATCCATCGGAACAATGACATTTGCACGATCGTCATTCGCCGAGTCAGAGTATCCCCGAGTTATCGCATATCGATCTTTGATACGCCTCAATACCATCGACGATATGCGTAACCTGACGATCTTCTTTTGTAACCAATTTCGAGTCGTGCGACTGATGCTATTATCCGAACTGGATATACCAAAATTCCTCGATATTCAAGATCAAGTTCGATCGCTATTCCTTAAGCTAGTTTCAATATCGTTGATCAAAACTCAAGTCATATTTTATTTGATTCAATCCGAAATCGTACGTGTGATTTACTAGATTTCCTCGATCAAGACATTCACTTTTATTCATCGTTTCGAATCATTTTCTAACTCTCGTTGCCCATTCACAAGTTGTCCAGCGACATCTCGTTCGAGACTTTCGAAGTCATGACCAACTAAGCGTGACGCGTTCTAAGGCTTTGTGCGATCGCATCGCCTCGTCGACATACTCGTTGTTACTCGTAGTTCTCGATTTTTGCTCGAATGATTTCCAAGACAAACCATACACGACTTGGATTCGAGCCATCCGATCTAGTCCTCAATCACGTTCGCATCATTCGCTAAGATATCTTTCAGATTCGTTCGACGAATCTCTAGCATAATCGCTCACATCGTCTCGACGTACTAAGTCGTTCGCACTATTTCTCAAAATCCAAATTAATCTTCCGTGCATGCCTAAGCGTTAGTCCAATAGTATTTTCTATCGATAGACACTCTAAGTGTAGTTTTGTTCCCGATCGAACGGTACTTAATATCGCTCGCATCGCGCTTGTACCAAAAGTCGAGGTGCGCGACATGCGGCACAACTTAGCCAAAAGGTCGTGTGCATAACCATCTCGTACGGACTATATTCGAGTTTGCATGCTCACTTGCTAAGGTCAACGTAGGACTATTTAGGCACGCACGCGATATGTTAACTTAGCACGTGTTTTCTATCGAGTCAAGTTTAACATCATTCGGCACAAAGGCCTACCGATGCGTTCGATTGAACGCTTGTACGAGCTTTTGAAAATATTTAGACTTATTGTATGGATATGTCGAGGGACATTTGAGAGAGAGTGCACACTTCTTTTTCAATAACGAGCCTTCAAAACTAAAAAATTTGACGTGAAGTCCAAGGACGTAAAGCCGTGCTTTGATACCATTATGTCACGCCCCGCTCCCGTAGGAGCGATCGTCCTCGCTAAGGTGTGATGCCACACGAGCCTAGATTGTGCTTGTGCAAGGCAGTTTCATAATGGCCGATTACATCGGCTGCGACGGGGTCGTCGCACAGAAGTCCCAAGCAGAAATATTGAACATTGCAGCAGAAATTTAAGGGCAAACACAAGTTATTCAAAAGAACTATTTTATTGATATAGAACAATCAGATTACAATAGGCACAAGGCCATGATTACAAGTCTCTCGTGCTCACTTTTCTCTTATTTTACAAGTCACTCTGCTCTCTCTCATCTCTCGATTACAATACTTGAGGCAGCGAAAACTTCGGAAGGCGATGTCCATACATTATGTCCTGTATAAGTCTTGAGTCCACGCGGCCGCACGCTTCGACTCGCCAAGGGACTCCGTGCCTTGATGCATCCAAGCGAGCTCCGCGCCATGAGCTTCTACCTGTGCATGCACACGAAAACTGTGTGGGTGTCAGTACTCAACTGTACTGGTGGAGTGAGCTCCTCGCCCACCCATGCATAACCGACACGTTCATTTACTTTGTGCAGCTTAAATCCCTTTTTGATTGTCTTGCTAGTCTTGCTTAGGATCAGTTTTAAGACTACGACGCCTGACCAAAATGATGTGCGACGACAAGGTCGTGCTACAATGCCAACATATATTTCGATCGAGGCAGTGCCTCATCGCTTATGTATTCGATCGAACTACAACACGGAACGGCGGGGTTGTGCCATACTCTATTCGTAACTTCAAACGTATGTTCAAAATAGTGCTTCGTCGAGGAGCAACTTATGCGAACTCGGCCGTGCCAAGACTTTCATTAAACTCAAGTGCCTCTATACCAATTCTCGTGTGCGATCGACGTTAAGGGGACGACTCGTGCAGACCGTGCCTCTAAACCTTGCTTAGACTTGTTCGTGCTTCAAGATTGAGGTCGTGTCTCGCAATTCAATGAGACTCAATCATATCGCCGCCTCGCGGCCCTTGCCGCCCCGCGGCCCTTGCCGCCCCGCGGCCCCTTGCTACTAAATCATCAACTGACCCAAATCAAGATTTGTGGGTTAAGTGTCACTCGATCGACTTTGCCTTACGGCCTTTCCGGACTTAGACTCAAGACAACTCACATCCAAACTATACAACTTATATGCCGACAACATAAGACTCGATGCCACATCTCGTGCTGAACACATCCAACTCGACTTCCTTGATATACTACACTCAATACTCGACTCAATCCAAAGGCATTTACGCGGATCGCCGCTCATGCCGACTCATCTGTATGAACTAGTCACTAGCGCCCAGCGATATAATAGACTTGGCTCAGGGGATTCGGTCCGCCCTTCCACGGGTAGCTATCCCCGGAAGCGCTGAATCTCCCATGCGGTTATCCAGTATCCTTCTTTGAGCCAGCTCGCTTCCCCCGGGCCGACATGATCCCAGCGCCCCGACGATCACTCGAGAAGACCACCACCTTGTACAAGTTGTCTAATGACCAAGCAAGACTCGACTCAAACTGACGTCTCACACAGTCAATCTACTTCTAGTGTTACCATCTCTTTTAGGACTAAGTTTAACACTTCTCACATCTGAGACCTTGCCTCAATGACCCAGTCGCGAGCATTATACTTTCTTGCCTCAATGACCCAGTCGTGAGCATTCTTCTTTCTTGCCTCAACGACCCAGTCGTGAGCATTCTTCTTTCTTGCCCTATCATTTCACTCAACTCAAGAACAACTATTGAGACACTTTCCAAACTCAATGAATCAACCGTGGCCCGTGCCTTAAAACACTAAGTCCGTGCCATCGTGTCTTAAACCAACTTGAAACTCTATGTGACACCACCGCCCAAGTCATACTCTATATGACGGGCCTTACAATCGTGAGACTATGTGGTTATATCCAGCCGTAGAACTCATAGGGCCGTGCCTGCTACTACTCCTGATAGCTTAACGTAACTTGCCTAACTTACTTTGCAACAACTTGACGAGCAAATGCTGCGTCAAGCTTTGCGTCGTGGAAACGTGTCGTGCATGCGTTCGACTTTGAACAACCAAGTATGCCACAAGCCGTGCAATACAACTTAACCCGTCGGCGAGCAGAGGCTATGCCACGCCTTGGGCGAAGAGACCATGCATGCTTTACGAAGCATTTATACGGGCGACGCCTATGAATTTGGCTAACTCTTAGCTTGTGGCGAAGACCAACTTTTCCTTCTCCCAAGCCACGGGATGAAGGACCGAGTATCATTTTCAAAGCACGTCGTGCACCAACTCTAAGCTGACCGTTGGACCTTTCCATATTCTAACTCAATTCGACCTGTCGGGATCATTCCTTTAGCTATGTGGATTCGTCTCTTTTATTATCAAGGCTACTTGTGCAAGTTGAAAACATGCGATTTATTATGTGAAGGCTAAGATGAGACAAGTTCACCGAAACTACCCTACCTGAATGAGGAGTCGCCTCGACAAAACGAGCCTTCGAGCAGCCGTTGCAAGGCTAAGACCGAACGCCGTCGGCGTTTTGATTCCTCCGATTGACTTTGTGGGATGGGGCACTACACCTAGTGGTCACCATATGGCTGTAAGGCTGGAGGATCCTCGAGTCCTACTCCGAAATCTGGCCATACAAAACCAGCTGGTTCAGACCCCAGAAGAGCAAGTGCCACAAGGGAGGCTTCACTTAAGAACTAAAACCAGCATATTAGCACATGGGAACATAAATGGTAATAAAAGACATGAGTTAGAGAAAACAAGGTGATAAACGATAAGACAACTAAGGGACTATTCCGGTAGCCAAGTTACAACTCGTAAACCAAACAAGGACCGGGGTTGTAACCCTTCACCTGAACAGAGCTTAGTCTCTAACCAATTATCGACAAGAGTAAAGCATAAGCAAGCATGTGCTAAAGTAATCATAGACTGGCATCGATTAGTCAAGACTAGACTGGACTACATCCATCATTCACGGCCAAGCAAATAGTACGGCTTGATACTTTAACTAACTAGGGTTATCACAAGCCTAGTTACTAGCAAGATGCAATGAGATGTTCCGGCAGTCACAAGCCCTGCAGCTATCTAGGTTATCCAGGCAAGGTTCATTTAAGAGTTATCAAGAATTATTAGGTGGCTTGGAGTACAACACGTGACAATGTACATAGAACTTGTTTCATGAAGTGCCCCACATGACAGTGGGCTGGAAATGTGTCCTACTCGACGACAGGCTACAAGTCCCTCAGGTGTGGCCGGGATAACGGGATCGCCTGTAATTGGAAATATCTCTCTATATGAACTACTTGATCAATCTAGTCATTAACTTAGTCAGATTCAGTATAAATCTCTGACCGTAGAAAATCAGGAATTCATGTCCTAGACATGATGCAAGACGAGACATGTAGCTTATACAGGCACATTCAAGAAAATCAACCACGGTGTCAAGACAAGAGTTACTTAGCAAGTCAGGGTAGCTGTCGCAACAGCGTTCAAGATTATCACGTCATGCCAGGTTACTTGTTACTTATCAAGATTACTTGTCAGAAGTGTGCCTCGACGGGCTACTATCCAGATTGTACATGCCTTATCAAGTTACTTATCATGTCAAGAGTGCTTGTCAAGAGTGCGCCTCGATGGGCCACTATCCAGATTGTACATGTCGTGTTCATGTCAATATAAAGACTGGCAAGTCATGCTATGCTTAACAAGTTATCGAGTCGGGTCGTCACAAATAGGTCAAGTACAAAGGATAAGCAATTAACATAAAACCAATAATTAAGTGACAGATCACGCAAGGGGCAAGGGGTACCATGGCCAACAAGTGGCATTAGCCAAGTTGTGCCAGGGTAATAGGCTGCGCTAGGCACTAGAGGGTGCCAAGGCTACAAGTTACGCCCAAACATTAGGTTGTGCCGAGGCACTAGGGTGTCAGGCACTGGGGTGCGCCAGGTCAGGTCAAGTTGCGCTAAGGCAAGTCGGGTCAAGACAGGCTGGGTTGCGCCAGAACAAGTCGGGCCAAGTCAGGTTGCGCCAGGCACTAGGCTGCGCGAGGCTAGGTTACGCCGGAATGGGGTGCGTCAGGTCAGGTTGCGCCTGACTGGGGTGCGCCATGTCAGGTTGCGCCAGGGCTCAAGGGGGCGCAGGGCTAGATTGCGCTAGACTGAGCTGCGCGAGGTCGGGTTGTGCCTGACTCAGGTTACGTCGCGCTAAGAAGCACACGCTGGGTCAGGTTGCGCCGCTCTAAGCAGCGCGTGCGGGTCAAGTTGTGCCGTGCTAAGAAGTGCGCGTGGGACAGGTTGCGCCTGGCACTGTTATTCTTCTCCAAAACTGCAAAGAAGAACCCATGGAACCCGAAAACTTCAAAATGCCATAACTTACTCAAAACAAGTCCGAATTGAGACTTTCAAGGGTCTAAACTGCATAGAACGAGATTTCCTACAACATGGGATGACTGGTTTTTAGGAAATACCAAGCTTTAATAGATCAAAATCAAGAAAAATAAGAAAAGATCAAAACTTAGATCTACAAAAATCCATTCATTAAAATCGAAAATGCCATGCTCTAAAGAAGCTTAGAATCAAGTGGAGAAGAGAATGGAAAAATAAAATGGGAGATCCATCATGAAGCAAGTTGCAGTTGCCTAGGGCTTGGGTGTAGGTAGGAGGAGTAAATGAAGAAGATGAAGAAGTAAATGAAAGTTATGGAGGAGAGAGTGTAGTTGACTTATATATTAAGCCCAAACCATCTCAAACCAACCAAGCCAACATGTTGAACCAAACCAAAATAATCAAGTCAAGATTAAACTAAGACTAGGCTAAGCAGGACAAGTCTAACTACGATCCACCTGACAAATGTTAGAAATCCGTACACGTATAATGAAAATACGTATAACGGAAAACGAGAGTGACAGATTCGATGTTGGCTTCATGGCTGTTACTGCTACTACAACTATTGCTGTGGTTGTGCTCTAGGCCGACGCTCCGGTGGTCTCCGTCGCCTCGTACGGTGGTCGGGAAGCGCGTGCGATGGCAGGGGTGTTAGGCGAGGTCGGTGGTGATCTGTGTTTCGAGTTAGGGTTTCTCTCCTACTCCCGATCTCTAACACTTATATGATATAAGTCGGCACGGGGGGGGGGGGGGGGGTTCTACTGACCTGGGGAGAAAAGGTCGGGTCGGGCCAGGCTTCGGACTATAAATTGGGCTGGTTCAAAACACACCTCAACATAGTATTATGGTCTCTTCTGGACATGGTGAAACAAGCATTAACAAATGTAAGAGGTGATCGATTATGTGTGGCTCTTCTGGTGCCTCATATGAGCATTAAGAAAAATAATAATTAGTATAATCTCTGACATATCCATTATGCATGGCTGATGGCTGATGGCTTCTGATCCATTATTCATGTATTGAATTCGTCAACTGTGACATATTCAAGTAACAAATGGACATAGCGGGCTCGTTTATAAATAAAATTTTGAACTGTAAAGATTTGATCATTGTTTCCATCTACTGTTGCACATCTAGCCTTGCTAGTAATATTCGATAAACAAAGTACAAGCCAATATCAGTGCAGAGCAGGTACGCTAATGAGTAATCAAATAAACGAATGCTATTGACATTATTTACGAACAATTACAATAATAACCATATAATTATAATGATACCAATAACCCACTAAAATAACCAAAAAGAGTCTTGGTGAACATATCTGGCCCTAGAAAATTGTACCAATATTCTAAAACTCTATTTAAATATTAATAATACCCATTTTTGTATGAATAAACAAATATTTAGAAAATATTATTAAGTCCACCAAAAGTTAGAAAATATTTGTACACACCTAAAAGTATGTCCACATGGCCGTCATTGGTCTCACTGTAGGGCTACATGGGCTTGGGTCTGGTTTGGGTCCAGTCCGGACTAGCTGGGTACAACCGGGTCTTCTACAAGTCAATAAATCTTAATAGTAAATAATTAAATTATTTATCATGGTCATGTTACAACTTGGCCTGGTTTTCCTAGTTAGGGCATCACTATGGCTCAGCCTTCCTTGGCATGGGTAATACACTAGCCAAGGCATGCCACTGCACTATCCGTGCCATAATTTCTAGTCACCTTGTACTCTAATTCCTAACCATGACTAAAGTCATCCACCATAATAATTAACTAATTAATTATTTATAAAAATCTAAAAAACACCATTTAAATCAAATAAATAAAAAAAATATTTCAAATTTTTTTCGAGAAGAGAATTTACAACAGTAAATATGGAAAGGTATCTTGTCTGAGGTTGTGTGCAAAAGGGGGACATCCAATAGTTCGAACCGTCAAAATAGTGATGCGATGAAAGCCAAATCCCGCATACGTCCTTGGATGCTGAAATAAACACCATGAACGTGTTTGGAATAAAAGATATATATAGGAAATGTCTGTCCAAAAGTCCAATTCTGGAACAGGGGCAAAAACATAATTTTAGGTCAAAACGATGTTCGCCGTTGGACCCGTTTTGTACCGAAATGCGTGCCAAAGTTTATGGTCTCTAAAGTCATCAACTATATGTCTACGGGTCCGGTTTGAGGAGACGAACCCAATTGTATGTCCAAAATTAGATTCCGACAGGCCGTGCATAATTTTGCCCGTTGGAGCGGGTCGCGGACCCGCCAAAAGGCGTTCCAGTCGACTTTCTCAGAATTGGACCAAACTTGGCACATAGGACCAAAAAAATGATACGGTCCTGCTGGCGTAAGTTCTCAATTTGACGAACGTGCACAAAGTAATTGGAGAATTTCAAAAATGGTCGATACGGTGATTTTCGACGGATACGCATCAAATTCGTCGCGTACACGCAACCAATTTGAATTCCGTTAAAGCTCAAATGTCCGCGAAGTCGATATGCACCTTTCAATGCTTTTAGTTTACGACCACGTCGCCCGGTTTGGCGGGACGCACGTCGTATCGAGGAGTTTTATTGAAATTTAGTTTTAAAAAAAAGGATTTTCTCAGTTTTGGAAATCTGATTTGTTGACGCACGATCAACGAAATTCGATTCCACAAGAAGGGTCGTGAAGCCCTATAGGTTATCTAGGACTGTTTTAAACTAGTTGTCGAAAACTACTATTGGTTTGCTCAGATTTTGCCTTCCAAAGAGGGCATCTGGACTATTCTTTTGTATACTGTTATATGTGGTTTTTTCTTGAACTTTCAAAAAAAATTATAATTAATCCATGGCAATCTAACCCAATCTAGTTGAAGGGCCTTGCTGGTGGTCATCTATACTATCTGTAGAAATTTACGGAGCGAGAAAGCGTCGAGCGTAGAGGGAGAAAATAGGGGTGGAAGTTTGTACCTCTGGTGCGGCTGCTGCTGCTATCTCGTGCTGTGCGGCTGCGACGCCGACGGTCGGCCGACGGCCACCTGCGGTGGTGCGCGTGCGGCAGGGCTCGTCTGTGTCTCGTGGAGGGTGGCGGTCGACAGGTAGGGGCTAGGGTTTGCGTTCCTCTCCATCGTTACTTATATATATATATATATATATATATATATATATATATATATATATATATATATATATATATATATAGGAAGCGGATCAAAAGCCCCCCTTAGAAAGCCTCCCAAAAACCCCCCTCACTCTAATCCGTAATTTAATGTTAATATTAATGTTAATATTAATATTAATATTAATATTAACATTAAATACTAAAATTAACATTAAACTTAACATTAAAATTAATATTAACATTAACATTAACATTAATATTAACATTAAAATTAACATTAATATATAAAAAAAATTTAAAAAAATTAATATTAACATTAACATTAATATTAACATTAATATTAACATTAACATTAATATTAACATTAATATTACGAATTAGAGTAGGGGGGTTTTTGGGGGGCTTTCTCAGGGGGACTTTTGATCCGCTCCCATATATATATATATCTATATATATAGATATATATATATATATATAGATATATATATAATATATAATATATATAAATATATAAATATATATATATAAAATATATATATATATAAAATATATATATATATAAAAATATATATTAATATATATATATTATATATATATATATAATATATATTTTATATATATATATATATATATATATATATATATAATATTATATATATATATATATATATATATATAAAATATATATATATATATAAATATATATATATAATAAAATATATATATATATATATAAAATATATATATATATATATATATATATATATATATATATATATTATATATAATATATATATATATATTTATATATATATATATATAATATTATATATAATAATAATATATATATATATATATATATATAATATATATATATATATATATATATATAATGGGAAAACGGGATATGAGCCATAGGCTCATACTCTTATATGAGCCATTCCATGTGGCTTCCATGTGGACCAATAAAAATATAGTAACTTGAAAAAAAAAATTAATTACATAGATAGAAATAAAAGATCCCATAAAAATTTGGTAAATAATAACTTATCATATCTTTACCTAGGAACTTATTAAATATGTTTACCTAGGAATTTAAATCGATAGAAATAAAAGATCCCATAATATTAATGTTAAGATTAATGTTAATATTAATGTTAATATTAATTTTAATATTAATGTTAATATTATTGTTAATGTTAATTTTAATTTTAATGTTAATTTTAATGTTAATGCTAATAATAATGTTAATATTAATGTTAATGTTAATATTAATATTAATATTAATTTTAATATTAATTTTAATGTTAATATTAATGTTAATATTATTGTTAATATTAATTTTAATGTTAATATTAATGTTAATTTTAATATTAATATTAATTTTAATAATGTTAATATTAATATTAATATTAATTTTAATGTTAATTTTAATTTGGAGGGACAAATGGTATTATTCCTATTTAAATTTTTTTGGTAAGTTTCTAAACAAAAATATGGTAAGTTATTATTTATCAAATATTTTATGAGATCTTTTATTTCCATCTATTTAAATTTTCCGTTCCAAGTCACTATATTTTATTGGTCCACATGGAAGCAACGTGGGATGGCTCATTTAAGAGTATGAGCCTATGGCTCATATCCCGTTTTCCCATATTTTATATACACACACACACACACACACACACACACACATACAGGGGGTTCGTTGGGGTTGCTATCGGGTTCTCATTAGTACTGTTCCTACGGGAATAATACTAATAAGTTGATTTCTTTTCTATTTTTTTTACTGAATAGCATTATATATATGAGTATATATATTTTAAAATATATATACATAATACTTTATGTATACCCATATATATATATATATATATATTTATTTTGAAGCAAAGGTAATTATTTATTGATAAAAGGAATTACAAAATGTGATACACAACCCAACCAGCTTTCTCTCTATACATATATCTCCCTTATCCCCCCATTATGTTAACATCTGTTTCAATGTTTTGAATGAGCCCATGCACAGAAGTAGCCACTCCCTCGAAAACACGTCTGTTTCTTCCCTCCAAACATGCCAGACAGCTGATAATAATTTAATTTGTCCTTTATTATATGTCTCTCTCCCCTTCCCTCGCAGGGCTGCTATCCCTTCAAAGATGTCCTGAAGCCCTTCTTGACCCGAGATCGGCATACCCAGGTTATTAGTAACTTGCTTCCAAATAAAACTAGAGGTCGGACACTGGAAGAAGATATGATCCCTGGTTTCCGCACCTCGTCCGCATAGAACACATGCTTGGTTTTCGATCCCAATGCCCAACCGGGTCAGCCGGTCCTTGGTAAGGAGACGATTGCAAATCGCCTTATACACACATAGTTTCATTTTTGATGCCGCCTTATTATTCCAAATCAATCCCGCCCAGCTAACAGGTTGTCTTCTTTTCCGGAGTTGCTCGTACGCCCCTCTCGTCGAGAACAACTCACTATTAGTCTCCAACCAGACCCACCGGTCTATGTGCTCCTCTGGATGAATTTGGATGTTGCCGATCTCTTCAGCGTACCACTGCCCTACTGGGCGGGCGTCTACTTGCCATTGGCCATTTTGAATAAGCACGGACACTTGCTCGTCCCGGCCACAGATATCAAAAGTTGGCCAACCCAACCTCTCAATCATGCTTTGGTGATTGAGCCAAGGATCTTTCCAGAGATTAGTAGTGCATCCGTCGTGTATCACCCGAGTAATACACCCTTTAAGCTTGGTTCGACTACGGAGGATGTGCTTATACGTTGCAGAGAAATTATTGTTAATATCCTGAGTCCAAAAGTTGTTGTTACGAGTATACCTGCAACTCGTCCATCTGGCCCAAAGAGAATTGCCATTAATCAGCCTCCATGCCATCTTCAGAAGAGCAACCTCTCTGAGAGTTGTCAGAGATCGGATACCGACCCCCCCCTCCTTTGTCCGACAAAGTTCGTCCCAGGAAATAGTGTGTAATCCCCCTCGCCATACGAAGTTGGCGCAGAGCTTCTCAATCTTCTGCAGGGTTTTCTTAGGGATTTGAATCGCCTGTAGCCAATAAGAGGTAATGGCTAAAATAACCGATCTTACCAGTTCTAGTCTTCCTCCAAATGATAGGATCTGAGCCTGCCAACCCTCTAACCGGGTTTGAACATACTGAATAAGCCCCTGGCAGTCCGCATCTTTCGCATAGTTAATGGACAATGGTAAGCCGAGATATTTGACTGGAAGATGCCCCATGTCAATTTGAAGAAGAGACGGCCACCTTTCTTTTTCTGGGCAGTCTTTATTTAAAAAAATTTGACTCTTATCTCTATTAAGATGGAGACCCGACAGATTTGCGAACTCAGCCAGCACTTCATTAAGCGATAATAAACTCTTCTCAGATGGTTCGATGAACACGAGCAGGTCGTCTGCATAAATCAGATGAGAGACAATTGGCGAGACATTCTGGTACAGAGGGGTAATCCTTTTCTGGTGGATAGCCATATCCATCAGACAGGTGAAATACTCCATTACTATAGTGAATAGATACGGAGATAACGGATCTCCCTGCCGAAGACCCCGATTACTGCCAAAAAAACCACATGGTTGGCCTTTTATCAGTATCGAAAATGAGGGTGAGGAAATGCACTCTCTGATTCGATCAACCCACCAAGCTTCGAATCCCATACTTCGCATGATTTGACATACGAAATCTCTGTTAACTGTGTCATAAGCTTTCCTGATATCCAACTTAATACAGCTCTTTCTTCCCCCGGATTTGTTGAACTCCCGTACGAGTTCGTGAGCAAGTAAGCAGTTTTCTGCAATTAATCGACCCTTGATGAAGGCCGATTGATTCTCCGATATGAGGCCCTGGAGAATATCCTGCATTCTGGCACACATAATATGCGAGATAATTTTGTATAACACATTGCAACACGCTATCGGGGGAAATCGCCTAACCTGTTGGCTCCTTCTTTTTTAGGAATCAAAGTCAGAAAAGTATGATTCAGTTGCTTCAGAAGTCTCCCATTCTTGAAGAAGTCCTGAACGACTTCAAGCACATGATGTTTGAGGGTCTCCCAGTGTTTTTTGTAGAAGGCGATATTGAACCCGTCCGGCCCAGGGGATTTATTCGGATCAGCTCCTCGCACGTACTGCTCAATTTCTTCCATGGATACCTCTTGTTTCAGCACTCTATTGCCTTCCTCCGTAACTATGCGTTTGCATATGGTATTTGGAAAAGAGGTCGCATAATCCGACTGGTTGTATAGGTTTGTATAGAATTCGACGGCCTCTTCTGACATCGCACGATCATCCGACGTCCTGGTCCCATCGCTATTAATCAACGTGGCCGGGGTATTCCTGTGTTGGCGCGCTCTGATAGTAGCATAGAAGAACTTTGCATCTATCCCCGTCTTTAAGCCACGAGCACTTGGCTCGTTGTTGAAGGTGAACCTCCTCATGGAACCTACTTTTCCGGACTTGATCCTGGAGATGAAGTTCCTCTGTTACCAGAGCAACGTTCATGGGGTCTTTCTGAACATTAGTTTGAATTTGTTTGAGAGCACTTTCTAATTCGAACAGTTTGGAGGGGGGCCGGATTTTATTCCAATTTTTGATAGCTCTCTTGACTTCTTTCAACCGCTGCACCATCCTGTATTGGGCGTTCCCTATGAACTGCTTCCCAAGAGCATTCGCCACCACGTCGTCGTATCCCTCCTCCAACGGCCAGGCATTATTGTATCGAAACGGGCGTCTGCGGGGAGTGACTTCTTCGGTCAGCCGGATTAGAATTGGAATGTGATCGCTTGTTCCACTGTGAAGGCCCTCTGCCTTGACGAAGGGAAACGTCTCCAGCCACTTGTTGTTACATATGGCCCTGTCCAGCTGGCAGACTACCCTATTATGGGCGGAGCTATTGTTCCAGGTCCATATATTCCCTTCCCGAGCCATACACGACAATCCCGAAGTGAGCAGACAGTCTTGAAAATCGGCCAGGATCGGCGCTGGTACTTGTCTTCCCCCTAATTTCTCATTCTCCGCTAACATCGCGTTGAAGTCTCCACAGAAAACTAACGGAAGATTATCCGCTATTTCTGCCGAAATGCTGATGAGATCCTTCCATAGTTGAAACCGCCGACGCCTATCATTATGCCCGTAGACAGCCCCTAGTACCACTTGTAACCCACCTTTGTTTGTTAGCAATAAAACAATAAGTTGCTCAGAAATAAATTTTACCTGACTAGTCCAGATCCTCGTATCCCACATGATCCAAATGCGAGCCATCCCGCAATTGTTCAGATTGTGAACACCAGACCACTGGGCCGGAGTCCTGCTTTTCATCCTTCTCTCATCTTTTATCTTGCTTTCTAAAATAGTAGCAATCGAGCATTTGTTTCTTCGAACCTCAGTAATAATTTCCCTCCACCTTCCTATAGAGTTCGCTCCCCGAACATTCCATGTGACGATTGTCATTAATTTACTTTTGAAGAAGCATCCCTTTGTCCTTCGCCTCTCTCCCTGGGACGGGGGGAAAGGGCTATTCGATTATTTAATTCTCGGCCTTGATCCTCTTCCAACTGGTTTATCTGAACGAAACCCTCCTTCTGCCTACTCCAATCCGGATTGTGGCTCGTTAGTCCTGATGACCCTGCAGTCGAGTTCCCTGTGCGCTCTGATGTTTCTCCTGTAGCATTGTTTGTATCCGTTCTCTTGTCGTCTGCCCCTTTGAGCTCCTGTGCCTGGAATGTTTATAGCTAACTTCTTCGCCGCTCGTCCACTCTCCCCTCCTTCTGACTCTGAATTTAATTGAACCAATTGGCTTGCCAAATTTCGGTTGCTCGCCTCCATAGTGGATGTGTTGTCGTATGGGATCAATGCCAGGGGGTTATCTGGGCTCAGAGAAGTGGTCTCTGATTCACTCCTCTTTTCCAGGATAGATGTTGATGCCAACATGCTGCTATCCGGCATAGCTTCTTCTACTCCTTCTTCTCCCCTGTTTTTCCTCGATCTGTTCCTCCAATATAACTTCCATGTGCTGTGGCGTACCCTGTTCCGCAGTAGTCTCCTCTCCTTCTCTCTGCTCCGACCCTCCTCTATCCTTCCCCGTATTATCCTTGTACTGCACAACCGTGTGTCCAAAACATTCACACCCTAAGCAAGATGGGGGTACCCACTCATATCCGACGTCCTGGGATATCCACTCTCCGGAGGGTAGAACAATATCAATCTTTCTGGGCAGGATATCTGATACCTTTATCTCTACAAAAACTCGGGCGAAGGATAGGCGCTGCCGTCTCGCCGTAGGGATATCTGTCCTAATTGGGGTCCCGACCATACTAGCAATTTTCATGATTGATGGAATACTCCATAGTTGTGGTGATAACCACGGAAGCCTGATCCATATCGGGACAGACGTTAGTCTGTCTTTCTCAAAGTTGATCTCCGGTCGCCATCTTTTTAGTATAATCAGACGCCCGTCAAACATCCATGGACCGCCTTCGAGGACCCGTGTCATATCTTCCTCCAAGGAGAACTTCACAAAATAGAATCCGTTTTCTCGGGAGAATATTTCTATATCTCCTTTCGGCCTCCACTCTCGGATTGCGTATGCCCTTAAATGACCATAGAAGGGGCGATTCCCCATCACATATAGGACCAAAGTGTTCTTCCAGTATTCCCTGGTCTCCTGAATATCTTCCTCTGTGATTTCCGCTACCTTGACGCCATTGATTATGGTTGGTTCAATGTATTGTAGGTCTGTCTCCTCCGATGTCATTGTAGGTTTACACAGGTCTGCCCAGGAAATTGGTTTTGATTGTGCCCCTTCGTTCAGTGTTGTTTGTCGTCGCTGTGCTGCTTTCGAGACCTGCTCCTCTATACGTTCCTTATCTCCTTCCCCTGGGTTGCTCTGTGTACTTCCTTTATAATGGTTCCTTTAGGATTTGCTGTACCATTTCTGCCTATTGCATTAATCTTTCCTGCGTCCGTCCGGCCATGGACCGGAGCCGGCCATGCCCTCCTGCCTTCCCTCCCTTGTGCCGGGGTAGCATCCGCTCTATATCCAGGACGCGGCCCTGTTGTCCGTCTCGTGAATCTTGTGCTCCTCCTCTCCCCCCACGACTCCCTGATCGCCCTTGGTTTTTGCCGCCTCCGCCGATCTACCGTGGTCCAACCCCCTGCATCGTTGATCCTGTCCTCGTCTCCACGCTCTTCGTCTTCCCATCCTTCCACTGTAGAGATCTTCGGCAAAACCCCATCCTTCCGCCGCTGATTTAGATGGATCCCTGGTTCCGGAGGAAGATCGCCTCCGTTGTTCATTAGGGTTTTTTTTATAATTATATATATATATTATATACACTAATGGATAAAAATAACTCAAATAAATGTACAAAATACTTTCTAGTAGAACAAGTTTAGCATAAGTTTAAAGAAGTATTTTGAGGTATAATTTTTTTTACATATAAAAAATCAACTTTTATTAGACATTTGACAAAGAGTGTAAATAATACGATTAATATTAATAATAATAACAATAATATAATGATACTAAAAAATGGTAATAATAATAATAGTAAAAATTGAATATGAACAATAAATTAGTAGGGTTACAATAATCTGGGAGAGCCCATGTTACTACGAGTATATTTTTGTTTTACAAATAGTATAAATTTTCAAATCCAAAAATAATAAATATTTAGTATTAAAAATAACCAATGTATAATTTAACAAATTTAGACAATTAAATAGCCAAATAATAATTTGGGGCACCTACCGCTCATACGCTAGTTGTAGGGGTGCAACTTGGGCGGGCTAAACCCGAACCGATCGGGTAAACCCGTTAATGGGTTGGGTTAGGGTTGAAGATACTCGGGTTCGGGCTCGGATATGGGTTAAAATATTTGAACCCGGTCAAAAATTGGGTTGGGCTCGGGTTCATGTGTCGGGTTACCCGAAACCCGACTTATATATATATAATATATATATATATATATATATATATATATATATATATATATATATATATATATATATATAGTTTCATATTTCTTAAAAGTTTAAATCCTAAATTTCTCTACCCAAAATCTTCAACTCCTTATCATAAATCTTAATTTAGTTTGTAATTTTCAATGATCAAGACTTTATTGCTATTTGATTATGTGTTTAATATTACTTTTATTTAAAAGTATTCCAAATATTATATTAGAGTCCGATAAACTCGATGGACCCGACCCAACCCGAGTTCAACCCGAGCCAAACCCGATCCTCCGAGCTTGGTCTTGGGCTTCATATGTTTAGCCCGAGGTCGGGCCGGGCTTGGGCTCGGGCTAGACTTATGATTCATCGAATTGGGCTCGGGTTGACCTCAAGCCCGATCCAACCCGCCCGAGTTGCACCCCTAGCTAGTTGAGGCACTTGACGGTACTATTCGTGCCATATTGTCTGCTCAGTGTGCTTAACCAATGTTTAACATGACTAAAGCTATATTTTTAAATAAATACCAAAGTAATAAGAAATTATTACTTTAGCAAAAAAAATTAAATTCCTTTTAAAATTCTGGGGGTTTACAATTTCCATGTTAACATGCAGGAGAATAATCATTCTCCGTGTTAAAATCACGGAGAATGGCCATTCTCCGTTGTAAAATCACGTAAAATGGTCATTTCTCGTGTTAAAATTACAGAGAATGGCCATTCCCCGTGATAATATGTAACTGCATGTTTTCAAAATCAAGGATAATTTTGTTATTTCTCAGTTTTCCATAATTTTGGTAAATTTTAATTTACTTAATACCATTTAAATTGATGTATTGTGATTTTGGTGTTTTGCTAGTACAACCCTAGAAACTGTTTAGCCTAGAGACTAACCATAACCACGGAGACCTAACCAAGTGTTTAGATTAACAAATTTCTATTTTCTAGGCTAAGGGTATTTGGTCATTTGGTGACTTTTGAATTAATATGGATTTTGGCCTTTTGGTAATGTGCTAATTGATAGTTTAGGCCTTCACCTAGAATTTTCATAATCTAAAGGTTAACCATGAGCCTAGAGATTAGATTAGAAATATCCATTACATGACAAGATTAAGAATATCTAGATATTTGTTAAGGGTAGATATTTATTAAGGAATATATATTTAGTTTGGGCCTATAGTTAGGAGGCCTTGATTTTAATAGCTAGCAGCCTCCTAATCACTTAGAAACTAAACCCAAACCCTAGAGGCAAAACCTAGGCTCATGAGGAGCCTCTCCCCCAATTTAAACACTTATTGACACCCCCTTGCCTCTTTTCATTTCAAATAGAAACCCTAGTTTAGTGTTCTTCCCAAAATCACCCTATTTCAATTCAACTCCAAATTGAGCCTAGTCTTTTGTATTGGACTCCCCTACAGTAGTAGAAGCCATTGGTGGATAGCTAGCAAGGGTTGGAAGCTTCGGGACTGTTGCAAATTGAGAGAAAATATCGATACTAAGCTCTTTACATTGAGATTCCAACTCTCAATAGGTAAATCTATCTACACCCAATGAAATCCTGATTTATCTTCATAAATGCATTTATTTAGGGTTCCCCTAGGTGTAGCCCAAGTTTGGTAGGATTTCTTGTCCGTTTGATATGTGTATCAGACACGTATCGGTGTGTATTATAACGTGTTCGATGAAATGTCTCTATGGATTGATTGTTAACCAATTTCAAAACTTATTTCATGTTTGTATAGCCCATTAGGTGGGGATTTGATTTGTAGATGACTGAGTTGGTTTTGGGTCTCTGTTCGTGTCCAAATTGGACACGAACTCACTGTTGGACACATCACAGAGGAGTGTTGTGCTCCCATGCTTCTCGAGTGTCCGGTAGGACACGACACAGCACCATTTGACATAAAACTTCTTGGACATGTAGGGCACTCTCTGACAGGTTGATCCTCAAGTTTGAGGTAAATCCATCGAGAGGATCGAGAGAAATCTCGACTGCACTGATTTTCCCATACACTGTGCACAGTTCGAAATGGGTTCTGACACGGGTTCATTTCTTGGACACGGCGACACTTTTGGCCTATTTTAGGGTGTTAGACACGAACCCCTAGACTTGACCTAGCTTTGGACTCAACCACGAGACCTAGGATAGGACACATCGTGTCCTATTGAGTTCGACACACGTGCACGAGACAGTACACTGCACTATCTCTGACACTGTGTTCGACAGGTTTTTGGATACTTCGTGACACAAATTGTGACACTTGGAGGACACGACTGACCCCCCTATGTTGGCATACACTTCCCACCTATGATTCGAAAGTTTTTTTGGTTTCAAATGATTTTTGGTTCAAAATTATTACATGACAGATACATGTTTTAATAACAGTTTTCAAATGAGTTTGAAAAGGTAAATTCGAATTTAGAATTTCAAATGAGTTTATCATATTATCAGCTGGGTTTAAATGTTTTTTCCAAATTGGTTTCATGATTGTATTGGGTTCGAATTCAATGATGTAGGTTTCAAAAGGATTTCGAAAATTATGAAGACTGATACTGTAATGTTGGTTTTCAAAATGTAATTCAAAAGAGTAAATTCGAACTTGAGATTTTCAAATGAGTTTTCAGTTATATTACCTAGGTTAGTTTGTTTCTAAGATTAGGTTTCATGTTTTGCTTTGATTTTTCAATTCGATTTGGGTTCGTTTTGTGAAGGGACTGATTACCTGAGTTTCAGTGAGTTATCTATATATGTATGTATATAAATATCTGATTATAGATATAAGTATCTTCATATTTTATGTATGTATCCTCTTTGTACAGTTTTATCATATATATATGTTGTTATATATGTATTGATATGTATATATCTATATCTATGTAATCTGTAAGTATGTATGTCTGTTTATGAGATTTGGATATTGAGATGATTTCTCAGGAAATAGATGATGAGAGGTTGAGGGGTTAAGGGAGTTAGAAATGAGAATAGGCAGTGAGGATTTCAAGTTGGATTGAAAGAATAGCTGCAAGGGAGGAGAGCAACAACAGTAATGCAGTGAGCTAATGTGTGAGTTTAAGTTTTAGGCCTGTGAGGATTTCTCAGGTTGAGAGGAGAAGGAGATCATTTTAGTTTGAATCAAGAGTTATGAATGTATGAAAAATCTGAATAGTAGGCATAGGACAGCAGGTTATTTGGCCTGACTTGGCCTTGGCTGCTTACTTCCTTTGCCTGAGATTGCCAGGCCCTGTTTAGGCTTAGCTTGGTTTGATTGAGTTGAAATTTAGATAGTTAGATAATGAGTTGAAGGTTAGGATTGGGTATTGTGAGTGTTACTTGGCCTTAGGCCCTGAGTGAGTTAAGTGAGGGTGAGTTGATTGGTAGATGAGTGAGCTAATGTGTGAGAGTTGAGTTAGAGTTTAAGTTAGTAGTTGGTTTAGATATTAGAGTATGAGTGTTGAGTTTATGAGTAGGATATATAGTGAGTGAGTGTGAGGTTGTTTGTTTTGGTTACATGTATATATATTATATATCTATATGTAAGGTAGAGGTTAGGCTTAGCCATAGACTATGGTTTGTGTTTAAGGTTCCCTTCATATATTATAGTGAAACATATATAGTGTAATATATATGCTTGAGAGACTTGTGTATATTTAGGATAGTAGATATATACGAGTTTATAGGGTAAAGCCTAGATAGGTTAGAGGATGACCTAGTTTGACCTAGACAGTTGACCAGGTTTGACTTAGAGTTGACTTTGACCTAGATTGACTTAGAAATCATGTAGATTGTATCGTATACTTCATTTACCTTATTTCTGAATACATCATAACCTGTATTGCCTTAACTAGGATTCTGAGACTCCAGTTAAGACATCTGATTTCATCAGTCATTTAGGGTACCAGGCGAGTACATTCTCTGATAATATTTTTATTTTATGATATCGTCTTTGTTTCTAGTATTTAGTGTAGATATCCTTGTTCTCTTGACACATTGTTCACATGGATTGGTATTTGTCTGGATCCCGTTATAAGATGTTATTCCTCTTATATATGGTATGCCTTGTGCAAGTCTTCCTTGTTATTTGTTCATTGTATAGATGCGATTCCTGTAAAGCAGAGCTACTTCACAGAGAATACGTGCTATGACGTGTCATGACTGGATCCACTGTACTAGTCATGGATGGGGGTGTTAGCATAGATATGTGATCAATACCCCACAGTACCAGCATTGTATCATCATTGTATCACCATTGTATCACCATTGTATCATCATTGTATGTTGTTAATCATACACTCACGTATGATTAGCCAGGCCAAATATTGTATCAAGTTCTAAGCCAATCACATGTTAAAACTAGTACTAAACTCACATAGATAGCAGTTCCAGATTTCATACATGATATACACTGTTCTCTTACCCATCTCACTTACAGTTTTGATATACCCTGCCAGGATGCATGTACGCTCTACTTTACCTAGTATATTCTCTCTATCTACTGCTACATTTTTAATATTGGCTAACTAGAACTGTTGTTTGAGATTTTGTACTCGTTCCTGTCCTGATTGGACCTGTTGAAAATATTACAGATGATGAGGAGGAGTGCCCTACCTATTACGGTCCTCATGACGTGGTTGGTATAGAGTTGGAGGTGCAGCAGGGGCTAGCTCTAGCAGATGGGGCCTTGGTATAGTTTAGCTGGTTTTAGTTAGTACTGGACTTTGTCTCCAGATTACTTTGGCCTGTTATTGTTTGTTAGTTACTTGTTTTGAGATTGTTGACTCAGATATTTTGGGCTTGTATTATTCTGTATTGGATTTTCAGGATGATATTTATAAATTTTGTTGTCTTTATCTTTTAGTATTATCTATCGTCATTCTTAGAGGTTGTGATTGAGTATATTATATTGTCATTGCTTGTCCTCCGTTCGGAGTTGACCATTCTCGACAGGTTTTGATATTATAACTATTGATAGATAGTAGACCTAGACAGCGTTCTATGCCATTTCTGCGACGAAGGCTGGGACGTTGTTTCGTACTTGTGCCCTTACTCTTGGTGCGGGTCGTGACACGTTTTTAGTAGTGGCCCATGCAGGTCAGAAGTCACAATTAGTGCGATGTCGTAGTGGTGCTCGACTTAGAGTGCTTCTACGAGCCTGCTATAGGTTAAGAAGATATAGGCTACAGGTACTCAATCACAATTAGGAAACTTCCAATTTGCTTCTATACAATTGTCCTTTCTTGATGTTGACTATTTGTACTCTAATTGTCCTCCTTTGATATGATCTATCTTGTGCCATATTGACTTCTTTCTTGCAATCTACCTTCATGATGGTTGTCACGACCCGCTACCCAAATTGTTGGACCAGGCCGAGTCATGCCCAGCCTACGTTGAGATAAAACGTAGTAAGCTGTTCTAAAGACAACAGGATAAGACTAAATGTGCGAACAGTTCTATAAGTGAAGAAGAATCATAAATGTTCCAAACACAAAAGTCGTCTCATATAGAAATAAGTCCAAAGTACAAGTGATCTGAAAAGTAAAACTGGATACATGTCCAGTTACAAAATATGTAGCCTAATACATGACTACACTAAATATCCCAAACAGCTAAGCAAACTAGACGAGTCTCCCCGCAGGAACATCCTCGTATGGCAAAGCCGGGTCCTCGGCAGTATCTCCATAATATGTATCGCAGAGTAACTCCTCCTCAGTAAGGACACCTACAACATTATCTTGTCAGGACGGGAGCAAGTACTGAATCTAACAAACTAGCATATGAAACATAGAAATAAACATAGGAGGAATAACTGGAAAGCATGGCATCACATAGTCTATCATGGCAAGGACACATATGTCATTGAGACAGATGTATATGTAATATTTTAAACTGTAGCAAGTACGTGATCGGTCAATAGATGTACATACGTACAAGTTAACAAGCATAGGTGTACATCCGTACAGAAATGCGGGATAATAGCCTGCGGCAAGGTATGCACATAAAATACGACCTCGCTCGCTACTATAGGGGGGTCATGATCACGTACACTACTATCAGTTTCCCCATAACCCATATTCTAATCATGTAGAGATACATCAAGACTGTTCTAAGCATGGTAGTAATGGAAAGTACAACATGTGATATTTTAACTTGCTAGTAATGGAAAGTACAATATGTGATATTTTAACTTGCTACCCCAAGGTATCAGCATTTAACATGGTAGGATTTGTAGTTCATTTTATGTAACAACATGTAAAGTTCGTAGAAAGTACTTGCCTCTAGCAAAGCAAAACAAAACAAGCTACGATAAAAGTGCTATAGATGTCCGGTAACTCGTCACTGTAGAAATAAATACATAAACTTAGCTTTTACACTAAGCTAAATACTAGGACACTAATTGGTGCGACACGACTTGTGACTGGGCACCTAGCCAAAAATGATGACTTTGGCATAGAGACCAATGTGGGGTGACACACTACTTTAACTAACTTTCTAGGATCTTTACACTAGTGAGGGGTGGGATTCAACACGGATAAAACTCAAAATAACACAAAAGCTACAAGTCGTAATTAATCAATAAATAAATCAAATAATCATTGTGTTCTAATAATTTTAGGGTTAGACAAAAAGCCTAGTTTTACTTAAAGTAAAGTACCAAAGTGATCTTTGTTATTCGTAGAAATTTATTATAATTTTTCTGGAATTTATTAACCAGTACAAGTATTTTATAAAAATCAGTTTTCCTAAGTATACAGAAAAGAGTTTTGGTTCCATATGCCAAACTAGTGGCAAAACTATAATTTAAATACTATAAAAATTATACTAAATTAGCTAACTTAACATAGTTTCTAAATACTATTTTTCCATAATTTTAGCAGTACTTTAAGTATTTTTAGAAATCCAAAAACAGCATTGCACACAATTGAAATTAATAATTAATTATCTGCGTACTTTTGTCCATGTATATAATTTGAACCAAAGTTCAAATACAGGACCCAAGGCCATGAATCAAGTCCAATATGACTTGTACAGGTCTTGAATGTGTGAAAACACATTTGGGCCCAAAAATCCATGCTAGGCTTGGACACCAAATGGTTGCAGTAATTTAAATACACTAAAATCAAATTGGTAAAAAGTGCAAAATAAATTTAATATTTTAATGGGATAAAATTATACATAGTGAAAATATACATACATATGTTTAAAAGTACATACATATATTTATAAGGAAAATACTTAATATAATATATATATTATTATAATATATATATATTATATATATATATAGGAAACATTTAATTATAAAGTGTATACATAATATATATATACACATGAAATATATATACTTTATTATAATATAAAATATATATATATATATATATAATTTACTAACTATAAAAATATACACACAAAAAATATATACATAATGTACATAATACTATATACATACATACATATATCTTATATGTACTAAATGATATCTATATATATAATTATATATATATATATATATATATATATATATATATATATATATATATATATATATATATATATATATATATATAATATATATATATATATATATATATATATATAAAACAGCATATATATACATACAATAGTATGTATAATAATACTATAATATATATTATATCTATATATATCTATTATATATATATACAACATGTATATAAATATATATATATAACAAAAAGAAAAGAAAAAAAGAAGACAAAGAAAAGAAATCGGAAACAACACAGGGGCTCGAACTCGGCCACTGTGCGCGCAAGGGGGGGGGATTTAACTCGGGTCGAGCTGGCCAGGGGATCAGCCCGAGCTCTGTGTTAGGGGTTAGGTTTAGGTTAGTTTATTAGGTTTTGTTTAATTACACATAAAAAAAAATTCGACCCTGTGTCCTGACAGTTAGGGACACAGGTATTAACGTGTCTGGGCTAGCACGACGTACGAGTTCAGTCTCGCGTGTCCAGTTTTACATCATGATCGTCCAGGACACGGCGAACAATATAGACTCAACACGAGACACGTACGCACGAAAAAGCAATGTTACATACGTGTACTTGCTGGGGGTGGGTTCGAGCGTCCTGGCCGGCGGAGGAGGCGTCGGCAAGGCGGCGCTTTGTCTCGTCGAGGCGAAGCAGGGTGGTGGTTGTAGGCGGTTGATGTCGACGGTGGGACTGGACAGGGAGTTCGTCGGTGCTAGGGTTTCGACGGACTTTATGTGGGGAAGATGGGGGTTCGTGGTGGTCGTGGGAGAGTTTAGGGTTAGGGTCTGGTCGGGGAGAGAGGGGAGTTTTATAGGGGTGTTGAGGCGGTCCTAGGTCGGTCGGGGCAGCCGAAAATGGGGGGGCAGCCCGTCGTCGGTCGTCAGTCGGGGGGTGGGTAGGAATAGGAGTTTGCACTTAGGTCCCCCTAGATTTAGGTTATTACGGTTAGGTCCCTCCAGTAGGTAGATGCAATAATTAATTTGCATAACAGAATTAAAACAATTTCTAAATTGCAAACTGCTATAATAACAATTTAAATAATTATAAATCTGTATTAAAAAAATTCTAATAATTGCAAAGTTATATTAAAACATTTAAATAAATTACAAAATGATATTTTTAATATATAAAACTCATTTAAAAATCATTTAAAAATTCTAGAAAAATTCCTAAAAATTTAAAATAATTATTTTAAGGCTAAATTGACACTAAAAATTAATTAACACTAATTAATATGAAATTTGAAAAACATGGGCTTACAAGTCTTCCCTCCTTGAAAAATTTCGTCCTCGAAATTCACAAGGATTGAAGACCCGACAATATTCTAACATAGCAAGCAATGCAACAAATGACTAAGGCTATGATCGAAACTAACCTCTAAGGTATCAAGCGGGAACGGGTGGTTCCCTCGCAGCGGTTGGATCGAACAAGTAAGGGTATCTCTCCCTCATGTCCGACTCCCTCTTCCAAGTAGATTCACCTGGGGAGTGATGGCTCCAAGCTACTCGCACTAGGGATATAACCTTGTTCCTCAGCCTCTTCTCTCTCCTGTCTAATATCTCCACTGGCTGCTCAGAAACTGTAAGGCTCGGTCCGAACTCCAACTCTGAATGATCTAGCACATGACTGGAGTCTGGTACATATCTTCTCAGCTGAGATACGTGAAAGACATCGTAAACTCCTGCTAGGTTGGGTGGAAGTGCAACCCTGTAAGCTACCTCTCCGATCCTGCCAAGTATCTCGAATGGCCCGATGTATCTGGGGCTCAGCTTCCCTCCTCTTCCGAACCGGATCGTCCCTCTAGTAGGTGATATCTTCACTAGCACCATATCACCGTCTGCAAACTCCATCGGCCTGCGACTAGCATCAGCCCAGTGTTTCTGCCTATCCTGAGCTACTCTGAGCCTGTCTCTGATCATCCCGACTTTCTCTGCTGCATCCGTGATCATCTCTGGCCCAAGCATAACTCTGTCTCCAATATCATCCCAAAGAGCGGTGTGCGGCATCGTCGTCTATATAGCGCCTCGAAGGAGACATACCAATACTGGCCTGGTAGCTGTTATTGTATGAAAACTCTACCAAGTGCAGATGGCTCTCCCAAGATCCTCCGAAGTCCAGCACGCAGGTCCTCAGCATATCCTCCAGTGTCGGTATCGTCCTCTCGGACTGCCCATCTGTCTGCAGGTGGTACGCCATACTGAACTTGAGCCTACTGCCCAACTCCTTCTGTAAGCTCCTCCAGTAGTGGGATGTAAATCTGCTGTCTCTGTCTGACACGATGCTCATCGGCACTCCGTGTAGGCGAACTATCTGCTGCATGTATAGCTCTGCCAACTTCTCGGTGGAAATCCCCACCTTGAAGGGTATGAAGTGCGCACACTTCGTCAGCCTGTCTACGATGACCCAAATGGCATCCTTCCCTCCTTGGGAACGAGGAAGCCCTGAGACGAAGTCCATCGTAATATGTTTCTACTTCCACTCGGGAATGGGTAACGGCTGCAATAAACCAGCTGGCCTCTGGCGCTCCGCCTTGACCTGCTGGCAAACTAGGCATCTCGAGATGAAACGCGATACATCCCTCTTCGTCCCGTACCACCAAAGATGTTCCCGCAAGTCACGGTACATCTTGTTAGCACCAGGGTGAATAGAATATCTCGATCGGTGCGCCTCCTGCAAGACTGCCTCTACCAGCTCTCCCTTCGGCACGCACAATCGGCTGCCATGCCTCAAGGATCCATCCTCTGCTATAGTGAAGTCATCCAGCAATCCTGCTAACGCCTGGGCTCGAAGTCTGCGAAGGCTCTCATCTGTAGACTGTGCCTCCCGGATCTGCTCCATCAAACCTGACTGAATGTCAAGCGCCATCATCTGTATCACTGATCCTGGCCGAACTAGCTCGATATCGAGCTTCTCCAGATCCTTCCGTAAATACCGATCAATCATCAGGTACCATGCCATCGGATGCCTACTCAGCGCATCCGCCACCACATTTGCCTTCCCGGGGTGATACTGTAAATCGATGTCAAAGTCTTTCATCAACTCCAACCATCGTCTTTGCCTCATGTTCAGCTCTTTCTGCGTGAACACATACTTCAAGCTTTTATGGTCAGTAAAAATCTCCACACGCTCTCCGTATAAGTATGTTTCCATAACTTGAGTACAAAGATCACCGTAGCTAACTCTAGGTCATGGGTAGGATAATTCTACTCATGAGTCCGCAATTGCCTAGATGCATAAGCAAACACTTTCCCATGCTGCTGTAGGACACATCCTAGCCCCTTCCCAGAAGCATCGCTGTAAATGGTGAAACCTCCAGAACCTGAAGGTAATGTCAGAACTGGAGCGGTCGTCAGCCTCCTCTTCAGCTCCTCAAATGCTGCCTGGCAGTCCTCTGACCAGATGTACTCTGCGTCCTTCCGCGTCAGCTTCGTCATGGGTTCAGCTATCCTAGCAAAGTCCTGGACGAACTTTTTATAATAGCCTGCTAAACCCAGAAAGCTCCTGATCTCTGAAACTGACGTCGTAGCCTTCCATGTCTCAACTGCAGCAATCTTCCTGGGATCTACCGAGATTCCATCTCCAGTAATCACATGACCGAGAAACTCCACTCGGTCTAAAAAGAACTCGCACTTCGGCAATTTGGCAAACAATCTCTCCTGCCTCAGAATCCCTAAAACTATCCGCAAGTGCTCTTCATGCTCCTCTGGCGTCTTCGAGTATATCAGGATTTCGTCGATAAACACTACGACGAACTTATCCAGATACTGGTAAAATGTCTTATTCATCAAGTTCATAAAGACAGCTGGCGCATTTGTGAGACCAAATGACATCACCAGAAACTCGTACTGCCCGTACTTCGTGTTGAACGCCGTCTTCTGGATGTCTGCTGGCCTAACCTTCACCTGGTGGTACCCGGATCTCAAGTCTATCCTGGAAAACACCTTCGCCCCGCTCAACTGGCCGAAACAAATCATCTATCCTGGACAGAGGATATTTGTTCTTGATGGTGATGGCATTCAAGGCCCGGTAGTCAATACACAACCGGACTGTACCATCCTTCTTAGGCACAAAGAGCACTGGTGCTCCCTATGGAGAAGCACAGGATCGAATAAAACCCTTTTTTAACAGGTCATCAATCTGCTCTTTCATCTCTATGGCCTCCTTGGGATTCACTCTATAGCAAGCCCGGGATACTGGTGATGAACCCGGCACTAAATCTATAGTGAACTCCACATCTCTGTCAGGCGGAAGTCCTGGAAGATCCTCTGGGAATACATCCATAAACTCCCTAATGATAGGGTGTAGCGGTGCTGCGTCCCCGACTGTCGCACAACAGTTCGGCTCTAGGCTGATCTCCGGCCCTGTCCTCCTGACACTGAATGGTGCTGTGCCTGGGGGACTGAACAAAATACTACCCTCATGACAGTCTATAGATGCATGGTCATAGCTAAGCCAGTCCATCCCCAATATGATATCATAACCGGGGAGTGGCATCACAAAGAATCGCCCCTCAAACTCTCTCCCGGCTATAGTAATAGAGCATCTATAGCTAGCTCTAATAGGCACTGGTCCCTCCTTCCGTCATTACTCTACTAATCTCCGCAGTAGGTGTAGATACTAAGTGATGTTCATGCATAAACTCTAATGACAGGAAGCTATGAGATGCACCAGAATCAAACAAGCATAGAGCTAGAAAAGTATACAAATAAACATGACCTGTAATGACGTCAGCTAAGTAATCGGGCTCTAAAACCTGCTCCGGCTCCGGCTCAAGGGCTAGGCTATAAACCTTCCCCTGAGGTCCCTTCTGCTGCTGCAGATGCTACCCAAACCTCTGCTGCTGAGTCGGGAGTGGTCCTCTAGGCTTCGCTACTGGGCAGTCCCGAATCTGATGGGTGGCAGACCCACAGACTAAGCACTGCTTCAACCTCTTCCTGCAAATGGAGCTGTCGTGCCCTGGTCTACCGCAGAAAGAACATATAGCTCCCCTCTGCTGCTGCCGGGGTCCCGAGGCTCGAACTGGCAGGGTCGGGTGATGTGATGTAGGGGAATGGTAGGTCTGCTGGGGTGGCATCGATGCTCTCTGCTGGAAAGACTGACGCTTGAACGATCCCTCATAATGTACAGAAGCCGGCCTCTTGCTAGACAGAAGACGCTCCTCGATGCTCCGGGCCAACTCTAGGCTCTGGTAGTAGTCAGTCGTACCGTTCGCCACTATAAGAATGCCAATGTCTGGAACTAGACCATGGCAAAACCTACGGGTCATCTCCTCTGGATCTGTAACCAGACTAGGAGCAAAACGGCTCAGACGACTAAACTCTGCCGCATAGTCATCAACAGAACGGTTTCCCTGCTGGATGTTCTGGAATCGTAGCCCCATGGCTACTCTAGCAGTGTTTCGAAAAGAATTTCTTCTTGAACTGGGTCTTGAACTGATCCCAAGTGGCTCTCCCTCTCGTAAACAACGACTCATTCCGGAACCAGACTCCTGCTAAGTCTATCAGCAGAAATCCCGCTGCCTCGACCTGGAGGTCATCTGACATCCTAACTCCCAGAAGCTTCCTCTCTACCGAATCTAGCCAGTCATCTGCTACTACTATGCCCTTAGTCCCTGAGAACTCCTTGGGATTCAGACCCATGAAGTCCTTGATCGTCCCCGCTCTTTGCCGTGGCTCTACATGTGGTGGGACCACGGGACGTCCCTCAGAACGCTCCATGCTCTGGCGGAGTAGGGTAGTCTGCTCCTGATGGGTTGTTAGGAACCCCTGAATCAGTGTGAGCAGCTGGTTCCCGTCGAGTGTGACGGAAGCCTGGGTGGGTATAGTGATAGGGGGTGGTAGAAGTATCGGGTCCTGCTGGGCCTATGATGTGGAAGGTGGTTGTGGTATCTGGATTTATGGATTTGTGGAGTAGGGGGATGTGGTAGGTGGAGGTGTATAAGTCGACTGGTCAGCTGACTGGATAAGGAGGGCCCCATTCTCGGGGGTAACATACTGGGATGAACGAGTAAGCACCATCTAAATTACAAAATAAAAGGACTTATAAGGACTTATTTAAAGTAAGTAATCATATGCAAGAAAATCTAATTATAATAGCAAACATGTGATGTATTTCCTATATTGCAATCCTAGCATTCCTCTAGGTGTTCTAAGCGTCATTCCTAATGTTGTCTAATTACCTTAATTTCCTAATTGCAGGCATGCTTGGTACAATAACGTAACCAAACAGTTTAGTCAGGACCTGCATGGGCCACCACTAAAAACATGTCACGACCCGCTACCCAAATTGTTGGGCCAGGCCGAGTCATGCCCAGCCTACGTTGAGATAAAACGTAGTAAGCTGTTCTAAAGACAACAGGATAAGACTAAATGTACTAACAGTTCTATAAGTGAAGAAGAATCATAAATGCTCCAAACACAAAAGTCGTCTCATATAGAAATAAGTCCAAAGTACAAGTGATCTGAAAAGTAAAATGGGATACATGTCCAGTTACAAAATATGTAGCCTAATACATGACTACACTAAATATCCCAAACAGCTAAGCAAACTAGACGAGTCTCCCCGCAGGAACATATGGCAAAGCCGGATCCTCGGCAGTATCTCCATAATATGTATCGCAGAGTAACTCCTCCTCAGTAAGGACACCTACAATGTTATCCTGTCAGGACGGGAGCAAGTACTGAATCTAACAAACTAGCATATGAAACATAGAAATGAACATAGGAGGAATAACTGGAAAGCATGGCATCACATAGTCTATCATGGCAAGGACACATATGTCATAGAGACAGATGTATATATAATATTTAAAACTGTAGCAAGTACGTGATCGGTTAATAGATGTACAATGTACTGTGGTACATGTAAATAAAATGTACATACGTACAAGTTAACAAGCATATGTGTACATCCGTACAGAAATACGGGATAATAGCCTGCGGCAAGGTATGCACATAAAATGCGACCTCGCTCGCTACTATAGGGGGTCATGATCACGTACACTACTATCAGTTTCTCCATAACCCATATTCTAATCATGTGAGAGATACATCAAGACTGTTCTAAGCATGGTAGTAATGGAAAGTACAACATGTGATATTTTAACTTGCTAGTAATGGAAAGTACAACATGTGATATTTTAACTTGCTACCCCAAGGATCAGCATTTAACATGGTGGAATTTGCAGTTCATTTATGTAACAACATGTAAAGTTCGTAGAAAGTACTTGCCTCTAGCAAAGCAAAGCAAAGCAAAATAAGCTGCGATAAAAGTGCTATGGATGTCCGGTAACTCGTCACTATAGAAATAAATACATAAACTTAGCTTTTACAATAAGCTAAAATACTAGGACACTAATTGGTGCGACACGACTTGTGACTGGGCACCTAGCCAAAAATGATGACTTTGGCATAGGAGACCAATGTGGGGTGACACACTACTTTAACTAACTTTCTAGGGTCTTTACACTAGTGAGGGGTGGGGTTCAACACGGCTAAAACTCAAAATAACACAAAAAGCTACAAGTCGTAATTAATCAATAAATAAATCAAATGATCATTGTGTTCTAATAATTTTAGAGTTAGACAAAAAGCCTAGTTTTACTTAAAGTAAAGTACCAAAGTGATCTTTGTTAATCGTAGAAATTTATTATAATTTTTCTGGAATTTATTAACCAGTACAAGTATTTTATAAAAATCAGTTTTCCTAAGTATACAGAAAAAGAGTTTTGGTTCCATATGCCAAACTAGTGGCAAAACTGTAATTTAAATACTATAAAAATTATACTAAATTAGCTAACTTAACATAGTATCTAAATACTATTTTTTCATAATTTTAGCAGTACTTTAAGTATTTTTAGAAATCCAAAAACAGCATTGCACACAATTAAAATTAAATAATTAATTATCTGCATATTTTTGTCCATGTATATAATTTGAACCAAAGTTCAAATACAGGACCCAAGGCCATGAATCAAGTCCAATATGACTTGTACAGGTCTTGAATGTGTGAAAACACATTTGGGCCCAAAAACCCATGCTAGGCTTGGACACCAAATGGTTGCAGTAATTTAAATACACTAAAATACAAATTGGTAAAAAGTGCAAAATAAATATTAATATTTTAATGGGATAAAATTATACATAGTGAAAATATACATACATATGTTTAAAAGTACATACATATATATTTATAAGGAAAATACTTAATTTATAAAGTATATATATATATATATATATATTTTTTTTATAAAGTATATATATATATATATATATATATATATATATATATATATATATATATATATATATATATATATATATATATATTATATATATTTGTATTTATATACATATAAGTATATATATATTTTCATGTGTATATATATATATATATATATATATATATATATATATATATATATATATATATATATATCTATATATATATATCTATATATATATATATATATATATATATATATATATATATATATATATATATATATTTTATATATTTTATATGTTTCCTTATACATATATATATATATATATATATATATATATATATATATATATAAAATTTACTAACTATAAAAATATACACAGAAGAAAATATATACATATACATATATGTACATAAATACATATATATACATACATACATATATATTATAATAAAGTACTAAAATGAAGTGTATATATATATATATATATATATATATATATATATATATATATATATATATATATATATATATATATATATATATATATATATATATATATATATATATATATATATATATATACATACTATTTTATGTATATATATATATATGCTGTTATATATATATATATATATATATATATATATATATATATATATATATATCTATATATATATATATATATATATATATATATATATATATATTTATATATATATATATATATATATATATATATATAACAAAAAGAAAAAGAAAAAAGAAAAAAGAAAAAAAAAAAAGAAAAGAAATAGGAAAACAACACAGGGGATCGAAGTCGGCCCACTGTGCGCGCAGGGGGGGCGGGATTTAACTCGGGTCGGGCTGGCCAGGGGGTCAGCCCGAGCTCTGTGTTAGGGGTTAGGTTTAGGTTAGTTTTATTAAGTTTTGTTTAATTAACACATAAAAAAGAATAATAAATTCGACCCTGTGTCCTGACAGTTAGGGACACAGGTATTAACGTGTCTGGGCTAGCACGACACGTACGAGTTCAGTCTCGCGTGTCCAGTTTTACCATCATGATCGTCAGGACACGGCGAACAATATAGACTCAATACGAGACACGCACGACACGAAAAAGCAATGTTACATACGTGTCCGACTTGCTGGGGGTGGGTTCGAGCGTCCTGGCCGGTGGAGGAGGCGTCGACGAGGCGGCGCTCCGGTGGCGCTGAGGTTGTCTCGTCGAGGTGAAGCAGCGGGTGGTGGTTGTAGGCGGTGGATGTCGACGGTGGGGCTGGACAGGGAGTTTGTCGGTGCTAGGGTTTCGGCAGACTTTATGTGGGGAAGATGGGGGTTCGTGGTGGTCGTGGGGAGAGTTTAGGGTTAGGGTCTGGTCGGGGGGAGAGAGGGGAGTTTTATAGGGGTGTTGAGGCGGTCCTAGGTCGGTCGGGGCAGCCGAAAATGGCGGGGGTAGCCCGTCGTCGGTCGTCGGTCGGGGGGTGGGTAGGAATAGGAAGTTTGCACTTAGGTCCCCCTAGATTTAGGTTATTACGGTTAGGTCCCTCCAGTAGGTAGATGCAATAATTAATTTGCATAACAGAATTAAAACAATTACTAAATTGCAAACTGCTATAATAACAATTTAAATAATTATAAATCTGTATTAAAACAATTCTAATAATTGCAAAGTGATATTAAAACATTTAAATAAATTACAAAATGATATTTTTAATATATAAAACTCATTTAAAAATTATTTAAAAATTCTAGAAAAATTCCTAAAAATCTAAATAATTATTTTAAGGCTAAATTGACCCTAAAAATTAATTAACACTAATTAATATGAAATTTGAAAAACAGGGGCTTACAATGGTGATGACTCGATCTCAACATTTGGAGCCAGTGGATACTGAGAGGTCCGCCACATCTCGCGGACCTGAGCCAGTCACTTCTCCTGCAGTCGGTGCATCTGCAACAGCATTCGGGGGCGCTCCTCCACCAGTTGCGAGGACTGTCCCGGAGGATGCTGCGGCAGGAGTAGTCGTGGGTGTTCTTCCTCCTACACATCGGACTTCTCTGTAGCGCCCCGCTTTCGATAGGCGACGGAACTTCATAATATGCTAGCGCCGAGTCAGATCGGCCGGGAACTCAGATGGCCATCTGACTCGATCGCTAAGCTTGGTAAACGTTAACGCCTTGCGGCATCGATTCAATTCGATTTGGACGGAAGATACGAGAATCGATCCAACTAATGGAACGACTTCTGTTGGAACAAGTCCTAGATGCAGCGGGCTGCGTCTCGGCGCGCGAGCTCTCTATAAGAGTCCCTTCGACGGGACCGGACCGCTGTATGGTTTTCTTGGAGCTTTGCCGCTTGGCTTGATTGAAGTGCTTTCGCGTCGTTTTCAAGGATGCAATTACAAATTTCGATGCAAGGGAAAAAGAAGGAAATCTAACAAAGTGTTGATGCATTGCAGGAGCTCGCGTAACTAAGGATTGACGTTGCGTAGCGCTTCGACGACCTGCACGAAGCCAAGTAATCGGTGGGTGATTCGGCCTTCTTTTCTATTCTGTCCCGCAAACTTAATCCTTGCTTCGAATCCATTCAAATCGAACGATGCCAAGTTAATTGCATGCCAATCCACTAAGTCAAGAACTCGGGAAAAACGTATCGATTTACAAATATAAGTTTTTCACATAAACCAAAAAGTTTAAGGTTTACAGAAAAAGATAGACTATTTCAAGTGCTGCAAAATATTATGAAAGGTGAACATGGGATTTGATGCCTCGGATAAATTTGGTGCCTACGGGACGCTAAATCGAGTGTATGGCTTCGGGGAAAATGAATCGATGCATAAGTTGCCATAAATGATAATGTCGTTGAATACTGTCCGCGCTATACAAAACTGTTGCATATGTTAAACTGTTCACGCATTGGCATGGTCATGGACAGCTTGTGCACAAGTTGATATTTTTCCTCGAATCGATATCCGGGGCATCGGAATCGAATCGGCCTAGGGGGAATGAATAATCGTGCTTCGGCACTGATGCATTGCGGGACCGTCAGTCAGGCTTGCGACCTAGACTGAGCGGGCCGAAATGCCGTTGAGATAGTCCCACGTGATGTGTAACATCAATGACCGCATATAAGATAGTAGCATGCTCACCTATTGTCTTATGCAGGGTAAATATTATCTCTGTTTTCATGCAGGGACGAGCACGGCCGTGGTAAGAAATATGATAAACTGCTATGTTTCACTGTATGCTTTATTACGCAAAGATGGCTATCGAATATGAACTGAATTCATTTAGTTCTAATAGAAAGACAACTCTAAAGCATGCCTACCCTAACAATCAGAGTCGGTTTAGACGAGTGGGTTCGTCTCGTCCACTTAGCAAGTGTGCTAATCCCATTCCCCCAATTTTCCCAGGTGCGACGGACGCGTCCAACTAAACTGGAGCTGAAGTGCGGAGAGGCGTTTTGAAGCTCTTCCTATACTGAAGTATTTTGAAGCCAATTCAAGTCGACGGCTTATGTATAAAGGGACGAATGTATGGGACGGCAAGCGTTAGTTCAGGCAACTTGTCGAATGTATCTTCTTTCTGTTTTCAATCAATGTAGCCGCAACGGCATCCAATGTAAATTACGACTTGCACTTCGTTGCAAGCTATGAATGAAAAGCATTTCTATCTTCCTATACTGCGTCTTATATTCTGATGTGAATTGTGAAGTTTCGACTTGGCGTATTAATATCAAAATTTAACGATAACCATTTGAGAACTTGTCATCTTGCCTTGCACGAGCGCAACTCCAGGCTCGTGCGGCATCACGCCTTAGCGAGGACGATCGAATCGGCAAAGTAACACCGGGGACGAACGGTTTGTCGACTCGGGGCGTGACAAATTGGTATCAGAGCTCAGTTATGTTTCCTCGGATTTTCGAAAGATGTTTCATTATTGGAATGTCCGTTGCGATGGCTCGATTGAATGCTTGTCGGCATGTTGCGTGAAATAAGAGTTCCATACAGGTAAGCCCGTAGATATTTTGAAAAATACTAACGGGTTTACTCTGTTTTGTAGGAATGACTAAGAAAAGGAACAATCCCCGCCCCAACCCAAACTGTAGATAGTACGTCGAGCACAAAAAGCACCGAGCCTAGCGAGACGACTATGCAAAAGATGCTACAGTTGATGGAGCTGCAGCAGCAGCAGCTTCAGACACAATTCAAAGCCCAATTCGAAGCGCAACAAAGACAGATGAATGCCCTGACTCAGATAGTCAGCAGAATGGCGGGCAACACGAAGACGACGGACGAAGGGCCTGAAGGAAACCAAGGCAACCAAGAAGAAAACGAGGAAGAAGAGACTCAACCGCAAATGATAGATTCTTCTTCCTTGTTCAAGGCAAAGGAGTTCCGCAAGATGAATCCACCGAAGTTCAACGGCCGAGCGGAGCCCGATGTGATCGTAGGATGGCTCGCGGAAATGGAGGACCTGTTTAATCTGCTTAGCATTGAAGGGTCCCAGCGGGTAACTTGTGCGGCGTTACAGCTGCAACTGAGGGCGTACGACTGGTGGGCCGCTAAAAAGCAGGAGATCTATGAAGCCGATACAGACGCCACGATCTCCTGGAAAATGTTCAAGGAAGCCTTCCTCGAACAATACGTTCCTCGCGCCGTCCGTCAACAAAAAGAAGACGAGTTCATGATGCTGCGACAGGGAAATATGTCTGTCGACGATTATGATTCGAGCTTCTCAAAGCTGGCGAAGTTTGCCGGCGCCTTTCTGCCCAACAAGGAAGCCTGGTGTGAACGCTTCCAACAGGGCCTAAATGACGAACTGTGAAGGGACGTCGTGAATCAAAGGTGCCGAACATACCGTGAATCCTATAATGCCGCTCTTAATAGTGAACGCATCTTTGGCCATATGTCGAGTAGAGGCATCCGTAACCACTTCAACAAGCGTCCTAACGACGCCGGCCCCGGGGGATCGGGAATAACAAAGCGTCCGAACAGGTTCGATGACCGAGGCCATGGCAGTCAGCACTGCACCAGGTGCGGTAGGCGTGGGCACCGAACCGTCGACTGCGTCACGAGATCTTGCTATAAGTGTGGCGAGGTAGGCCATATAGTTACATATTGTCCGCACAAAGGTCCGAATCAACACAATCCACCGAGGAACGTCCCGAACCCGTATAAAGCGCCGATATTGCAAGGCGCAAATGCGGTGCCCGTCAACCAGCAGAACCAACGCCACGGAGCTCAAGGCCGAGTTTATGCCTTAACTCGGGACGAGGCGCACGCGTCCAATACTGTTGTAACAGGTATATTACTCTACAAAAGTATACCTGCACGAGTCCTATTCGATTCGGGTGCGACGCATAGCTTTATATCTGCTGATTTTGCGAAAGAAAATAAAATAACCATGCAATCACTAGATATAAATATTAGCGTTAGCACTCCGTCGGGAGTCGATATGCCTGCGAACTTTATTTGTAGGGATGGCCACCTTTGCGTCGGGGGAAGATATCTATCCTTGGATGCCGTCGTGCTAGACATCAAAGATTACGACATAATCCTGGGCATGGATTGGTTGGGCGCTTGTCGTGCAACGATCGAGTGCGCGGAGAAGAGAGTGGTGTTTCGCCTTCCTGGTGAGACAGAGTTCTCATATTCGTGCGGTATGGCCTCGAAGACGGCGATGATGGTGTCGGCAATCTCGGCAAGGCGTATGCTGCGTTCCGGCTGTGCGGGATACTTGGCATCAGTTCGAGACACACGGACGGATAATACAAACACAATGCAGACTGATGTTGTGGCAGATTTTCCTGACGTCTTTCCTGACGAGATGCCCGGGATGCCGCCGGATCGAGAAATTGAATTCAGCATCGACACCTTTCCGGATACGCGGCCGATATCAAAGGCGCCTTACCGAATGGCTCCAGCAGAACTGAAGGAGCTGAAGGTGCAATTACAAGAGTTGCTAGACCGCGGATTTATTCGCCCTAGCGTCTCTCCGTGGGGAGCTCCCATACTGTTCGTGAAGAAGAAAGATGGGTCGTTGCGGCTATGCATCGACTATCGGGAACTCAACAAGGCGACCGTGCGGAACAAGTATCCTTTGTCGCGAATCGACGACTTGTTTGACCAACTGCAAGGCGCGGCAATATTTTCAAAAATCGATCTTCGTTCAGGCTATCATCAGTTGAAGATCAAGTCCGACGACATATCGAAGTCTGCCTTCCGCACTCGATATGGTCATTACGAATTCCTCGTCATGCCGTTCGGTTTGACGAATGCCCCTGCCGCTTTCATGGATCTGATGAACCGAGTCTTCCGACCTCAAATAGATAAATTTGTAGTCGTATTCATCGACGATATCCTTGTCTACTCAAAGAATCGGGAAGAGCACACGGAACATTTGAAGACGGTACTGCAGATTCTGCGTGAAAACAAATTGTACGCCAAGCAGAGTAAGTGCGAGTTCTGGATGAGTAGCGTGACCTTCCTTGGGCACGTAATCTCTGCCGAAGGTGTCGCGGTGGACCCAAAGAAGATTGATGCGGTGGTGGATTGGAAACGACCTGCCTCGGCTAGCGACATTCGGAGCTTCCTGGGCTTAGCGGGCTACTATCGTAGATTCGTGCGAAGCTTCTCAAAACTAGCGTCGCCTCTGACTCGCCTCACCCAGAAGGGAGTAGTATTCGAATGGAGCGACGACTGTGAATCCAGCTTTCAAGAGTTGAAGCAACGGCTCGTCTCAGCCCCAATCCTTGCACTTCCAGACGGTCCCGAAGGATTTCAGATATTCAGCGACGCGTCAGGAACTGGCCTCGGGTGCGTACTCATGCAGAGAGACAAAGTCATCTCCTACGCTTCACGGCAGTTGAAGGAGCACGAGAAAAATTACCCGACGCACGACTTAGAATTGGCGGCGATCGTCTTTGCATTGAAGTTATGGCGGCACTATCTCTATGGTGTAGCATGCAGAATCTACACAGATCATAAAAGCCTGAAGTACTTGTTCACGCAACGGGAACTCAACCTACGACAGCGAAGATGGCTCGAACTCATAAAAGATTACGAGCTAACGATCGAGTACACGCCGGGCAAGGGGAACGTGGTGGCCGACGCTCTCAGCAGAATGTTTATGGGAACACTGGCCATAAACAAGGAAATACGGCGAGACCTTGAAGCGATGGGTATCGAACTCGGAATTGAGTATCGACACCTGCACCTAGCTCAACTGAAGTTAGGATCGAGCCTGCTTAGCAAGATAAAGACCGCACAGGAGGACGACTCATTCCTGAAGAAGATGCGCGAGCTAATTTCAACGGGAAGGGCGACTGACTTTACGGAAGACGGAGACGGGACGATGCGACTAAAGGGAAGGCTCTGCATTCCGGAAACTGCCGAACTCAGAAAAGAAATTCTGACAGAGGCGCATTATGCGAAGTACTCGTTACATCCTGGGAGCACCAAGATGTACAAGGACTTGCGCACAAACTTTTGGTGGCACGGCATGAAGAAAGACGTGGCTACGTTCGTATCGCAATGCATGGCGTGTCAGCAGGTGAAGGCGGAACACCAGAGGCCCGGCGGAGAGCTGCAGAACATCCCCATTCCCGAGTGGAAGTGGGACAATATCTCGATGGATTTCATTGTGGGATTTCCGAAGACGCCGCGGGGGAATGACGCGATTTGGGTCATTGTTGATAGATTGACCAAGTCGGCTCACTTCATCGCAATTAAAGTAGGATGGAGCGTCGATCGGTTAGCGCAAATCTACGTCGATGAGATTGTTCGACTGCACGGGGTGCCGGCCTCAATAATTTCGGACAGAGACGGGCGATTCCTATCGCGTTTCTGGACGAGCCTCCAAGCGGCGATGGGAACCAAACTGAACTTTAGTTCGGCGTACCATCCCCAAACAGACGGACAGACGGAGAGGGTGAATCAAATCCTAGAAGACATGCTGCGTCTGTGTGCGATCGACCTAAAGACTAGTTGGGATACGCATTTGCCGCTTGCGGAGTTTGCGTATAACAACAGTTATCAGTCGAGTATTCGGATGGCTCCATACGAAGCGCTCTACGGGAGGAAGTGCCGTTCGCCGATATGCTGGGATGACGTCGGAGAGCGACAAGTGCTGGGACCGGAACTAGTGGAGCAGGCCGTCGAAAAGGTCCGCTTGATCCGAGATAGACTCCGCATCGCGCAAAGTCGACAAAAGAGCTACGCAGATCTTCGTCGACGACCACTAGAGTTCTTGGCCGGGGACCATGTGTTTCTGAAAGTAACGCCCATGCGCGGAGTGATGCGGTTCGGCGTTAAAGGCAAATTGAGCCCGAGATTTGTAGGCCCCTTCGAGATCATTGAGCGAGTTGCGACGGTTGCTTATCGGATCGCACTACCTCCTGCCTTAGCCGATGTGTACGATGTTTTCCATGTTTCACAACTTCGAAAATACGTGCACGATCCAAGTCATGTGGTTAGCTTCGATCAGTTGGAGCTACGTACTGACTTGTCTTACTCGGAGGAGCCTATTCAAATTTTGGACCGCAAGGAAAAGGTGCTACGAAATCGGTCGATGTCCTTGGTCCGCGTGCTTTGGCGGAACCATACAGTCGAGGAGTCGACGTGGGAGATGGAGGCGGAGATGAAGGAGAAGTACCCTGCGTTGTTCGTCTAAATTAAGGTCCGACCCTTGTTCTTAAGTTTCGGGACGAAACTTTTTCTTAGTGGTATATTATGTAGCGCCCCGCTTTCGATAGGCGACGGAACTTCATAATATGCTAGCGCCGAGTCAGATCGGCCGGGAACTCAGATGGCCATCTGACTCGATCGCTAAGCTTGGTAAACGTTAACGCCTTGCGGCATCGATTCAATTCGATTTGGACGGAAGATACGAGAATCGATCCAACTAATGGAACGACTTCTGTTGGAACAAGTCCTAGATGCAGCGGGCTGCGTCTCGGCGCGCGAGCTCTCTATAAGAGTCCCTTCGACGGGACCGGACCGCTGTATGGTTTTCTTGGAGCTTTGCCGCTTGGCTTGATTGAAGTGCTTTCGCGTCGTTTTCAAGGATGCAATTACAAATTTCGATGCAAGGGGAAAAGAAGGAAATCTAACAAAGTGTTGATGCATTGCAGGAGCTCGCGTAACTAAGGATTGACGTTGCGTAGCGCTTCGACGACCTGCACGAAGCCAAGTAATCGGTGGGTGATTCGGCCTTCTTTTCTATTCTGTCCCGCAAACTTAATCCTTGCTTCGAATCCATTCAAATCGAACGATGCCAAGTTAATTGCATGCCAATCCACTAAGTCAAGAACTCGGGAAAAACGTATCGATTTACAAATACAAGTTTTTCACATAAACCAAAAAGTTTAAGGTTTACAGAAAAAGATAGACTATTTCAAGTGCTGCAAAATATTATGAAAGGTGAACATGGGATTTGATGCCTCGGATAAATTTGGTGCCTACGGGACGCTAAATCGAGTGTATGGCTTCGGGGAAAATGAATCGATGCATAAGTTGCCATAAATGATAATGTCGTTGAATACTGTCCGCGCTATACAAAACTGTTGCATATGTTAAACTGTTCACGCATTGGCATGGTCATGGACAGCTTGTGCACAAGTTGATATTTTTCCTCGAATCGATATCCGGGGCATCGGAATCGAATCGGCCTAGGGGGAATGAATAATCGTGCTTCGGCACTGATGCATTGCGGGACCGTCAGTCAGGCTTGCAACCTAGACTGAGCGGGCCGAAATGCCGTTGAGATAGTCCCACGTGATGTGTAACATCAATGACCGCATATAAGATAGTAGCATGCTCACCTATTGTCTTATGCAGGGTAAATATTATCTCTGTTTTCATGCAGGGACGAGCACGGCCGTGGTAAGAAATATGATAAACTGCTATGTTTCACTGTATGCTTTATTACGCAAAGATGGCTATCGAATATGAACTGAATTCATTTAGTTCTAATAGAAAGACAACTCTAAAGCATGCCTACCCTAACAATCAGAGTCGGTTTAGACGAGTGGGTTCGTCTCGTCCACTTAGCAAGTGTGCTAATCCCATTCCCCCAATTTCCCCAGGTGCGACGGACGCGTCCAACTAAACTGGAGCTGAAGTGCGGAGAGGCGTTTTGAAGCTCTTCCTATACTGAAGTATTTTGAAGCCAATTCAAGTCGACGGCTTATGTATAAAGGGGCGAATGTATGGGACGGCAAGCGTTAGTTCAGGCAACTTGTCGAATGTATCTTCTTTCTGTTTTCAATCAATGTAGCCGCAACGGCATCCAATGTAAATTACGACTTGCACTTCGTTGCAAGCTATGAATGAAAAGCATTTCTATCTTCCTATACTGCGTCTTATATTCTGATGTGAATTGTGAAGTTTCGACTTGGCGTATTAATATCAAAATTTAACGATAACCATTTGAGAACTTGTCATCTTGCCTTGCACGAGCGCAACTCCAGGCTCGTGCGGCATCACGCCTTAGCGAGGACGATCGAATCGGCAAAGTAACACCGGGGACGAACGGTTTGTCGACTCGGGGCGTGACATTCTCCGTCTGTAGCTGAAGATATGCCTCCTCCGTCTCCACTACCTACCGATATGGGGCTGATGTTTGCCTTCCTTCGATAGATGATGGAGGCCCAGCGAGTCTAGACTGAGGCTCAGCAGAGGCAGACAGACGCGATGCGTTAGGACGCGAGGGATGCATACCAGTTGGCTCTAGCAGCCGTGGAGCAGAGGACTCCGCATCAGGAAGCGCATCCGAGGCCGGGCAATATCCAGGACATCAAGAAACTGGGGCCTCGTGATTTCGACGGGACTGAGGGCGTAGTTTATGCTGACGACTGGCTCGAGGACATCGAACGGCAGATGAGACTTTTCGCCTAGCAGACGACCTGAAGGTCGAGACGGTGGGGCTACAGTTGTTGGATATTGCTCGTACCTGGTTCAGGAACGAGCCAGCTCTTGCTGGGGAGGGCCATACCTGGGACGAGTTTATGGTCCTCTTCAAGGAGAAGTTCTTTTCTCCTACAGACAAGATCGACTTGGCGAGGCAATTTCAGAACCTCCAGCAGGGTGGTTTGTCTGTAGAGGAGTACGCTGCGGAGTTCGGTAGACTGGGCCGATATGCAGAGTATATGGTGCGTGAGCCAGAGATCAAGGCGAGCCGCTTTAGAGAGGGATTGATCTGGGATATCAGGATCCTTATTCCCTCTTTCTATGTGACTTATACCGAGATCCTTGCGGAGGCCCGTAAGGTGGAGCGAGAATGGGCCTGAAGCCCAAAAGGGACCGTGATCTGTTTTCGGGGACTACTAGCAGCGCGGGGGCTACTAAGCATCCTTAACTCCAGCATCATTCTATTCTGCAACGCCCGCAGCAGATTCCTGCTCCGGTTAGGGCACTAGTTCAGCAGGTGCCCCGCAGCAGCAGCAGGGACCGATACAGCAGGCACCTACTTGCTACTACTGCAAGAGGTCCGGATATCTCTGGAAGGTTTGCATGAGACGTTTGGGTGTGTGCCTATACTGTGGCACCGAGGGGCATTAGGCGAGGGATTGTCCATCGAACCATCGCCGTACAGCTCAAGGAGTACATGGTAGGCCACCTATGGCACCGCATCACGCCCCACACCAGCAGCGGGATATACCCTGCCAGGGCAGGGCTTTTGCGATGGCAGTTGAGGATCCTGCAGGTGTTGGACTAGGAGGTTAGGTCTTGCTCTTCCTTTTACCTGTTTCTTTCCGCTCATTGATTGATGATTGCTTTCTTAGTACCTTTAGTTTGCATATGTGATGATCATGCTAGATTGAATAGAAAACCCCAATGAAGACTGCAATAACATGATACTGTAGAGATTTAAAACCATGTATGTGTTCTGATTTCCTGGATTGCATATTATATAACTTAGGATAAAATTTAGTAGACTTTGATTGTTGGAAGCTTGACCTAGAGAAGAGTACAACCGTTTCGAATTTCGAGGACAAAATTTTTCTAGGGGGAGCTTTGTAACTGTCTGTTTTCAAAATCAAGGGTAATTTTGTCATTTCTCAGTTTTCTATAATTTTGGTGAATTTTAATTTACTTAATACTATTTAAATTGGTGTATTATGATTTTGGTATTTTTCTAGTACAACCCTAGAAACTGTTTATCCTAGAGACTAACCATGACCACGGAGACCTAACCAAGTGTTTAGATTAGCAAATTTCTATTTTCTAGGCTAAGGGTATTTTGGTCATTTGGTGACTTTTGAATTAATATGGATTTTGGACTTTTGGTAATGTGCTAATTGATAGTTTAGGCCTTAACCTAGAATTTTCCTAATCTAGAGGTTAACCATGAGCCTAAAGATTAGATTAGAAATATCCATTACATGACAAGGTTAAGAATATATAGATATTTGTTAAGGGTAGATATTTATTAAGGAATAGATATTTAGTTTGGGCCTATAGTTAGGAGGCCTTGATTTTAATAGCTAGAAGCCTCCTAATCACATAGAAACTAAACCCAAACCCTAGGCTGCCATGAGGAGCCTCTCCCTCTATTTAAACACTTATTGACACCCCATTGCCTCTTTTCATTTCAAATAAAAACCCTAGTTTAGTGTTCTTCCCTAAATCACCCCATTTCATCAATTCAACTCCAAATTTAGCCTAGCCTTTTGCATTGGACTCCCCTACAGTAGTAGAAGCCATTGGTTGATAGCTAGCAAGGGTTGGAAGCTTCGGTACCAATACAAATTGAGGGAAAACATCGATACTAGGCTCTTTACATTGAGATTCCAACTCTCAATAGGTAAACCTATCTACACCCAATGAAATCCTGATTTATCTTCATAAATGCATTAATTTAGGGTTCCCCTAGGTGTAGCCCAAGTTTGGTAGGATTTCGTGTCCGTTTGATATGCGTATCGGACACGTATCGGTGTGTATTATAACGTGTTCGATGAAATGTCTCTATGGATTGATTGTTAACCAATTTCAAAACTAATTTTATGTTTGTATAGCCCATTAGGTGGGGATTTGATTTATAGATGACTGAGTTGGTTTTGGGTCTCTGTTCGTGTCCAAATTGGACACGAACTTACTGTTGGACACAGCACAGGGGAGTGTTGTGCTCTCCTGCTGCTCGAGTGTCCTGTAGGACATGACATAGCACCATTTGACACAAAACTTCTTGGGCACATTGGGGCACTCTCTGACAGGTTGATCTTCAAGTTTGAGGCAAATCCATCGAGAGGATCGAGAGAAATCTCGACTGCACTGATTTTCCCATACACTGTGCACAGTTCGAAATGGGTTCTGACACGGGTTCATTTCTTGGACACGGCGACACTTTGGCCTATTTTAGGGTGTTAGACACGAACCCCTAGACTTGACCTAGCTTTGGACTCGACCACGAGACCTAGGATAGGACACGTCGTGTCCTATTGAGTTCAACACACGTGCACGAGACAGTGCACTGCACTGTCTCTGACACTATGTTCGACAGGTTTTTGGACACTTCGTGACACAAATTATGACACTTGGAGGACACGACTGACCCCCCTATGTTGGCATACACTTCCCACCTATGATTCAAAAGTTTTGTTTGGTTTTCAAATGATTTTTGGTTCAAAATTGTTACATGACTGATACATGTTTTAATAACAGTTTTCAAATGAGTTTGAAAAGGAAAATTCAAATTTAGGATTTCAAATGAGTTTGTCATATTATCACCTGGGTTTAAATGTTTGTTTCCAAATTGGTTTCATGATTGTATTGGGTTCGAATTCAATGATGTAGGTTTCAAAAGGATTTCGAAAATTATGAAGACTAATACTGTAATGTTGGTTTTCAAAATGTAATCCAAAAGAGTAAATTCGAACTTGAGATTTTCAAATGAGTTTTCAGTTATATTACCTAGGTTAGTTTGTTTCTAAGATTAGGTTTCATGTTTTGATTTGATTTTTCAATTCGATTTGGGTTCGTTTTGTGAAGGGACTGATTACCTGAGTTTTAGTGAGTTATCTATATATGTATGTATATAAATATCTGATTATAGATATAAGTATCTTCATATTTTATGTATGTATCCTCTTTGTACAGTTTTATCATATATATATGTTGTTATATATGTATTGATATGTATATATCTATATCTATGTAATCTGTAAGTATGTATGTATGTTTATGAGATTTGGATATTGAGATGATTTCTCAGGGAATAGACGATGAGAGGTTGAGGGGTTAAGGGAGTTAGAAATGAGAATAGGCGGTGAGGATTTCGAGTTGGATTGAAAGAGTAGCTGCAAGGGAGGAGAGCAACAACAGTAATGCAGTGAGCTAATGTGTGAGTTAAGTTTTAGGCCTGTGAGGATTTCTCAGGTTGAGAGGAGGAAGGAGATCATTTCAGTTTGAATCAAGAGTTATGAATGTATGAAAAATCTAAACAGCAGGCATATGGCAGCAGGTTATTTGGCCTGACTTGGCCTTGGCTGCTTGCTGCCTTGCCTGAGATTGCCAGGCCCTGTTTAGGCTTAGCTTGGTTTGATTGAGTTGAAATTTAGATAGTTAGATAATGAGTTGAAGGTTAGGATTGGGTATTGTGAGTGTTACTTGGCCTTAGGCCCTGAGTAAGTTAAGTGAGGGTGAGTTGATTGGTAGATGAGTGAGCTAATGTGTGAGAGTTGAGTTAGAGTTTAAGTTAGTAGTTGGTTTAGATATTAGAGTATGAGTGTTGAGTTTATGAGTAGGATATATAATGAGTGAGTGTGAGGTTGTTTGTTTTGGTTACATGTATATATATATATTATATATCTATAAGGTAGATGTTAGGCTTAGCTATAGACTATGGTTTGTGTTTAAGGTTTCCTTCATATATTATAGTAAAATAGATATAGTGTAATATATATGCTTGAGAGACTTGTGTATATTTAGGATAGTAGATATATAGACGAGTTTATAGGGTAAAGCCTAGATAGGTTAGAGGATGACCTAGTTTGACCTAGACAGTTGACCAGGTTTGACTTAGAGTTGACTTTGACCTAGATTGACTTAGAAATCATGTAGATTGCATCGTATACTTCATTTACCTTATTTCTGAATACATCATAACCTGAATTGCCTTAACTAGGATTCTGAGACTCCGGTTCAGACATATGATTTTATCAGTCATTCAGGGTACCAGGCGAGTACATTCTCTGATAATATTTCTGTTTTATGATATCGTCTTTGTTTCTAGTATTTAGTGTATATATCCTTGTTCTTTTGACACATTGTTCATACGGATTGGTATTTGTATGGATCCCGACATAAGATGTTATTCCTCTTATATATGGTATGCCTTGTGCAAGTCTTCCTTGTTCTTTGTTCATTGTATAGACACGATTCCTGTGAAGGAGAGCTACTTCACAGAGAATACGTGTCATGACGTGTCATGACTGGATCCACTATACTAGTCAGGGATGGGGGTGTTAGCGTAGATATGCGATCAATACCCCACAGTACCAGCATTGTATCAACATTGTATCACCATTGTATCTTCACTGTATGTTGTTAATCATATACTCACGTGTGATTAGCCAGGACAAACATTGTATCAAGTTCTAAGCCGATCACATATTGAAACTAGTGCTAAACTCACATAGATAGCAGTTCCAGATTTTCGTACATGATATACACTATTCTCTTACCCTTCTCATTTACAGTTTTGATATACCCTGCCAGGATGCATGTACGCTCTACTTTACCTAGTATATTCTCTCTATCTACTGCTACATTTTTAATATTGTCTAACTATAACTGTTGTTTGAGATTTTGTACTCGTTTCCGTCCTGATTGGACCTGTTGAAAATATTACAGATGATAAGGAGGAGTGCCCTACCTATTACGGTCCTCATGACGTGGTTGGCATAGAGTTGGAGGTGCAGCAGGGGCTAGCTCTAGCAGATGAGGCCTTGGTATAGTTTAGCTGGTTTTAGTATCGTACTGGACTTTGTCTCCAGATTACTTTGGCTTGTCATTGTTGTTAGTTACTTGTATTGAGATTGTTGACTCAGAGATTTTGGACTTGTATTATTCTGTGTTGGATTTTCAGGATGATATTTATAAATCTTGTTGTCTTTATCTTTCAGTATTATCTATCGTCATTCTTAGAGGTTGTGATTGAGTATATTACATTGTCATTGCTTGTCCTCCGTTCGGAGTTGACCATTCTCGACAGGTTTTGATATTATAACTATTGATAGATAGTAGACCTAGACAGCGTTCTATGCTGTTTCTGCGGCGTAGGCTGGGACGTTGTTTCGCACTTGTGCCCTTACTCTGGGTGCGGGTCGTGACATAAGATCACAAAGAATGGCTATTTCCATGTTAACATACAGGAGAATAATCATTCTTCGTGTTAAAATTACGGTGAATGGTTGTTCTCCGTTGTAAAATCACGTAAAATGGCCATTCTCCGTGTTAGAATGAAAGAGAATGGCCATTCCCAGTGTTAAATTTATGGAGAATGACCATTTTCCGTGTTAATATCACGGAGAATGATATTTTTCCCCTTTTTTAAAGTATATATTGATTGACATCATACTTTTCATCATTGTTTGTTTTATATCTGTACAAACAATCGAGAAGATCAAAGAGAAATAAAAGGCTCAGGAATGAGAAAAGCGAGCTTAAGAAACAAGTTGAATCGTTGCAGAATGAAGCAATTAAAATGGACCTAATCGTCGAAAAACTTCAAATCTCTCCACGAAGATGATGATGATGATGAGCGATAATCGGAGCTCGACTGAAGAAATGCACAGTGAATTACGAACGATCTTTGCGATCTCTGCTGAAGATGAGAGCAATGGAATTCAGATATCTCTAAAGAAGAAGAAGACGAAAATTGCAATCAAAATCTGAGTTTGTGAATTTAAATACATATATATGACCAAATTTGCGCGAAGGGGTAGCTATGGTATTATCAAAATGGTAATTTTGTAAATACGGAGCATCTAAAGGAAATTTTGAAATATTTAACGTGAAAATACATAATGTTGGGTATTTCATAAAGTGGGTATCTCAGCAATTTTCAGATATTTTTTTTTTCCGGACAAAAGAAAAATACACACCTATTCTTAAGGGATAGGATTTCTATGTTTTATGGGTAAACTATTTACCCGAGTATTTCTAATTACCGGGAATAAATGTTTTATAGCCCAAACAAACATGGTAATAGATTCACTTCCTAATTTTTTTCGGGAATACAAAAAAATACCGCGTACCAAACACCCCCTTAAGGATTCAGTAGTTAATGTCCTAAAATATTAAAATTGACAACTTATTATCCTAAATAATTAAATTAGTAATTAAATATTTTGAAATTTTAGTGAATTACAACTACTTGTAAATGTGAAGAGTACTACTATTGTTGGCGGCAGAAGAATAGTAAGTTACAAATTTAAAAAAGTTGAGTTTGTTCATAATTATAATAATTTAGACTACCGAGTACCGATAGGGGCGGAACTAAGTGAAGGACTGAGGTGGGCTCCAGCCCAAAATATATATATATATATATATATATATATATATATATATATATATATATATATATATATATATATATATATATTTGGTAATTTTTATAACTAGCCCACTCTAACCCACTCCAGCCCACGTGGTTTATGATAACAACTTTTAAATTTATGAAAGTTCATAATATTTAGTTACAAATTAGTGTCTCTCTCTTGGAAAGCAACATAAGGACGTTTCCTAACAAGATCTTATCAATAAGCTTTTTTAAATGTCGGTAGGATAACAACAATCTAAAATCAAAACAATTTTGGATGTAAATCCGAGGTAAAGGTTTTTTTTTTAAAGATATAAGTCACTCAAATTTTCTCATTTCAATATAAGTTACATTAATATATCTTATTATTTTGAAGTCGGTCTCTCGACATAAAGATTTCTTTGTGAACTTAAGTTGAGTAACCTTACAGTTAATCTTAAATATACTAAACGAATGACCTTTTATACTGTGTTTGGAAACTTTTGTAGGAAAGAAAAAGAAAATTTTAGGAGAAAAAAATGGAGGAGAGTAAAATGAAAGTAAAATTATTTTTCTTCCTTTGTTTGGATGGACAAAAAGTAGAGAAAGAAAAAATTTAAAAATATTTTTTATTTGTTTATGGATAGAGATATAATTACTATTTAGTCCTTGGTATTCTCAAATGATAATTTATTATTACCTTTTTTTGAGGGGTGGTGGGATATATTCACTCAAATTCCTCTAATTTTTCTCCATTTTTCTCCCACTTTTGGGAGATTTTTTTAGTGAGACCCACCCACTTTTTTCTCTCAAATTTTTCTTTCCCATTTTTTCCTCCTTTCCAAACACCATCACTTTTAATTTTTCTCTCACTTTTTCGTTAACTTTTTATTCTTCCCATTTTCTCTCTTACCAAACAGTACCTTGTGTCCGTGTGATTTAGTCGAATGGCTTGCGTTACTCTAGCCCCACCACACCTTAAGATATAAATATAGATTCAAGTTAGCTTTTGGTTTGACTGATCTTAAAAAAATATAGTTTAGAAGTTGTCCTATGAAAAAGGATTGTTAAGTTCGAAGTCTTGTCAGATTTATCACTAGACTGATTTACACTTGCTTGGTAAATAAATTTGGTGGACATAGGAAAAATAAGACAGTTGAGATGAGTTTTTGGCTCAACAAATTCAAAAATATTATTTTGCTCTCAAAAATTTTGGGTGATAAAACCTCCCATATGTAGCATATGTTATGACAACTGACATGACAAAATTAAACATTAAAATTAATATTAAAATTAAAATTAAAATTAATGTTAACATTTAATTTAAATTAGTATTAACATTAACACTAAAATTAATATTAAAATTAAAACTAAAATCAAATTAACATGAATATTAATATTAGTATTAACATTAACATTAATTAACATTGACATTAATATTAACTTCAAAATTAATATTAACATTAAATTAAAATTAACATTAGCATTAACAATAAATTTTTTGGAGTAATAATTTTTTTGGATTAAAATATAACATATCAGTTTTTTTTTAAAGGGAAAATTCATTTAATAAATCAAATATCAGTGTTTACAACCAGAGAACAGTCCTCTTGTAGGGCCTGGGCAATACAAGGAGGGGGAGAACAGAGCTTCTCAGAAGAATTGTTCAACCTAGCTTGCCCAGCTAAAATATGGGCAACTTTATTACCCTCTCTTCTAACAAATAATAACTTGATATTATGGAAATCAGATAACTCCTTTTGGATGGATTTAACCAAGCCCGAGAGTCTCCATGGAATGAGACGAGAGTCCCCTTTAAAGATCCTGAAAGCTACCATAGAATCTCTTTCGATGCAGATATTGCATTTATTCAAGTTCCGAGCTAAACCAATCCCAACATTAATGGCCTCCAGCTCTGCTTGGAGGCTTTGATCAATAGGATTATGACATACAAAGAATTTTGTTTCAGCAGCAATAAATGAACCCGCAGCATCCCTAGCAACGGCTGCGACTGCACAGGCTGACGGAGATGTCGCCCCATCGATATTTATCTTAATGGACCCAATGGATGGCAGCTGCCAAGTAGCGACATCATTGGCCAAGCGCCTCAGTTCGCAAACCTCATTGGAGTTGTTATGGTGCTCCCTTGCATGTATCGATATGAGACTCAAAGCATGAATGATAATTCTCTGAGGACAGGGAGCTTTTTTTCGAAAAAACAATCTCCTCTCGATTTCCAAATGGCCCATAGAATCGAGGCACCCACGCGGAGTGCTTCACTAGCATAATTATCATTTATCCAGGAAATCAAGAGAAAGGAAATATTACCGCAGTCGTCAGTACGCAGCCCCAGGGGACTTGAGAACCAAGCCTCCCTAGCAACACTGCATTGTAGGAACAGGTGATCTGCAGTTTCGTCATGGAGTTGGCAAAATGGACACAGAGGGCTAATTTGCACATTTCTTTTGTTGATAATAGAGAGCAGAGGAAGCCCATTATGCCACAATCTCCAAATGAACATCAGGATGCGAGGGGAGATGTTTGGCAGCTTCCAAAGACGATCCCACTTGAGATTGGAAATAGAGGCAGTCGAGCTGGAAGGACTGCTGCATCGAATAGATTCGTATAAAGATTTGGACGAGAACTCTCCCATTTTGGAGCACGTCCAGATGAGTTTGTCGACACCATTTCCCTCTGTAGCACCCAGTTTCCCAAATGAGGGTAATTTTAAAATTTCGTGTTTATAATTATTTTAATAATAATATTTAATTCATGATATGATTTTTGCTGATTTTAAATCATTTTAAAATTATTTAAATCAATGACTTGTGGTTTTGACGTTTTGCTAGTGAAACCCTAGAGACTGTTTGACCTAGAGCCTAACCATGTGATTATAATATTTAATGTCATTTTTGGCCTACGGATATTTTTTGCATTTGACCTCTTCGAATTATTTTGATATTATTTTATTATTTATGATATTATTTTGGGGTTATTTGAGTCGGGTTCGAATTTTAACTCAATCCGACTTGAAACGGGGACCCGGGGGTAGTTTGACTCTAGTGGGACCCACACACTAGTTAGGCATGGCCCACATGATATTAATTTTAGTCCACATGATAGAAATATTTTAGTTAGAGGTTAGACTAATTATTATGGATAAGGTTAGTGTGATTAGAGACTTTAGAATGACTAATTTAGCCCCAACCAATTAGCCCTTTCCTAATACTCATAGAATAGGTTAGTAGGGGCTTTTGGACTTTTCCTAATAGGACAAAACCACCTTTATGGCCAGCCACAATAAGGATAGGGTTGAGCCTCCCATTTGTCATTATCCATCTATTTTTCTCTCTCTTGTTCTTTTCCAAATTCCTAGAGAGCAATCCCTAGCAATTTCTCCACCAAATCCTTCCATTTCACCACCAAATCTTCTTCTTTCCTTCTCCATTCTAGCCAAGGAGGAAGCTACCCAAGTTTGGGAGGATTCGGAGCTCGTTCGTGTCCTTTTGGAATCTCTACGTGTCGGTGTCGCTCCGGGAAGGTTTTTCTTCGATTCGATCTACCGGGAGGTATAAATCCCTTCTCCTTTTCATTTTCTCATGCATATAGGTCTATTTTGAACCCATAGGAATGACCCCCATGGTTGTATCTCCATTTGTGTCCATTTTGTGTCCATTTGGAGGTCATAGGAGTGTCCTTTGTGTTGTGGATGTGTTCATGTTACATATATAGATTTATATATATATATATATATTGTAATGAGAGTGTATCTTTATTTATATATGTAATAAATGGTTCATGATGATTATATAATCAAGTTTGTGAGTGTGGTTCCTCATATTATTATTGCTATTATTGTTGTGGATAATTAGGATATATATTGTGTATTCTTTTGGCTCAAACTATCTAAATCCGTCATGATTTTTATCCACGTTTTTAATTTCAGCCCTAACTTAGAAATGTCATAACTTCTAGCTCAAAGCTCGGTTTAATCTCCCGTTTTTTTTTAAAAGAAGCGTATTGAAGTTAGCTTTCCAAAAATATATATTAATAGGCCTAATTCTTTCTGTAACTTTCTGGAGAATTATTTGAGTGTCAGCTGTACGAAAGACAAACGCGTTCTCGGTGTTTTTGCGATTCCGGGAGTTTCCGGAAACGAAAATGCGATCCGTTTGAAGTTTCGGAAAGCTAACACATAGATCTATAACATACTTTAATCCTAAATTTTAATTCATGCTGAGATGGTACAGTATTGATTATTAGTAGGAGTTATTATTTAGCATATGCATTTTGTGCACCCTTGTGTGTAATATAATATTCTATTTAATTTTAACCCATGTTAATGTATATACATTATGTAATTAAATAGAGAATGCAAGCATGAGTAAATGGTTAAATAAATGATGTATGAGGTAATAATGTAAGCATGTATAAGTATGGCTTGTAATGAATATATAAGTTCCATAGTATGTAATGTAATAATAGATGTAATGTATGCAATATACAAGTTAATGAGATGTAATATTCTATGTTAACACAAATCCTATATTACCTCATGTACCCCCTTACACTATGTTAACACTATCACACTTGACACATTGTTCACTTACACTTTGACACTCTTTGATATGTATACACTATGTATGCCCATTTAACCCTCACTTGCCCCTTTGCCATGTTCACATACACACACATAGCCTCTTAAATAAGTATTTATGAATATAGTTAACTTAGCTATGTATGTATATTATATATATGTTAGCATATTGTGTTGTAATATATAAGTTTATATAACCATTTGAAATGCCATGATTATAGACCTAATGTTGAATACCAATATATGCATGTGTATATATGTGTAGACATATATAGTTTAAAGTAATAGATTACCTAGTGTATATCCAATGTGAATTCTTGCCTATTTGAGTATTGAATAATTGCATGCTATATAGAGTTGGGTGTATGTTGGCTTGTATAGCCTTGTATTGATGTGTGCTTGCTAGGATAAGTCTTGGTTAGGCCTAGTAAGACTTGCTGGGTTAGGACATGACCTAGTTTGACCTAGTTTGACTAGTGCAGTTGACCAGAGTTGACCAAGGGTTGACTTTGGCCTAGTTTGACCTAGATTCATGTAGAATACATTGTAGTGCTTTATATTACCCTTCTGGACATGTTGTGACTTGTGCTGTTCTAATTAGGAGCCAGACACCTCTCCTCGGACAGTATCTTTACCTTGGACATTCAGATATCAGGCGAGTACATTCTCTGATCATTTCATATCCTGCTTAGAATTATATTTCTGCTTTAGATTACTATACTTGATGCTGTCACGACATTATCACGGATTAGTACTATACGGATCTCTTCATGCGATGTTATCCCCCTCGGGAGCATCGGGTACATTGTGTCATGTGCGTTTCACTTTCATCATATATTCCTGTGCTTTCACCATACATGTACACTCTTGTGAATCTTGTACTCTCATGTTCACAGAGCCTTCATGTATACTATCATGTGCACCCTTTTAAGGGCCCTATGTGATATCATGTACAATAACATAACCTGTTTAGATCCTTGTGTATTGATTGGGAAAACGGGGGAGTGCTAGTAGTCATGTGAACAATTCCATAGTAGTGTAGATCATGTACAACTCTTTAGTGTAGATCATGTACAAATCTGTCCCGTTTACATGTGCTATCTTGTACTCTACATCACTAGCCACTGTTAGTTCTTTATTTATAGTAGATATTTCTATTACAGTTCTCTCTCTGTTTACATACTGTATTGTCACGCCCCAGAACCAGAATATTGGAGAGCAGGGGCAGACATAGCCAGCTACGTATATTGAAATGGATTCCATCTCGCTATACGGTCACGGCTGTCTAGGATATGTGAGGGTTTATCTGCAAGCCAACAGTCTCTTAAGGTCAAGAACAAGCCTATTGTCTCAATCACAAGCCAGTAAATTGATGTTACAAGATGTATGATCATTAAATATACAATAATAAGGCGTTCCAAATATTACATATTCAGCTGATCATGAAGCTAGTCGTTACAAAATGTTAGGACTAGCAAGAGTTTAGTCATACATGATCAACCCTAGGATCTGTTAATTATGTTACAGCCCGTAGGCAGACAGTAAGTAAAGTGCAATCGAGCTAAACAGGTGCTCGTCGGCTAAACGCCTCAAAAGAATATTTTTACAATAGAGCGGGAGAGCCAAAAATAACCCACTCGTTGCCAGGGTTCCGTCTAGTGGCCACCATCTGGCTGGAAGGTCGGTAGATCCTCTGGAGCTGCTCCGAAATCTGGCCACACAAAACGAGCTGGGTCAGACCCCAGAAAGAGCAAGTGCCACAAAGGAAGCTTCACTTAAGAACTAAAACCAGCAATCATCACAGGAATATAAATAAAAGTAAGAACTGGAAATACAGAAAATACACCAGGATGATATACGACGAGATAACCATGGAACTATTCAGATAACCAGGTTACAACCCGTAAACCAAACAAGGACCCGGGTTGTAACCCTTCGTCTGAACAGAACTTGGAATTCTCACCATTTATCGGTAAAAAATAAATACAGGCATTCAAGTCGTACAGCAATCTGGAACAGGATCAGGGTAAGACTAGACTGGTTAGACTCCATCCAATCATTTCACGGCCAAGCAAGAACTACGACTTGATACTTTAACTAACTAGGGTTATCACAGGCCTAGTTACTAGCAAGATGCAGTGAGATTATTCCACAGCCACAAGCCCTGCAGACTATCCAGGTCACCCAGGTCGAGAGATTAGGGTTGAATTCAAGTGGGTACATCGTCCAGGAAACGCATGTACCCTTAAGTAGCTTGAAGGGTGCAACACATGACAGTGTGCTGGAAATGTGTCCTACTCGACGGCAGGCTACAGATCCCAAGCGCGCCCAGGTAACGAGATTGCCTGTAGCTGGGAAATCTCGTCATGACTAATGTATTAATCTAGTTGTTAGCCTTAGTCCATTTTAGTAGGTACTCCTGACCGTGGTACTCAGGAGTCCCCTCCTAGACATGATGCAAGACAGGACTGGATTATTTGTACAAGCACAATCGCCCACGGTGTCCATGTTGTTATACAGGTCATGTCATGTCAGGTAGCCGTCGCAACAGCTATTCGAGATAATCATGCCAGGTTATCATGCCAAGTATACTAGTCAGGAGTGCGCCACGACGGGCCACTATCAGGTCATGTCAGGTTATTATGTCAGGAGTGCACCACTACGGGTCACTGTCGTGTCAGGCTCAGTTATCAATTCCAGACATATCAAGTAAATTCATGATTATCAAGTTCAGGACAAAAGGCGTAAGGATATAAAATGGACGTTAAATATCTAATAAAATATTAATATACAGGGCTATAGAAGATCAAGGGTAATCAGGCTACGCTCAAGCCAGGCTACGCTCAGGCTAGCGTACGCTCAGGACTGCGTACCAAAGGATCCATACACTTCCAATAGGAAGCGTACGCAAGGGTCAGCGTACACAAGGGCACACTCAAGCTATAGGTCAGCGTACGCTCAAGCTAGCGTACGCTCAAGACTGCGTACGCTCGAGCTAGCGTACGAAAGGGCCAGCGTACGCCTTGCTCGCCTAAGCTAGCGTACCAAGGCACGCGTACGCTCAAGCTAGCGTACGCTCAAGACACACTGCCAACAGGCAGCGTATTAAGGTGAGCGTACGCTCACTAAAGAGCAGCGTACGAAAGCTAGCGTACGCTCGCTAAACAGCAGCGTACGAAAGCTAGCGTACGCTCGCTAAACAGCAGCGTACGAAGGCTAGCGTACGCTCGCTAAAGAGCAGCGTATGAAGTCTAGCGTACGCTCACTAAAGAGCAGCGTACGAAGGCTAGCGTACGCTCACTAAACAGCAGCGTACGACTCAGTAGCGTAAGCTAAAAAGCTAGCTCACTGTTCATTGTCTTCTCCAAATGGCAAGAACAGCAAGAACTCTAAAGTTGAATCTAAGCTTCAATTGTCCATATCTTGGTCAAAACAAGTCCGAATCCAACTTTCCAAAGGCCAAAATTGGGTAGAATAAAATTCTCTACAACATGGAACCATCAAAACTTGAAAATAAAGAAGTTTAATAGATCAAAACCACCAAAATTCGAAAGTACCAAAACTCTAGATCTACAAGAAATAAAGCCTCAAAATGGAAGATGACAAGTTCTAATGTGGTTTAGAATCATGAGGAGAAGCTAATGTAACCATCAAAAGGAGTTCTCTTGTGGAAGCAAGTTGCACTTGCCTATGGTGTTCTTGGTTGGTGGAGAAGAGTAATGGTGGGGGAAGGAGAAGTAAATAAGAATTATGGAAGAGAGAGAAGGTTGGTGGAAATAATAAAGAGGGGGTTGTGGTGGAAATGAAGGAGAAGCATAGGCTAAGGTGTTCCACCCTTGGCCCATGATGAACCAAGCAGTGGGCCGGCCGAACCAAGCCAACCCAAACCGAGAGTTAAACAAGCCAAGCCAAACCAAGGAGATATGCAAATACAAGATAAAATACGTATACGTATTCCAAATACGTAATACGAACAACATGTATTACAACTCTATCCACCTTAAAAGAATTCCGTCCTCAGAATTTAATTAAGAGGCTAGAGGGACAAGAATAAGCTACACTATTCACATGCAAGCTATACTAAGCAATCAACCAATCATGCAAGCAAGGAATTGATGGCATGAGGCATAAGAAAGACATTATACCTCACGAGTCAAACAAGTCAGGATATCGCGATCGGATATCATCCTCACGCTCCCATGTTGACTCACCCAAAGAGTGATGACCCCAAGCAACTCGGACTAACTTGATAGTCTTGTTCTTCAGGATCTTCTCTCTTCGATCTAATATAGACACGGGCCTCTCCTCATACGAAAGGTTGGTACCAACAACCAATTCCGAATGATCCAGGATGTGGCTCGGGTCCGAGATGTACCATCGTAATTGGGATACATGGAACACGTCATGCACCTCGCTTAGCGACGGCGGAAGAGTGAGACGATAGGATACATCTCCTACTCGCTCCAGAATGTCAAATGGTCCTATATACCTAGGACTAAGCTTGCCCCGTACGCCGAAACGAATGACGCCACGGTTAGGCGAAATCCTCAGGAATACATGATCGCTGACCGAGAACTCGAGAGGACGCCGATGAGAATCGGCCCAATGACGCTGGCGATCTTGGGCAACTCGAAGGTGATCTCTGACTCGCCTGACCACTTCAACGGTCTGAGCAATCATTTCTGGACCAAGCATCTGCCTCTCTCCGACATCATCCCAGGCTAACGGGGATCTGCACTTCCTGCCATACAGTGCCTCGAACGGTGCCATCTGGATACTGGCCTGGAAACTATTGTTGTATGAGAATTCCACCAGGTACAAGTGATCTTTCCATGAACCACCGAAGTCAAGTGTGCAAGACCGCAACATGTCTTCAAGAGTCTGGATCGTGCGCTCCGACTGGCCATCTGTCTGCGGGTGGTATGCCGAACTGAACTGGAGATGAGTCCCCAAACTCTCTTGCAAGCTACGCCAAAAGCGCGATGTAAATCTTGAATCTCGATCTGAGGTTATACTGACTGGCACACCGTGCAATCTGACAATCTGCCTGAGGTACATCTCCGCTAGCTGAGCCGTCGACTGACTAACTCTGAACGGGAGAAAGTGCGCTACCTTGGTAAGCCTGTCCACAATGACCGAAATAGCATCTCTACCAGATGGGGATCTAGGTAGTCCAGTTACAAAATCCTTGGTCACATGCTCCCACTTCCATTCTGGAATCGGTAAGGGCTGAGGAAGTCCAGCCGGTCTCTGATGTTCGGCTTTAACTTGTTGGCAAACCAAACACCGAGAGACAAACCGAGCTATCTCCCGCTTCATGCCATTCCACCAGAAATGCTGCCGGATATCACGGTACATCTTCGTACTGCCCGGATGGATGGAATACTGCGAACTGTGCGCCTCTGACATGATCTCATGTCTGATATCTCTACAAAGACGCTTACCATGCCTAAGTGTACCATCCTCATGAATACATAACTCTGGTCTTCGTCCTGCTTCACACTCTGCTCTGAGTCGCTGAAGCTTGGAATCTGTCGACTGCGCCATCCGGATCCTCTCGACTATAGTGGACTGAACTTGCATGCTGGCCATCAACGCCACACTGGAAGGGAGAACAACTTCAATATCCATCTTCTGAAGATCGGCTAACAGCTCTGGTTGCGCTGTTAGGAAATAAGCTCCCGCTCTCCTGCTCAATGCATCCGCAACAACATTGGCCTTCCCAGGATGATACTGCAAGTTGACATCATAATCCACAAGAAGCTCCAGCCATCTCCTCTGACGCATGTTAAGATTCTTCTGGGTGAAAACATACTTCAGGCTCTTGTGGTCGGTGAAAATCTCCACCCTATCTCCGTATAGGTAGTGCCTCCACAACTTAAGTGCAAACACCACTGCTGCCAGCTCCAAGTCATGGGTTGGGTAATTCCTCTCATGATCACGAAGTTGTCGTGACGCATAAGCTATTACCTTCTCATGCTGCATCAAAACACATTCTAAACCTCTGCCTGAAGCATCGCAGTACACTGAAAATCCTCCGGTCCCATCTAGAAGCGTAAGAATAGGAGCTGTCATCAACCCTCGCTTCAACTGCTCAAAAGAACTCTGACACTCTGCTGTCCAAGCAAACTGCACATCCTTGCGGGTCAACTGCGTCAATGGCGCTGAAATCCGAGCAAAGTCTGAAACAAATCGCCGGTAATAGCCAGCCAATCTGAGGAAACTGCGAACCTCTGTAGCTGTGCTGGGCACTGGCCATAACTCAATAGCCACAATCTTCTGGGGATCCACTTCCACTCCTCCTCTGGTGATGATATGACCCAAGTACGAAATGCGATCGAGCCAGAAATTGTATTTACTGAACTTGGCATATAACTGGTGCTCTCTGAGGATCTGAAGAACTACACGGAGATGCTGCTCATGCTCCGCCTCACTCTTGCTGTAGACCAGGATGTCATCCAAGAACACGATCACAAACTGATCCAAGTAAGGCATGAAGATGCGATTCATGAGGTCCATGAATACTGTCGGCGCATTGGTTGCTCCAAAAGGCATAACAAGGAACTCCCAATGCCCATATCTTGATCTAAAAGCTGTCTTCGGGATGTCCTGCTCTCTGACTCTGATCTGATGATAACCTGAGTGCAAATCAATCTTCGAGAATACTGAAGCCCCCTTGAGTTGATCAAACAAGTCATCTATCCTCGGAAGAGGGTATCTGTTCTTGATTGTCACTGAGTTCAAGGTACGATAATCAATACATAACCGGGACGTACCATCCTTCTTTTTCACAAGAAGCATCGGGGCTCTCCAAGGCGATCCACTAGCACGAATGAATCCCTTGGTTCTGAGTTCTTCAATCATCTTGTATAATATCTCTAACTCTGACGGCGCCATCCTGTAGACTCTCTCTGATACTGGGGCTGTCCCGGGAATCAAGTCTATAGTGAACTCGATCTCCCGCTCCGGAGGCATACCTGGAAGTTCTTCTGGAAAAACATCTGGGAACTCATCCACTATCCTGGGCAACTGAACTGCTGCTACTGCCATCCGCAATACTGGAGGAGAAGGCTCAACCTCGCCTCGAGAGAAAGAAAACTCTGGCTCTCCTGGAATGCTAAAAACAACCCTACCAATATGGCAGTCTATCCTAGCATACTGGTTCCTCAACCAATCTATCCCTAGGACCACATCATAATCGGCCATCGGGAACTCTATCAATCTAGCGGGGAATTCTCTACCGCTAACTACGACCCGACACGAGGAAAACACTCTATCTACTCCCACAAGTCCGTTACCAGTAAGTATATTAAGCCTTACTGATAATGACTTGGGCTCCAATCCTACCCGTGTCGCGAATCGTGCAGACATAAAAGAATGCGATGCACCAGAATCAAATAAAACTGAAGCTGGAAAGGAGTTGATGAGAATAGTACCTGCCACTACCTCACATGGTGCCAATCCTTCCTCCACGGTCATCACCATAGCCTGACCGTGCCCTCGGGGTGCTGGTCCCCTCTGCTGAAATCCTCGCTGCCTATTCTGACTCAAGGCCTGGGCTTGAGCATACTGCTGGGGGTTCTGCTGCTAGAACACTTGGGTCTGAGACGGCAAGGGCCTCGGCAATGGATACTGCTGCTGCTGCTGCTCTTCCCTGGATGACCACCTCTAGTCAAAGCATCCGCCACTGCCTGTTGTAAGGCATCTCCACGACGATCTTGAGAAGCTATCAAGGTCCTGACGAGCCCTACCAAAGTGCCATCATCAGGCTCGATAGGCTGAACTGGCTGAACTGGTGGCTCTTCTCTAATAGGCTCGACTCTGGAGGCTACTCCGGAATGCTGGGCTTGATCTCCAGGTTGTTGCTGGTCCACGGAAGGTGCTCCGCCTTGCTGATCGGTAGGACCACGAACAATGCCGCTGAAGAAGATGACATAAGGAATAATAAGGAAGGACCAGGACAGATCAACGATACAAGCATATGATCAGGACAAGAATCCAGGAATTCAGAAGATACGAGCAGAGATCAAGGACGAATACTAATTGAGATATCTATTCGGTAAACTCTCACATATCTTGATTTACAAGACCTGCATGGGCCACCACTTAAACCATGTCACGCCCCAGAACCAGAATACTGGAGAGCGGGGGCAGACATAGCCAGCTACGTATATTGAAATGGATTCCATCTCGCTATACGGTCACGACTGTCTAGGATACGTGAGGGTTTATCTACAAGCCAACAGTCTCTTAAGGTCAAGAACAAGCCTATTGTCTCAATCACAAGCAAGTAAATTGATGTTACAAGATGTGTGATCATTAAATATACAATAATAAGGCATCCCAAATATTACATATTCAGCTGATCATGAAGCTAATCGTTACAAAATGTTAGGACTAGCAAGAGTTTAGTCATACATGATCAACCCTAGGATCTGTTAATCATGTTACAGCCCGTAGGCAGACAGTAAGTAAAGTGCAATCGAGCTAAACAGGTGCTCGTCGGCTAAACGCCTCAAAAGAATATTTTTACAATAGAGCGGGAGAGCCAAAAATAACCCACTCGTTGCCAGGGTTCCGTCTAGTGGCCACCATCTGGCTGGAAGGTCGGTAGATCCTCTGGAGCTGCTCCGAAATCTGGCCACACAAAATGAGCTGGGTCAGACCCCAGAAAGAGCAAGTGCCACAAAGGAAGCTTCACTTAAGAACTAAAACCAGCAATCAGCACAGGAATATAAATAAAAGTAAGAACTGGAAATACAGAAAATACACCAGGATGATATACGACGAGATAACCATAGAACTATTCAGATAACCAGGTTACAACCCGTAAACCAAACAAGGACCCGGGTTGTAACCCTTCGCCTGAACAGAACTTGGAATTCTCACCATTTATCGATAAAAAATAAATACAGGCATTCAAGTCGTGCAGCAATCTGGAACAAGATCAGGGTAAGACTAGACTGGTTAGACTCCATCCAATCATTTCACGGCCAAGCCAGAACTACGGCTTGATACTTTAACTAACTAGGGTTATCACAGGCCTAGTTACTAGCAAGATGCAGTGAGATTATTCCACAGCCACAAGCCCTGCAGACTATCCAGGTCACCCAGGTCGAAAGATTAGGGTTGAATTCAGGTGGATACATCGTCCAGGAAACGCATGTACCCTTAAGTAGCTTGAAGGGTGCAACACATGACAGTGTGCTGGAAATGTGTCCTACTCGACGGCAGGCTACAGATCCCAAGCGCGCCCAGGTAACGGGATTGCCTGTAGCTGGGAAATCTCGTCATGACTAATGTATTAATCTAGTTGTTAGCCTTAGTCCATTTTAGTAGGTACTCCTGACCGTGGTACTCAGGAGTCCCCTCCTAGACATGATGCAAGACAGGACTGGATTATTTGTACAAGCATAATCGCCCACGGTGTCCATGTTGTTATACAGGTCATGTCATGTCAGGTAGTCGTCGTAACAGCTATTCGAGATAATCATGTCAGGTTATCATGCCAAGTGTACTAGTCAGGAGTGCACCACGACGGACCACTATCAGGTCATATCAGGTTATTATGTCAGGAGTGCACCACTACGGGTCACTGTCGTGTCAGGCTCAGTTATCAATTCTAGACATATCAAGTAAATTCATGATTATCAAGTTCAGGACAAAAGGCGTAAGGATATAAAATGGACGTTAAATATCTAATAAAATATCAATATACAGGGCTATAGAAGATCAAGGGTAATCAGGCTACGCTCAAGCCAGGCTACGCTCAGGCTAGCGTACGCTCAGGACTGCGTACCAAAGGATCCATACACTTCCAATGGGAAGCGTATGCAAGGGTCAGCGTACACAAGGGCACACTCAAGCTACAGGTCAGCGTACGCTCAAGCTAGCGTACGCTCAAGACTGCGTACGCTCGAGCTAGCGTACGAAAGGGCCAGCGTACGCCTTACTCGCCTAAGCTAGCGTACCAAGGCACGCGTACGCTCAAGACACACTGCCAACAGGCAGCGTATTAAGGTGAGCGTACGCTCACTAAAGAGCAGCGTACGAAAGCTAGCGTACGCTCGCTAAACAGCAGCGTACGAAGGCTAGCGTACGCTCGCTAAACAGCAACGTACGAAGGCTAGCGTACGCTCGCTAAAGAGCAGCGTACGAAGGCTAGCGTACGCTCGCTAAAGAGCAGCGTATGAATGCTAGCGTATGCTCACTAAACAGCAGCGTACAACTCAATGGCGTAAGCTAAAAAGCTAGCTCACTGTTCATTGTCTTCTCCAAATGGCAAGAACAGCAAGAACTCTAAAGTTGAATCTAAGCTTCAATTGTCCATATCTTGGTCAAAACAAGTCCGAATCCAACTTTCCAAAGGTCAAAATTGGGTAGAATGAAATTCTCTACAACATGGAACCATTAAAACTTGAAAACAAAGAAGTTTAATAGATCAAAACCACCAAAATTCGAAAGTAACAAAACTCTAGATCTATAAGAAATAAAGCCTCAAAATGGAAGATGACAAGTTCTAATGTGGTTTAGAATCATGAGGAGAAGCTAATGAAACCATCAAAAGGAGTTCTCTTGTAGAAGCAAGTTGCACTTGCCTATGGTGTTCTTGGTTGGTGGAGAAGAGTAATGGTGGGGGATGGAGAAGTAAATAAGAATTATGGAAGAGAGAGAAGGTTGGTGGGAATAATAAAGAGGGGGTTGTGGTGGAAATGAAGGAGAAGCATAGGCTAAGGTGTTCCACCCTTGGCCCATGATGAACCAAGCAGTGGGCCGGCCGAACCAAGCCAACCCAAACCGAGAGTTAAACAAGCCAAGCCAAACCAAGGAGATATGCAAATACAAGATAAAATACGTATACGTATTCCAAATACGTAATACGAACAACAGGTATTACATGTATTTTTTCAGATCATGTATCTTACTTTGCTGCATGATTATATTTTTTAACCTGCTATAAACTGTTGAGATGTAATGTGCTCGCTCCTGTCCTGACTGGACCTGTTGATAAATTTTACAGATAGCCTGGAGGTTGCCTGCTAGCCTAGAGGAGACAGTAGAGGTTGCATAGATAGCTAGGATTTTTGCTTATAGTTTATTTTCAGTCATCTTGAGTTGTATTTATGGATTACTGTATTTGGGTTTTGAGATGTATTCTGAGTTTGTATCTTAGACACTTAGACTTCTATCTGTTGTATCTCTTTTTGATTTCATGTTTTATCTATCTTCCTTTATGCTCTACCTTAGATGTGATTGAGTTTACATTCTGCTATGTCACCCCCATTCGGGGAGTATAAACTGTTTAGTCTTATACTGTTAGATGTATTGAGACCTAGGACAGCGTTCTACCGCCGACACTGCGGCGTAGGCTGGGCGTTGTTACGTTCTCGTGCCCTAACTCTAGGGTGCGGGTCGTGACACGTTTTTAGTGGTGGCCCATGCAGGTCGAGTTTGTGAAATGGTATTCGAACTAGAGTATCACTACAGCCTGCAGTAGGATTAGGATATATTTTGAAGGTACTCAATCACAAATAGAAACCCTTGAGAGATTCCTGGGACGACCCTTGAGAATCTTGTTTAACTCCGATTTGAAAACTCTTTTCTTTTTTTCCTTGATTTGATTTATCTTTACTTTCTGCTATTGAATTTGATTTTGATGGATTATTATTGAATTTGAGTTTGTATTTATTGATTTTGATGAAGATGCTTGAAATTTGAATCTTGATGTTAGCTATAGCATCCGAGTTTGTAGTTATATGATTTGAAGGATTTTGTTCATTTCTGAATTTTGATATTCGTTGATAAATTTGATTTTTTTTGTATTCATTGTTGATTTAATTTAATTTTTGGCAAGATGAAATTATATGGGCTAGGTCATCTAAGTTATGGAAATCTTGTCTTATATAGTCACATTAGCCAGCATGGTGAGGACATATAGTCTGATTTTGGATATATTTCTCGGGTGTAAAAATTTACGATTTTTGCAGCCAAGCTAGCGGCATCGCGAAAATATTAAATACCATGATTCTAGAGGTATGTGCATAAGTCAAGGATTCTGTGATTATCGTAGCCTTGCTCACTAGTATGACGAAGATTTAGAGTACCATGATTTTGGATAGACGCATTTGATTATCAGATTGTACCTTAAATATTTTCGAACATGTTTTTGCTACTTTTGTTTCAGTCATTCAAAAAAAAAGAGAAGGAATTATTGCTGTTTTGTTTGTTTTGTTTCTCATTGTTTACTTAGGATGTAGCTTTAGCTATTTTTATAAACCTTGTGTAACTTCTTACAAAAATTTATTTCTTCTTAATACAATAAACCAATGATTTTGCTAGGCCTTATTTTGGATTTGGTATTCTAATTCTTGTTTCAAAAAAAAATGGGTCCCTCTTTTAAATAGATAAGCAGAACAGATTCTATTATCATTCTTTTCCTGCCAATATTTTTACTACCATCATTCCCTGTCTTATATACCTGTCCTGATTATATCAATTCCCTATCTCGTATATAATTCTGTCAGCTATACCTTGACAACTCTTGAATCTTCATATCATTTTGCCTGAGAAATGTTAAGGAAGTGACGTAAATTATGTAGCTCAGAGAAGACGTAACTGGTTATTTTATGATGATCTAAAGGAAATCAAATGTGGAGTGTTCCATATGGAAACTTGAGATAGAAATGTGGTAAAAGTCTCGAATAGAATAAGGAGATGTATACTGCCAATCTGGAAACAATTACATTTAGAGAAATTTTGGGGTTATGAGATAGTTTATAGGTGTATTCAAAACTAATGAGGATATCAGAGGTCAACCTAGTTTTGAGAACTTAGAAAATCTTGGTTATTGATTCTGGGGAAAACTTTTACTCTGAGGCTATGTAGAAGGTTAGTAATGGAAAAGAGAAGTTAATTGTGTTTAATAAGGATATTAAACAAGATGTTGCGAGGAAATGACTAGGGATAGAGAGAGCACAAAGTTATGAAAGTTTAGAGATTGTTGTGAAATATTTTAGGAGAATAATATTCAAGGGTGTATGTCGAAGAAAATACGGAAGTTGATTTTATGATGAAAGATAAGTTTTGTAAGGCCTAGAGATTTAAATTAAATAATACGAGGAGAACAATTTGAACAAGTTCAAAGAATTCGTAAACGGGATTTAGAGGTTTTGGGTCAAATTTAAGACTTTGAAAGAACTTAGAAATTTAAATAAATGGTTAATGTTGATTCCTAAATGTGAGGGTTGTGCTTCAAGAGTGATGTTTGGAAATTGGAAATTGCCTACGGTAGTCATGGTAAGGGTTTAAGTAAAGGTTAAATTTTCATATGCAGACTGGTGAGGTAAAGATTTGATTGGCAAGTTATGACCAGATAAACTTAAGAGTATCAGAAGCAGATGACTAACTCGATCTTCATTATTTTTGTGCATTAATTACCACCTCTTGAACTCCCACTTTCTAATTGAGATCCTTGACGTTCCTTATCGTGACTTTGATATTCGGAATGTAATACTAGCTGTTACCCTCCAACAAATCTTATATGCAAGACCTAGACGAGCTCACCTTCGTGTAGGTATATCATGTCCCACTAAAACCCGTCTTCTTGTACTCTATTTTCTTGATATGATTTTCTGGTCAACTGGCTAAACTATAACCTCTACCATTATACTAAATTTCTTCTTATTTCAATTAGAAATCCAGCCTTGACTCAATTCTTTCGACCCGACATGTGATGGTGTTCTACTTGTTTCCTTAGATGCTTAACCTTGTACCTTATCTGATTACTTGACCCGTTGGTTAAGAAACTTGGACTATGTAATTCCTTTCATCATTACCACCCTTATATCTTGTGCTGCTAAATTAGCCTTAGTTTTGCAAGCTTATCTATTTTCGAGCTTGGTCATGACATATTTTATTGGGTAGCCACCCACTAACATATTGTCTAATCAGAACCGGTACATGATGGTTTGATCAACCTATTGCACTTGGTTTATTTTTTTATGTATCAATCTACGAGAATAGAGACATAGTTAAACTTAACCCTAGAGTCTCATTCGCGACAGCCTTGACAATTCTCCTTGAAATCTTTTCATCGCCTATGAACCTCGTATTCGTACTCAGTCGAATTAAATTTAATCATGACCAGAACCTCCATCATTGGATGCTCGTGCTCATACTTTAATTTCATTGATTTCCCTTCTTGCCAAAATCTCGTTTTATCCCGAAATTGATCAACTTAGATCGTGTCAAGACAAAAATCTATTTGTGATTTGTTGTGCCTAAATTTTCAATTTTTGCCATTTTATGGAATAGTAGCCTTTTAATAATTTCTTAGTTGCTTGTTAATGACCAATTTTCATATAGAATGGTAGACAGCCCTACAACCTTGATGATTGTTGTTCCCTTACCTTCCCAATTAGGACACCCTAGATTGTTTGTGTGTTGATACCATAGTACTGTTTTGACCTAGAATGATTAATGTACCTAGGTGAGACTTCCAACTGCTACGGTATGCCCTGACCTTGTATACTATTCCTTCAAATTGCATGATTTAGAAAAAAAATTTAGACCTTGATTGTTGGGAGATAGGGACGTCACCCCATTAGTATCAGTTGTAGATATATATAGGTTAGTCCTTGATGTGGGGATGTGTGTCTATAAACATGTAGCTTATGAGATTTATAAGAGATTATAGTATCAGCCTTGATGGGATGTACTAGTCTTTTGGTGAGCATAAATGTGTTATGAGAGATAGGGGCCTATATGTCTTAGTAATGCATCGTTCCTTTGGTAATAGAATGTATTAATAGATGGTTAATAGGAAGATAATAGTTTGAGCATACCTATAGCCTATGATCAGTTCTTTTTCATCCTTAGTTAAGACTACTTTAAAATAGGTCCAGTCCCTTGGATATAGGTTCCAGTCCATATTCTATTGAAGTTCCATTACCGCCGTACAACAGAGCAGTATTGAAGGTATTCCTAGATTGACACTTTTTAGATGTCCGTTTATTATTCCAGTGTTAGGAAGTGTTACCTTAGATATTGGGTAGGTTAGAGGCTCTAGAAGGGGTACTATCGATCTTAAATTTCGAGGACAAAATTTTTCTAAGGTGGGTAGAGTTGTAGCACCCAGTTTTTCAAATAAGGGTAATTTTAAAATTTCGTATTTATAATTATTTTAATAATGATATTTAATTCATGATATGATTTTTGCTGATTTTAAATCATTTTAAAATTATTTAAATCAATGACTTGTGGTTTTGACGTTTTGCTAGTGAAACCCTAGAGACTGTTTGACCTAGAGCCTAACCATGTGATTATAATATTTTAATATCATTTTTGGCCTACGGATATTTTTTGCATTTGACCTCTTCGAATTATTTTGATATTATTTTATTATTTATGATATTATTTTGGGGTTATTTGAGTCGGATTCGAATTTCAACTCAATCTGACTTGAAACGGGGACCCGAGGGTAGTTTGACTCTAGTGGGACCCACACACTAGTTAGGCATGGCCCACATAATATTAATTTTAGTCCACATGATAGAAATATTTTAGTTAGAGGTTAGACTAATTATTATGGATAAGGTTAGTGTGATTAGAGACTTTAGAATAACTAATTTAGCCCCAACCAATTAGCCCTTTCCTAATACTCATATAATAGGTTAGTAGGGGCTTTTGGACTTTTCCTAATAGGACAAAACCACCTTTATGGCCAGCCACAATAAGGATAGGGTTGAGCCTCCCATTTGTCATTATCCATCTATTTTTCTCTCTCTTGTTCTTTTCCAAATTCCTAGAGAGCAATCCCTAGCAATTTCTCCACCAAATCCTTCCATTTCACTACCAAATCTTCTTCTTTCCTTCTCCATTCTAGCCAAGGAGGAAGCTACCCAAGTTTGGGAGGATTCGGAGCTCGTTCGTGTCCTTTTGGAATCTCTACGTGTCGGTGTCGCTCCGGGAAGGTTTTTCTTCGATTCGATCTACCGGGAGGTATAAATCCCTTCTTCTTTTCATTTTCTCATGCATATAGGTCTATTTTGAACCCATAGGAATGACCCCCATGGTTGTATCTTCATTTGTGTCCATTTTGTGTCCATTTGGAGGTCATAGGAGTATCTTTTGTGTTGTGAATGTGTTCATGTTACATATATAGATTTATATATATATATTGTAATGAGAGTGTATCTTTATTTATATATGTAATAAATGGTTCATGATGATTATATAATCAAGTTTGTGAGTGTGGTTCCTCATATTATTATTGCTATTATTGTTGTGGATAATTATGATATATCTTGTGTATTCTTTTGGCTCAAACTATCTAAATCTGTCATAATTTTTATCCACGTTTTTAATTTCAGCCCTAACTTAGAAATGTCATAACTTCTAGCTCAAAGCTCGGTTTAATCTCCCATTTTTTTTTAAAAGAAGCGTAGATTTCCAAAAACATATATTAATAGGCCTAATTCTTTCTGTAACTTTTTGGAGAATTATTTGAGTGTCAGCTGTACGAAAAATAAACGCGTTCTCGGTGTTTTTGCGATTCCGGGAGTTTTCGGAAACAAAAATACGATCCGTTTGAAGTTTCGGAAAGCTAACACATAGATCTATAACATACTTTAATCCTAAATTTTAATTCATGCTGAGATGGTACAGTATTGATTATTAGTAGGAGTTATTATTCGGCATATGCATTTTGTGCACCCTTGTGTGTAATATAATATTCTATTTAATTTTAACCCATGTTAATGTATATATATTATGTAATTAAATAGAGAATGCAAGCATGAGTAAATGGTTAAATAAATGATGTATGAGGTGATAATGTAAGCATGTATAAGTATGGCTTGTAATGAATATATAGGTTCCATAGTATGTAATGTAATAATAGATGTAATGTATGCAATATACAAGTTAATGAGATGTAATGTTCTATGTTAACACAAAACCTATATTACCTCATGTACCTCCTTACACTATGTTAACACTATCACACTTGACACATTGTTCACTTACACTTTGACACTCTTTGATATGTATACACTATGTATGCCCATTTAACCCTCACTTGCCCCTTTGCCATGTTCACATACACACACATAGCCTCTTAAATAAGTATTTATGAATATAGTTAACTTAGTTATGTATGTATATTATATATATGTTAGCATATTGTGTTGTAATATATAAGTTTATATAACCATTTGAAATGCCATGATTATAGACCTAATGTTGAATACCAATATATGCATGTGTATATATGTGTAGACATATATAGTTTAAAGTAATAGATTACCTAGTGTATATCCAATGTGAATTCTTGCCTATTTGAGTATTGAATAATTGCATGCTATATAGAGTTAGGTGTATGTTGGCTTGTATAGCCTTGTATTGATGTGTGCTTGCTAGGATAAGTCTTGGTTAGGCCAAGTAAGACTTGCTGTGTCACCCTCATTTCCCATATTTTCCTGTATTTTATATTTATACTCGTATCTGGATTTTGGCATGTATTTTTATTTTTCTCAGCTTGTAGAATTTTGGTATTTCTCGTATTTTGGGTTTTCTCAAGGCTCGGTTTTATTAGGTTGGTTCGGTTTGGTTCGGTTTTGAGCATTGGATCACCCTAGCCCTATGCTACACCCTCAACCCACTACAACTCTCCCTCTTTATATCCCCACCTACCACTCTCTCTCTCTCCAAATAACTTCCACCATTAATTTCCTTCTTCTTCTTCTTCTCCTTCCTCCACAACTCTCCTAACCCTAGGCAAGTGCATCTTGCCACTATATGAGGACCCTCTTTTCTTTGTCCATTTGCTAGTTTAGGACATAGAGATCAACATTAGTTCTTGGGTTTTTATGATTTAGAGTCTCTGTTGATGTAGATCTAAGTTATTTCTATTTTCGGATTTTGCATGGTTTGAGCTATTTATGTTGGTTTTCTATGAGTTTTGATGTTTCCATGTGGAAGAGCTTTCAGTTTCACCCAAGTTGGAACTTTGGAAATCCGGATTTGGAGTTCGGATGGCCAAGTTATGATCTTGTGGAGCTTTGGGTTCTTCCTTGGTGTTCTTGCTGTTTGAAGAAGACAGTGAGCAGTGTGCAGAGCTGTTTAGCTATACACACTGAGCTACGCGCGCTCTTTAGCGCTGCGTACGCAGGCTTGAGTACGCTTCCTGTTGGAATCGTGTCCCCTTGAGCGTGCGTGACTTTCACACACTGCTCCCTTGAGCGTGCGTGACTTTTACGTATGCTGCTCCCTTGAGCGTGCGTGACTTTTCACGCAGCTGCTCCCTGTAGCGTGCGTGACTTTCACACACTGCTTCCTTGAGCGTGCGTGACTTTCACACACTGCTTCCTGTAGCGTGCGTGACTTTCACACACTTCTCCCCTGTAGCGTGCGTGACTTTCACACACTGCTCCCTGTAGTGTGCGTGACTTTCATGTACACTGCTCCCTTGTGTGTGCGTGACTTTTCACGTACATCGCTCACTTGAGGGTGCCTTGGTACGCAGACTTGAGTGAGCCTTGCGTGCGTGCTTTTGCACGTATGCTGCCCCTTGACCCCTTGCTTAGTCCACTGACTCTTGGAGTTTTGGTTTTATTTCTTAAGCTTGGTTCTTCTATAACCCCGTATTTTGATATTTTATTAGATATTTTATGCCCATTTTATATCCTTACGCCTTTTGTCATGAACTTGATTTTACTTAATATGTTTGGAATGACTATTGCACATGGCCTGGTATGACAAGGCACTAGCATAACACGACAGTGACCCGTCGTGGTGCACTCCTGACATGACCAACCTGACATGATAGTGGCCCGTCGTGGTGCACTCCTGACAAGTACCCTGACATGATTTATCTTGATAACTTAACTTGACTTGCCTTGACACCGTAGGTGGTTCTTCTTGCTTGCTTGTTAAATCTACTTGTCCTGTCTTGCATCATGTCTAGGATGGGACTCCTGAGTACCACGGTCAGGAGTACCTACTAAAATGGATTAAGGTTAATAACTAGAATAACACAGTAGTCATGAAGAGATGACACAGCTACGGACAATCCCGTTACCTGGGCGCTCTTGGGATCTGTAGCCTGCCGTCGAGTAGGGCATATTTCCAGCACACCGTCGCGTGTTGCACCCTCTAAGTCACCTAAGGGTACATTTGTCTCCGGGCGATGTACTCACCTGAATTCAACCCCTAATTTTTGACCTGGGTAACCTGGATGGTCTGCAGGGCTTGTGGCTGTGGAACAATCTCACTGTATCTTGTTAGTAATTAGGCCTGTAATAACCCTAGTTAGTTAAAGTAGTAAGCCGTAGCATCTGTTTGGCCGTGATTGATTGAATGAGGTATAACCAGTTTAGCCATGTCTTGATTCAGTACAAGATTGCTCCCTGTCTTAATTTCTTGCGTTATTATCTTGCCGATAAATGGTAGGAAACCAAGTTCTGTTCAGGTGAAGGGTTACAACCCCGGTCCTTGTTTGGATTACGGGTTGTAACCTGGCTATCGGAATAGTTCCATGGTTATCTCGTCGTATATCATCCTGACATGTTTTCGTAATTCTAGTTTTAATATTAAATTTTTTTGTGCTGATTGCTGGCTTTTGTTCTTATTTCGTGGCCCCCTTGTGGCACTTGCTCTTTCTGGGGTTGACCCAGCTGGTTTTGTGTGGCCAAATTTTGGAGTAGCTCCCGAGGATCTACCAAGCTTCCAGCCCAATGGTGGCGACTAGAAGGAACCCGGGCTATGAGTGGGTTTTCTATTTTGTTTCGCTCACTCTATTGTAAATTTATTCTTTTGAGGCGTTTAGCCGACGAGCACCTGTTAGCTCGATGCACTTTTACTTACTGTCTGCCTACAGGCTGTAAACATGATTAACAAATCCTAGGGTTGATCATGTATGACTTAAACTCTTGCTAGTCCTAACATTTTGTACGACTAGCTTCATGATCAGCTGATATGTAATATTTGGGACGCCTTTTATTGTATATTTAATGATCATACATCTTGTAATTATATTACTTGCTTGAGATTGAGACAATAGGCTTGACCTTAAGAGACTGTTGGCTTGTAGTAAACCCTCATATCTAGACAGCCGTGACCGTATAGTTGAGATGTATTCTATTTCAATATTCGTAGCTGGCTATGTCTGCCCCCGCTCTCCAGTATTCTGGTTCTGGGGCGTGACATGGTTTAAGTGGTGGCCCATGCAGGTCTTGTCAATCAAGAAATGTGAGGGTTTACCGAATAGATGTCTCAATCAGTATTCGCCCTTGATCTCCGCCCGTATTTTCAAATCCCTGAAATTCTTGCCCTGATTACATGCTTGTATCGTTGATCTGTCATGGTCCTTCCTTACTGTTTCCCTGTGTCATCTTCCTCAGCGGCACTGTACCTGACCCTGCTGATCAGCGAGGTGGAGCACCTCCCGTGGACCAGCAGCAACCCGGAGATCAAGCCCAGCATTCCGGGGTAGCCTCCAGAGTGATACCTACTGGAGGGGAGTCACCAGTTCGGCCCGTCCAGCCCGCAGAGCCAGATGATGGTACCTTAGTAGGCCTCATCAGAACCTTGATAGCTTCCTAGGATCGTCGAAGCAACGCCCTGTACCAGACAGTTCAAGATGCTTTGACCCGAGGCGGACATCCAGGGAACCAGACGGCCAACAGCTTCAAACGATTGAACCCTCCTTTCTTCGACGGCACCGAGGATGCGATTGCCGCGGATGCATGGCTTCAGGATACCGAAGTGATTCTGGAAGCAGCCAGGACACCCGAGAATGAGAAGGTGGCGGTGGTACGCCTGCAGTTGTTGGATTTAGCTCGCAATTGGTAGGCGGCGCAGGCCATGGGATTAGTGGCACCCATTGCTTGGGCAGTGTTTAGGGAGAGATTCCAGACGAAGTATTTTGATGCTGTGGCTCGGTATGACCTGCAGACCAGATTTACCAACTTGAAGCAAGGAGGCAGGACGGTCGACAGTTATGCATCGGAGTTTTCTAGGCTCAGTAGGTTTGCCCCCACCTTGGTGGCGACCGAGTTTGATAGGGCCCAGCGGTTCCAGCAGGGACTGCATTTGGAGATCTTGTTGGCGGTTAAGTAGTTCGAGCACCAGACGTTCGATGCAGTCTTGAGAGCAGCTAGGAGGCATGAGTATACCTCCCAGAGGATAGTAGATAGGACCGGAGGTAGGAAACGGTCCCACAGTCAGATGCACCAATCATCAACTCCAGCCCCGGCAGCTAGGGGATTGATCATTGGAACTCCGAGGCGGGCGGCCTCAGTAACGTCGGTTCAGCATTCGACCCCGACGTACCCGCAGCAGCAGAAGCAGAAGCAGACTTCCGCGATGGGATGTTCTCATTGCGGAAAGCCAGGGCATGTGGTGGCAGACTGTCGCAGGGCGCAGGGATTGTGCCTGGCTTGTGGAGCAGCAGATCATAGGATAGGGGCTTGCCCGAATAGGGGTGGTTCATCAGCATCCAACCCTTCTAGCTCTTCGGTGAGAGGACCGACCCCAGCACCAGTTCAGCAGCAGCAGTATCAATCTTCGAGGCCCTTGCAGCCTCAGTCTCAGGCATTCCAGCAACAATACCCCCAGCAGTATGCACAAGCCCAAGCTCAGACCCAGAATAGGCAGAGAGGTTTCCAGCAGAGGGGACCAGCAGCCAGAGGACAAGGTCAGGCCATGATGATGGCTATGGAAGAAGAAGTTGCACCAGGTGAGGTAGTGGCAGGTACTATTCTCGTCAACTCCTCTCCAGCGTCTGTATTATTTAATTCTGGTGCATCGCATTCATTCATGTCTGCACGATTCGCGACACGAATAGGATTGGAGCCTGAGTCATTATCAGTGAGGCTCAATATACTTACTGGTAATGGTCTTGTGGGAGTAGGTCGAGTGTTTTCCTTGTGTCGGATCGTAGTTAGCGGTAGGGAGTTCCCCGCTAGATTCATAGAGTTTCCTATGGCAGACTATGATGTAGTCCTAGGCATGGATTGGTTGAGGAACCAGTATGCTAGGATAGACTGCCATATTGGCAGAGTTGTCTTTAGTATCCCCGGCGAGCCAGAGTTTTCGTTTTCCAGAGGCGCAGTGGAGCCATCTTCCCCAGCATTGCGGATGGCAGTAGCAGCAGTACAGTTACCCCGGATAGTTGAAGAGTTTCCAGATGTCTTTCCAGAGGAGCTTCCAGGGATGCCGCCAGAGCGGGAGATTGAGTTCACTATAGACTTGATTCCCGGGACAGCACCAGTATCAGAGCGAGTCTACATGATGGCGCCTTCAGAGTTGGAAGTTTTGTACAAGATGATTGAAGAACTGAGGACCAAGGGATTCATCCGTGCAAGTGGATCGCCTTGGGGAGCCCCGATGCTTCTTGTGAAAAAGAAGGATGGTACGTCTAGGCTATGTGTTGATTATCGTACCTTGAATTCGGTGACAATCAAGAACAGATACCCTCTTCCGAGGATAGATGACTTGTTTGATCAGCTCAGAGGGGCTTCAGTATTTTCGAAGATCGACTTGCGGTCGGGATACCACCAGATCAGAGTCAGAGAGCAGGACATCCCGAAGACAGCATTCAGATCGAGGTATGGACATTGGGAGTTCCTTGTTATGCCCTTTGGAGCGACCAATGTGCCGGCCGTATTCATGGACCTCATGAATCGTATTTTCATGCCTTACTTGGACCAATTCGTGATCGTGTTCCTAGATGACATCCTGGTCTACAGCAAGAGTGAAGCAGAGCATGAGAAGCATCTCAGAGTCATCCTACAGACGCTTAGGGAGCATCAGTTGTACGCCAAGTTCAGTAAATGCGAGTTCTGGCTCGATTGCATTTCATACTTGGGTCACATCATTACCCGACGAGGAGTGGAAGTGGATCCCCAGAAGATTGTGGCTATCAAGTCATGGCCGGTACCCAGCTCAGTGGCAGAGGTTCGTAGCTTCCTTGGATTGGCCGGCTACTACCGGCGGTTCGTTTCAGATTTCGCAAGGATTTCAGCACCGATGACCCAGTTGACCCGCAAGGATGTGCTGTTTGTTTGGACAGCAGAGTGTCAGGAATCATTTGAGAAGTTGAAGCGAGGTTTGATAACGGCTCCCATTCTCACCCTTCCAGATGGGACCGGAGGATTCACAGTTTATTGCGACGCTTCAGGCAGAGGATTGGGGTGTGTCTTAATGCAGAATGGGAAGGTAATATCTTATGCGTCACGCCAACTTCGTGATCATGAGAAGAATTACCCGACCCACGACTTGGAATTGGCAGCGGTAGTGTTTGCTTTAAAGTTGTGGAGACACTACTTGTACGGAGATAGAGTGGAGATCTTTACTGATCATAAGCGCCTGAAGTATGTTTTCACCCAGAAGGACCTTAATATGCGACAGAAAAGATGGCTTGAGCTATTGGTGGATTATGATGTGGATTTGCAGTATCATCCCGGGAAGGCCAACGTTGTAGCAGATGCATTGAGCAGGAGAGCCGAAGTTTATTTCCTGACGGCACAACCAGAATTATTGGCAGATCTTCAGAAGATGGGAATTGAAGTGGTTCTTCCTACCAGTGTGGCATTGATGGCCAGTCTACAGGTTCAGTCCAGCATAGTTGAGAGGATCCGGATGGCGCAGTCAGCAGATTCCAAGATCCAGCGACTCAGAGCAGAGTATGAAGCAGGAAGAAGGCCAGAGTTATGTATCCATAAAGATGGTACACTTCGGCACGGCTCTCGTCTTTGTGTACCCAGTGGAGATATCAGACAGGAAGTCATGGCAGAAGCCCACAGTTCACAGTATTCTATTCATCCGGGTGGTACGAAGATGTACTGTGATATCCGTCAGCATTTCTGGTGGAATGACATGAAGAGGGAGATAGCCCGGTTTGTCTCTCGGTATTTGGTTTGCCAACAGGTTAAAGCTGAACATCAGAGGCCCGCTGGACTTCTTCAACCCTTACCGATCCCAGAATGGAAATGGGAACATATAACCATGGATTTCGTGACCGGATTGCCCAGATCTCCGGCCGGCAGAGATGCTATTTGGGTAATTGTGGACAGGCTTACCAAGGTGGCACACTTTCTTCCATTCAGAGTTGGACAGTCGACGGCACAGTTAGCGAAGATGTATCTCAGGCAGATCGTCAGGCTTCACGGTGTGCCAATCAGCATCACCTCGGACAGGGATTCAAGATTTACATCATACTTTTGGCGCAGCTTGCAAAAGAGTTTGGGGACTCGCCTTCAGTTCAGCTCAGCTTATCACCCGCAGACGGATGGTCAGTCAGAGCGCACAATCCAGACCCTTGAAGATATGTTGAGATCCTGTACCCTTGACTTCGGTGGTTCATGGAAGAATTATCTGCACCTGGTGGAATTCTCGTACAACAACAGTTATCAGGCTAGTATCCAGATGGCACCCTTCGAGGCTCTTTATGGCAGGAAGTGCAGATCCCCGCTAGCATGGGACGATGTCGGAGAGAGGAAGATGCTCGGACCCGAATTGATTTCCCAGACGGTTGAAGTGGTCAGGAAGGTCAGAGATCACCTCCGAGTTGCCCAGGACCGCCAGCGCCATTGGGCCGATGCTCATCGGCGTCCCTTAGAATTTGCTGTCGGCGACCATGTATTCCTTAGGATCTCGCCTAACCGCGGCGTCATTCGCTTCGGCGTGCGGGAAAAGCTTAGTCCTAGGTATATAGGGCCGTTCGATATTCTAGAGCGAGTAGGAGATGTATCCTATCGTCTCGCTCTTCCGCCGTCGCTAAGTGAGGTACATGATGTATTCCATGTATCCCAATTACGACGATATATTCCGGACCCGAGCCACATCCTAGACCATTCGGAATTGGTTGTTGGTACCAACCTTTCGTATGAGGAGAGGCCCGTGTCTATATTGGACCGGAGGGAGAATATACTCAAGAACAAGACTATTAAATTAGTCCGTGTTGCTTGGGGTCGTCACTCTCTAGGTGAGTCAACGTGGGAGCGTGAGGACGACATCCGATCGCGGTATCCCTACCTGTTTGACTCGTGAGGTATAATGTCTTTCTTATGCCTTACATTTTCCTTTCCTTGCTTGTATTGTATGATTGTATGATTGGACTGCTTAGTGTAGCTTGCCTGTGCTTAGTGTAGCTTGTCGTGGCAATCTCTAGCTCCTTGATTAAATTCCGAGGACGGAATTCTTTTAAGGAGGGTAGAGTTGTCACCCTCATTTTCTATATTTTCCTGTATTTCGTATTTATACTCGTATCTGGATTTTGGCATGTATTCTTATTTTTCTCAGCTTGTAGAATTTTGGTATTTCTCGTATTTTGGGTTTTCTCATGGCTCGGTTTTATTAGGTTGGTTCGGTTTGGTTCGGTTTTGAGCATTGGATCACCCTAGCCCTATGCTACACCCTCAACCCACTACAACTCCTCTTTATATCCCCACCTCCCACTCTCTCTCTCCTCATAACTTCTACCATTAATTTCCTTCTTCTTCTTCTTCTCCTTCCTCCACAACTCTCCTAACCCTAGGCAAGTGCATCTTGCCACTACATGAGGACCCTCTTTTTTTTGTCCATTTGCTAGTTTAGGACATAGAGATCAACATTAGTTCTTGGGTTTTTATGATTTGGAGTCTCTGTTGATGTAGATCTAAGTTATTTCTATTTTTGGATTTTGTATGGTTTGAGCTATTTATGTTGGTTTTCTATGAGTTTTGATGTTTCCATGTGGAAGAGCTTTCAGGTTCACCCAAGTTGGAACTTCTGAAATCCGGATTTGGAGTTTGGATGGCCAAGTTATGATCTTGTGGAGCTTTGGGTTCTTCCTTGGTGTTCTTGCTGTTTGAAGAAGACAGTGAGCAGTGTGCAGAGCTGTTTAGCTACACACACTGAGCTACGCGCGCTCTTTAGCGCTGCGTACGCAGGCTTGAGTACGCTTCCTGTTGGAAGCATGTCCCCTTGAGCGTGCGTGACTTTCACACACTGTTCCCTTGAGCGTGCGTGACTTTCACGTATGCTCCCTTGAGCGTGCGTGACTTTTCACGTAGCTGCTCCCTGTAGCGTGCGTGACTTTCACACACTGCTCCCTTGAGCGTGCGTGACTTTCACACACTGCTTCCTGTAGCGTGCGTGACTTTCATACACTGCTCCCTGTAGCGTGCGTGACTTTCACACACTGCTCCCTGTAGCGTGCGTGACTTTCACGTACACTGCTCCCTTGTGTGTGCGTGACTTTTCACGTACATCGCTCACTTGAGGGTGCCTTGGTACGCAGACTTGAGTGAGCCTTGCGTGCGTGCTTTTGCACGTATGCTGCCCCTTGACCCCTTGCTTAGTCCACTGACTCTTGGAGTTTTGGTTTTATTTCTTAAGCTTGGTTCTTCTATAACCCCGTATTTTGATATTTTATTAGATATTTTATGCCCATTTTATATCCTTACGTCTTTTGTCATGAACTTGATTTTACTTAATATGTTTGGAATGACTATTGCACATGGCCTGGTATGACAAGGCACTAGCATAACACGACAGTGTGCACTCCTGACATGACCAACCTGACATGATAGTGGCCCGTCGTGGCACACTCCTGACAAGTACCCTGACATGATTTATCTTGATAACTTAACTTGACTTGCCTTGACACCGTGGGTGGTTCTTCTTGCTTGCTTATTAAATCCACTTGTCCTGTCTTGCATCATGTATAGGATGGGACTCCTGAGTACCACAGTCAGGAGTACCTACTAAAATGGATTAAGGTTAATAACTAGAATAACACAGTAGTCATGAAGAGATGACACAGCTACGGGCAATCCCGTTACCTGGGCGCTCTTGGGATCTGTAGCCTGCCGTCGAGTAGGGCACATTTCCAGCACACCATCGCGTGTTGCACCCTCTAAGTCACCTAAGGGTACATTTGTCTTCGGGCGATGTAACCACCTGAATTCAACCCCTAATTTTCGACCTGGGTAACCTGGATGGTCTGCAGGGCTTGTGGCTGTGGAACAATCTCACTGCATCTTGTTAGTAATTAGGCCTGTGATAACCCTAGTTAGTTAAAGTAGTAAGTCGTAGTATCTGTTTGGCCGTGATTGGTTGAATGAGGTATAACCAGTTTAGCCATGTCTTGATTCAGTACAAGATTGCTCCCTGTCTTGATTTCTTGCGTTATTATCTTGCCGATAAATGGTGGAAAACCAAGTTCTGTTCAGGTGAAGGGTTACAACCCCGGTCCTTGTTTGGTTTACGGGTTGTAACCTGGCTATCGGAATAGTTCCATGGTTATCTCGTCGTATATCATCCTGACATGTTTTCGTAATTCTAGTTTTAATATTAAATTTTCTTGTGCTGATTGCTGGCTTTTGTTCTTATTTCGTGGCCCCCTTGTGGCACTTGCTCTTTCTGGGGTTGATCCAGCTGGTTTTGTGTGGCCAGATTTCGGAGCAGCTTCCGAGGATCTACCAAGCTTCCAGTCCAATGGTGGCGACTAGAAGGAACCCGGGCTACGAGTGGGTTTTCTATTTTGTTTCGTTCACTCTATTGTAAATTTATTCTTTTGAGGCGTTTAGCCGACGAGCACCTGTTAGCTCGATGCACTTTTACTTACTGTCTGCCTACGGGCTGTAAACATGATTAACAAATCCTAGGGTTGATCATGTATGACTTAAACTCTTGCTAGTCCTAACATTTTGTACGACTAGCTTCATGATCAGCTGATATGTAATATTTGGGACGCCTTTTATTGTATATTTAATGATCATACATCTTGTAATTATATTACTTGCTTGAGATTGAGATAATAGGCTTGACCTTAAGAGACTGTTGGCTTGTAGTAAACCCTCATATCTAGACAGCCGTGACCGTATAGTTGAGATATATTCTATTTCAATATACGTAGCTGGCTATGTCTACCCCCGCTCTCCAGTATTCTGGTTCTGGGGCATGACATGCTGGGTTAGGACATGACCTAGTTTGACCTAGTTTGACTAGTGCAGTTGACCAGAGTTGACCAAGGGTTGACTTTGGCCTAGTTTGACCTAGATTCATGTAGAATACATTGTAGTGCTTTATATTACCCTTCTGGACATGTTGTGACTTGTGCTGTTCTAATTAGGAGCCAGACACCTCTCCTCGGACAGTATCTTTACCTTAGACATTCAGATATCAGGCGAGTACATTCTCTGATCATTTCATATCCTGCTTAGAATTATATTCCTGCTTTAGATTACTATACTTGATGCTGTCACGACATTATCACGGATTAGTACTATACGGATCTCTTCATGCGATGTTGTCCCCCTCGGGAGCATCGGGTACATTGTGTCATGTGCGTTTCACTTTCATCATGTACTCCTGTGCTTTCACCATATATGTACACTCTTGTGAATCTTGTACTCTCATGTTCACAGAGCCTTCATGTATACTATCATGTACACCCTTTTAAGGGCCCCATGTGATATCATGTACAATAACATAACCTGTTTAGATCCTTGTGTATTGATTGGAGAAATGGGGGAGTGCTAGTAGTCATGTGAACAATTCCATAGTAGTGTAGATCATGTACAACTCTTTAGTGTAGATCATGTACAAATCTGTCCCGTTCACATGTGCTATCTTGTACTCTACATCACTAGCCACTGTTAGTTCTTTATTTATAGTAGATATTTCTATTACAGTTCTCTCTCTGTTTACATACTATATTTCTTCAGATCATGTATCTTACTTTACTGCATGATTATATTTTCTAACCTGCTATGAACTGTTGAGATGTAATGTGCTCGCTCCTGTCCTGACTGGACCTGTTGATAAATTTTACAGATAGCCTGGAGGTTGCCTGCTAGCCTAGAGGACACAGTAGAGGTTGCATAGATAGCTAAGGTTTTTGCTTATAGTTTATTTTCAGTCATCTTGAGTTGTATTTATGGATTACTGTATTTGGGTTTTGAGATGTATTCTGAGTTTGTATCTTAGACACTTAGACTTCTATCTGTTGTATCTCTTTTTGATTTCATGTTTTATCTATCTTCCTTTATGCTCTACCTTAGATGTGATTGAGTTTACATTCTGCTATGTCACCCCCATTCGGGGAGTATAAACTGTTTAGTCTTATACTGTTAGATGCATTGAGACCTAGGACAGTATTCTACCGTCGACACTGCGGCGTAGGCTGGGCGTTGTTACGTTCTCGTGCCCTAACTCTAGAGTGCGGTTCGTGACACCCTCCTGGAGATCAATAGTAGTGATTGCCTTTGCTTCCCAGGGAGGGAAGAGAGAGTTGATCATGGAAGTATTCCAGTTAATGCCAGAAGAATCCATGAGTTCCCTGACAAGTCTAGGCTTGGGTATATTGCCATTGATGGCACTAACCCTGAGCCCAGAGTTGGTGTGGATTAGTAATGAGCCTCCACAAGAGCTTGCCAATAAGGGCTTCATTAACCCAGCGGGGATTACGAAATCCCAAGCCACCCTCCTTCCTGGGCAACATGAATTTCTTCCAAGCAATGTGATGCAGAGCCCTATTCGAGCCAATGTGGATTTGATCAAGACAGAGCGCCACGCATGTGAAAGAAAGTTCGATTTCCAGCCCTTCAGACGAGAAGAGATTTTCTCAAGAAGATTGCTATAAGTGCTGATCCTTGATTTTGGGAGAAGAAGAGGATGTCCCAGATACTTATCACAGCTACGCATAGGGGAAAGTTGAAGAATGCTGGAAAGCTCACTTCGTTCCTGGGGGGAAACACTGTGGCTGAAGTGGATGCTCGATTTTTTGAAGTTGATCATTTGCCCGGACCATGCGGAGAATCTCTCAAGGATTCTTTGAACAGTCGATATGGAAGTTGAGGAAGCATAGCAAAAAACAAGTATATCATCTGCAAACAGAAGATGAGAAATAGAGGGAGTATATCGGTTGATACGCATACCTCTATAAAGATGTTCCTGTTCGAATCGGTAGAATAATTGAGATAGAACTTCTGAACATAGAATGAACAAGTACGGAGATAGGGGGCAGCCTTGCCTAATCCCACGCTTAGCTTGGAACCAACCTTCCGGAGAGCCATTTATAAGAATCGAAAAGCTTGGAGTAGTAATACACTTCATAATGAGGTCGTTAGTGTGATCACGAATCCCCAATTCGTTCAACACAGATTTAATAAACGGCCAAGTAAGGCGATCATATGCCTTTGCCATATCAATCTTCATAGCAAAAGTTTTCCTCTTCTTAGAGCGATTATTCATGGCATGGAAAATCTCATGTGCAATAATACAGTTGTCTGAAATCTGTCTGCCAGGTACAAAAGCATTTTGGAAAGGAGAAATTAATTTGTCCATTAAAGGACGGAGCCTGTAAGCAAATATTTTGGTGATGATTTTATAAGAAATATTGCACAGAGCAATAGGCCTGAAATCCGCAGCAGTTTTTGGGGTAGCACATTTAGGAATCAGAGCTAGATGGGTATGATTCATGCCCATGTAAAGCTCACCATTAGCAAAAAAAATTTGAATAGCAATAGTGAGATCCTTCCCAATCACTGACCAACTTTTCTGGTAAAATAGAGCCGGGAACCCATCAGGGCCAGGAGCCTTGAGAGCTCCCATACTACGAACAATTTGTTCAATTTCAGAGTGGTCAGGGATCGAGCCCAAAAAAGTGGACTCTTCCCCTGATAAAATACTTGTTGTGAAGCCAAAATCCGGGTCAATAGGAAGAGAATCATTCGTACCAAGGAGGGTGGAGAAATGACTGATAATAGAAGAAGCGATTACCTCAGGATCAGAGGTCCAAGCTCCGCTGGGCAGCTGGATCGATGGGATATCATTCCTTCTTCTCCTGATCGAGGCCTTGATATGAAAGTATTTGGTACATCTGTCTCCTTCAGTAATCCATTTACATCTAGCCCGTTGGCACCAGTAGGCTTCTTCGAGCATGAGAAGACCATTAAGCTCTTTCACAACATCTCTCTCGACAAACATAAGGGAAGAGGTTGGTGTACTCTTTTGAATAGCCAGCAGCTGGTCTTGAAGAGAGTTGATACGGGATTTAATAGCAGTGAAGGAAGCCCGACCCCACCTGTGGAGTTTACTCATAATAAAATGTAAATTACCCATGAAATTGGCACCAGGGATAGATTTAGCCGCCAACCAAGCGGAGGACAGAGTATCATTATAATTATCATTCTTGAGCCAGAAACTCTCAAAGCGGAGGGGTCGCTTTTTCCTCGGAGTACGATTATTGGTGTTGAGCAATATAGGAGCATGATCACTGTTATATCTAGGAAGAGTGTGAACAGTGGAGTATGGGAACTTACTGCACCATTCGCCAGTCGCCATGGCACGATCCAATCTTTCCTGGATAAGGTGAGACAGGTGCCGACCATTGGACTAAGTAAAAGCCGGACCAATGCACCCAAGATCAATGAGCCCGCAGTGGTTGATCATTTGAAGGAAGGAGGAGTTCGATTGCCTATCATATCCCCGGCCCCCGAATTTGTCCTCAGCAATAGTAATGGCGTTAAAGTCACCAATGCAGCACCAGGGAACTAAGAATGATTCTGATAGTGTCTTGATGGACTCCCAGAGCAGGGGACGATCCTTTTTCCGTGGGCAGCCATAAACACAGAGGAGATTCCAAAGCAGAGTATCATCATCACTTCTAATAGAGAGAATAAGGAGATTGGGAGAAGAAAAGGATACTGAGGCATTAATTTCCTCAGTCCAGCCTAGCCAGAGACCGCCCGATCGGCCAGTCGGGGGGACAGAGTGAGTATTTGGGAAACCTAAAGAAGGCAGGATTTGAGAGGAGTATTGAGACGGAGAGAGAGTTTCAGAGAGGAAAAAGACTGAGGGATGGGTTGCGGAGAGGAATGAGCGAAGCGTTTGAACTGTCGTGGCATTCCTCAGCCCACGACAGTTCCAGGAAAACACTAACATTTATGAAGCGGTTGTTGAACGACAGCCGCCGTTTCTGTAGTATCTTGGGACAGGATGAAAAGAGGATCAGCCGATCGTTTCGCGGCTCTGGGATTAATAATAGCATATAATATTACCCCAAAATTTATGGAGCCAAATAGCACAAATTACGTATCAATTTTGTTAAAACTACACGCCTGCTGTTGTTCCGAAAATGCAACGTTAGATTCGTTCTTTCATCTTGCCCACAAGATTCCCCAAACCTCGGCCATCTCCTTTCTCATTTCTCACCTACCTTCCTCTCTGCTGCGTGCGTCCGTGCACCGCCACAGTTTGACACCGCGGTGATGAAATTCATCTTCACCCCGTGTCCCCACTCAAATTTTTCTTTGATCATTTCTTGCACCCAATCGTTAAATTTGTTTGGTACCACCACCATTAATAACTTTTGCTCCCTACAACACTTTTTCTTCTTCTTCTTATTCTCATCTACCACAAGTAGCTATCGAAGAATATATATATATATATATATACTTCTGCTTCGATCATAGCTGCTAGCTAGAGCGACTTGTCACCACCATGATCCGTTTCAAGTTCAAGAAGGCCAGCAGCAACGGCGAACCTGCCTCCGCAAAGGCAAAAGAGGCAAATCACGACCATCGCGAACACGACAGCTACGTTTTTCGTATATGTCGTCTCTTCCTCGGCGGCCTCGCGAACATCAGGACGGCGCTGCCGCCGCCTCCGGCGCCTTTCGTGCCCCAGAAAGGGCCCGCATTCGCGAGGCTCTCGGCGGAGGACGTCGTCCGCATGGCGGGACAGCACCCTGTCCCGTGCGCGCTCTCTCTCTCGCTGCTGTTCTTCATGGCGGTCGAGTACACGCTTGCCATGGTGCCCGCGTCTTCTGCACCCGTGGACGTGGGGTTCGTGCTGACGAGGCCGCTGCATGGAGTGCTCGTCGGCCGGCCGAACCTCAGCTCGGCCCTGGCTGCACTCAACACTGTAATATCTATGAAACTGCAGTCTAGTCTCGCCTTCATGTGAACATAGCCTCTTCTTTGTTAAAAATAAAGAAGGTCATGTTGTTACAATGCGCAGGTGTTCGTGGGGATGCAAATTGTGTACATAGTATGGACCTTCCTGGTGGAAGGGCGGCCGAGGCCGACCATCGCCGCTCTCTTCATGTTCACGTGCCGGGGAATCCTCGGTTGCTCCACCCGGCTGCCGCTACCGGAGGTTTCGCAACCACCGCCGCCACCCAACTCTTGCAGCAGCGTTTGCGTCATTATATATAGCATCGAGTACGTGACAGAATGTACGTTATAATTGCTGCAGGGATTCTTGGGCTCCGGCGTAGACTTCCCCGTAGGCAACGTCTCCTTCTTCCTCTTCTTCTCGGGGCACGTCGGGGGCTCGGTGATTGCTTCGCAGGACATGAGGCGGGCGAGAAGGCGCGGGCTGGCGCGGACGTTCGACGTCCTCAACGTCCTGCAGGTGGTGAGGTTGCTGGCGACGAGGGGCCACTACACCATCGACTTGGCCGCGGGGCTCGGCGCTGGCTTCCTGTTCGACGCGCTCGCTGGCAACTATGAGGAGTGGAAGGAGCATCGTGCAGGACCTGCAGGCAAATTGTAATTTGTAGACGATTATGCCATTATTGTTAGCTATTAGATGAACATGGGCACAACATTTTCAGCAAGAATCGATGTTTAAATTGTTCATGTTCAGTTTCATTTTCGAAAATGATATTTGGCACCGGCGGGTGAACAGCCGGTGCGTTCGTGGGGCCGAGGAGGGCGGAGCCGCTGCCGCCCCCCTCCTCCTGCTGCTCCAACGTTGACGGCACCGCCGACGCCTCCTCCTCCTCCGGCGAACCCTCCCCCCTCTACCGCTCCGCCTCCCCCCATATCACTTCGTCGCTAAATTAATTATTCCAATATTTTACACTACAATCCTTACTTTAAAACTAATTACAACTGATCACACCTATATAGATTATATTTTCTATATAAATTTATAACACTGACAACCAATCAAGGTCAGAACAGCCAGGACGATCGTCCAGGATCTACGTACCATGAGGACCCAAAAAAAATTAATCTAAACATAAATATATTAATAATTATATATATAAAATATAACTAAAATGTAGCATAGACATTTTGAACATAAAATAGTTGCAGTGGTTATTATGTTAGACTTGTATATGAGAGATCCTTAGTTCAATTTTTAGTGTCAACATTTTTTTAATTTACTTTTAATTTATTTATTATTATTATTTTTTTATATTATGTATGTGGGTCCATTTTAGAAGCTCGTCATGCGTCTTAATGAGCTCAAGGCCGCCGGCACGGCCAACCATATGTTTTATAAAAATTATAAAATAGAGAGGTGATGAGTGTAATTATGAATACTCCATGTAATATTCACAAAACATAAGAAAAGTCGGTGTATTTATTTCTATACACAAATTCAAAAGTATCAGACTCATAATAGAATACATATGAGTCCTATGCTCTCTTTTTTTCCGCTCTGTTGGTCAATCAACTACAACATTTATTTTTCATCGCCAGAAAGTACCTAATTCTGACACCATCTTTTTTATTCTACGAAATCATGGTCTAACAGACGAGGCCGGCCCATGAGGTTAGATTGTTATAGCTGGAGCTAATATTGGTCAATTCGGCCTCTTGTGAGACACTTCTTCATGTCCTGGGAGGACCCCGACCTGTTGCAGGTCATGCTAAGATTGAAGGGTTTGTCCTAAGCATGGAAGAATTGTTCAAGTCTGAAGCCTTGTCGGACTTATCTCTGGACCGGTCCTGCTAACACAATATATCATATGCTAACACAATATATCATACATGTATACCGAAGTGGAAGGACATCGAAGAGTAAGGAACATAACTATATGATCTTGTACCATTGAAGGTTAAAGACGCCATCAGTAGCAGCCTTGTTCTGCAAATTCACTGCATGCCTCTGATTTGTTAGGAACATCACTCCTCGTCCGATCCAACTCCAGTTGAGTTGGACAAGAACCATCATCACCGTTGGCTAGCTCGGGACCATGCATCCTGGCACGAGGTCCAGCTTGCATCGACCCCTGTACGAATAATTAGGACAGAGACAATAAGCTGCTATATGCATAGGACCAAATCAATTTAGCATATCATTTGGACATATAAGTTTACCTAAATTTTAATTTACAATACTTAAGTTATTAGAATTTTTGGTCCAAATATAACTAACCAAGCAATCCAAAGTCATCTTTTCTTAAGTATAGTTTAACGAACAAATATATAAGGGTAAATGACAAAAAAATTCTTTCTATATTGGCCATTTTTGCGAAAAAAAAAAAGACCCTACGCTCTTAAATTTCTCACTATTTATTTTTTGTTGTAAAAAACCTCCAAATGATAATTTTATCCCTCCCCCCCGCTTCCTCGACCGTTGGGGGAGGGGCTGGGTGACCGGTGATGCCACGGGGCCGGGACGAGGGAGGGGGAGGACCGTGGGGGGCCGGCGAGTGCGGGGGAGGGCCGTGCGGGGCCGACGAGGTCGGGGGGAGGCTCGCGGGAGACGGGCGGGGCTGGGGGCTCGCCGCTGCGGGAAGGGCATGCGGGGGGAGGGCGCGGGGGTCGGGCGGGAGGAGGCACTACAAAAAAATTGCGAAATAGCGACTGATTTTTTAGTCGCTAAAATAGAACTTTCAGTCGGTAAAGTCAAATAGCGACTAACCAGCGACTAAAAACTTTCGTCGGTGAACGCATCGTCGCTACCAAATTTCAGTCGTTGGTTGTAGCGACTAACTCGCGACTAACCCAGCGACTGCTTTTAGCGACTAACTTACGACCAAATGGTTGGTCGCTAATTCTGCGACTAACTGGCGACTCCTTAGCGAGTAACCCTGTGATTTATGGACTCTTAGTAGCAGATAGCTTAGTCTCTGGTTAGTCGCCAGATAGTCGCTGGTTTGTCGCTGGTGGGTCGCCAGTTAGTCGTCGTCCTTTTTTCCTCCAGTTTATAGTCGCTGTTTTGTCGCCAGTTAGTCGCTATGGAGTGATGAATTACTTTTTTCCCCTGTTTTGTAAGAATAATGCTATGCACATCCTTTAATAGCAATATAAACAAGTCAACAGCACACAAAATACAGTAAAATCAACTTTTCGCACCACAATCATTACCAATGATGTAGACAAAATTAATAGCATACACAAAGTACACAAACGAAAAGCTTAGATATCATATATAGTCATGTCCATTCATATCCAACATTCGAACATACATCATCCATACAAAAAACGATAAACTAATACAAGCACAAAAGAGTATGACACGGCAGTGATACAAAAGCACAAAAGTCAAGTTGACGGTGGTAAATCTGTTTCTAAAATTGACGGTGGTAAATCTGTTAGTAAATCTGTTTCTAAAATTGTTATGTATAACAAGCATACCATGTGTCCCACTGACTGCCATGCAGGATGAGCAGCATCTCCTGAATAACGCAAACGCAACTCATCTCTGTTAGAAATTCTTCATTTTAAATCTGCAAAATAAAAGAAAATTAAATTGTTACCGGCCTCCGGGGAAGTCGTGCACGTAGCACTGCCCTAAGAGTTAGCTCGGGTCTATGTGCAGACTGAATCCGAACGCCCCTAGTGGTAAAATCCTCGCTCTACCGGAATCTCGTTGCCGCACACGACGTCGAGAGAATGACCCCGACTTAGCTCCGCCCAGAGCAACAATAGAGAACAGCAGTGTAGTTGAGAGTACGAGAATTTGAGAGAGGTAAGATAATTTTCTGAGTGTAAAAACATGAAGGAATGATACAAGATATTTATAGGGAATTTCCAACGTAGGAGAATAATGACAGGTTTAATGAGTCAATTAAAATAAACGTTACTGAACGTTTTCCAGAGTAAGGTTCATTGAACCTGGACGGAATTTAAATAGTGAACGTTATGGAATTTAAAATTTTGTAACGGTCAGAATTTGTAAAAAAGAGCAAAAAACTTTTAGGGTCTCGGCCCGAACCCGAAGAGGGAATCGAATCGGCATTCGGCGCCCGCAGATGTGGGCACGTACCCGTACCCGTTACGCGCGCCGAACCGAACCGAGCCGAGCCGGGCCGGACGGCGGCGGCGGCGCGCGCGTGTGGCCCATGGAGCTCCCACACACAACTTTTAATGAATCAAAAGGAGAATATGTGATATAAACATAGTGGAGAGCATCCCACTTTCCGATGTGGGACTAAGTTTATGTGGGAATTGAGCTTTTGCTCAAAAACTGATAGCTGAGCTAACAATCCCCCCCCAAAAGCTCAAGTTCCAAGGTAATAGAAGACAGAAAGATGAAAGAAGAGTAGAAGAATTTCTGGGCAGTTGTATACTATGCATAAATGAGATGGACTACAGCCTTGAATCTCACGTAGTGACTATTGTCTTTGTCTGAAGAAGAGCTTGATGGACTACGCCTTGAATCAGTCTTCTTGAACCAGACTCTGAAAATAGCACACATAGTACGCTAGAGGTACTTGGGTCTATCGGGTGGCGCGTTTGAATGGCCATGCGCACTTTTACACATTCATGAGAGTTGTCTAGGATCGCCCTGTCCTATAGTCGCGGCCCTCACGACCTCTCATATAGGTAAGTCCTTAAGGGTTGGTGATAGGAATCAACCCTGCATATTATGCTTGGACTTATTAAGAGTTTAAACTCAACCTATCCATATCACAAAAGGAACACTGTCACCATAGGGATGGGATATCAATGTACACATGTACAGCCTCCTGGGCTTTTATTTTAAAGAGAATTTAATCTCAAGGTCAGTGTTCCATAATAGTCACCTAGTCCAGCTTGTTTCTACCCATTGAACCGGCTTCTTGGGATCTCCAGTCAGACTCGGTTGGGTTGCCACTGCTGGTGACTATACTATGGGCTTAACCCCATCCCCCTCGATGATTTTAGGATCAATGTCCTAGACAGACCCTTCGTCAAGTGGTCTGCAAGGTTCTTTTCTGACTTTATATAGTCAAGAACCACATATTTGCCCAATAGGCTCTTTATTGACTTGAAGCGCAGCTGCAGGTGCCTGTTCATCTTAGCATTCACAGAATCATGCTTTAGTAGTTCTATAACAGATTTATTATCACAGTTTATAGAAGTTGCAGGAATAGTATGAACAGAAACAGGTATATGCATAATAAGATTTCTCAGCCATTCGGCCTCTGTACATGTAGTATCCAAGGCTATCATTTCAGAGTCCATTGTACTTCTGGCTATGATAGTTTGTTTATATGATCCCCAGGAGATTGCAGCTCCTGCTAGAGTAAAAACATATCCAGTAGTGGATTTCACATCATGTGAATCAGTTACCCAATTTGCATCGGAATAACCTTCTATGATATCAGGGTGTCTAGTATAATGAAGTTTATAATCTAGAGTACCCTTAAGATATCTAAATACTCTGTCTAATGCAGTCCAGTGTGACTGATTTAGGTTACTAGTATATCTACTTAGTCTCCCAATAGCAAATGCAATATCAGGTCTGGTCCTATTTGTTATGTACATAAGGGACCCTATCATCTGTGAATATCTATGTTGTTCTATAGGAGATCCTTCATTCTTCTTGAGAACAACATTACTATCATATGGAGTAAGTGCAGGTTTCTTGTCAAAGTACTCAAATTTTCTTAGCATTTTTTCAATTGAATGTGCTAAGGATAGAGTATAACCTTCTTTGCATTTAGATACTTGCATTCCTAGGATCAGGTTTGCCTCACCTAGGTCTTTCATATCAAACTGGTTAGATAAATAATTCTTAGTGTTATTTATCAGTTCCAGTGAAGATCCTAAAATAAGGATATCATCAACATACAAGCATAAGATAACACAACTTTTATTTGTATTTTTTGAATACAAACATTTGTCATATTCATTTGGCACAAAACCAAATTCTATAATGACTTTGTCAAATTTGTTGTGCCATTGCTTGGGTGCTTGCTTTAGGCCATAAAGAGATTTTACTAATCTACAAACCTTCTTTTCTTGACCTTTAGCAATAAAACCTTCAGGTTGCTCCATATATATCTCTCCTTCTAAATCTCCATTTAGAAATGCTGTCTTTACATCCATTTGATGGATCAGCATATCATGAATGGATGCTAGAGCTAGAAGGGTTCTAATAGAAGATATTCTAGCTACAGGAGAGTAGGTATCAAAATAATCTAATCCTTTCTTCTGGGTAAACCCTTTGGCCACTAATCTAGTCTTATATTTTTCTATGGTACCATCGGCTCTAAATTTCTTCTTAAAGATCCACTTACAACCTATTGGTTTGCTGCCTAAAGGAAGGTCTGCTAAAAACCAAGTATTGTTCTCCATGATGGAGTTGTACTCATTGTTAATAGCTTCTTTCCAGAAAGGGGCATCAGGAGAGGATATGGCTTCTTCATAAGTTGAGGGATCATCTTCTATCAAAAATGTGAAGAATCCTTCTCCTAAATTCTTTTCAATCCTTTCTCTTTTACTCCTTCTAAGTTCTATGACTTGTTCAGATTGAGAATTAGGCATTTGGTCATGAGAACTAGTAGACGGAGTAAGAGAAGGGTTAGAGGATGATGAAGGGGTTCTATCCTTGAAGGGAAAAATATTCTCAAAATAAACTGCATCTCTAGCTTCAATGATTGTGTTATTAGAGATTTCATTTACTTCAGAATGGGTTACAAGAAATCTATTGGCATTACTATCTAGGGCATATCCTATGAATACAGCATCTACAGTCTTAGGTCCTATCTTCCTCTTTTTGGGTTCAGGAATTTCTACTTTAGCTAGACATTCCCAAACTTTGAGGTAATTAATCCTAGGGGTTCGACCTTTCCATAACTCATATGGTGTCTTATCATTAGTCTTACTGGGTATCCTATTAAGAATATAACAGGCTGACAATAAGACTTCTCCCCAAAGATTATCAGGAGCACCTGAGCTGAGAAGCATGGCATTGACCATATCTAAAAGAGTGCGATTCTTCCTTTCAGCAACTCCATTGGATTGTGGTGAATAAGGAGCAGTTACCTCATGAATAATTTCGTGCTCTTCACAGAAGTTAGTCATTTCATTTGAGGTATACTCTCCATCACGGTCTGATCTAAGGATCTTAATCTTCCTATCCAACTGGTTCTCAGCTTCAGATTTATAGACCTTGAATCTGTCTAGAACTTCATCTTTGGTCTTAAGGAGGTAAGTATAACAATACTTTGAATGATCATCTATAAAAGTAACAAAGTATTTCCTACCACCTCGGGTCAAAACCCTATTGGAATCACAAACATCACTATGAATAAGTTCTAGGAGTTCAGAATCTCTATAGACAGATTTGAAAGGTAATCTAGTATGTTTGGCTTGAACACATATCTCACATTTGTGTTCATCATCTATAGAAGTCTTAGGGATAAGATCTAAGTTCATCATCCTTTAGATAGATCCTAAGTTCACATGACCTAGTCTACCATGTCAAACATTTGATGATTCAACATTTGCAACAAAAGAAGGATTAGAACTTTTATTCATAGTACTTAAAATAAAGAGTCCATCTTTCACAAATCCTTTCCCCACAAACAAATCATTCTTAGAAAAAACTACTTTATTTGCCTCCATAACAATTTTGTATCCTGAGGCTACAAGGAGGGATCCACTAACAAGATTTCTTCTGACAGACGGCACATGAAGCACATCATGGAGAGGTAGAATTTTTTCTGATGTCATCTTCAGATCTATTCTTCCTCTTCCTACGATATGTGCAGTTGAGCCATCTCCTAGGGTCACACCTCCTCCACCCGATTCTTGATAGTTGGAAAAACAGGAGCGATCAAATAAAACGTGAACATTAGCTCCAGAATCCAACCACCAATCATCAGAATGGAAAGAAAGGTTTACTACAGGTTGATAGCTTACAGACCTGAAGGAGCTAGAAAACCCATTCTGAGTCATGTTAGCCTCTGGCATGTATGAGTCTATCCCTTTGAAGGAGGTCTCCTTAGTGATTAGGCTTGGGTTTGCCATAGATTTCTATATGGTTTAATATGGAATCAGATATAGCTATGGACTTCAACCTAATCTGATTTATGTTCCAAGTCTCTTTAGAACTTGAGAATAAGATTTCAAAAAACTACAGAAATTTATTTACTCAATAAAGATGGCTTTAACCTAAAATTAACAATTAAAATAATTTTAGTAATAAACCTTTAAATTTTTAGTTTGTCAAGTTTTGATGAGATTGGGTTAGCTGTAGGGGCCGGATCCCAGCAAGCGGAGGTTCACTAGGAACTCTTAAGTACCGGTCGCTTAGACGATATTTCGCCTTGTTGACAGAAGGGCCCTTTCGGCTTGTTCCCAAACAAATCTTAACTTTAAAACTTTAAAAATAAAGGAATTTTTACTAAATTAATCAATTGTTTGATTTAGCCTAAATTAAAAATATTGAATAGGGAAAGAACTAGTATTGACAAAAAGTAATAAGACAATAATTAGTCTAAGGTGTCAATTTCTAGAAACAGTCTTATGAATATTTATTAAGCAATAATTTATGAAGAAAAGATTTAAAAAATAGGAATTTTATTTGTATATCAATCGTTAACAAATTTAAGAAAACAAAATTGTATCCAAGAATTTGTTCTTTGTTTGAGACAAATTAATAGATAACAGTGGTAAAGTGTAGACAACTTAGTACAGTGTACTAGTGGTCTATTTAGAGAAAGAATATATATTGTACACAAATTATTATTAAGAAATCTTTTGTTTAAAAAATATTATTGGAGCAGCAGCAATAAGTATTTCTAAGAAACTTTTGCTAAGCAATAACACAGTTGACAAGTTTTGCTACACAATTTATTATATATATGACAGTAAGCAATAATACAATAGACAAATTTTGCACACGAATTATTATTGGAATAGCAGTAAGCATATGATGGACTTAAAAGTTTTTGTAATGAAAACTAAATATAAGCACACTTGACAAGTTTTGTTAAAATATAAGTTAAATGTCTAAATAGACAAATATAGAAGTAAATAGCCAGATTAAGGTTCTGGTCCGAAATGGACTTAGAACAAATAGATCTCAATAGCAGATTAAGGTTCTGGTCCGAAATGGACTTAGAACAAATAGATCTAAATAGCAGATGTTAATATTGGTAACAGAAGAAAATATTCAAGAAAATGTTAATAGTAGTAGAATATTCAATGAGAATATTCAATGGAAAATATTTCAGCAAGTAATTGTTGAAAACAGTAAACAGTAGAATATTAGACAAGGTATTAATATTAGAAAATTCTTAGAATGTTTTCAACAGAAGAATATCAATGGGAAATATTTGCAGAACGTTTTAGGCTAAAATATTAGACAAACGTTTTACTTATAATATTAGACAACTAACTAACTAACTCTTAGATTTTTACTTATAATATTTTTACTTATAATATTAATGTTTTACTTATCAATGGGAAATTTCAAATTCTTAGTACGAGAATTTGAGAGAGGTAAGATAATTTTCTGAGTGTAAAAACATGAAGGAATGATACAAGATATTTATAGGGAATTTCCAACGTAGGAGAATAATGACAGGTTTAATGAGTCAATTAAAATAAACGTTACTGAACGTTTTCCAGAGTAAGGTTCATTGGGTCTCGGCCCGAACCCGAAGAGGGAATCGAATCGGCATTCGGCGCCCGCAGATGTGGGCACGTACCCGTACCCGTTACGCGCGCCGAACCGAGCCGAGCCGGGCCGGACGGCGGCGGCGGCGCGCGCGTGTGGCCCATGGAGCTCCCACACACAACTTTTAATGAATCAAAAGGAGAATATGTGATATAAACATAGTGGAGAGCATCCCACTTTCCGATGTGGGACTAAGTTTATGTGGGAATTGAGCTTTTGCTCAAAAACTGATAGCTGAGCTAACAATCTCCAGGAACAAGCCTTAGTTCATTACCTTCCTGCAAAAAATCATATACTCCAGTTATATGCAAGTCTCAAATGTAAGGAAGTGCTATACTAGCAAAAAAGTTTAACAAGCCAAATTTGATAATATGATTGCTACATAAGCAGATGCAATAATAATTTAACAACCTTGGGAAAGATAAAATATGCTACGCGCTTCTTGTTAAGGCCAATATCCCATCGTATTGTCAGATTATCTTTGCTTTGCGACCCCTTCATCATCTACAACATAAATCCAATAAAAAAATATTTCAGTAAATTAATTGTTCTAATCCAAGATTAATGACACATTAGATGTTTGAATAATCAATCAACCAAATATATTGAGAGTACTATTACAATTTACAGCAGAAATTGATGGCATACCATTGACACATCAAATTATTAAACCCACCAAGCTCATTGCAACATATAGAGTCATATAGGTAGAGTTTCGGATATAGTCGTGCAGAAATTGATGCTATAAACATTGGCATTAATCATTGTGCAAAAAAAAAGATACATTTGCTAATCTGGAAGTCAGGACATAAATACTTTCATTATCCAGAGCAAATTTTTCGGAAAGCAAATCGTTGGGCATTTCCGATTCGTTCTGATTTGGTCCTAAAATTAATTAAAGAGGACATAAAAATCATAGGTAAATACCCATAAATTCTACATCAAAACCAATGGCAAAAAGAAACAAAATAACTTTAAACAACACATTTTTTTTCCTGCATTTATTTATTTTTAAAATTTGTTACCTAAACCCTAAATTTTTTTGAACAACACACTAAACCCTAAATTTTCTTGAACAATGACATTAAGAACAAATGACAAGCCCAGATCAAGCCCTAAATTTATGCATTTAGAGGAAAATTTAGGAAACTTAAAACTACAAAAAAAACTTACAGAAATTATTATTTTTACCTAACACCGGTGAAAGGATTCGGGGCCTCGACGTTGCAGCGGTGGAGGGAGAGGCGTCGACGTTGCAACTGCGGAGGGAGAGGCGATGATGGTAGAGGCCGCGGAGGAGAGGCGATCGAGAGGAGGCGGCGGAGGAGTGGCGGAGGAGGAGAGAGGCGGCGGAGAAGTGGCGCCAAGGGAGAGGCGCCGGAGGAGGAAGGAAGTAAGGGGGTGTAGAGGGGTCGATCGGCTCTCCCAAGGAGTCGAAAGAGTTTTTTTTTGGGGGGGAACGAAAATAATAGGAGGGAGAGGAAAAGTGTGAGAGTAAAAGGGTTTCTCACCGACTGAATATTTAGTCGCTCTATAGGAGTCGACAAAAAAAATAAAAAAGTATTGTAAATACCGACTGACTTTTCAGTCGCTATAAAAATACACGACAGTCACCGGCGTATTAGCGACTGACTAGCGACTATAAATATATTGAGTTTTGATTCCGTAGAAGTTTAGTCGATATTTAGTCGCTGAAATACCAACTAACTTTGGTTAGTCGCTATTACAGTCGCTATTTTACCATATTTTTGTAGTAGGGCAGGGGGGCAGGGCTGGTGGGGGGAGGGTAGGGGGGCAGGGCCGACGTGGGGAGGGCAGGGGGGTCGGGCGGGGCTGGGGGGGTCGCCGCCGCCACCGTAGCGAAGAGGGGGGCAGGGACATTTTCGGGATTATTTTTTTTAATTTTGACTGAAGGGCCTTATTAGACGAATTTGTAATCTATGGAGGGACGAATTGCTAAAAATGCCCAATAGGTCTTTCTACGCAAAATGTGTCAATCTAGGAAGAATTTTTTTGCACTTTACCCAAAATATATAATAACTAAAATATTTTCTACTAATTGAAAATGGTATTCGATACGACTTATAAAAAAACTAGTAAATGCACGTGTTTTGCACGTATAATAAGAATATTATCCAATTATAGTCAAATATTTCTTCTAACTCATGTGGTTAACGTGGGAGGTATTCATTTTGTTCATTTGAGTTCGATTTTCCATGTTCAATATATATATAACAAATTTAAACTTTTTTCAATTTTTTTTTACATAATTAATTTTTTTTAATAAATAAAATGGACCATGATATACATACAGCTTAGACGACTCACTTTTGAGTCGTTTTGAAGCATCACTATAGAGTCGAAGATTTAAAAGTTGATAATCGAACTATACGATCGTTCGAAAGGAACGGATCGAACGGATGGTCGATTCAGTTGGTAAGGACTAAGGAGAGATTTATATCAGAAAAATCCAACGTCCATAATTGTGGTTTGAAAGGAAAACAAGAAAAATGTTGCATTTTGGAGGGAAAAAGAGAGAAGATGGGAGGATGGATTGTGGTTAAAGGCCATCCTAAGTTGTTACTCATCATAGTAAATATTTTGCAAATTATGTTGGAATTATTCAATAATTAAGGGACCACACATTTAAAATTAATTGTATTTGGACTATCTAAATAATTAAGCCAAATTAAAGTGGTCTATTTGAAAATTGGCTTAAGGGTATAATTGTCATGGAATTAATGTGTAGATACCGGAGATAATTCTAATTTGATGAGGGACCAAATTAGAAATATCAATACATATATAAATATGTGTATTCATTAGGGTTATGGTCCCCAACTTATACGGCCACCAAAAGAGAGGTTTTCTCTTTTTCTCTTCTGTATCCCCATCAACAGAAAGAGAGGGACAAATGATTCGGATTCTTCTTTGTCATTAAGGGTCGTAGCAAGTTGGAAGATCGAACCCAATAAAGAGACGATCGCTTCAAGATCCATCAAGCCTAGCAATGGATTCAGGTACGTTTCCGCAATTTAATTTATGTTTTTCATCTCATGAATCGACATGGCACAACAAATTTCTAACAAGTGGTATCAGAGCCTCCATGTTTGATTTATGAGATCAAAATTTTAAAATAATTTTTTTAGTATTTTTCAGGAACCCTAGATCGTTTCATCTAATTTGATTTAGGGTTACGATTGTTCAAACAATTTTTTTATGATGATCCATTCAATTTAGAACATATACATCTAATGTTGCTTTAGAAATCGTGCATTCATTATGGAAATTCATACTTATGTTGAATAAGTACGAATATTGGTGACTTCAACTTTGGAGATTTATTTAATGTGTCAATTTAGTTCAAATGGATTTATTTATTATTTTTTAACTAATGGTGAATATGAGATGGCTTGGGTTTAGTATTTGGTTTTAATATTCGTTGTTTGAACTAAATTGACCATCAATTTTTAATATTATTGATTATTTTTAATACTGAAGATGTAAATTTATTCGTATTTATTATTAATATAATGGTGAATATGAGATGTCAATATGAGATGGCTTGGGTGAATATGAGATGTGCATCCTTATTGACATCAATTTTTAATACTGAAGATGTAAATTCATCCGTATTTTAATATTCGTTGTTTGAACTAATGGTGAATATGAGATGGCTTGGGTTTAGTATTTGGTTTTAATATTATTTATTTATGGATTTATTAGTCTAAATTTATATCGTATTGGGGTCTGATCTAGAATATTGTAATATCGGGACCATCAATTTTTAGTACATATACATGTGATGATATGGAAATAATATTTTTAAATTATACAAAAAGATTCACATGTTTATAAGATAGTAGATAAATTTTGGTACAATCTTTATGGATTATTTGAAGTAATATTTTGATTGATGGATTCGTTTATTAAATAATTAGTCTCCAAATTGGTCTAAAGTTTGCTTGTTCTTCTTTTAAAAAAAGATTTTCTTTAGATATTTGGATACTTAAAGAGGAAAGAGGTGTTGATAATGCTCAGTTTAGACCAAATATGTTCAGTTTTGGATATATATTTTGGAGTTATTATTTTCAGTTAATGTCTAGGAATTTTTCTTTGGATGCATATCCTCCGTAGATTATTTCATGAATTTTGTTATAGTGATAATATCCAATTTTGTCAAATTGAAATTTATAATTATGCTTTTGATTACTTTATTTGAGTAATAATCTTATGAATATGCATCTATATAAAGTTTTGGCATGATTCAGTTTTGTAAAATTCAGTCAACATTCAATTTTTTGGTGCCTTTTAAGACTAACAATAGTTGTCCAATATTCTAAGTAGACTCATTGAAACAAGATGTCGCCAAAGTGACCTCTCTTGCGTAGATAGTCTATGAGGGATGTCGGATGTTTGTGTGTGTATATTCATGCGGGTATTAGCCGGCCCAAAGAAAGGTTAATACTTGACCGAATTGCACACATACTTGTGGTGATAAATGTGTGACAATTATACGGTTTACATGTGAATAATAACCCGATCCAAAGATAGGCTTATTATTTGACATGACTTATTGTCAACATTTGATCACTACACCAAGAGTACCACTTACAGTTAATATCACTGTCCAAAGACTTGATATTAATGATGCACTAGGTATCTTGAGATGGGGTTCACCATTGTTTGGATTTGTTTGACTATATTTTACTCTTTGGTTATTAATTAGAGCATGTCCGTTTTTGTTTTGTTTTGTTCTCTTTACAGTTAATGTTGCTATAATATCTGCCAATAAGAAATTAGTTTCCAAGTTTAATGGGATAAACTTTAAGGGCAAAAGAAAATGAATACAGTAGCTGCTAAGGGTCCAACTCAAAAGAAACAACAATATAAAACTAAGGGTTGTTCTTTTGTGATAAGGCATGACACATAAAGAAGAAATGTACAAAGTATCATGTATGACATATAAAGAAAAGTATATTTCTAAATTTGGTCTGTTCTGAGGTTAATTTAGATTTAGTACCTAGAAATATATGGTGGTTAGATTCTGGTGCTACTACCCACATTAGTGTTTATAGACAAGGTTGTCTGAGCTACCGAATGCCAATTGATGATGAAAGATACATCTATGTGGGTGACAGCAAATCGGTAGAAGTGGATGCAATAGGATATTTTAGGTTATTTTTAGGAACCGATTATTATTTGGATTTGATAGACTTTTTTTTATTGTACCGTCTTTTAGACAAAATTCAGTTTCAGTTTCCTTAATGGACAATTCTGGTTATCATTGTTCATTTGGAAACAATAAGTTTAGTCTATCTTTAAATTTAAAAATTATTGGTAACGGTTCCCTTAAGGTTTATAATAACCTATATTTAGTTGAAACTATTGCATCTTATAATGAAACCTTGCAAGTGAAGTCATGTGGTACTAAACGCAAAATTAACAATAAATATTTTTAGCCTCATTATGACATAAGCGATTAGGTCACATCTCTAGAAATAGAGTTGAACGACTTGTGTCTGATGAGATTTGGATTTATTGACTTTATAGACTTTAATGTCTATATTAATCTGTAAAGGAAATACAGACCAAAGTTAAATTGTAAACAGCTACTTTATTGGCTATGCTGACAGATCGATGGGTTAATAATTATACGGTCCCACATAAATGATTTTTTTTTAGACGAGAAGTGTAATATTTTTTTTGATGATGTTGAATTTGGGGGAGAAATAAAGTCAAAGACAATATCTTTGAGAAGGAATCGATTGTGATTTCTACTATCACTTTTGACGATGTGCAGGATTTTGTATCTCTCATTAATCAAGAAATGAATTCAGAGCCTCAACAAGACAATGTCGAATTAGCTCTACAAGTCGTTGTTGAGATACCTTGACAAGATAATGTAGCGGCACCCCCATTCAAGATAAGGTAATTATTCCTGAGGAACAAACTCAACAAACTCAAGAACCGATAATGTTAAGATGGTCCACAAGAGAAAGGAGAAATATAATTTCGGATTATATTGTCATATTTCTTTAGGAACGTGAGAAAGATCGTGGATACTGGAAGATGATCTATAATCATCTTCCGTCAGGCCATGGAAAGTTCCAGTTCTCAAAGTGAATTGATACAAAAAAATAAGGAGTATAAGTCCATGCAAGACAATAAAGTTTAAGAACTTGTCCCATTACGAAAAGATATGAAGTCCATTGGTTGCAAATGGACATTTAGAACCAAGAATGATTCGAAGGGTCATGTGGAGAGGTATAAAATACGTCTTGTAGCTAGTGACTTTACTCAAAATTTTGGGATTGATTTTAAAGAGTTTTTCTCTTCGGTATCTTTGAAAAACTCCTTTAAAATAGTCATAGCACATGTTGCACATTTTGATCTTGAATTACATTAAATGGATGTCAAAACGACATTTCTCAATGGTAACATTGATGAAACAGTTTATATGGTGTAACCAGAAAACTTTGTGTCGAAAGACCCAAAAGAATATGGTTTGCAAATTGACAAAATCTATTTATGAACTCAAGCAAGCTTCTTGTCAAAGGTACTTCAAGTGATTATCTCGTTTGGTTTTGAAATGAACACTGTTGAAGATTGTGTGTATCACAAGTTCAGTAGGAGTAGGAATAATTTTCTGGTTTTGTATATTGATTAAAGTATTCAATGCAAACCAGGTGACACCTCACGTTAAAGGAGACAAATTCGGTCTCAAACAAGTGCCCTAAGGTTAGCCTTAAAATTAAGAAAATACAATAGATTTTTCCTTCATGATCAGTTGTAGGGAGTCTAATGTATGCTCAAGTATGTACGCGTCAGGATATTGCGTACATATTAGGATGTTAGGCAGATATTTAAGCAAATATGAATGGATCATTGGGTAGCAGCCAAACTACTTAAGTAATTAATAGAGAACAAGAAATTATATGCTTTTTGTAGGAGATCGAATAATTCTGGAGATCATAAGGTATTTCGACTCCGATTTTGTTAGATGCCAACACAGCAGGAGATCCACATCAGGTTATGCTGACTAATGGAGGTATATTTTGGATGAGTGTCAAACATGCACTCATAATTTTTTTTTTCACCATGACAGCAAAGTTTATAGCATGTTGTGAGGCATCTATTCATGGAATATAGTTGCGAAATCTTGTCATAAGGTTGCACCTACAAGAAAAGGGTGTTGAAAGACCACTCAAATTACGGTGTGACAATGAATCAGCAATACTGTATTCCAATAAAAACAAAAACTTGTATAAGTCAAAGGATATTGACATAAAGTTTCTATTTGTAAATGAAAGAATTCAGAATGGTTATAGTGTCCATATAGCACATTAGGACAAACTCCATGTTAGCGGATCCGCTCACAAAAGCATTATCACCCAGGATCTTTCATGAGCATACTGCTCATATGGGTGTTAATTAAGAATATGACAATATAGTGGGAGTTTGTATTTTATGTATTTGGGTGCTATTTGGTTTTGGACACATTTATGCATTAAAGTATTTTGGATATTTATCTGATCAGATATATTGAAATTCAGTTCATTCTGTTTTCATTATGTTAAAGTATTGATCTCATTAAAGTTAAGGAGGACCAGTTAGAAATAGACATGTATTGATCAAATTGCGTGTAATTTTCATGCTACGCATCCATGATTGATCTATGTCGTTTAGCTATATTGGTATATGTGACCATTAATGGTTTAGTTACGCTATATGTGACGAATGCCGCTTTGATCCTATGTTGATATGGTTAATGGACGAGATTGTCCGGATATACCCTAAGGATTAAGATAGCAATTTATGAGCTCACTAAGGTTAACACAATTATAAGGTTACATATGTGGCCCACACATGTAAAATTAATTGTGTTTGGGCTATGTAAATAATTAAGCCAAATTAAAGTGGTCTATTTGAAAATTGGCTTAAGGGTATAATTGTCATGGAATTAATGTGTAGATACCGGAGATAATTCTAATTTGATGAGGGGCCAAATTAGAAATATCAACACATATATAAATATGTGTATTCATTAGGGTTATGGTCCCCAACTTATACGGCCACCAAAAGAGAGGTTTTCTCTTTTTCTCTTCTGCATCCCCATCAACAGAAAGAGAAGGACAAAGGATTCAGATTCTTTTTTGTCATTAAGGGTCGTAGCAAGTTGGAAGATCGAACCCAATAAAGAGACGATCGCTTTAAGATCCATCAAGCCTAGCAATGGATTCAGATACGCTTCTGCAATTTAATTTATGTTTTTCATCTCATGAATCGACATGGCACAACAAATTTCTAATAAATTAATCTCAACAAATATTGATGAGTAGTTATATGTAGCTTTGTTTCGCTATCAAGGACAAGAAGATTGGCAATAACTCCGTTGGTTGGCCGATCTACTTCTTAGAGGAAAACAAGGGATAGTTCTATTCCGCCAACTTAGGCTCATTTATTGGAACATTTCGGTGCTCGAAGATTTTTTTTTTTTTTTTTCTTTCTCCCTTTCTTCCAAATAACATTAAAATCGTGATATGCATAATAAGCCACTGTCCATCCATACTTTGAATCCTATCCACTTGAACATTTTCTCAATCCACATTAAAAGCTGTAATGCTGTTCGTTTGTCGTCGTCGTCATCGTCATCGTCATCGTCATGATCATAGTTGTGGAATTCGTCTTTAATCTTACTTCTGAATGCTATCAAGTATTAAAGTGTCAGAACAATGACAAATTCGCCAATCACATCAAGCCTAAGTGGTTTAGGTGGGAGGCGTCCTTTCCATCTGTCCGAATGAACATAGAGATGAGAGTATTGTTCTTTTTTCTTTTTTTTTTGCAATGTCGGACGTTATGCATAGAACTTTGTGTACACTGCATCGTATGTCATTTGAGCCTACTGTCCACAATTTTCTCACACACACATCCATTTTTTCTGCGGTTCGATTCCGAAACCGTCCGTCTAGCCAAAAATATTATACCTCTCCTCACTAACCACAAAAGTCAGTTGAGAAATTATGATGTGTCATAAAAGAGATTGTGATGCATCATAAAAGTCTCCTACATTTACGAGGGGCAATCAAGAAGAGAGTATTGAAGTGTCACGTATAATAATTGATAAAATTTACGTCATGGACTCTCGTAAAATTTGCGTCTGGCTGGCAGACTTCTCGGCAGTTGTCAAATTATTCCTTCCGAGAATAGATATACATCTGTCACCACTTGAACTTATTTAGGCTAATTACCGTTTAAATGTTCTGAAGTATTGCAAATAATTTTTTCACTTTAATATGCTTTATTTTTAATCAATTAAATATCTTGAACTATTTAAGTTTTTCAAATTAAATCCTTGGTTGCTTACATGTTATACTTAATAGTCGTGTGCATAACACATGAATGTTTTAGACATTTTTATTCCTAATATTATATCCATGAAATTTGAAAAAAAAAAATCTTAGTAGTTTTTTCACATTAAATCCTTTGTTGGCGGGGCGGCCGGTGGATAGCGGAGGAGGAACTGAGGGTCAGCATTTTTTAGTTATAATTTTTTTTTTAAGATAACGGTTTCTAAAACAAGTGTTCCTAATAAGGAATGGTATTACCGAACTCGAGTGGCTCTTATGGTTATCGAGAATATGTATAAGATCCCGGCTGGGTGGCGGAAGATCAGTCGATCGAACCACGGGGTGTATTATTTCTTCTATTTATTTGGTGGGAGTTAGAAACAGTAGGGCATGCAATGCAGTGTGCACTAAGTTCCGTGCGTATCACCGTACATCTCAAAAAAATAAAAATAAGGAAGGGTATTTTGTTTTTATTTTTTTTATTTTTCTTACATGGACAAATTAAAAAAATAGTTCAAGATATTTAAATGAAAAAACAAGGTTTAAGGTACCAACTTGATAATAAAAATTGTACAAGGTATTAAAATGAAAATATGTGATACTTGAGGGTATGATAGCCCATGGTGTTCAAGTGAAAATTAGCAATTTATTTTTACGCGATTTGAACTCTACTTTAACCTTAACATCTCAAGATCATAGTTCGTGGTCGACCGATATCGACACATATTGACCATTCCTATCGGTTTTGGCATGTAGCGAAGATACCTTCCAATATTGGACAATATAGTCATTGACCTCTATTTTCCGGTCTAACTCAAATTAGAAAATTGAAAAGGAAAAGGAAGAATTGTGGAAAAGAAAAATAATTGTATTATAGACAGCATTTGTCAGTTTCATTTCATTCTAGACTATCTATTGTCGTTGTACTATGTCTAAAAGCAAGTAAAAAGACATAATACCTATCTAATTCGAGTGATCGATTCAAATGTTCAATATTATTCAATTTTAAACTCAAACAAAACTACAAACATTATATATATTTTTTTGTATAAATGTTTTTAAAATACTTATCATTTTTGGTTCGGAAATATAGTTTTTAAAATAATACTTCTTATCCATTTTTGGGTCGGAAATGAAAAATCCTGATTCCCAGTCGAGAAACCGTTGATACAGATCCTCATTTGACAGAACATCTGATTTTCTCTAGAGCAAACCTTATCAGTGAGTCTCCATATCAATCTCTTTGTATCCGCCAAATTTTAAGAAAATTCACTATTTTTTTTCCCCAAAGACCATAGTCGGATCAAATTGAGCTTCAAGTCCAGTTACAATATCAGGTTTGAGTCCTAACAACAATTCAATAGTTAATTTTTTCATCTATTCTCACTGTTCAGAACTTTAAGGTCCGTTAGCAAGTAAAAATACATAGGACTTTCATATGCTCGATCACTAGATTTAAATCTCCATTTATTAACATGAATACCATCATATTATTATATGAAATCATGTAATATGTGTAATGAAGAGGAAGGATATGACACAGTAAGCAACACAACATTTGAAACATATCGATCTTGTATGTATATACACCATTGAAGGTCCTCCTGGTTGAGTAACTAATTAGCAGGTAAGACTCCATCAGTATCAACCTCTCTCTGCAGTTCACTTGAGTGCCTCTGATTTGTGAAGAAACGTTACTCTTCATCGGAATCCATCTCCAGGGGACAAGAACCATCATCAACATTGGCAAGGGGATCGTAAAATGGTGAGCTCGGGTCCATGCACCCTGGCACGAAGTCCAGCTTGCAGCGGTCGCCCTTAGTTTACGGAAAATCAGGACAGAGATGGTAAGGTACATAATATGCATAGGTAACAAGATCATAATATTGAAAATGAAGGGAAGAGAGAATTTTCTTACCCCCTCCTGATACAGATTGTCAATTTCACAGCTCTCGATAACCACATAGGAGTCTGGAAAGATGGCTTCAGCACAGGCGCCATCTCTGCTCAATTCCTCTGTCAACCCCTATTTTGCAACGACCTTTCTTAAACGCAAACGAATAAATATATAAAAGAACATATATGTTCTAGTGCATTATTGGATTACATTCATGATGATCCAGGCTAAAAAGAAACAGAAATGTAAGCTAATGACTCCCAGAAATCCAATTGTTCTCACAACCCTGATTGACTCTTTTAGTTAAACTTCTTTAACTAGTCATTTCTAGGAATATCTTCATTACATGAAAAGACAGTCTCTTATCGTCGATAGTTCCCAAACAAGTAAGTTAACAAAAGGATACTGATTGCAGAACTTTTCCTATCATACAATATCATTAATAGCTTCATATTCACCATGATGAATGAATCTAGTGTATGATTAAATACAAAGAAAAACTTCATAAAGCCTATACCACAACCAAAACTCTAGACTTTTGAATCTGCAGGGACTTTAACATGGTATCAGAACAACTTAGGTTGAAATCTTCTTTGGCACACATTTTAAGCGTATTTAACCAGTTGCGGATCCAGGATTACAATCCACTGGGGGCACAATCATAAGGAGGTTCGGGGACAAAGTCTCGAAAAAAAAATCTTGGGATATCATAATATAATATTTATATTAAATAGTATATTTTCATACAATAGCATTACATTTCACAATTATTTTCTACGAGTTTTCATACTTTGAAAGCGCTTAACTACTACTACTAAGCAACTATTTTTTTTTCCCTAAAGCATTACATGAGGCATACCTTCTATACTACTACTAAAGCATTACATAAAGCATACTACTAAGCACCTACTAAAGCATTACATGAAGCATATTTTCTATATAAAAAAAAAAATCACTGGGGGGCAGCCCCCCCCGGTGCAGTACATGTGGATCCGCCCCTTTAACAAAGATTGCATATATGATATAGAGGCCTAGTTGCATACAACAAATTTTAGTAGAAATTGGAACTAAAATTAATTTCAGGAGTGTACTTGATGGAAGGACATGGAGATATATTCAGATACTAAACGCAAAGGTCAAATGCTAGAGTATTGGTGAACCAGGAAAATCAAAATGTAAAGTTAAGAGTTCACCTCATTGAAAAAACTCATTGGCTTGTTCTTCCACTTCTTTAGAACTTTAAATTGCAGAATATATGGACCGTCCCAGTCAGTTCCGTTTGTGAAAGAAAAAATTAGGTTAACAGCTGCCAAAAAAAAATCAGGAGAATTAGAAGGTAAGAACTTCATTTACTGTCAAATTTAAAGAAAAAGTTACGGCATTCATGAAATGATACAGACCATGTTTAGGTGGTCTTATTTTGATTGTGTAGAAGGGAAGATCAGCTTCGCCGCGATCTTTTCTTGTCATCACCCTTGGTTCACCACCACACATGATGGGCTGATTAAATCCCCCTGAAACGTTGGTACAAACTGTTGGTAAAATCCGAAATCTACAAGAAAACTGTAACCAGTATCCTACTGAGATATACCATTGAATGCAATCCCGTACTCGTCATTCGGGGTCAAATTGGTCGCAGCCGGATTGAAAAAGAGCGTTAAGTCCTCTCCCTGTCAGAGCCAAGTGAGATTTACTAAGAACCCAAAATATAGTAAATCCGAAAGAATAGAAAAAAAAAATGGTTGATCACTGACATACAGAAGTAGGAGGAAGACCATTCATAGTTTTCCAGTACACAGGAGATCTTCCGAGTTCAAACTCGGACCAAGTAGGAAGTGTACACCTGAAACAAATAACAATTGAACAACTTGATATGAGGGATCTGAAGGATAATTACAGGGAAGTCTCATTTTTTTTTTTTCATTATTGTTTTTTTGTGTGTGTCTTTTATCCGACAATAAGCATAATCATCGATCGATAGCTTTGAAACCTCCAATGTCCTAAACTGCCTACTTTCTTCCGATACACAAGAAAGAGGATCATTAACTTTCAAGTTGTGTCACTAGTAATGAGAATATGGTTAGAATTGATAATTAGAGGACATAAACATTGCAGAATGGACTTACACTTTAGTTTCCTCAACAGGAGGTGCTGCAACAACACTAGCCTTTAGGGCTGTCTCATGAGAGAGCCTCTGCTTCGGACGAAATCTCAGGGAGTGGGTAGTCATGAAATTATTCCCTACACCATAATAGGTCCATTCAATATCAAGATCAAGTAATAGATTCTACTATCATTTCTAGTTGATTATGAACAAGAATTAAAATGTTGTGTTTCTTTAACTGTTTCAATGGAATATGTAAAACAAGCCTCTGAATGGAAGGATCGGATCATTGTTCTAATGATGAAGTCAAATTCAAGAGAGAACATGTGGTTTACATGATTCGAGATTTTTTCAGATGCCAAGCTCTATTATGCTGAAATCCAGTACGAAACAAAGCATTGAAGGACATGCTAGACTAACAAAAATTGCGGCTAAATTATCCTAATGACGTCAAACTATAGCGCTAAGACGTTTTAGGTATATGTTCGATTTTACGTACATGTTCGATTTTGGCATCCCAACTTTATAAATTGATCTTTTGAAGTACATTTCATCAATTTTGAAGCACAACGGATCAGTTCAAAAGAATATTTGATAATATAAGTATTTCAATTGTTTTTTTGTACTACAAGATATGCTTTTGAAGTGGTGTCGGTTTGCTTCAAAATTGACAAAAAGTGCTTCAAAAGATTAATTTATGAAATTGGGATGCCAAAATCGAGAGGTGGAAAGGTAAAGTACAAAAAATGTCCAAACGCTATTGTTGGAGTACCATTAGGATAATTTAGCCTAAAAATTGGTCCGTTTCCCATAATATAGATGTAAACAAGGTAAATTTAAAATAAAACTTGTAAAGCATTCTTAATATTTCGGAAATGAAGTAAAAAGTAGAAGGAAAGACCCACAACATCAACTTGTTATCCATAAATTAGTTGGAGACATTTAAAAGGATTTTGTTTTTCTATTATTAAAGCAAGATGGATGAAGAGTCTTTGTTTACAAAAACTTTATAGGACAGCTATAGGATTGGTCGTTTCTATACTTGTACATGAGGCAATTAAGCAAATAATAAATAATGTGCGTAGGTGAAATGAGAATGAGATGGAATACTTAAAATATATATAGGACGAGAAATGAGCGTATTTGTCATTTGAAGATTAGATGAGAGAATATCGTCTATGTTCGACATCGTACAGTGGAGATCACACGTGTACCAGTAGGAGGAGCTATTCGAACATTAGTTAAAGGAACTCCTAGAACTAGGAAGTGAACTTGGATAGAATCTGCGACATAAATAATACGACACTTGCTGATGTTAGATTGGAGAATGCCCTCTGGCAACTCATTGAAATAGGGGCTTGACTTCTGTTGTTGTTGGTGTAATCTTAGTCGAAGTTGCAGAATTTACAATAGAGCTTGCACACAAACTTCAATGCTACGGAAGAAAAAAAAAGGAGACACCGCTGTACTAGATGTTACTTGTAAACTTGCAACTAAATAACTTATACAACGCCTATCTATGAATCAGAATGAACACAACTTTCCATCACCTCTCGACATGAGTAGGAAAACACGTAAAGAAACAAGGCCAAATAACCAATTTATGGAACGAGGTTCGATCAGAAAAAGAAAAAAACCTTCTACACTATTTCTCGGTCTGATTCCAAATTCCTCATCTGGTATTTCGACTAGGGAAGGGGACACAAGGAATAGATGCTTAATGGATTAGCTACCGTGATAGTTGTCCAGTTGTCTTAATTACAGTCACCACCAGTTCTGATCAAGGTTCACAGTATCGGAATCGGACCATTCCTATGAGTATCGGTATCGGCGACATCGGTAGTATCGACGGTTTCAGATCGGAGTATCGGATTTTTTGGTATCGAAAAACAAATAATTATTAATAAATTATTAACATTTAAAAAATATATTTTATACATTTAAGCATAATTTTAAGTATTTTCAGTGTTATTTCTTAGTAGTTTTGAAATTATCAATTTTTTCTTTTATAGGCTTTTACAACCTTATTATGCTTCAAACCGTGCTGATTTGTCTTTTTTCCTTCAATTTTTATTGCCAAATTGATCGGAAAAGAGACCCCCAATGTCGGTATAGATCAGTATCGGGTATCGGTCGGTATCGGATCGGGACATGCCAAACCATATCGATATCGGCCGTATCAAATCGGTATCGACAGATACTTTGAACTATGGTTCTGATCATAACAAGTTGGTTCTAAAATACGGCAAATATTAAGGGCACTACAAGTTTTACTAGGGACAACACAAATGTTATATTTTTCAATATCCAAAATGTCCATGAAAATTTTGTTAGGGAACAACACAAACTAAAGTATAGAATGTAATATTTTTGTCTTCCTTTTCTTTTCCAAATCTCTAAATCTTAATCAATATTTTTTTTTTTGGTATAGTTTCTTAGTAGATAGTCCTATTTGACATTATTTCTGAAGTTTCGAACTCTATATATTAATAGTATTTCAAAGTTTCAAAATCGAATCAGTCCCGTTCAGGACGACAAAGGACTGCCAAAATTTTGACAATCCTGGATATGCAGTGCCAACCATAATTTTGACAGTCCTGAAGACAGAGAGGTATGTTTTCACGACTGCCAAAATTTTGACAGTCAAATACATTATTTGGACTGTCAATTTTTTTGACATTCTTTCTTTATGACTGCCACACTGTATTCAAGACTGCCACAATTTAAAAAGTCTTGTTATTGTCCCCAACGAGTCCGTGTAGAAATCTGAAGTTCGAAATTTCTAAAATTGAATTTGAAACTTCATAAAAACACCTATTTACGAATCATAAATCTAAAATTAGAATTGGAAGAGAAGATGGAGTGGGAAGAAAGAGGAAAGGTTAAATTTGGATGTGTGCTGTCCTTTATCAAAAGTTTGACAGCCTCTAACAAAAAATAACTGTCATTTGTCGTCCCCTTAATAAACTCTGTAGTGTCCTTAACATTTGCCTAAATACCGATACTAACTAACAAAAAAATGGGCAAGGGATAAAAGCTCGGTGTTCTTTAACTTGATGCCAAGATGAAGTTACAAAGTAAACGGAATCCAACTATGGAATCCAACTTTATATCTAGAAGTTAGTAAGGAAAAGAAGACAGAAGACAAGGGGCTCTCACCATCTGCTATAGCGCAACGGATCGGACGGGAGGACAGAGGAGTCGATGGCGGGAAGAAGGCGGGAATTGACGCCATGGAATCGGTACTACAAGATGGCACAAACTGGAACGGGAAGAAGAAGAAGAGGAGGAAGTAAGTAGCACCACAAATGTCCACTACTCATTCACCTGCAAGAAAACTTGTGGCTCAGTCTGCAGACAACAAAACAGAATCACCACACAGATATTTTCTCTTATTTTCTGTGGATACGAACAAATTATATATGTTATATAATTGTCACAAAAACTGATAGTTGGATATTGATTTTATTGGCTGCATTTGAACCTCACCTCACAAGTACAATAGTAAGGTTCATTCCAACTTTTAGATTCTAGATTCAGAATGCAGAGCTCATTTAGTTCCATTTAGAGCATCTACGGTGGGAGAGATTTAAAGTGCTATATTTTGAGTTTAATTAAATTTTGTAGCAATTGAAGACTGTAGTGGACACCTATCCATACTTAAAAATTGTTAGAAAGCTAAGAAATACTCCAAATTTGAAACGTGCCATAGCACCGCTACATTAATTTCTGGCCGGCTAAATTAACCATTCTTACCAAACAGAGAAGAAAAAAAAAGAGAAAAAAGAGAGAAAAAAAATCTTAACAAACATGAAAAAATAAAGAGAAAGAAGATGAAGTATTTAATTTTGGAGTATTTGTATGAAGTGTAACATTGTGTATCACTATCAAGGAGACACTCTAAAAATAATAATTTACACAATTTATAATAATTTGAAGTATGTATTTGGAGTATATCCACTGTGGATGCTCTAATGGTTCTATTCAAGCCAGAGAAGCTATAGCATGAGCCTGAGAATTTTTATATTTAGATACAATGTAAAAGTTCTTTTTTTTTTAGAATAACAAAACTCAATTTAGAACCCCATTTTTTAATTCTAGATTATATTATTTTTTTGACCCCACAATTTTTATCACCAAAAATATCATTTTTTTTATTGTTCCATCCAAACCATTTCAGATTATTATTTTTATATAAATTAGGCCCTGAAATACATTTTTTTCCCCAGCTCGACATGCTCTTAAAACACGGGTGGCAAGTACTCATTGGATTGCTGAGATTGTGAGCTATCCTCCCTCCAACTTGTATTCAAAAGAAGCCTCCAAAATGGAACAGATTGAGCGAGCGAGCGAGCGAGCGAGCAGAGACAATGAATATGGCTCTGGTCCTGAAACCAAATCTTCTTCTCCGCCCATCTCCCAAACTAACACTCCATCACCATCAGCATCCTCCCAATGCCGCTCCCAACTCGCTGAAGCTGCTGCTTCTCCCCAACAACTTCCTCTCCGCGAACGCCGCCAATGCCACCGGCACCGGACGGTTCCGTCGGCATCATCTCGCCGCAAAATGCCTCAAAGAAGCAGAGGAAGCGCGAGTGCCGGAGGGCGGGGCCGGCAGGATCCTCTGGTCGGACGTCGTGGCCAAGACGGCGGCGAGGACGAGCGCGTGGACCCCCGTGGACGTGGCGGCCGCGGGCGTGGTCCTCGCAACGCACGCGCTGTGCCTGTTCGCGCCCTTCACGTTCCGGTGGGGCGCGCTCTGGACCGCGGTCGCGCTCTACTTCCTGACGGGGCTGCTCGGCGTCACGCTCTCGTTCCACCGCAACCTCAGCCACCGCAGCTTCAGGCTGCCCAAGTGGCTGGAGTACTCGTTCGCCTACTGCGGAGCGCAGGCTCTCCAGGTTTTGCTCCACCGCACGCGTTCTAAGCATTTGTTGTTTTGTCCGATCGGTGCGGCTTCCGTATGCTAACTGCTTGATTATGATTGTTAGGGGCACCCAATGGACTGGGTGAGCACCCATAGGTATCACCACCAGTTCTGCGACACCGCGAAGGATCCACATACCCCCACCGAGGGCTTCTGGTTCAGCCACATGACCTGGATTTTCAATTCCGCTTCCCTTGTTCGAAAGGTGAGTAATCACAATCACCAGTATGTTCTTAGGAAGCCATCACAATTAGAAAACAAAATTCCTTAAAATCCTCCCTGAGTTTGGTATCTAGTTCTTGGTTACTAGTCCAATGCAATTAATTCAATAGGCAAGAGCCATGTGCAGGGCCGGCTCTGAGTTCATGCGGGCCTAGGTAAACTTTTAAAATGTGGCTCATATATAATATAAAAAAATTGAATTAAAGTAAAATTTTAAAAATGTTGCAGCCAAAAATTGAACCTAGGACCTCTTGTGTGCAACTTTAAGATAATAACACTACATCACAATTGTTCTGTTATAAAGGAAGGTCATGTTACATATTAGTTCTATGTTTGATAGAACACTACTAATATATATATATTTTAAATTTTTTTTGGGCCCCCAAATTTTATGGGGCCCTGGGCGGTCGCCCTGGCCGCCCTGGGCCGGGGCCGGCCCTGGCCATGTGGAAGTAGAACTTGGGGACTGTAAGAGAGATTCCTACACAAAACATAAAGAGGAACATACTAACTTAACATAAGCAAAAACTACACTGAGCTTAAACTAATACTTAGGGTCTGCTTGACAATGGTATTTTCATTAGTTTTGGAAGAAAAATTGAACCGATCATTTATGAAGTGTTTAAAAAAAAACTTTTTTAGTAACTTTTTTCGAATCACTATTTCTAGACGGCTCATAATTTTCAAAAAAATCAGTGTAATGTAATTTTGGGTGTCTTTATAAACATTCCAAATCGGAGTGTTTTCAAGGTTTCTATTTTTTCCTTCTATTTATATTCTTATCAAAAAAACATAAATATAACTATTAATGCCTACCCTATCATATTTCTCCTTTCTTATCTTTATTTTCCTTCAGGTCCCATCCGACAGCTACTTTTCCTAAATTTTGAATGTTTTAAATTTTGTTGTCCATTTGATCTGGTAGTAAATGATTGTCATAAGATTTTGCAATACATTTGATGTGGTAGTAAATGATTTTCTCTCCTCGTTTATGATTTATTACTGGCCAATTTATTTTATACTTGCAAGTTATTGAGCGTATAAGCTATTGTTTGGAAGAGGACTGATATAACCTTTGTTGGAAAAATCTTTTATTTATATATGAACGTATAAGCGCTCGTTAATGAATTATATTAAGCATTTGTTAAATTGGTCTAAAAGCCGCTACTTAGAACCGTTCAAATCCGGACCCCTTATATTCGTTCGTAACCAAGCATATCATTTGTTGATAACATTGTTGCGGCTGTTACAGATCCAAAAAAACACATATCCAGATATCGCGGCATTGCATGACTAATCGTTATGCTGCATAGCTAGCAACCGTTTTAGTTTGTGCACGATTAGTTCTAGACATGATGCACCTTTTGTTATAGGAAAGACAACAAGTTACATATGTTAAAAGAAGGAACTTAGCAACAAGGAAAATAATTTTTAGTTTCCTGATACTCTTCTGCCGGTATCTGAATGCAGTGTGGGGAGCCCAGCAATGTGGGGGACCTGGCGAAGCAGCCCTTCTATCGGTTCATGCGGCGCACCTATCCTCTTCACCCGATGGCGCTCGCGGCCTTGCTTTATGCAGTGGGAGGGTTCCCTTACCTTGTTTGGGGCATGGTGAGAAAACCAGGCAATCTCATCTTTAATTCCTGCATTCATTCCAACTCATTAGGTTATGAATCATAATATCTATATATATATGGATACAGGGTGTAAGGACAGTGTGGGTGTACCACATAACCTGGCTTGTGAACTCAGCCTGCCATGTGTGGGGTTACCAGACATGGAATACAAAGGACCTATCAAGAAACAACTGGTAAGGTTACATATCTTATTTTCCCAACTGATAACTTGGTTATATTGGTAAACCTTCGTGATTTCTTACCATCGTTGTGTAAAATAGTTATGGTAAAAAATGACGAAGGTTTATATTATAATATCTGGAAAAAAAAAATACTTTCATATACTCGACTCAGTTCTAACTTGTAGATAACTACCAACAATAATTATCCTTCGGTAAATTGGTTCCTATGTGCACAGGTGGGTGGCTCTGTTGGCATTTGGAGAAGGGTGGCACAACAACCACCACGCTTTCGAGTACTCCGCCAGGCACGGGCTGGAGTGGTGGGAGGTGGACATGACATGGTACGTCGTGAAATTGCTTCAAGCGGTCGGTCTCGCCACGGATGTTAGGTTGCCCTCCCAACTCAGCATGCAGAGGTTGTCTTCTGACAGTTGATGCCCCGCCGCGCTGACTTACCTACATCCGAAGTCCAAACTGCTGTTGTTAATTATGAGTTGGAGGCTGTATTCGAAATTTTGCTCGCTGTTTGAGCAGTTGAGCTTCATTATTTCACATATAGGCTTCTTCTGTAGAGAGAAGTAATTTTGTCCGAGCAGACGATGAGCACGTCTTGAAGCCCATCGGCAAAAATATTAAATATGTACATGGATCTCATGATTAATTAAGATCAACTAAAAGTCTAGAACTGTATAACCAAAATCATGATTTAAGATTAACTAAAAGTCGAGAACTGTACACATAAATCAATAGTTCAAACCGCACTTAAAGGTAAAGGTAGGACATTTCCCATTGATATAGGAACTTCTGTACCAGAAACAATCATAGTGAACTTCTGTACCAGAAACAATCATAGTGTATGAGACAAATGTATGCATTTAGATTATGGTCGTATTCTATGGTTACGATTCTACCAGATATGTCTTTTTCATTTCATTTCGTCGAAAATTGATTTTACGGTATAGACGCTTATGACCTCCCTCTCTATGCCCCGCAGTAATAATTCTTCGGACATTACGACCTTTACCACAACGATACTGTCCATAGATCAATTTTTTTGGTGTTACAACCATGAAAATTTCTGCATTTCGGAATTCGTTGTTTTTCCAGTTTTAACAGATACAGAAAATCATGCTTTCCTGAAAAGATGCATGTGTAAGTTTAAATAACAACCCACAATAAAAACTGAAAATATGATTGAAAATTGTTATAACCAAGAAAAGTCACCTCCGTCCATTCACCATTCACGCTCAAAACAGACTTTCTCATTATTTTTCTCTCATTCGGCACTTCCAAACATTTATTCACTCTCTTTAGATGGTGTAGAACAGAAGAATGTTCGGTGAGTGTGCTTGGTGGCCATGAATAATGGATCACATTCCTAATCTTAAGGGAATGTGAGTGGACCACTTCAAAGAGCTCCTACAAATATGGAGCTCAATCGGAGCTTACATTATCTCATTTGGTCCACAATTCTAAAATCTTATCTTAAACAAATTATCTCTACTAATATAAGGCTTCAATATGGCTCAATTTTGAGCCATCAAAGCCGTGTGTATTTCATGAACCATTTTTTTTTAAAAGATTCCAAAAAGTTAAAATTTTAAATTTTTTCTTCTCTTCTTCTATAATCGTATATCTTTTTTTTTTAAAAATTTTCTTATACCCCATCTTTTATTCACATATATCTATAACAAATTATAATTAAATTTCTATAAATCTTAATATATATATATATATATATATATATATATATATATATATATATATATATATATATATATATATATATATAAAATTTAAAATTAAAATTATATAAATTAAAATTTTTTAAAAAAATATAAAATATAAAATTAAATATTTAAATTATATTTTGATATTATTAGAAATAAGACACATTATTTATTAAATTTAAATATTTAAATTATATTTTGATAACATTAGAAAGAAGACAAATTATTTTATGTGCAACGCACATGCTTTTACTAGTGACAATAAGTCCTCTAATTAATTATGAGTATTACCTTCCATGTATTACTATGTATTTATTTATTAAGTATTATTCTTTATGTGACAACAAATTTATTAATGAATAAACCCTATGTTTATTCTGGTACTATACAGATGGATTCAGGGCCGGCCCTGGCCCAGGGCGGCCAGGGCGACCGCCTAGGGCCCCATGGAATTTGGGGGCCCAAAAAAATTAATTCAAATATATATATAATTAGTAGTCTTGTATCGAAAATAGAACTAGTATGTAACATGATCCTCTTTTATCACAAAATAATTGTGGTGTAGTGTTAGTATGTTAATCTTGCACAGGTCATAGTTTCAAGTCTTGGCTATAGCAATTTTTAAAATTTACTTTTAGTTAATTTTTTTATTTATTATATATGAGCCCCATTTTAAAAAATTTTCTAGGGCCCCCAATAACTTAGGGTCGGCCCTGGATGGATTTTCTCTAAATTAAATTAAGGTGCACATAAATATACGAAAAACATCACAATAATTAAGAGTTTCATTAAACAACATTATCTATACAATTAAAAATTACATAATGGAATCTAGTCCCATATTCACTACATGATTCTTGAATTTCAACGGTATAGTAGCAACCCTTAGTTAAAGGATCGGTGATCATGAACTCAGTGCTAATGTTCTCAATGACCGCTTTCTTTTTCTTAACACGTTCCCTTATGGCTAAATTCTTAATGTATATGTGTTTACTTCGACTTTCACTTTTGTTGTTCTTAGCCATAGAACACGTTCCCTGTTCCCTCATGGCTAAATTGTCCTAATACATTCTGAAGCCAGTGTTCCCGAAATAGAGAGAATCCGCCTTTCAAGCAGGGTTGAACTTGTATTTGACGTGTATGTGAATTTTTCTTTTCTAAAATATATTAGAGAAGTTCATACACTACAAGAAATAGGGCCTACAATAGCAGTTTTTCTATAGCGTTCAAGTGTCCCCGCTATAGAATGTTATCAACAATAGCGTTCTTTCTGCAGTGCTATAAAAATATGTATCTATAGCGTTTTCTGAACGCTGTAGAATCTATAACATTTTTACATCATATGTTTGTATAAAAATGAATTCCGTCAAAGGCTCAGCCGATCATTTTTTCATTTTCCTCTCGATTTTTCAGCGGCCATCAAAAACTCCCTCCTAAAAATTTCTATTTCCAATTGCAAGCCCTGAGATCTCCCCCTCCCCTCTCTCTCTCCTCCTCTCCTCTGCCTCATGCACTTTCTCTTCTCCTCTCCCCTCGGATCTATTCCTACCACCGTCCGATTGCAAAACCCTAACCTATTTTTTTTCCCACTTCCAACAATGGAAGAAGCACGGAAGATGGAGCGGGCGAAGGACACGAAGGAGATAAAGATGGCGTCGAGCGCCTCCACCACTCCCTCAAGTCCTCCACTAGGAACCTCGGCTCCTCTGAAGGTCGTATACAAGTTGGCGTCGAGCGGGAGAAGGACATGAAGGAGATGAAGATGGCGTCAGACGGTCTCTTTTGGGAGCGGAACCAGCGCCTTGCCGCCACCGGTCATATACAGGTTTCTAAAAAAGGTCGTATACAAGTTGGAAGTATTTTTATGAATGTTACTGATTTTTCTTTCCTCTAATGTATTAGCGTATCCAATCCCTCCTCCAACTCCAGACCTCCGTAGACCAACTATTCGACCAAATTCTCCAAAGAGTCAGTAACAACAACTCATCTCCTTAATATTGTCAGTTATATCGTTTCGTAGCTCATTGAATAATAGATAATATTTTTGTAAATGGATTAGAAACATGGAAATAGTTATTTGTATGATGATATTTGTAAATAAGCTATGTGATTTGGTGAAGTAGTTACCTATAGGTATTAGGTCATGTCTCATTTGTGTAAAGAGACTAAATACTGTGTCCAGGATTATAGTTGGGCATTTTTTGTATGCTATGTCCTGTTCCAGATTGTCTTAACACCCTGCTGAAGCTGTTTTGTACCCAACACATGTTGATCAAGGGTACTGGACTTGTGCATAAGTGTTTGAGCTTCCATGTATATTCATTAAAGCATGCTTTCATCACCTCATCTTTCATTTGATTTAATATATGGAATTTGTTATGGCCAATGGGACAAGAGGAGATAAACGCAAGTAGAACTTCTTATTCGAATAAAACTGAGGCTGTAAATGTTAATTATTTGGGGAAATTGAAATGCTATGTATGTTCTCAAATAGAGTGCGGCATTTTTCTTGTTTGTTTGTTAAACGAATAGACATGTTGAAAAATTAAATTGTGGGCTAAATCGTCCTACATGGGGCAAATAAATTTCTTGTATGTTTCATCTTTAGTATTATTTTTTACTCTTGGCTGAAATTTCTAATTGTCTGTTCAAATTAGCGAGCTGTTTCGCAGGATATTCCTTTTATATATTGATGGAAATGGACTGAATTAGGTATGTCAATATGTAATTTGTCCTTGCAATTATAAATAATCAAGTAGTTTGCTTGCAATTTAGCTGTATCCTTGCAATTTCATGAGTGTGTTAATATATACTATCATGTCCCTTATCGTTGTGACGAGTTATTGTCGAAGAGAAACCCGACAATTACTTCGAAGGATTTATTGTCGAAGAGAAATCTGATAATTACTTGGAAGGACTGCTCTGGGTGGTCTTGTTGGGTTCACTCTTAATGGGTCTCTTTCTCACTACTACTATTTCTGCGAGGTGATTGCTTTTTGGAACACTTTACAATCATGTAGCTATTCACTACAACAAAAAACCCTTTTAATGACGCCTAAAAAGCGTCATTAATGACAAACCATAACGCTTTTTTCTTCTTCAAAGCAAGCGTTATGAAAACGGGTGTTATAAATGTCTTTTAAAAGCATTGTAAAAAAAGCGTTATGGATAGTTTCTATAAAAACGTTATGGATAGTTAATATATATGCACAATTCAGGACATTTTTAAAACGTTATGAATAGATAATATGTATAGGCTCAATCCAGCACATTTATAACACTTTGTACTATTCAAATTAGCATATTTATAACGCTCTATACTGCACATTATATATTACATTCCAAAAATTTAACATTATATATCACCATCTTTATTACATTTCTCAAAATAGAGTACATATCAACATCTTCATTACATTCTCAAAATAGAATATCCATATATATATATATATATATATATATATATATATATATATATATATTTATATATATATATATATATATATATATACAACTACCAAAATTGTCTACATCAAAACTTGGCCACATCAAAACTGTCCACATAACATGTAGCAAAACCCTGAAAAAGATAAAGCAAGGTTCAATATACTTTGTAATATAATATGAAAAATGAAACTTTACATTGGTGCCCCATATAACAAGGTTCAACAACTATTACTTTATTACATCTTATTATTTCCTTTCTATGCAAGAATGGAAAAAAAACATAAAGAAGGCCAAAAATGCATCTTTAGAATTTATAGAAAAATTGAAATAGTTTCAGAATATTATATAAATAGACATAAACACAAGAGAATTTAGGTGGTTGTTTGGGGGATCTTCATCCAGGTTGAGCAGACTCCCATGAGTTGCATAATGTATGGAAAGAGCTAAAAATTTCATATACAGGAACAATTGGTCACTTATAGCAAATACTTGAAAGACAAAAAATTATGATATTAAGGGAACATACAACCACTTAAAGATAGGAAATGGTTAGTTTTGGCATAACAAGAACTTTGTACGTACATCCCAGGTATTGAAGCGACCAAATGGCATATAGCAATTCCAAAATCATACTTTGCCAACTCGATCCAGTATGCTTGAGGCTCAACAAGATTGATTTTGTGGATCATGGACAGATTCCTACAATTGCCACATTAGACGATGAGTGATTCATTAAGTGCAAATGTCTCACAAAGTTTACAAGGTGATGATGGAGAAGATTTGTGGTAATCTCTACTTGACTTTTGTTCCCTTATTCGGGATAATGGTGTATGTACCAATAGATTTTCTCTATTTAGTTTGCTTGATCAAGTAATACCGTATATGCATTGGATAAGAAAACAAATTTATCTAAATTTACATCCTCAGAGGATACTACACTAGTATGTTGGTGTAGTATCATGTCTGTGCCAAAATAACCGCCATCTATGAAATAATTATCAACTTTGCAAAATGTAACTGAGCAAAGAATATATTTAAAATGCAACTTCTTACCATTTCTATGTGCACTTTGATATCAGTTAGCAATAAGAGCCAACCATTTCTATGTTACCATTTATATGCTTCTTACAATTTCTATATATGCACTTTGATATCAGTTTTCAAACTACGGATTACAATAGCAGCATTTTCCAAAGTGCAGATTGCAGCAGCAACATTTTGGGCATCAGGTTGTACAACATGAACAATCCAATTTAGCAGTAGAGAATTTGATAAAGCCAGGAATATATTCAAAATGTAACTGAGCAAAGATTATATTCAGAATGCAACTTCTTACCATTTTCAAATGTAACTAAGCAAATAATATATTCAAAATGTAAGTCAGCAGTTTTCTGGGCATTATGATGCATACTAAAAACTAATAAATATATGCAGTTTTATGGGCATTATGAAAGAGTTGGCATTGCGCACACTGTACTGAAAGGATTGGCATTGCACTGCACTAGTTACATAGCACGTCTACACGATCAGACTGCACTAGTTACAGAGCACATCTACACGAACAGACTGTAATGAACCTACATGCATTATTGATCCAGTACACCATTGTGTAGCATCAATATAAATAAAAAAACATAGACCACACAAACCAGACGTTTCATGGACGCATAAAAATAGAAAGGTTTCATTTTGAAACTAAAAACAGATCCAACTTAATAAAGGGTTGTTTCCTGGAAAGCATCAGCAGAGAGGAGTAAAGAGACGACATTCAATTGTCGGCTTCATAAAAGAAAGCATAGAAAGTATATGTAACACCATATTTACCATATATATATATATATATATATATATATATATATATTTTTATATATATATATATATATATATATATATATATATATTATATATATATATTTTTTTTATATTATATATATATATATATATATATATATATATATATAAAATATATATATATATATATATATATATATATATATATATTATATATATATAATATATATATATATATATATATATATAGATATATATATATATATATATATATATATATGAACGTTCATTTATAATGCATATGCTTCTTTAAAAAAAAAATAATGTAGATGTATAAAACCTTAAGGTTTATCTTGCTCCAAGTGCTTAGTTACAAGCAGCATTCTTTTGAATCAGTAGGAGGCTAAACTCCTTCCTTTTACCAACAAGTATCACCAATACTGCATATTTATTAATCATCGTCACCTTGTAAACCTTTGCCCATCAAAAATGGGTCAGCCATGGAACATAGATCTATTTTGAGAAGCAACCTCTATTCAATCAAATTTTAATGCATATTAAAGTTTGAGTGATTCATTGAGTGATTCATTACTTGAACACTCAAAAATATTGCTAGTAATTTTTTTTAATGCATATTAAAGTTAACTTGAGAAACAAAAAATAGAAAGAAAAAAAATGGAGAAGATTACACAAATACCAGGCAGGATACACCAGGTCACATATGCATAAGCTAAAAGATCCCCCCAGGACCATGAAAATGATGCCCTTATTTATTAATACATCAAGAATGAATCTGACTCTAGAAATAAAATTGTGTGTGTGTGTCTGTAATCCGATGTGCATTCCCAGTGTTCCACCCAATTTAGAAAGGCCTTAAACAATTGAATCTGAAGACATGGAGTCGGTATTAATGCAAAGAGATTCCTCTTAAAGGGTTGTTTATGCTAAGGGTGGTGGGAGATGGATCTGTACATTATCAATCAGCATGCGTTGATGAACTCATTGCTATCCACAATTTCATCTTGTTCTGGTATGGAATAATGAAAAGTCCACTAGACATTTCTATTGCATGGAAATAGAGAATACAAGAGAATGGTGATGGGACAATATGAGAGATTGTCACGATCCGATCCCAAATTGTTGGGTCGAATCGAATCATGTCCAGCCTGCACCGTTGTGAGACGGCGGCAGTAAGCTGTTTCTATATGCAGGTATTCACAACAACATTTATTTGCATTTGTCACAACACGAATTTACGAATATTTAAAAACTTTTTATTCAACAATTGAAAAGTACAAACTGAAACTGAAAGTACTGAAATAAAATACTGAAATCAAATCTACAAACTCCACCACAATAAAACTAGATAACTGGAAAATAACTAGCTAAACGGTCGGCTCATCGGCCTCTGGTTCTGCGTCCTCCAAGGGGGACTCTGGCAACACCACAGGATATAACACCGGGTCATAGTAGCTATTGTACAATAGCTCAGCATCATCAACATCACCTATTGGGGGAGATCCAGTCAGGAAAGGAGCAAGTACGAGTACATATCCGACATTCTAAATAATAATGGAAAGATTCAATTTTAAACAGTTGAAATACTTTGAACAATAATTTTCAGCAATTTTCAGCAATTCAGTATTTGAAACAATGTGATTTGAATAGGTAACGTCTATGACCGGCTTGGGTCGTACAATAGCATCCTGGCGATGCGATACGGCTTATCCCCGTGTGTAAGAGGGTAAAGCTCGCACAATCATGCAATATGAGGATATTGGTCATAAACGCTACACTACTCCCCCAATATCCCCATAATCAATAATCGAACTCAAGGGAAGAGTTCCGTGTAGCAATGTGGTTTAAGCATGCAACATGACAATTACTAATTAAAATGCAAGAAAATATAACCGTAACCTGCCTTTGTTTAATGACTGGAACAGGATGTCGGTACCGGGGAGAAAGTCAAATACGTCCTCGAAACCCTACAGCTGAGAACCCTGACTTAGTGTCACGACCCGTACCCTAGAGTTAGGGCACGAGACGTGGGTACGTCCAGCCTACGCCGCAGTGTCGGCAGTAGAACGCTGTCCTAGGTCACAACATCTAGCAATATAAAGCTTAAACAGTTTATACTCCCCGAATGGGGGTGACATGATAAAAGTAGACTCAATCACAACTAAGAAAAAAGAAGCACGACATGATATAAAACTCAAGGAAAAACAGATGATAACATAGCTGATAGATAGATAAATAAAACTGCTGAAATGAAAGAAAAATCTCAAGTACATCAGAAAGTCTAAGTGCCTAAGATAATACAAATCCCAGATCCCAAGTATCAATAAGTACAATCATCCATGAAATACTGAAATGAAAGCATCCTAGTCTAAGGGTGTGTCATCCACAGCTAGTGGGGCCTGCTGATGGTCCAGGTCCAACATCTCATCTAAGATGGCACCGTAATAGGTATCCACACCAGCCTCCTCCTCGTCCTCTGTAATATTTTCAATAGGTCCAGTCAGGACAGGAACGAGCACAATACATCTCAAAAGTTCATAGCAGGTTAGAAAATATAGACATGCAGTAGAGTAAGATACAGGAAACTGAAAGAAACATGGAATGTAAACAGAGAAAACTGTAATGGAAATAGATATACTGTAATAGAGAGCTATCTGTGGCTAGTGAGTCAGAGTACAATATAAACATGTGAATGGCATAGGAGATTCTGGGAACTATACTATGGAGTGATTCTGGGAACTACACTACTTGGATATTATTCACATGTTTACTTCTACTCCCCCGTACCCCCAATCAATACGCAAGGATCCAGCCAGGTTATGTTATGATTCCATGCAAAGGCCCACAAGGGGTGATACATGGATAGCCCATAAATGGGTGATTCTGAAAATGCCCACAATGGGGTGATTCTGGGAATACCCACAAATGGGGTGATTCTGGAAAGACTCTGTGATCATGAGAGTACATGTCACAAGTGATCGAAGAATAGTAAAGCATAGTGATACACCATGTAAGTGAAACGCACAGAACATGTAGTATATGATGCTTCCTGAGGGGATAACATCTCAAGAATGGATCCATATAGTACTAATTCGTGTTACCAACGTGACAACATCAAGTAAAGTAATCTAAAGCAGGAAAATAATTCTAAGCAGGATATGAAATGATCAGAGAATGTACTCGCCTGGTATCTGAGTGTCCAACTGAAAAGTACTGTCCGAGGAGTGGTGTCTGGCTCCTATTTAGAACAGCACAAGTCACAACAAGTCCAGAATGGTAAAATGAAGCACTAGTATGCATTCTACATGAATCTAGGTCAATCTAGGCCAAAGTCAACTCTTGGTCAACTCTGGTCAACCCTAGAAGTCAAACTAGGTCAACTATGGTCAAACTAGGTCAAACAAGTCCACACTAGGTCAAACTAGTCTACACAAGCCTAATCTAGACTTACTAGCTAAGCAAACACAACCATAGGCCATAGGCTAATAGACTAGGCCATGAGCCAATAGGCAAAATCATATCAGTCCTATATCTAAACAACACATATGTAAACATACCATACCAGTTAATATAGGGTACTTAAAATATATATATATAGTCTCATAATCATCTACTAGGTACATACATACTAGGACAATACATATATATATATATATATATATATATATTATATATATATATATATATATATATATATATATATATATATATATATATATATATATATTTTTTTTTTTTTTTAGGGGGGGCCCGGGGGGGGGGGGGGGGGGGGGGTCCGGGGGTGGGGGGTAACCCGGGGGGAGGGGGGGGGGGGCCAGGGGGGGTGGGGTGTCCGGCAAGGGGCGCCAACCCGAGGCCGCGGCCAAAGCCGCCCAGCCACCTCGGGTGGGCAAGGGAGGGCTCGAACCTAGCCCACCGCTAGGGGAGCCAACCCTCCTAACCACAAGAGCTAGGTATATATATATATATATATATATATATATATATATATATATATATATATATATATATATATATATATATATATACTAGGACAATACATATAATATATATATATTTTATATATATATATATATATATCTATATATATATATATATATATATATATATATATATATATATATATATATATATATATATATATATATATATATATATATATATATATATATATATATATATATATATATATATATATATTGATACACCATGTAAGTTATATGATATAACCATAACATTAAACCTATAGGCTATATGTGTATACTATACTACCAAACATGTTAATACATAGAGGGTAAACAAGTATAGGGAGAGGGCACTCAAGTGCTCATGTGCACTTGTGTATGTGTGTGAGAGCATGTGTGTGAAACATGTGTGTGTGAGTGGACTGTACAAAGTGACAGGGATAGGTGTAAGGACTGAAACTTGTGTGTGTATAGTAGTAAAACACAAACTGAAAACAGTGTAGGAGAATACAAAACAGTCCCTAAATCAATACACAAATCAGAAATTATCTACCTCAGCGGTCCCTAAACCCAGGTCATGACAAACTCAGGTATTTCAAGGTTAAAATGACAGTTCCATGGCTCATGTTAACACACTAAAACACTTAAAACAGTCCCTAAATCTAATTTCCAAATTTATGACTCAAAACACCACCAATCAAACCCAAACTTGACATATAAGTAGAATATATATAGAAGAACACATTAGGCATTTAATTACATATAATCAACTGTGTTAAGTGGGTTAAAATGATACCCAAAACTCAATTTGGTAAACTGGAACAAAATCAGGAATTCACACTGATACAGGAATTCAGAAAAAAAACTGGGAAATGGGAAAATAATAATCAAAATCAATTTTAAATGCATAAACAATGGTTGGTAATGAACCAACACTATGAGCACGTGTCCCATGCAATGTTTGTGTCCCTGCTAGAGGACACAAACGTGTCCAATAGAGTAAAACACGAAAACAGTGAACACTGACACAGAGACTGTGACAGTCTCGTACGGGGGTGCACGCGTGTCGTGCACCCGACACAGAGCACTTCGGGCCTCGTGCTCGTGTCCCCACCTAGTATAGGTCTAGGTGCTCAAGCCTAAGTGCCTGCATCGTGTCTTCGTGTCGCTGTGTCCGTGAACCAGAGCCGTATCAGTGGCTAAAATCAGCCTGCGCACAGTGCAGTGCATTACCCGTGCGTGGCCGATTTCCCCCCAATCCAGACCACGAAATCTCGTGAAACTTGGGAAGTGTGATGACAGTAGGTGCTCCTAAGTGTGCACAAAAACTCGTGTCCAATAAGTTCGTGTCGTGTCCAGAAGATAGCCCAATAGGCAGGGGAGCACTGTAGCCGCGCGCGCGCGTGTGCACGAGTGTCTAAACGACACGACACAAGCATGAAATCAACTTAGTCAATTAAAATCGTGTAAGCGACATCAAAACAAAATTTTCCATTAAAAAATTATTCAAAAATAACACAAAATAATCCACAGTGGTATTTTCACAAACACATTGAATGGTGCACTGATACGTGTCCTGTTAGGACACGAAACGACACGAAAACTTAGGGTTTCCTATTCTACTGTTAGGTTAGGTCTAGGGCTCCCTAATGATGCAAAAACTTCAGGATTCTATGGTGAAAATAGGAAATTACCTCTTTGTATCAAAACCCTCCAAAAAGCTCAAATGAGTGATGTTCTTCACAATGATGAAACTCCTCCAAAGCTCCCCAAATCTGAGAACACTAATAACCAACAGAAAGTAGGAAGAATTTAGAACCCAATGTAATTTGTTTGGATTAAAAAGGAGGTAAAATGGATTTACTAGGATTTATGGAAGATGGAGAAAATACCTCTTCTAAAACTTGGCAAGAAAACCTAAGGAAGGCTAGCCCTAACTTTGGGAGGCATTAAATAGGATGGGAAAGGTCAATAGTGGCTGCCATGGGCTGATTAGGGTTAGGGTTGGTTCATGGTGTGGACCTATGGGCTATTAAACCTAAGTCATTAGTCATAACTTATGAAGTCATAAGCCATATTAGTCAAATCAACTCCAAATCTCTCCAAACAAGTTCCAATGACTTAACCCTCACTAAAATAGGTCAAAACAAGTTTACTTAACCTAATCAAGTGGTCTTAACCTAGGTTAGTCACTAGGTTAGTCTTCTAGTCAACACTAGTCAAAGTCAACTATAGGGTCAAATAATTCTACAAAATCACCAAAAATCACTAAAAATCATATTAATTATAATAAATCCAAATAATAAATAAAAATTTCAAATAATTCACAAAATTTCAAAAATGACCAAAATACCCCCAAGCTAGAAAAGTGGTAGTGACAAATCTACCCTCCTTAAAATAATTTCGTCCTCGAAATTAAAGGCGAAACTAAACTGCTGAGAAGGATAGAAAAGTATACCTCAAGGTCCAAAAAGATAGGGGTAACGCTCGCGCATCTCATCCTCCCGCTCCCAGGTCGACTCTCCTGGAGAATGATGCCTCCATGCGACGCGTACCAGAGGTATCACCTGGTTCCTCAGAACCTTCTTCCGTCGATCCAGAATCTCCACTAGCTGCTCTGGATAGCTGAGAGAAGGCCCAACCTCAATCTCTGAATGATCGAGCACATGGCTAGGGTCAGCCACGTACTGTCTCAACTGCGATACATGGAATACGTTGTGGACCCCCACAAGTGCAGACGGCAAGTCTAGCCTGTATGACACGTCACCGACTCTCCCGCTGATAACGAAAGGGCCGATGAAGCACGGGCTAAGCTTTCCGCCTCCACCAAAACGTATCGTACCACGAGTCGGAGATATCCTCAAGAAAACCTGGTCTCCGACCTAATCACAAGCAAGGTCTCAATTAATTATAATAAACAAACATGAATATTAAAACACAACAATCAAACCTAAACTAATCCTACTCTAATCTGTACCTCAAACTCCAAGGGCCTCCGGTGGCTATCGGCCCAGTGCCGATGTCTGTCCTGCGCCACGCGAAGTCTGTCCCTGATGAGCTTTACCTTCTCGGCTGCATCAACAACCATCTCTGGCCCCAGTAAAGCTCGCTCACCAACATCATCCCAAGATAAGGGTGTACGACACCTACGCCCGTACAGAGCCTCGAAAGGTGACATCTCAATGCTGGCCTGGAAACTGTTGTTGTAAGCAAACTCCACCAAATGAAGATAATCCTCCCAGGAGCCTCCAAGTCCAAGACGCACGTCCGCAGCATATCCTCAAGAGTCTGAATAGTCCTCTCGACTGTCCGTCGTCTGGGGGTGGTATGCGGTACTAAACTTGAGCTGGGTGCCCAAGCTAGTCTGCTGATCCTCCAAAAATGGGAAGTGAAGTGACTATCCCGATCTGAGACGATGCTGACCGGAACTCCGTGAATCCTGACTATCTGCCGCATATACATCTCCGTAAGCCTCTCTGTAGACGTACCCACCTTGAATGGCAAGAAGTGGGCCGATTTGGTCAACCTGTCAACGATGACCCAAATCGCGTCTTTTCCCCCTGGTGTACGCGGTAATCCTGATACGAAGTCCATAGTGATATGCTCCCATTTCTACTCGGGAATGGGCAGCGGCTGCAATAATCCACCGGGCCTCTGCCTCTCCGCCTTGACTGCTGACAAATCAAGCACCTAGCTACGAAGCGAGCCACCTCCCGCTTCATCCCGGACCACAAACATGCTCCCTCAGATCTCGGTACATCTTGTTGGCACCCGGGTGTATGGAGTACTGAGATCTTGTGGGCCTCCTGCATAATCTGCTCCTGAGCTCTCGCTGGGCACACATAATCTGGAACCGTGCCTCAAGGCACCATCATCTGCAAGAAAAAACTCGCCCTCAGCATCCTGCTCGAACCTGCTCTCGGAGACACCGCAGAGCAACGTCCTCAAACTGTGCCGACTTGATCCTCTCCACCAAGTCCGATGAATCTGCATCCCCCATAACTGCATCTGCATCCCGGGCACGATCACCTCAATCCCAAGGCTCTCCAAGTCGGCAAGCAAGTGCCGATCCATGGTCAAACACATGGCGGTCGGATACCTACTCAAGGCATCGGCAACCACGTTGGCCTTCCCTGGGTGGTACTGAAGTAGGATGTCAAAGTCCTTCATCAACTCTAGCCATCTGCGCTGTCTCATGTTCAACTCCTTCTGAGTGAACACATACTTTAAGCTCTTGTGATCTGTAAAGATCTCCACCCTCTCCCCATACAGATAATGCTTCCACAAATTCAAAGCAAAAATTACCGCCGCCAGCTCCAGGTCGTGGGTAGGGTAGTTCTTCTCATGGAAACGTAATTGCTTGGAAGCATAGGCAATCACCTTCCCATGCTGCTGAAAGTGCGGCCTCTTGGCCGGTCCTCCGCTACTGCTGCCTCCCTGGGAGTCTCGCCCCTCTTGAGCCTAAGCTCAAGATCATCCTCTGCAGCTAGTACGTCCACCAGGATCTCCTCAACTGTAGCGCTACGGGCATTCTTGGTGTAGGACTTGACCTCCTTTACTAAGCCCTTCCGGAACCTCCGGGCCTTCGTCGTCTCGGACAAGTCCTCCATAAATCTGCTCAGGTGGCAGAACTCTCCTGCGTACTCCTCCACAGACTGGCTTCCCTGGACTAGGGCCTCGAACTGGGTCTCGAGGGCTCCCAGTGCTGCATCTGGAAAGAACTTCTCCTTGAACAGCTTCTTGAATGCTTTCCAAGTCTGTCTTGCTGTGCCGACCCTCGGGTCGGTCTGGTACCAGGTACGGCCAGATCCTGCATCTGCTGGCCGCTTCCTCTCTGGAGTGTCGTCGGGATCTCCGCCAGCGTGAAGATCTCCTCCATATGCTCGATCCACTCATCGGCATACAGGATCCCCTCTGTCCCACGGAAGTCTCTAGGGTACATCTTCTGGAAGTCCTGGATGCCCTTCTCCTGTGTGGTGGTGCGACTGTGGACTGCTGCTGGCTGAGCCACGACTCTCTCTACTGCCGTCACTGCCAGGTCAATGCCTCGAGTGAGCTCTGCCGTGTGCCTCTGCTGCTGGGTCTGCTGACCCTCCATGTACTGCCGAAAGAAGGCTAGTAGCTGTACTGCGTCCACTGTCCCTGGAGGTGGCTGCTGGTAAGGATCCTCTGGGAGAACTGGTTCTGCCTCCCTGCCGGTGGAAGCATACCCCCTGCTGCTGCTGCCGGGGTCTCAATACGAGCAGAGGTGGCATGAGCTGCAGTCCCCTGGCCCCGCTGTACTGGCTGAGAGGTAGCAGTCCCCTCCATAGCATCCTCATGAATGGTACGCTGTGATCGAGTCTCTACGACCTGAAGATAGACAAACAAGAGTATCAATTTCTAAGAAAGAAGCGATATAACAAAGGCGGACAATTAAAATTCAAAAGGATCAGCTGACAATAAGATTTAGATGGCATAAAAGAATTTTTTCCTAATGTGATTGAGTACCTTAAAAATTAATATCCTATATCCTACTGCAGGCTATAGTGATACTCTAGTTCGAATACCACTACACTTCTAGTGCAGACCTGCATGGGCCACCACTGAAAACGTGTCACGACCCGCACCCTAGAGTTAGGGCACGAGACGTGGGTACGTCCAGCCTACGCTGCAGTGTCGGCGGTTAGAACGCTGTCCTAGGTCACAACATCTAGCAATATAAAGCTTAAACAGTTTTACTCCCCGAATGGGGGTGACATGATAAAAGTAGACTCAATCACAACTAAGAAAAAAGAAGCACGACATGATATAAAAACTCAAGGAAAAACCGATGATAACATAGCTGATAGATAGATAAATAAAAACTGCTGAAATGAAAGGAAAATCCCAAGTACATCAGAAAGTCTAAGTGTCTAAGATAATACAAATCCCAGATCCCAAGTATCAATAAGTACAATCATCCATGAAATACTGAAATGAAAGCATCCTAGTCTAAGGGTGTGTCATCCACAGCTAGTGGGGCCTGCTGATGGTCCAGGTCCAACATCTCATCTAAGGTGGCACCGTAATAGGTATCCACACCAGCCTCCTCCTCGTCCTCTGTAATATTTTCAACAGGTCTAGTCAGGACAGGAACGAGCACAATACATCTCCACAGTTCATAGCAGGTTAGAAAATATAGACATGCAGTAGAGTAAGATACAGAAAACTGAAAAACATGTAATATAAACAGAGAAAACTGTAATGGAAATAGAGATACTGTAATAGAGAGCTATCTGTGGCTAGTGAGTCAGAGTACAATATAAACATGTGAATGGCATAGGAGATTCTGGAAACTATACTATGGAGTGATTCTGGAAACTACACTACTTGGATTATTCACATGTTTACTTCTACTCCCCCGTACCCCCAATCAATACGCAAGGATCCAGCCAGGTTATGTTATGATTCCATGCAAAGGCCCACAAGGGTGATACATGGATAGCCCATAAATGAGTGATTCTGGGAATGCCCACAATGGGGTAATTCTGGGAATACCCATAAATGGGGTGATTCTAGGAAGACTCTGTGATCATGAGAGTACATGTCACAAGTGATCGAAGAATCGTGAAGCATAGTGATACACCATGTAAGTGAAACGTACAGAACATGTAGTATACGATGCTCCCTGAGGGGATAACATCTCAAGAATGGATCCATATAGTACTAATCGTCCGTTACCAACGTGACAGCATCAAGTAAAGTAATCTAAAGCAGGAAAATAATTCTAAGCAGGATATGAAATGATCAGAGAATGTACTCGCCTGGTATCTGAGTGTCCAACTGAAAAGTACTGTCCGAGGAGTGGTGTCTGGCTCCTATTCAGAACAGCACAAGTCACAACAAGTCCAGAATGGTAAAATGAAGCACTAGTATGCATTCTACATGAATCTAGGTCAATCTAGGCCAAAGTCAACTCTTGGTCAACTCTGGTCAACCCTAGAAGTCAAACTAGGTCAACTATGATCAAACTAGGTCAAACAAGTCCACACTAGGTCAAACTAGTCTACACAAGCCTAATCTAGACTTACTAGCTAAGCAAACACAACCATAGGCCATAGGCTAATAGACTAGGCCATGAGCCAATAGGCAAAACCATATCAGTCCTATATCTAAACAACACATATGTAAACATACCATACCAGTTAATATAGGGTACTTAAAAAATATATATAATAGTCTCATAATCATCTACTAGGTACATACATACTAGGACAATACATATATATATATATATATATATATATTATATATATATATATATATATATATAATATATATATATATATAATATATTATATATATTGATACACCATGTAAGTTTATGATATAACCATAACATTTAAACCTATAGGCTATATGTGTATACTATACTACCAAACATGTTAATACATAAGAGGGTAAACAAAGCATAGGGAGGGGGCACTCAAGTGCTCATGTGCACTTGTGTATGTGTGTGAGAGCATGTGTGGCAACATGTGTGTGTGAGTGGACTGTACAAAGTGACAGGGATAGGTGTAAGGACTGAAACTTGTGTGTGTATAGTAGTAAAACACAAACTGAAAAAGTGTAGGAGAATACAAAACAGTCCCTAAATCAATACACAAATCAGAAATTATCTACCTCAGCAGTCCCTAAACCCAGGTCATGACAAACTCAGGTATTTCAAGGTTAAAATGGCAGTTCCATGGCTCATGTTAACACACTAAAACACTTAAAACAGTCCCTAAATCTAATTTCCAGATTTAGGACTCAAAACACCACTAATCAAACCCAAACTTGACATATAAGTAGAATATATATAGAAGAACACATTAGGCATTTAATTACATATAATCAACTGTGTTAAGTGGGTTAAAATGATACCAAAACTCAATTTGGTAAACTGGAACAAATCAGGAATTCACACTAATACAGGAATTCAAAAAAAAACTGGAAAATAGGAAAATAATAATCAAAATCAATTTTAAATGCATCAACAATGGTTGGTAATGAACCAACACTATGAGCACGTGTCCCATGCAATGTTTGTGTCCCTGCTAGAGGACAAATGTGTCCAATAGAGTAAAACACGAAAACAGTGAACACTGACACAGAGACTGTGACAGTCTCGTACGGGGGTGCACGCGTGTCGTGCACCCGACACAGAGCACTTCGGGCCTCGTGCTCGTGTCCCCACCTGTATAGGTCTAGGTGCTCAAGCCTAAGTGCCTGCATCGTGTCTTCGTGTCGCCGTGTCCGTGAACCAGAGCCGTATCAGTGGCTAAAATCAGCCTGCGCACAGTGCAGTGCATTACCCGTGCGTGGCCGATTTCCCCCAATCCAGACCACGAAATCTCGTGAAACGGGGAGTGTGATGACAGTAGGTGCTCCTAAGTGTCCACAAAAACTCGTGTCCAACAAGTTCGTGTCGTGTCCAGAAAAGAGCCCGATAGACATGGGAGCACTGTAGCCGCGCGCGCGCGTGTCCGAGTGCGTGTGCACGAGTGTCTAAACGACATGACAAGCACGAAATCAACTCAGTTAATTAAAATCGTGTAAGCGACATCAAAACGAAATTTTCCATTCAAAAATTATTTGAAAATAACACAAAATAATCCACAGTGGCATTTTCAAACAAATTGAATGGTGCACTGATACGTGTCCTGTTAGGACACGAAACGACACAAAAACTTAGGGTTTCCTATTCCTACTGTTAGGTTAGGTCTAGGGCTCCCTAATGATGCAAAAACTTCAGGATTCTATGGTGAAAATAGGAAGTTACCTCTTTGTATCAAAACCCTCCAAAAAGCTCAAATGAGTGATGTTCTTCACAATGGTGAAACTCCTCCAAAGCTCCCCAAATCTGAGAACACTAATAACCAACAGAAAGTAGGAAGAATTTAGAACCTAATGCAATTTGTTGGATTAAAAAGGAGGTAAAATGGATTTACTAGGATTTATAGAAGATGGAGAAAATACCTCTTCTAAAACTTGGCAAGAAAACCTAAGGAAGGCTAGCCCTAACTTTGGGAGGCATTAAATAGGATGGGAAAGGTCAATAGTGGCTGCCTTGGGCTGATTAGGGTTAGGGTTGGTTCATGGTGTGGGCCTATGGGCTATTAAACCTAAGTCATTAGTCATGACTTATGAAGTCATAAGCCATATTAGTCAAATCAACTCCAAATCTCTCCAAACAAGTTCCAATGACTTAACCCTCACTAAAATAGGTCAAAATAAGTTTACTTAACCTAGCCAAGTGGTCTTAACCTAGGTTAGTCACTAGGTTAGTCTTCTAGTCAACACTAGTCAAAGTCAACTATAGGGTCAAAATCAATTCTACTAAAAATCACCAAAAATCACTAAAAATCATATTAATTATAATAAATCCAAATAATAAATAAAAATTTCAAATAATTCACAAAATTTCAAAAATGACCAAAATACCCCCAAGCTAGAAAAGTGGTAGTGACACTTAGAACCATAAAGGAAACTATTTCTAGGTGTGCTAGTTGCAATTTCTAGAAGCAGGCCCTAGTCAAGTTTTAAGTTATTAATTAATCTACCAGAACGTCTAACGTCACGAGCTACATTTGTTGTCATTTGACTGGATAAGCCTGTTACTGATTTAATTGGGGAAGATAGCAATTACCAGTTAATTGGCAAAACTTTAAATTTTTAATATATATATATAAAACTAAATTTCTTTAAGTGATAAAGCATGGACTTGTTAACTTACTATTAATTATCCATTTTACTTAAATATGATAAATCCTTATTAATTTTTATACAAAATAATAATACCCAATTATAATTTATACGTCTAGCTACACAAATAACCAACTCAAAAAAATAGAAAAATTTAAGCTACATAATACAGGACCACAGAAAAACAAAGAAAAACTGGGCTTATGCCCTTACAAAAAATTAATTAAATTAATTTAAATGCTGAGGCGAGCTTTGAGTGCCGTGAAGCAGTCCAAACAGAAGGCCGAGGCCCTGCACCCAAAATACTAAAGGCCAGTAACCAGTTCTAAAATAAAATATAATTAAATATAATTTATAGAAAATGGGCGTCTCAGACTTGGTCATGCAATCTCATGTTGCTGGCTAACGCCTCAACGTACAGGGAGGTTCTGTAGCGTTTGCGTTTCACCGAGGCTCATCCGACCGATACGGTCGTCGCCTAAGGGAATACAAAAACTCACAAAATCCAACACTTAAACCAATCTGAAAACCAATGAAATAACTTTAATAAACCATTTCAAGGACCAGGGTTTGAAATAGGTTTTAAATTACCAAATTATTGAACAATTAAATGCTATTATTTTGAAATATTTTACCGAAAATTTGGACAGCACCTCCTTTGTAACTAGGACAACCTAGCCGCGAGGCGGTACCGGTCCAACACAAACCAATATCCAAAAATATAGATGTATAACTTCCAGCCCTTCCAAAAACCAACCAATAACGAATACACAACCACAAATCCAAAATATACACCACAAGTCCAACCAAAAAGCCACAGGACTTTGAAAGTCCAAGCATCAACCACAAAATGGAAAAGAATAATAGCCTATAAGCTCACACAGCAACATGCATACGCCCACCACCAAAGAGGGACAAAAAATACGTACATACTAAAACCAACCCAAGAATCACAACCCAAAATCAAGTTCGAGTCGAACTCGAAAAGCCGTATCCACTAACGCAACCATACTCAAAGCCGACCCCCGGGACAGGGTCGGGACCGCGTCATCATTGACTAACTACGGGAGGGACACAGGGACACGAAATTATACCTCAGTTGCTCGGTTAGAGCTCTCAGAAACAAAGAATAGGAGCTTAATTCGTGTGTCTCGGACGGCTCGGGACAGTGGACAGTAAAATACGCAAGGGTGAAGTGCGGACGGCGGCCCAGAAAAGCGCGGACAACGCTGCCATTGTCGTGGGGCACGGCTCGGGTCTGGGACAGGGCCGGGCTCGGATTCGCAGAACTGCGGGTCACCGGGAAGCGGGACGGGGCTCGTGCAGATGCGACCATGGTGAGCACGTACCGCGAGGGGGCGAGGCCGCACGAAAAGCGGGGCGGATCGGGCTTGGAGCTCGACTAGGGCACGTCCGAGCTCGGGGAAACCGAAGAGGAGACGGGACGGCTACGCCGGAGATGGCCAGGGACGGCCACCGTGGGGCGCTCGGCCTAGGGCCGGGAGGCGGCCACGAGGCAGGGGCGGAGATGCTGGCCTTGGAACGGGCAAAAGCGACGGTCGGGGGGCGTAACTCACGCTGGAGGACGGGCCGCGGGGGAGCGGTGTCTCGGGTCGGCCGACCTAGGGCACGGTCGCGGGCTCGGATCGGGCCGACGGTCGAAGGCGACCGCGGAAAGGTCGCATGGAGGCACGGATCTGGACCAGGATCGACTCGGGGAGGCAATCGGCCGATCGCGGGGAACACGACGGCAGGCCGAGTGGAGCTTGGGGGAAGAGGAGGTAACGAGGTGTTGTGTGGATTTATTTTGAAGAAGGAATAATAAGATGCTGGTGGTTAAGGTGTTAACATGTGGTGGAGAGATTTAGGAGGGAGAAAAGTGTGGACGTGTATAGAGAAATAGGGGGGAGTTGAACGTGTGAGAGGAGTGGTGCTGGTGAGTTGGGTCTTCCATTTTTTATTAGAAGAGGGTTTTACAACCTTCCCTCCTTAGAAAATTTTGTTCTCGAAATTTCAAAGATAAGGGCCGGGGTACAATCATGCAATCATGCCTCAAACCGGTCTGGATATTCTTCCTCAATAGCCTTATGCCTAATTAGGCTAACTGTCCCATAGCAAAAACCATCAGTGCAATATCTTCGTCCATTCTATCCACTATTCTCAATTAAAATTCTTTCCTGCTTAGAAACCGAGTCACTATCCATGATTTATGGTTTCTGTTTCCATCCCTGAATTGTCAAATACCGTCACCACCTTAGAAAATTTGTCTTTCCTCATTTTCATACTAAACAAATATAATGTTTCCTGCAATATAGTATGTACTTCCTTCAGCTTGCTAATATATTAAAAATTTAACTCTATGATTTGATACATTTCATCTTCTCTTAATACTTCAATATCAAGCCTCGGTAATCCAATTCATATTTAAATCCCCACCACATTCATGCTTCAATTTGTCATAATCCGTAAAAAAATAAAATCTTTATCATTCCTTACTCATAGGTGATCACTCTGTAATTTATTTAGACGTCTATTTTCACCAATATGTATATATCTTGATTCTAAATCCATTTTACATATTTGATCCCGAATTCTCACTAAATTTAATCATCATGTTTAAGCTTGAATCCTTCATCTTGATCTTCCTGTATTATTTTAACCAAAATTTTCTCTGTTAATAATATATTTTATTACATCTCCCAACCTTGTATTATTTATAATCATTCTATCTCTGGTTTCTGATTTAAAACTTTTGCACCATTCAATTCATACGATTGCCATCCTTAGTTAGTTACACCTTAAGTCCAAAATTTCTTGTTTTGATCGTCCTTTAAATACTTCTGATTTATCATGTATCTTCCTAAAGTGCATCTCCATACTTATCATTTAACAACCCCTAATCTACAATGTCAATTTGCTTGGTATTCACATCATTAATCATCCCTTCCTGACTCAAATTACAAGTTTTTAATTTATCTAAATTTTTTGTCCCAAAACTCATGTACTTTATAAATCCCTGTTATAGATCGTTCCAGTTTTAAATCATCAGGCATAATCAGATTCGAGGCATGATCGCTAGGTACAATGATAAAATAGGCACGGTCAGAATTATCTAGATATGATCTGAGATAGAGTTAGATATTGTCGTGATCAAAATCGTTTTTTAGGCACGAGTAAAATCTAGGTACGATTAAATATAATCAAATTATTAAATATAAAAAAAAATCAACGAGGTCTCGTGACACAGAAAAGACAACAAAGAAACGAGCGTCAACAGTTTATTAAAAAGGCAAAAAAAATGAAATCTTCTGTGATGAGGGACAAAATTTTTAATTCAAATTGGGATGAGGTATAGGAGTTTGTGACTCAGGAAAAAAAAATTAACAAGTTGAATGATAGTAGGATAGCGAGGGTGATTAGAGAATCTATGATATGAATGTAATCAGATAAGATATTTCTGAAGGTGGAGACAATCGCTAGAAATACAAATCCTCCAACCGAATAAAAGTCAGAATAATTTGATGGTGCAAAAAAACAAACATGCTATGGATAGTCTTAATAATATTCGAAAACCAAATATATCCGAAGTCACTTTGCCTCTAATTCATGCCTCGCCAGAGTGCACCTGACTGCAGTGAATTTTTTTGGCTCCATAACTTGAATAATAATAGGTTTCTGTAGTCTATTAACTTTATCCATTTCATGGCTGAGCAACATAGGGGCAAATCTGATGCATTTAGGACATAGTCTCAATAATATCTGAAAACCTATGAACACCTGAAATTACTTCAACTTAGAGTCTATGCCTCGCTAGTGCGCAACTAGCTGCAGTAAACTTGCAGCTTCCATAATTCAGACAAATGACTACAACGCAAATGTGCGAAGCCATATTAGGTCACTGAATATTTTCTCAACTTTGTCCATGAAATTTCAAAGGAGCTTCCGAAAAATTCAAACGAGTTATAAAGTTCTAATCATGATATATAGGAAAATATATATATCTGTTCTTCTGGAATCAAAAAAATTTGTCAGGATAATTAGGTGTTCCAGTAGCTCTTGAGAATCAAGAGGTTGGTTTGAAGTCTAGAGGAGTATCTGTTCTCCGATATTTCTTTTTTTTCAAAAGATTAAACTTAAAGAATGGATCAACTTGATTCTGACTAAATGAGTTTGGACACAAGACAGGATAGAAGCATCACAGCTTCGAGTTGAGTAGAAGGAGTCATGAGAATATTTTCGACAAATCACTTAGAGAATACTGACATTTACCAGAATTATTTTGAAAAGAAAAAATAATTTCTTATCCAAGGAAAGTTTGAGGATTCGTATGTAAGTTGGGCTAAAAGTAAGTTTTATTGATTGAAGGAAGTCAAGTAGAAATAGTTTAGCAAAGCCAACAAGGGAATAGTTTTGGAATATTAATCATGATCAGAAGGTTGAGGTACAAACATAAGCAAGGTAGCCTACCAGTCTATAACAAACAAAAATATTTACTTATAGTATATTCTGGTCCTATGTTGTGACAAATTAATGTTCTAGTGTTCTAATTGTTTCTAGATATGTTTATCTAAGTTGTTGATCTGACCTGCATGGGCCACCACTAAAAACATGTCACGATCCGATCCCAAATTGTTGGGTCGAATCGGATCATGCCCAGCCTGTACCGTTGTGAGACGGCGGTATTAAGCTGTTTCTATATGCAGGTATTCACAACAACATTTATTTGCATTTGTTACAACACGAATTTATGAATATTTAAAAACTTTTTATTCAACAATTGAAAAGTACAAACTGAACTGAAAGTACTGAAATAAAATACTGAAATCAAAATCTACAACTCCAACACAATAAAACTAGATAACTGGAAAACAACTAGCTAAACGGTCGGCTCATCGGCCTCTAGTTCTGCGTCCTCCAAGGGAGACTCTGGCAACACCACAGGATGTAACATCGGGTCATAGTATCTATTGTACAATAGCTCAGCATCAACATCACTTATTGGGGGGATCCAGTCAGGAAAGGAGCAAGTACGAGTACATATCCGATATTCTAAATAATAATGAAAAGATGCAATTTTAAACAGTTGAAATACTTTGAACAATATTTTCTAGCAATTTCAGCAATTCAGTATTTGAAACAATGTGATTTGAATAGGTAACGTCTATGACCGGCTTAGGTTGTACAATAGCATCCTGGCGATGCGATACGGCTTATCCCCGTGTGTAAGAGGGGTAAGCTTGCACAATCATGCAATATGAGGGTATTGGTCATAAATGCTACACTACTCCCCCAATATTCCCACAATCAATAATCGAACTCAAGGAGAGTTTCGTGTAGCAATGTGGTTTAAGCATGCAACATGACAATTACTAATTAAAATGTAAGAAAATATAACCGTAACCTGCCTTTGTTTAATGACTGGAATAGGATGTCGGTACCGGGGAGGAAGTCAAATACGTCCTCGAAACCCTACAGCTGAGAACCCTGACTTAGAACCATAGAGGAAACTATTTCTAGGTGTGCTAGTTGCAATTTCTAGAAGTAGGCCCTAGTCAAGTTTTAAGTTATAATTAATCTACCGGAACGTCCAACGTCACGAGCTACATTTGTTGTCATTTGACTGGATAAGCCTGTTACTGGTTTAATTGGGGAAGATAGCAATTACCGGTTAATTGGCAAACTTTGTAGTTTTAATAATTATATATAAAACTAAATTTCTTTAAGTGATAAAGCATGGACTTGTTAACTTACTAGTAATTATCCATTTTACTTAAATATGAGAATCCTTATTAATTTTTATACAAAATAATTAATACCCAATTATAATTTATACGTCTAGCTACGCAAATAACCAACTCAGAATAGAAATAGAAAAATCTAAGCTACACAATACAGGACCACAGAAAAACAAAAGAAAACTGGGCTTATGCCCTTACAACAAATTAATTAAATTAATTTAAATGCTGAGCCGCTCTGAGTGCCATGAAGCGGTCCAACAGAAGGCCGAGGCCCTGCACCCAAAATACTAAAGGTCAGTAACCAGTTCTAAAATAAAATATAATAATATAATTTATAGAAACGGGTGTCTCAGACTTGGTCATGCAATCTCATGTTGCTGGCTAACGCCTCAACGTACAGGGAGGTCCTGTAGCGTTTGCGTTTCACCGAGGCTCATCCGACCGATACGGTCGTCGCCTAAGGGAATACAAAACTCACAAAATCCAACTTAAACCAATCTGAAAACCAATGAAATAATTTTAATAAACCGTTTCAAGGACCAGGGTTTTGAAATAGGTTTAAATTACCAAATTACTGAACTTAACTGAATGCTATTATTTTGAAATATTTTACCAAAAATTTGGGCAGCACCTCCTTTGTAACTAGGACAACCTAGCCGCGAGGCGGTACCGGTCCAACACAAACCCAATATCCAAAAATATATGTATAACTTCCAGCCCTTCCAAAAACCAACCAATAACCAATACTCAACCACAAATCCAAAATATACACCACAAGTCCAACCAAAAAGCTACAGGACTTTAAAAGTCCAGCATCAACCACAAAATAGAAAAGAATACCTATAAGCTCACACGCCCACACCAAAGAGGGACAAAAAATACGTACATACTAAAACCAACCTAAGAATCACAACCCAAAAATTAAGTCCGAGTCGAACTCGAAAAGCCGTATCCACTAATGCAACCATACTCAAAGCCGATCCCCGGGATGGGGTCAGAACCACGTCATCATTGACTAACTACGGGAGGGACACATGGACATGGAATTATACCTCAGTTGCTCGGCTAGAGCTCTCAGATGCAAAGAATATGAGCTGAATCCGTGGGTCTCGGACGGCTCGGGACAGTGGACAGTAAAAATTAGCAAAGGTAAAGCGCAGACGACGGCATAGTAAAGTGCGGACAATGCTGCCACTGCCGCGGGCACGGCTCGGGTCTGGGACAGTGCCTGGCTCGGATCCGCGGAACTGCAGGTCACCGGGAAGCGGAATGGGGCTCGCGGAGTCGCGACCACGGTGTAGCACGCACCGCGAGGGGGCGAGGCCACACGGAAAGTGCTGGGCGGATCAGGCTTGGAGCTCGACTAGGGCACGTCCGAGCTCGGGGAAACCGGAGAAGAGACAGGGTGGCTACGCCGGAGACGGCCAGGAGCGTCCACCGTGGGGCGCTCGACCTAGGGTCGGGACGGCCACGAGGCAGGGACGGAGACGCCGGCCTCGGAACGGGCGCAAAGCGACGGTCGGGCGGGCAGAACTCACGCTAGAGGGTGGGCCGCGGGAGCGGTGGCGGGTCGGCCGGACTAGGGCTCGGCCGCGGGCTCGGATCGGGCCGACGGTCGGAGGCGACCGCGAGGAGGTCGCAGGGAGGCACGGATCTGGACCAGGGTCGGCTCGGGGAGGCAGTCGGCCGGCCGCGGGGAGCACGGTGGCAGGCCGAGCGGAGCTTGGGGGAAGAGGAGGTGACGAGTTTTGTGGATTTGTTTTGAAGAAGGAATAATAAGGTGCTGGTGGTTAAGGTATTAAAATGTGGCGGAGAGATTTAGGAGGGGGAAAATGTGGACATGTATAGAGAAAATAGGGGGAGTTGAACGTGTGAGAGGAGTGGTGCTGGTGAGTTGGGTCTTCCATTTTTTTTTATTAGAAGAGGGTTTTACAGAGATGAAGAGGAAGGATGATGATTAAAGCTTCTTTATTTTACAATTATTTGTTTTATCTTTAATCCTATCCGAAATTACAAACAAAGATCACCAAAATTGTCGAAACCAGAACTCTTGAATAGAAGCCAAGAACAAAAATTGTCGAAACCGTTAGAGTTTGCTGCAAGAGAAGCAAAATTTCTCAGGGATATTTTATCGAACACCTTACAATCGGTCAAAACAAAATAAAGAATGGGATTGGAAGAACAAACCTGGAAAGTCCTTCTCCCCTCTCCTTACTAGCCATTCTACAACAGTCTCTATTCACTGATTCTGGCTTGACCTCTCATTCCCTCCTCTTTTATCATCCATCATTATCTACTAGTTAAGATTACAAATAAATCATGCAACATCTATCCCATATCGAGATCATCAACTCCCGGTCGAGGAGAGCAAGTTGGAGCCTGAGGCTCTGCAACCGTCCTCTCGTCGTAAGTGCAATAGACTGCGGCACATGCAGCCTCAGGTCCGTGTGCCCGAACAATCCATTTGCCGCAACAGCATGAGCCTGTGCTTGAGCCTGGAGTTGTTGGCATGTAGCATACATCCTAAACCCGGTGGCCATCAGAAACACCCCCAAAACTAGCCAAAGCTACAAACAAATACCATATCAATCTCATCTTCACCATCTCAATCATCAACAAATAACAACATGCATCCATACCAGAAAGCTAGGGACATTTGCGAGTTAGGATCATGAACAACAAAGCACTAAAGAAAACAGCAATGTACGTATAAAATTTCTTTCTCCATAAACCGATTTTCTAGATTCCAAAATCTATCAAAATTAAGAAGAAACATTATGCCGGTAATGAGAAATGCCATCGATTGGAATTGACAAGCTGACCACCATGATGCATTCTTTAGATCAATAATTACAAAAATTCATAAAAACCATAGAAAACAGAAAAATCCAAAAAATGAGGAAGAAACAACCAAAGCTCGCCTCTCGGGATGAATCCATGGAAGCCAGTCTCGATGTCGCCGCGGCTTCCACGGAAGACGCTCATCTTTCTGACGCTTTCCACTGCAAAATCCGTCGAGAAAAATAAGATCAGAAATTGGAGAGTTCTCGATAACGTAAATTTGGGAGTTAGGGCTCACATTTGGAGAAGACTTTGATTTTGCTCCCTTCGGCGTCTCGAGCTCCTGCTCTCCGAAAATGAAGTCGGGGCTAGGGTTAGGGTTTGTGGGAGGGGGCGTTGGGGCTAAGGTTAGGTTTTGTAGGAGGTTGAAAGAAGGAGGAGAAGGAGAAGATTATATTTCATAAGAGGTGGAGTAAAAGAAGATGGAAATGAGCAAGAAACTGAAAGGGCTTTGGAAAATTTTAGGGTTCAGGGAGAGGAGGGAAGCTCTGAAAAAGATCGAATATGAAGGGTTTTGTTGGAAGTTTATTAATTACAAGTTTGCCACCGCTTTTAAATATTAATAATGTTTTATTTTGTAAACGTTATGAAAAGTCCATAATTAGTTCAAACCGTCATTGAAAGAATAGATTCTAACATTGATAACGCTTAGGTATCAGCCGTCATTAAAATGCCTCATCGAGCGTTGTTAATAGATCTTTTTGTAGTAGTGATTGTGACAATGTAATTTTTTTTGTTGTATGGAGGCTGAAACAGTAGTACATTGACTTTGCAGGCTCTATTCCCTTCCCAGGACCGTGGGTGGTTCCTACTAAAGTGTTGTTCGACCAAACTTTGTGAGAATTTTGGTGTTAATGAATTTGATATTTGCTTGACAATATCAATCATCATTATTTTTCACTTATCAACTGTTAACCCTATTCAGTATGTGAGCATTTTGGGTTAATGACTTTGATATTTGCTTGACCGGTCGGGTGGAAACTGTGGCCTTTTTGTCACCCTTACTTTTTCAAGATAGGGATAAAATGGTAATTTTTTATTTTTAAATATTTTGGGATTTTTTATTTTATGAATGTTAATATTTAATGATTATAGGAGTCGGCTTCGAATTTCATCTCATTCTGACTTGTTTCGGGATTTCGGAAAATTTTGATTTAAGTTGTGCTTAACACATTAATTAGCCATGGCCCACCAATCTCATCATTTAGGTCTAGGAGTTTGGTCTAATCCCACATGAGTGGTTAGACCTAATTATGATATTTATTTGGTCATTTCTAACCTCCAAACCCTAATAGCATCTAAACCTCCATAAAGAAAAGGAGAGGGGCAAACTTGTAATTATACAAGGGGACAAATATCCCCCTTATATGGCAGCCACCCCCTCCCCCTTTTCACCCATTCACACTTCAATATTTTCTCCATCTTCTTCTTCAAGTGTTCTCCAAGAAAGAAGAGCAAATCTCTTGGAATCATCTCCAAGTCAAGGTTCCCTTTCCAATATTCTTCTATCAATCTCTCCATCTCCTCAAGTGGTGCTTCTATAAACTTTAGAAGCAAGAGGAGAAGAGGTGTGTCCTAAACAATTCACTTTGTGTCGGAGCCGTGTCGGAGGATTTTGTATTGGGATCCATCTTCCAATAGGTACAAACTATCCTCTATTTCCATTTCTTCTTATGTAGAATAGTTTTGACCAAGTAGGATTGATCTCCATGGTTGTGTCCCTATTTGTGTCAAGTTTGAGTCCATTTGGTGTCCTAGGAAAGTTATGATTTGTGCTTGTGTCCTAGTGTTTTTTCCCCCAAGTTGGACACCCCAAGAATTTTTAGGTTGTATCTAAGTGGTTTAGACACTTTAAATTTCAGATTTTGTATTTATATATGTGTGTGTATATATATAGAGAAGAAGGGGAAAGAGTTAGAATGAGTTTGTATTGGTGTGTTTTATATATATATATATATATATATATATATATATATATATATATATATATATATATATATATATATATGTGTGTGTGTGTGTGTGTGTGTGTGTGTGTGTGTGTGTGTCTAATATATATATATATATATTATATATATAGATATATATATATATATATATTTAATATATATAAAAAAATATATATATATAATATATATATATATAATATATATATAGATAAATTATATATATTATATATAGTATAATATATATATATATATATATATATATATATCTATATATATATATATATATATATATATATATATATACATATCACACCACATATATATTATATAATATATATATAAATATATATATACACACACACCACACACACACACACACACACACCACACACATATATATATATTATATATATATATATATATAATATATATAGTGAGATAGAGGAGAAGATTAGAGATTAGAAGAAGGAAGAATAGAGGGGAGAATAGAAGGAGAAGAAGAGTAAATAGCAGCAGCAGTGGGGGGGGGGGGGCTAGGGGCTGCTGCCCCCCCTTTGCAACACAGCAGCAGCAGCAGCTTAGGCAGCAATGGCAGCCCCCCATGACCCATTTGACCCCCCCACAAACCACCATATATACCTATATATACCTATGTACCCTATTTAATACCCATATAACCCTCTAAAATAATCCCCCAAAATAGTCCTATGTGTGTGTGAACTGAGTTTTGTGGGTCTTGAGAGTGAGTGTGAGTGTTTGTGTGAGGGTGAGTGAAAGGATAAACGGGTAAATTCAAGATACGGGATGCGGGTTGTCGGTTTAACTTGAAACTTAGGTGTTATTGATAGGTACACCCTACAAATGTCATATTTGAACCAATTTCGACTCGGTTGACCCAGAGTTGACTTTTTACCCAAAAATCAACAACGAGTCAACCCTTTGTCTAAAATGGTCCAAATCCAAACTAGTTTACCAGTTGACCAAAAGTCAACTGTTAGTCAATATTTGACCAGTTTGACCTAGAGTTGACCAGAGTTGACCAGTTGACTAAAAGTCGACTCTTAACCTCGTTTGACTTGCTTTGACTAGTATGACCTAGAGTTGACTTAGTTTGACTTAGATTGACTTGACATGACTTAGTTTGACTTAGATTGACTTGACAGACCTAGTTTGACCTAGATTTATATCATACATTAGAAATCATTCATAACTTTGTTAAACCCAAATTAACATGCAATATCTCATCTTTAGGTCTCTGATTACCACTCTGAGCATTGATATACCCTACAGCTCAGGACAGCAGGCGAATACATTCTCTGATAGCAGTTACTTGACTTAATCTTCTCTACCAGCTCAGTTATAGTGTTTACTTGATTCTCGACATATTGGTGCACGGACTAGTATTGTCGATTCCTGTCATGAGATGTCATTCCTGGATTTCTTGGGATACTGGTACTTGCTTGGCCTTGATTTTTGTACTTGTATTAACGCTGATTCCTGAAGAGGACTTGCTCCCCTCTTAGGGAATCCCGCGTCATGACGTGCTATGTCCGGATCTGTATACTATTCGGGGAATGGGAAATTTTATAGATAGTGTGATTAATGCCCACCTTGAGTTACTACTTGTATCATAGCTATACCCTCACCTCACGATGGGTATAGCCTGACCTGTGCTACTACTTGCTCCATAGCTTGCCATCCCAGCCGGGCCGAGTCCATGTACTTGTAGCCGGTCGGCTGGAAGCCTGATCTTGACCCTTACCGATCACATTATGCTATAATATTCGAGGCACATTTTACATTTATTACATCAGTCACATATTACAATTCAGCTTACTTTCCCTGCATGATTCACCTTGACAAGATTTCCAGTTTACATATCTTGTTATACTTACATCTTGATATGTTCATCTTGTACTCTGTTATGATTGACTGTTAGAGCATTTGTCATTACTATGGAATTTGTTGCCAGCGTTGTACTCGTTTATTTTTCTGACAGGATACCGTTATGATATATCCAGATGACATGGATGCGGACTGTTCAACCCACTATGGGTATGGTCAGGACATAGACTGCGACCAGCTAACACCCTCGGAGCCAGTGGACGACAGTACACCTCTCTAGATCTATTAGCTAGGTTTGTCTGGACTGCGATCCAGCTTATGTTAGACTTTTGATACATATGTTATTCGGGACCTTATGTTATGTCTTTGACTCATTTCTGGTTGTGCTCTTGCTTTATTTCCACATTCTATATTCACCATATCTATATGATATTCGTGCCTATCTTTCCTAGTTGTCTTGTGATTGAGTTGAGATTATATACCTCCATGCGGAGATGACATGTCTTATTATATTGTATCAAGATGCTATACTTTCTAGGAGACCTATACAGCGTTCTACCGCCGATTCTGTGGCGTAGGCTGACGTAACCGCTTCTCGTGCCCCTAATCAGGGTGCGGGTCGTGACACATTTTTGCGGTGGCCCATGCAGGTCTCTGAGTTAGAGTCGTAACTAGTGCAATTTTTCGTAGTGGTGCTCGACTTAGAGTGTTGGTACGAGCCTGCTATTAGAAATTTGGTCCTAGTTATTACTACTAGAATTTTTCAATCACACCTAGGAAAATTTTTGATCTTTCTATTATCATGATGACTCTCCTTGTATTAAAATTTACTGTCCTTCTTTGATAATATCTTCTCATGTGCCATATTGATCTCTTTGTTTTAATTCGTCTCCAGGATGACGAAGACACACCCCGCAGGCCACTGGATCGAGTAGCTTGCACGAGAGATCCGACCAGGCTGAGGAGGAAGTTCAGGAGACTGCCCCCAGTGTTTCCACTATCCCGGAGGCCGTAGCAGTTGCGCAGGGAGGTCTACCACCTCCACCCCAGAGGGTTTCGGTCGTCGTTCTAGAGATGCTACCGCCACCACCTCCGATACCGACGAATACACACCATATGTTCCTTCTCCTTCAGCAGATGATGGAGACTCAGCGAGCCCAGGCAGAGGCATCGCAACGCCAGATGGAGGTATTACATCGCCAGACTGAGATGCTGAGGCAGAACATGGAGAACTCGCATCAGCTTGTACTGGCAGCCGTAGACAGAGTAGCACCGGGTATGGTGCAGGGCCCTACCGGCCAGCAGCCGTACCAGCAGCAGTCTAGGCCAGGGACAGTATTAGATTTTAGGAAGATGAGCTCCAGGACTTCACGGGCACGGAGGGCATCCTTTATGCAGACGATTGGCTAGAGGACGTGCAGCGGGAGTATGGAGCTGGCAGAGCTTCCGAGAGGACTTTGGGTTTCAGCCGCAGCCAGCCGATTCTTCGACATCGTGCTGACATGGTACCGCACGGATCCTCGTACGTCGATTAGAGGGCTGTCATGGGAGAACTTTCGAAGGCTCTTCTAGGAGACATTCTTCTCGGACGTGGCTTTGACAGCGTTAGAGGGCTAGTTTGTGGGTCTAGTACATGGAAACTCGTCGGTGGACGAGTATGCAGCAGAGTTCTTCCGCCTTAGCAAGTTCGCTCCCGATCTGATCCAGGATGAGGGGCAGAAGGCTTGTAAGTTCCGTAGGGGACTTATTCATGCAGTGCGCACCCGCACCTCGGGTCACCGTGATGCGACGTTCGATCAGATATTGATAGATATGCAGATTGCAGAGGAGGACTTCGGCCTCAAGCCGAAGAGAAGCGGTGATACTATGGAGGCGAGTTCCAGTACGGGACCGGCCAAGCGCCCCCACATTCAACATCAGTAGAGGCCATTTCAGCAGCAGCATCAAGCACCAGTACGTGCCCATCAGCAGCAGGGTCAGGACCAGATGCAGATCCAGCAGTATGCTTTCTGCAGAAAGACGGGGCACAGCTGAGACGTATGCAGGAGGAGGTTAGGCGCTTGCCTATTCTATGGAGAGACCGAACACCAGCTGAAGGGCTGCCTTGTTCAATCAGCCATGGAAGGCCAGGACAGGGCACTGACGGGATCGGCAGTTCAGCCGAAGGGTCAGCCACTCCAGACACAGCAGCAGAAGTTCGTCCAGCATCAGAGGGCACCCCAGGGCAAAACTTTTGCACTAGCAGTGGAGGAGTTTGAGCCCGAGTCAGATATTATGGCAGGTCATGTTCTCCTCGATTCCTTTCCTGCTTTCGCCTTGTTTGATTCTGGTGCCAGTTTTGTGTCTATTTCTTTTGCTCTTTGACACAACATCATTGATGAATCTTTGGGTAGGACTTGCAAGATTATGACCGGGGGAGGCATTATCCTGGTTAATAATGTTGTAAGGGACGAAGAGTTACCCTGAAAGGCCAGGACTTGAGTGTGTGTCTGCTCGTAATGCCCCTTTCGAGGTACGATATGGTACTCGATATGGATTGGTTGAGCAGGCACCGTGCTAGTATAGATTGTAGAGGAGGTAGAGTTCTTTTTAGGCCGTCGGAAGAGCCAGAGATCGAGTTTGCTCGGGGAGCAATGGAGCCGGAGGCTGGATTCTGTGGAGCTTTGTTGGCGGGGCAGGACTTGCCACATCCGTTAATAGCTGAGTTCTCGAATGTCTTTCCCGAGAAGTTACTGAGGATGCCGCCAGACAGGGATGTTGAGTTCTCTATAGACTTGGTGCCGAGAGCCGAGCCTATTTTACAGCACGTCTATAGGGTTAACAACAGCGAGTTGATAGAGCTGAAGAAGCAAGTCGACGAGCTGCAGGACAAGGGGTTTATCAGATCCAGTTCTTCGTCGTGGGGAGCGCCAGTCCTGTTTGTACCTATGAAGGACGGTACGGCCCGCATGTGTATTGATTATCGGGCGCTCAACAACCTCACTATCAAGAATATATACCCTTTACCGAGGATCGATGATTTGTTCGATCAGCTGAGTGGGGCGAAAGTATTTTCGAAGATAGACTTGAGGTCCGGGTATCACCAGCTGAAGGTGAAGCGGAATGACATTCCGAAGATGGTATTTCGGACTCGGTACGGCCAGCATGAGTTTACAGTGATGCCATTTGGGTTGACTAATGCTCCAGCGGTGTTTATGAACTTGATGAACAAGGTATTCCATCAGTACCTTGACAAGTTCATGGTGGTCTTCATAGATGATATCTTGATCTATTCGAAGACGCAGAAGGAGCACGAGGAGCATCTGAGAGTTGTGTTAGAGACTCTGAGGAGGGAGCAACTCTACGAAAAGCTTTCGAAGTACGAGTTCTTCTTGGACCAGGTCGAGTTCTTAGGTCATGTTGTGACCGAGCACGGGATCTCAGTGGACCAGAAGAAGATTTCAGCAGTTGAGGCTTGGTCTACGCCCAGTTCAGTTGTCGAGGTTCGAAGCTTTCTGGGTTTGGCTGGCTATTATCGAAAGTTCGTCCAGGACTTCTCACAGATTGCAGAGCCGATGACTAGACTCACCAGAAAGGACGTGGAGTTCGTCTGGACTGATGAGTGTCAGGCTGCATTCGATGAGCTGAAGAAGAGGTTGACCTCAGCTCCGATCTTGACTTTGCTATCTGGGTCAGGTGGTTACTCGATCTATAGCGATGCTTCAGAGAAGGGCTTGGGTTGTGTTCTTCAGCAGCACGGGAAGGTGATTGCTTATGCATCTAGGCAGTTACATCTTCATGAGAAGAACTATCATACTCATGATCTGGAGTTGACCGTGGTTATTTTGCTTTGAAGTTATGGAAGCATTACCTGTACGAAGAGCGAGTTGAGATCTTCACAGATCACAAGAGCTTAAAGTATGTGTTCACTCAGAAGGAGCTGAACATGCGGCAGAGGCGGTGGTTAGAGCTGATGAAGGACTTCGATATATTACTGCAGTACCATCCGGGGAAGGCCAATGTAGTTACAGATGCCTTAAGCAGGTATCCAGTAGCTATGTTCTTGATGACAGATCGTCATCTTTTGGCTGACCTGGATAGTTTGGGTATCGAGGTCATCGTTCCGGGCATAGAGATCCAGATATGGGGTTTGCAGATTCAGTCTGAGCTGATGGATAGAGTCAGTTCAGCGCAGTATGATGATGTTGCCCTGAGGAGCATCAGGGAGCAGGTGCGGACGGGTTTGCTCGACGATTTCTCTTTAGCCGAAGATGGGTCGTTGCGACACGGTACTAGGCTGTGCGTTCCTCATGGAGAGCTTCGGGAGGAGGTTCTTTAGAAAATGTTTCGCTCTCAGTATTCTATGCATCCTGGAGCCAACAAGATGTATAGGGACCTGAGAGAGCACGTATGGTGGTATGGCATAAAGCGCGAGGTAGCTCAGTTTGTATCTCATTGCCTTGTATGTCAGTAGGTGAAGGCCGAGAGACAGAGACCAGGTGGATTACTACAGCCGCTACCCATTCCCAAGTGGAAGTGGGAGCACATCACCATAGACTTTGTATCTGGACTTCCACGATCGCCAGGAGGAAAAGATGCGGTTTGGGTCATCGTTGATAGATTGACCAAATCAGTCCACTTTTTGCCTTTCAAGGTGGGTTTGTCTACGGAGAGGCTGGCAGAGCTATACGTTCGTCAGATCGTGAGATTGTACGGAGGTCCGGTGAGCATAGTCTCTGATCGGGATAGTCGTTTCACTTTCCACTTTTGGAGGAGTTTGCATACTAGCTTGGGCACCAAGCTCAAGTTTAGTACCGCTTATCACCCCCAGACAGACGGGCAGTCAGAGAGGACCATTCAGACGCTGGAGGATATGTTTCGCACATGTGTGTTAGATCTCGAGGGTTCTTGGGAGGACCATCTTTACCTGGTAGAGTTTGCTTACAACAACAGCTACCAGGCCAGTATAGAGATGTCGCCATTCGATGCTCTATATGGACGGAGATGCCGTACTCCTTTATCTTGGGACAATGTCGACGAAAGGGTGCTTCTTGGGCCGGAGATGGTTGTGGATGCGGCCGAGAAGGTCAGGTTGATTAGAGACAGACTTCGGGTGGCTCAGGATAGGCAGCGGCATTGGGCCAATAGTCACCGGAGACCGTTAGAGTTCGAGGTTAGTTTCAGTTTCCTGTCGTATTTGTTTGTGATTGTTTGTTTAGTTATGTGCTGAATTTTGTCTTATGTCTAGGCTGGTGACATGGTGTTTCTGAGGATATCCCCGACACGTGGCATAATTCGCTTTGGCAGAGGCGAAAAGCTTAGTCCGTACTACATCGGACCTTTTACCATCATAGAGAGGATCGGTGCAGTAGCCTACCGACTGGACTTGCCGCCTACGCTCGAGAGAGTGCACAACGTGTTTTATATATCTCAGCTGAGGCGGTACATGACAGATCCTATCCATGTATTGGACCATTCAGCGATACAGGTGGGACCTACTCTCAGCTATCCAGAACAGCCAGTGGAGATTCTTGATCGCAGGGAGAAGGTGCTCCGGAACCGGGTCATACCCTTGGTTCGTGTCGCATGGAGACATCACTCTCCAAGTGAGTCTACCTGGAAGAGGGAGGACGACATGCGGGAGCGCTTCCCTTATCTTTTCGAGCCCTGAGGTATAAGTCAATTTCTTTTTACTTTCTGCTTGTGATTCCTGTCTTGTTGTCTTCAATTTCGAGGATGAATTTTTTTAAGGTGGATAGACTTGTCACCCTCACTTTTCCAAGATAGGGGTAAAATAATAATTTTCTATTTTTAAATATTTTAGGATTTTTTATTTCATGAATGTTAATATTTAATGATCATAGGAGTCGGGTTCGAATTTCATCTCATTCCGACTTGTTTCGGAATTCCGGGGAATTTTGACTTAAGTTGTGCTTAACACATTAATTAGCCATGGTCCACCAATCTCATCATTTAGGTCTAAGAGTTTGGTCTAATCCCACATGAGTGGTTAGACATAATTATGATATTTATTTGGTCATTTCTAACCCCCAAACCCTAATAGCATCTAAACCTCCATAAAGAAAAGGAGAGGGGCAAACTTGTAATTATACAAGGGGACAAATATTCCCCTTATATGGCAGCCACCCCCCTCCCCCTTTTCACCCATTCACACTTCAATATTTTCTCCATCTTCTTCTCCAAGTGTTCTTCCAAGAAAAGAAGAGCAAATCTCTTGGAATCATCTCCAAATCAAGGTTCCCTTTCCAATATTCTTCCATCAATCTCTCCTTCTACCTCAAGTGGTGCTTCTACAAACTTTTGGGAGCAAGAGGAGAAGAGGTGTGTCCTAAACAATTTACTTTGTGTCGGAGCCGTGTCGGAGGATTTTGTATTGGGATCCATTTTCCAATAGGTACAAACTATCCTCTATTTCCATTTCTTCATCATGTAGAATAGTTTTGACCAAGTAGGATTGATCTCCATGGTTGTGTCCCAATTTGTGTCAAATTTGAGTCCATTTGGTGTGTCCTAGGAAGAGTTATGATTTGTGCTTGTGTCCTAGTGTTTTTCCCTCAAGTTGGACACCCCAAGAATATTTAGATTGTTTCTAAGTGGTTTAGACACTTTAAATTTCAGATTTGTATTTATATATGTGTGTGTATATATATAGAGAAGAGGGGGAAAGAGTTAGAATGAGTTTGTATTGGTGTGTGTATATATATATATATATGTGTGTGTGTGTCTATATAAATATAAATATAAATATATATATATAAATATATAATATATATATATATATATATATATATATATATATATATATATATATATATATATATATATATATATATATATATATATATATATATATATATATAGTGAGATAGAGGAGAAGATTAGAGATTAGAAGAAGGGAGAATAGAGGGGAGAATAGAAGGAGAAGAAGAGCAAATAGCAGCAGCAATAGGGGGGACTAGGGGCTGCTGTCCCCCCCTTTGCAACACAGCAGCAGCAGCAGCAGCCTATAGCAGCAGCAGTAGCAGCTTAGGCAGCAATGGTAGCCCCCATGACCCATTTGACCCCCCACAAACCCCTATATATATATATATATATATATATAACCTATATTAATACCCATATAACCCTCTAAATAACCCTCCAAAATAATCCTATGTGTGTGTGAGTGAGTGAGTTTTGTGGGGTCCTGAGAGTGAGTGTGAGTGTTTGTGTGAGGGTGAGTGAAAGGGTAAACGGGTAAATTCAAGATACGGGATGCGGGTTGTCGGTTTAACTTGAAACTTAGGTGTCTTGATGGGTACAACCCTACAAATGTCATATTTGAACCAATTTCGACTCGGTTGACCCAGAGTTGACTTTTTACCCAAAAGTCAACAACGAGTCAACCCTTTTGTCTAAAATGGTCCAAATCCAAACTAGAGTTGACCAGTTGACCAAAAGTCAACTGTTAGTCAACATTTGACCAGTTTGACCTAGGGTTGACCTAGAGTTGACCAGAGTTGACCAGTTGACTAAAAGTCAACTATAAGTCAACTCTTGACCTCGTTTGACTTGCTTTGACTAGTATGACCTAGAGTTGACTTAGATTGACTTGACATGACTTAGATTGACTTGACAGGACCTAGTTTGACCTAGATTTTATATCATACATTAGAAATTATTCATAACTTTGTTAAACCCAAATTAACATGCAATATCTCATCTTTAGGTCACTGATTACCACTCTGAGCATTGATATATCCTACAGCTCAGGACAGCAGGCGAGTACATTCTCGGATAGCAGTTACTTGTCTTGATATCTTCTCTACCAGCTCAGTTATAGTGTTTACTTGATTCTCGACACATTGGTGCACGGACTAGTATTGTCGGATTCCTGTCATGAGATGTCATTCCTGGATTTTTTGGGATAATGGTACTTGCTTGGCCTTGATTCTTGTACTTGTATTGATGCTGATTTCTGAAGAGGAATTGCTCCCCTCTTAGGGAATCATGCGTCATGACGTGCTATGTCCGGATCCGTATACTATTCGGGGAATGGAAAATTTTATAGATAGTGTGATCAATGCCCACCTTGAGTTACTACTTGTATCATAGCTATACCCTCACCTCACGATGGGTATAGTCTGACCTGTGCTACTACTTGCTCCATAGCTTGCCATTCCAACCGGGCCGAGTCCACGTACTTGTAGTCGGTCGGTTGGAAGCCTGATCTTGACCCTTACCGATCACATTATGCTATAATATTCGAGGCACATTTTATATTTATTACATCAATCACATATTATAGTTCAGCTTACTTTTTCTGCATGATTCACCTTGACATGATTTCCAGTTTACATATCTTGTTATACTTACAACTTGATATGTTATCTTGTACTCTGTTATGATCGATTGTTAGAGCATTTGTCATTACTATGGAATTATTGCCAGCGTTGTACTCGTTTATTTTCCTGATAGGATGCCGTTATGATATATCCAGATGACATAGATGCGGACTGTTCTATCCACTATGGGTATGGTCAGGACATAGACTGCGACCAGCTAACACCCTCGGAGCCAGTGGACGACAGTACACCTCTCTAGATCTATTAGCTAGGTTTGTCTGGACTGCGATCCAGATTATGTTAGACTTTTGATACATATGTTATTCGGAACCTTATGTTGTGTCTTCGACTCATTTTTGGTTGTAACTGTCACCCCCAGTTTTCAGAAACAGGGGTATTTTTGTCATTTTATATTTTTGAATATTTTTAAAATTTATTTTATTATTTATGATATTATTTTGGGGTTGAAATTTATTTTATTATTTATGATATTATTTTGGGGTTATTTGAGTCGGGTTCGAATTTCAACTTAATCCGACTTGAAACGGCGACCCGGGGGTAGTTTGACTCTAGTGGAACCCACACACTAGTTAGGCATGGCCCACATGATATTAATTTTAGTCCACATGATAGAAATATTTTAGTTAGAGGTTAGACTAATTATTATGGATAAGGTTAGTGTGATTAGAGACTTTATAATAACTAATTTAGCCCCAACCAATTAGCCCTTTCCTAATACTCATAGAATAGGTTAGTGGGGGCATTTTGGACCTTACCATAATAGGACAAATAGCCCCATATGGCCAGCCACTTTGGGAGAGGATAGGCTCAAGTTCATTTCATTATTCTCATCCACACTCTCTCTCTTGTTCTTCCCTAAATTTCTAGAGAGCAATCCCTAGCAATTTCTCCACCAAATCCTTCCATTTCGCCACCAAATCTTCTTCTTTCCTTCTCCATTCTATCCAAGGAGGAAGCTACCCAAGTTTGGGAGGATTCGGAGCTCGTTCGTGTCCTTTTGGAATCTCTACGTGTCGGTGTCGCTCCGGGAAGGCTTTTCTTCGATTCGATCTACCGGGAGGTATAAATCCCTTCTCCTTTTCATTTCCTCATGCATATAGGTCTATTTTGAACCCATAGGAATGACCCCCATGGTTGTATCTCCATTTGTGTCCATTTCATGTCCATTTGGAGGTTATAGGAGTGTCCTTTGTGTTGTGGTTGTGTCCATGTGGGAAAACCCCAAATTTGGACACACTATGTGTTGTTGTTATGTATGAATGAATTATTACATGTTTAATCTCATATTTTTGTATTGGAGATGTGTTCTATAGTGTCTCATATATATATATTAGTGTAGAGAGTGAGTTCTTGATATATTATGTTATATACTTGTGTTCTTTTGTCTCAAACTACCCAAATCTGTCATAATTTTTATCCACGTTTTTAATTTCAGCCCTAACTTAGAAATGTTATAACTTCTAGCTCAAAGCTCGGTTTAATCTTCCATTTTTTTTAAAAGAAGCGTATTGAAGTTAGCTTTCCAAAAATATATATTAATAGGCCTAATTCTTTCTGTAACTTTCTAGAAAATTATTTGAGTGTCAGCTGTACGAAAGACAAATGCGTTTTCGGTGTTTTCGCGATTTCGGGAGTTTCCGAAAACGAAAACGCGATCCGTTTGAAGTTTCGGAAAGCTAACACATAGATCTATAACATACTTTAATCCTAGATTTTAATTCATGCTGAGATGGTACAGTATTGGTTATTAGTAGGAGTTACTATTCGACATATGCATTTTGTGCACCCTTGTGTGTAATATAATGTTCTATTTGATTTTAACCCATGTTAATATATATACATTATGTAATTAAATAGAGAATGCAAGCATGAGTAAATGTTTAAATAAATGATATATAAGGTGTAAGTATCCTATCTAATGTAAGCATGTATAAGTATGGCTTGTAATGAATATGTAGGTTCCATAGTATGTAATGTATGGTGCATATAGTAGTGCAAGAGAATAAATGAATGATGAATGAATACAAGCATGAATGTAATGTAATAATAGATGTAATGTATGCAATATACAAGTTAATGAGATGTAATGTTCTATGTTAACACAAATCCTATATTACCTCATGTACCCCTTACACTATGTAGACACTATCACACTTGACACTTTGTTCACTTACACTTTGACACTCTTTGATATGTATACACTATGTATGCCCATTTAACCCTCACTTGCCCCTTTGCCATGTTCACATACACACACATAGCCTCTTAAATAAGTATTTATGAATACAGTTAACTTAGCTATGTATGTATATTATATATATGTTAGCATATTGTGTTGTAATATATAAGTTTATATAACCATTTGAAATGCCATGATTATAGACCTAATGTTGAATACCAATATATGCATGTGTATATATGTGTAGACATATATAGTTTAAAGTAATAGATTACCTAGTGTATATCCAATGTGAATTCTTGCCTATTTGAGTATTGAATAATTGCATGCTATATAGAGTTGGGTGTATGTTGGCTTGTATAGCCTTGTATTGATGTGTGCTTGCTAGGATAGTCTTAGTTAGGCCTAGTAAGACTTGCTGGGTTAGGACATGACCTAGTTTGATTAGTACAGTTGACCAGAGTTGACTAAGGGTTGACTTTGGCCTAGTTTGACCTAGATTCATGTAGAATACATTGTAGTGCTTTATATTACCCTTCTGGACATGTTGTGACTTGTGCTGTTCCAATTAGGAGCCAGATACCTCTCCTCGGACAGTATCTTTACCTTGGACATTCAGATATCAGGCGAGTACATTCTCTGATCTTTTCATACTTACCTGGATTATTTTCTTGCTCTAGATTACTCTACTTGATGCTGACACGTATCTTCACGGATTAGTACTATATGGATTTTTTCCTGAGATGTTATCCCTCTACGGGTGCATCGGGTATTTCATGTTCATGTACTTTATCATGTGCATCAGGTACTCCTTGTACTCGTACTAGTTCATGTTTTTACATGTTCTCATGTGCATCATGTGCTTTCATGTGCTTTCATGTGCTTATCATGTGCCTCATGTACTACTCATTACATGAGTTCACGTATCTTAGCTGTATTCATGTGCTTATAACATAACTTGAACAGATCCTTGTGTATTGATTGGGACGGGGTGAGTATAATTGGTTATGTGATCACTATCCCCAGTAGTTGTATTCATGTGCCTCCTTATTTGTATTCATGTGCCCCCAAGCCGTTTACATAACCATTGTGCTCTAAATCACGTAGCCACTTACAGTCTCTACTATCATGTATTTACTTTCAGTTACAAAATATCTCCTGTTTACTCGTACTTCTTATTCAGCACTTCCTGTATTTTACTCTATTGCATGATTTATACTCCTAACCTGCTATGAACTGTTTTAGAGATATGTGCTCGGTCCCGTCCTGACTGGACCTGTTGATAAATTTTACAGATAGTCTGGAGGTTGTCTGCTAGCCTAGAGGAGACACAGTAGAGGTTGAATAGATAGCTAGGGTTTTGTTCATAGTTATTTCATTTTGTCTGGAGTTGTATTTACTTGTGGATTACTGTATTTGAGTTTTGAGATGTATTTCTGGGATTATGTATCTTAGACACTTAGACTTCTATCTCCTATATCTCTTTTGGATTTCATGTTTATCTATCTTTATCATTCTACCTTAGATTGTGATTGAGTTGTACCTCTATGTTGGCCTCCTTATGGAGAGTATTCATATTATGTTAGTTATAGTTCATGACCTAGAACAGCGTTCTACCGCCGACTCTGCGGCGTAGGCTGGGCGTTGTTACGTACTCGTACCCTCACGATGGGTGCGGGTCGTGACACGTTTTTAGTGGTGGCCCACGCAGGTCGAGTTTATGTAGTGGTATTCGAACTAGAGTACCACTACAGCCTGCAGTAGGAATATGATATATTTTGAAGGTACTCAATCACGGTTAGGATTCCTTGAGAGATTCCTGGGACGACCCTTGAGAATCTTATTTTAACTTCGATTTGAAATCTGTTTTTCCCTGATTTGATTTACCTTTACTTCCTGTTATTGAACTTGATTTTGATGGATTATTGTTGAATTTCGAATCTTGATGTTAGTGGTTGAATTTGAGTCTGTATTTTATGATTTTGGATGGATTATTGTTGAATTTTGAATCTTGATGTTAGTTATTGAATTTGAGTTTGTATTTATATGTATATGTACATTTTTTTGGAATTAAGGTATAACCTGATAACATACTTGATAAGGATAGTGAGAAAGGTAAAAGTCTACTTTATTATGGAATTTAGAATTTATTGCAGTCATATTTGCTAGCATGACAAGGACGTAGAGCCTGATATAGCTATACTTATCTTAGTTATGAAATCTAGATTTTCTTGCAGCCATACCGGGTGGCGTGGTAAGAATTTTAGATAACATGATTATAGGGTGTATGCCTTATTATGGACTCTATCGTTTATTGCAGCTATGTTTATTGGCGTGGCAGAATTCTGACAACATAATTTCAAGAAGACGCATATGATTATCAGATTATACCTTAAATATTTTTGAACATGTTTTCTCTACTTTTGTTTCAGTCCTTCAAAAAAAAAAGAAAAAAAGAAAGAAAGAATTGTTATTTGTTTGTTTTGTTTTGTTTCTCATTTATTTAACTTAGGAGTAACTTTAGCTGTTTTATAAACTTGGTGTAACTTCTTACTATGAAATTCTTCTTAATACAATGAATCGATGATTTTGCTAGACTTTATCTTGGATTTGAAAATTTAGCTCTGGGTTTCAAAATGGGTTTTTCTTTTAAACAGATAAGCAAAAATAGATTTTATCGTTATTTCTTTTTTGCTATTATTCTTGTATTAAATAATAATAATACTGTTTTGATTACGTCAATCACCTGCTTGCAACCTTGGTAGGAATCTAATTGTTGATCTTAACGTAGAATTAAAATTTTATATTGGGACATGAGAATATATATGAATATATATATAGTGGACACTTTCCTGACACTTATGCATGCTACACTTGATTTCCACTTATCTGAATACATATTAATATGTCGTTAATGTTTAAATTTTCAAAACCCTAATATTTCCGATTCTCTGCTTTTCCTAGCTTAACTCGTAATTTAAATATAAAATTTTGTGATAATAGTTTTATTTATATCACTGCACATGTATGTTATACGTAGGGTTTCAATTCAAAATTTTTTTTTGGTTGAGTTTTGTGTTTAAATTTGTCAAATCTGAGACTGTGTGCATATTAACCCTTGATACGGGATTTTAAATGTTAGTTCAAATTGATTGTTTTAAATGTAATATTTAGAGCTGTGTACATTGTTGTTGTAGGGATATAAATTTAGGTTCCATATTCTTACATGTTAGGTTGTGATAAACATTGAGTTGGTTTTGATGTGCAAATTTTCCAAAATCCTGAAAACTGAATACATGTTAACATTTTTACATTGATTTCCATGTTTAGTTCAATTTCAGATTTAACATGTAATATTGAACTGTATGCGTAGATAAATGTATTGATAGTATATTAGGGTTTCATTTCTATCATGTTAGGATGTATTGGGAGCATTGAGATTAGTTGTGATGTTTCAAACTCCTAAATTTTAAAATTGTATTATGTTAATATTGTACTGGTTTAAATGTTAGCTTATTTTCAGATTTTGTATGTAAATGCTGAACTAAAACTGGGTTTAACCTTTCAATACTAAGCTATAACCCTGTACAAGGACACACACACACCCTAACTTAGTATACCCTGTCATGTAACCTAACTCTTCCTCTCTATGTCATGATTATATATCTATATAGATATATATAGAGCTTAGGCATACATGTTATAATGTATATACATACATAACTAAATCTCTACCTCTTTATATATACATATATACATGGTTAGCCATGCATGTTATGAGCAAATGAGTTGTGTATTGTAGATTGTTTAACCAATATGCCATGATTAGTGTAACTTGATAGTTATTGTTTGAAACCCAAATCCTTCTATGCACTTTCATGTATATTTCACATACACACACGCCTATTATCTAACCATATGAACATGTCCACATACACCTATACACACACTAACTACATAATTTGTACATAATGTTAGCTTTTCCCTCTCTAACGCTATATATATAAATATATTGTGATTTGATTTTCATGCAATTGGCTTTCATTCTTTAACTTTTGATTTTAATTTTCTTGAATAGTACCCCTTATTAGATAAATGGTAGTTAACTTTATTTTATTTTGATAAGTACCAGTTTTCATATAGGATGGTAGACTGCCTTACAGTCTTGATGATTGTTATTTCTGTATCTTTTTTAGTTTAGCACCCCAGATTGCTTGTGTGTTTTGATACCATATGACCGTTTTGGTTTAGCATGACTAGTATACCTAGATGAGACTTTTACTACCACCGTATGTCATGCCCCTGTATGTCATCCTTTTAAATCGTATGATTGTTTAAGTTCTGAGACTTTGATTGTGGGGGATTTGACCTAGAAGGAGTATGAACATTTTAATTTTGAGGATGTAATTTTTCTAAGGTGGGTAGACTCGTAACACCCAGTTCTCTAAAATGAGGGTAATTTTGAAATTTTATAATTTTAATCATTTATTGATTTGACATTTAAATTATGATATGATTTTTGGTAATTTTTAAATTATTTTAAAACTATTTAAAATCATGACTTTTGATTTTGATGTTTTGCTAGTGAAACCCTAGAGACTGTTTGACCTAGAGCCTAACCATGTGATTAGGATATTTTAATGTCATTTCTGGCCTAAGGATATTTTGCATTTGACCTCTTTGAATTATTTTGATATTTATTGCGTTGGTGATTGTTGATTTTGACCTTTGATAGGTGTGATTTTGTGATGGTTTTGTGTCCGTATCGGACACGTATCAGTTTTTATTTACAAATGTTTGATGTGCCTCAAAGAGATTTTTTTTATTACTGATTTTTTTTTTGAAAAGTATTTGAATGAGATTGTTTTCTGCATGTGTTTCCTGTGATTGCTTTGTTTTAATTTCGAGGACGAAATTTTTTTTAAGGTGGATAGATTTGTCACCCCCAGTTTTCAGAAACAGGGGTATTTTTGTCATTTTATATTTTTGAATATTTTTTAAATTTATTTTATTATTTATGATATTATTTTGGGGTTGAAATTTATTTTATTATTTATGATATTGTTTTGGGGTTATTTGAGTCGGGTTCGAATTTCAACTCAATCCGACTTGAAACGGGGACCCGGGGGTAGTTTGACTCTAGTGGGACCCACACACTAGTTAGGCATGGCCCACATGATATTAATTTTAGTCCACATGATAGAAATATTTTAGTTAGAGGTTAGACTAATTATTATGGATAAGGTTAGTGTGATTAGAGACTTTAGAATGACTAATTTAGCCCCAACCAATTAGCCCTTTCTTAATACTCATAGAATAGGTTAGTGGGGGCATTTTGGACCTTACCATAATAGGACAAATAGCCCCATATGGCCAGCCACTTTGGGAGAGGATAGGCTCAAGTTCATTTCATTATTCTCATCCACACTCTCTCTTGTTCTTCTCCAAATTCCTAGAGAGCAATCCCTAGCAATTTCTCCACCAAATCCTTCCATTTTGCCACCAAATCTTCTTCTTTCCTTCTCCATTCTAGCCAAGGAGGAAGCTACCCAAGTTTGGGAGGATTCGGAGCTCGTTCGTGTCCTTTTGGAATCTCTACGTATCGGTGTCGCTCCGGGAAGGCTTTTCTTCGATTCGATCTACCGGAAGGTATAAATCCCTTCTCCTTTTCATTTTCTCATGCATATAGGTCTATTTTGAACCCATAGGAATGACCCCCATGGTTGTATCTCCATTTGTGTCTATTTCATGTCCATTTGGAGGTCATAGGAGTGTCCTTTGTGTTGTGGTTGTGTCCATGTGGGAAAATCCTAAATTTGGACACACTATGTGTTGCTGTTATGTATGAATGAATTATTACATGTTTAATCTCATATTTTTGTATTGGAGATGTGTTCTATAGTGTCTCATATATATATTAGTGTAGAGAGTGAGTTCTTGATATATTATATTATATACTTGTGTTCTTTTGTCTCAAACTACCCAAATCCGTCGTAATTTTTATCCACGTTTTTAATTTCAGCCCTAACTTAGAAATGTTATAACTTCTAGCTCAAAGCTCGGTTTAATCTTCCATTTTTTTTAAAAGAAGCGTATTGAAGTTAGCTTTCCAAAAATATATATTAATAGGCCTAATTCTTTCTGTAACTTTCTGGAAAATTATTTGAGTGTCAGCTGTACGAAAGACAAATGCGTTTTCGGTGTTTTCGCGATTTCGGGAGTTTCCGAAAACGAAAACGCGATCCGTTTGAAGTTTCGAAAAGCTAACACATAGATCTATAACATACTTTAATCCTAGATTTTAATTCATGCTGAGATGGTACAGTATTGGTTATTAGTAGGAGTTACTATTCGGCATATGCATTTTGTGCACCCTTGTGTGTAATATAATGTTCTATTTGATTTTAACCCATGTTAATGTATATACATTATGTAATTAAATAGAAAATGCAAGCATGAGTAAATGTTTAAATAAATGATGTATAAGGTGTAAGTATCCTATCTAATATAAGCATGTATAAGTATGGCTTGTAATGAATATGTAGGTTCCATAGTATGTAATGTATGGTGCATATAGTAGTGCAAGAGAATAAATGAATGATGAATGAATGCAAGCATGAATGTAATGTAATAATAGATGTAATGTATGCAATATACAAGTTAATGAGATGTAATGTTCTATGTTAACACAAATCCTATATTACCTCATGTACCCCTTACACTATGTAGACACTATCACACTTGACACTTTGTTCACTTACACTTTGACACTCTTTGATATGTATACACTATGTATGCCCATTTAACCCTCACTTGCCCCTTTGCCATGTTCACATACACACATATAGCCTCTTAAATAAGTATTTATGAATACAGTTAACTTAGCTATGTATGTATATTATATATATATTAGCATATTGTGTTGTAATATATAAGTTTATATAACCATTTGAAATGCCATGATTATAGACCTAATGTTGAAAACCAATATATGCATGCGTATATATGTGTAGGCATATATAGTTTAAAGTAATAGATTACCTAGTGTATATCCAATGTGAATTCTTGCCTATTTGAGTATTGAATAATTGCATGCTATATAGAGTTGGGTGTATGTTGGCTTGTATAGCCTTGTATTGATGTGTGCTTGCTAGGATAGTCTTGGTTAGGCCTAGTAAGACTTGCTGGGTTAGGACATGACCTAGTTTGACCTAGTTTGACTAGTGCAGTTGACCAGAGTTGACCAAGGGTTGACTTTGGCCTAGTTTGACCTAGATTCATGTAGAATACATTGTAGTGCTTTATATTACCCTTCTGGACATGTTGTGACTTGTGCTGTTCTAATTAGGAGCCAGACACCTCTCATCGGACAGTATCTTTACCTTGGACATTCAGATATCAGGCGAGTACATTCTCTGATCTTTTCATATTTACCTGGATTATTTTCTTGCTCTAGATTACTCTACTTGATGCTGACACGTATCTTCACGGATTAGTACTATATGGATCCTTTCCTGAGATGTTATCCCTCTACGGGTACATCGGGTATTTCATGTTCATGTACTTTATCATGTGCATCAGGTACTCCTTGTACTCGTACTAGTTCATATTTTTACATGTTCTCATATGCTTCATGTGCTTTCATGTGCTTATCATGTGCCTCATGTACTACTCATTACATGAGTTCACGTATCTTAGCTGTATTCATGTGCTTATAACATAACTTGAACGGATCCTTGTGTATTGATTGGGGCAGGGTGAGTAGAATTGGTTATGTGATCACTATCCCCAGTAGTTGTATTCATGTGCCTCCTTATTTGTATTCATGTGCCCCCAAGCCGTTTACATAACCATTGTGCTCTAAATCACGTAGCCACTTACAGTCTCTACTATCATGTATTTACTTTCAGTTACAAAATATCTCCTGTTTACTCGTACTTCCTATTCAGCACTTCCTGTATTTTACTCTATTGCATGATTTATACTCCTAACCTGCTATGAACTGTTTTAGAGATATGTGCTCGTTCCCGTCCTGACTGGACCTGTTGATAAATTTTACAGATAGTCTGGAGGTTGTCTGCTAGCCTAGAGGAGACACAGTAGAGGTTGTATAGATAGCTAGGGTTTTGTTCATAGTTATTTTATTTTGTCTGGAGTTGTATTTACTTGTGGATTACTGTATTTGAGTTTTGAGATGTATTTCTGGGATTATGTATCTTAGACACTTAGACTTCTATCTCCTGTATCTCTTTTGGATTTCATGTTTATCTATCTTTATCATTCTACCTTAGATTGTGATTGAGTTGTACCTCTGTGTTGGCCTCCTTATGGAGAGTATTCATATTATGTTAGTTATAGTTCATGACCTAGAACAGCGTTCTACCGCCGACACTGCGACGTAGGCTGGGCGTTGTTACGTACTCGTACCCTCACGGTGGGTGCGGATCGTGACAGTGACCTTGCTTTATTTTTGTATTCTATATTCACCATATCTATCTGATATTCGTGCCTATCTTCCCTAGTTGTCTTGTGATTGAGTTGAGATTATATACCTCCGTGCGGAGATGACATGTCTTATTATATTGTGTCTAGATGCTATACTTTCTAGGAGACCTATACAGCGTTCTACCACCGATTCCGCGGCATAGGCTGGACGTAACCGCTTCTCGTGCCCCTAATCAGGGTGCGGGTCGTGACACTTTTGCACATCATATTACTTATGGTGTAGTACTTCATGGCCAACAGAGCCTTGTGACATGTTTTGGTATCAAAACTTTGGCAGTTCTATCCTAAAGGAGCCATTTGCATTATTCAAGTTGGCTTCTACTTTCATAAGATATATGCTCATATTTGCTCAAATCTTTCCTAATTTAGGCTTGTGCTTAGGAGGCTATATTGATGTTACAGCGATAGCAATTGTATAAACAAAGCATTTGACTTTCATGGGGTCTTACTCCTGCAAACTAACTGGTCAATTTCTAGTTAATTTTATGCACGCATATAATTTTTGAACTCATCTCCTCTTCAAATTTATAAATTAAATTGATTTGTTGATTTCACTTTTAGCAGCAACATGAATCAATCGGTTAGTCTAATAATCTGAATCCCTTTCTGCACAATCAGTTTGTCTCGCTCAGGTGGGATAATGAACCAATCCTATCTTTAGATCTTCATGATGTTGAACCTACCCATTCATGCATATTAGAGAAAAATATATTGCATCATCTTCTAATTGAGGGTTTGAGGAGGGTTAAGATGTGCATAATCTTACCCTATTTTGCTGGGGAGGCTGCTTCTAATACAAAAGTCTTCATGCTCCATGATGCAATGTTTTAACTCTTGTTGTTGAACCAAGTGATGCCCTCTTGTATGCTAATTTTGTGTTTACTTTAAAGGTAACTTATAGTTTGTTGGACTTTCTTAAGATTGGTTTCTATATAACTTTCCTGCGGAAGGTTTAGCTTACTTTCAATTTCTTTAGACAGTCTTCAACCATGCGTTTTGAGTTAGCATTAGTATTGTGTGATATCTGCAGGATACATGATCTTGTGTGAACTTATTTTTTTATATAATAATGTGTTTTCTTCTCAATTTTGTGTAGGTTAGCGTGTGAATTTTTGATGGTTGTGGATAGCTAGAAGGAAAGAGGCGACCGAGACATTTTATATGGAAATGGAATAGTTTATTTTGGCCTACTAGGCGTACAACTATTTTTTGTACATCTTGAATGCTTTAATGACAACTACATTTTGTACATCTTGAATGTTCTAATGACAACTACTTTTTGTACGTCTTGTTTAATAAAAATATTCATGTTTTGGCAAATCTTTTCTGTATCTTGATTGATCGAAATGGAAGTTAGCGATTCAGCATAAATTTCTATGGTTAATTGTATGTGATATCTGTAGAAATTGTGTAATGGCACTCAAAACATCTAAATGTAATAGCGTTTCCAAAACTGTTGGCATTCATGAACACTTTAATCCATCTACAGCATTCACGAACGCTATAAACAATTTACGGCATTCATGATCGCTATAATCCATCTACAACATTCGCGAACGCTATAAACAATCCACAACATTCAAGAACGCTATAAACTTTTTACAACATTCACGAACGCTATAATCCATCCATAGCATTCAAGAACGCTATAATGTTATAGCATTCACATGCGTTCACATACTATAGCGGGGACAATTATAGCGGACAGAATACGCTATAGAATGCTTTCTATAGCGTTCTGCACATGCTATTATATGCCATATTTGTTGTAGTGATATACAAAATATTACACATCTCCATTTGTAGTTCATTTTACTATACTCAATATTGACCGCAACGAATGAACCTCTTTTTCCTCTGTATGACAAAAGTCCAGTAAAAAAAAAAAACCTTACGGATCATGAGATAAATAAGGCTTGTTGAGCGTTTGTCATCATGTTAGCATTCTTTGCTACTTCCCGAATTCATCTCAAAACTAATTTTTTCCTTGTCCTATCATGTTCCCTCCGTATCACATGTGATCGAACAGAATTTGAGAGTAGAAATGTGAGTGGTGGCCCACATGTAATAAAGGAGATGACATAATAGGAAAGGATCGGTTTGGTACAGCAGATCTGCTCCGGATATTGTAGCCACTTGAGCCCAAAGAAAAAAGAAACAAAAATTAAGATGCGTTCAGTATGGATACTTAGAACGAAGAATTCCACCTGCTCAGTTCTAAATACATCACTCATCCACTGCTTTCAGTCCAGATATACGACAATATGCCGATCGGAAATACAATTTGGCCCATCCTTGGACGTGCCCACCCAATGACTGCACCTACGTGACAAGCCCATTAGCTCCCTATTAGCACCGGAGCCCACCCTCTTAAAACCCGGACCAGGAGGTCAATAGGGAGCCGGCCGCCGTGTTGGGGCCATTAGCGGTCACGCAAATGGCGGTCCAAATAGCAGCTCCCATGTCAATATTCTTCACTTGTACTGCATCACCTAAATAAAATGGGCTCCTGAGTGATCCCGTGCGCCTTCTTGAGCATGAAATTAAAGCTTCCCATTTGATGGGAAAACTTCCAAAAATAACTAATACATATTGATAAGCTGTTCTAGAATAGTGTCGTTGCCTTGCCTCGTTGGTCTATATTATATCTGCGAGATTAATCTCTCAGCAACATGCGTAGAGCATGGCATGTATAATAAAAACTGGCCGGATCAACATTGCAGTTACAAATGACAAACCAATTGTCAACTTAACTTTGAATGGGTTTGGAAGTTGAAACTTATCATATGTACTTATCTAAATAATAGTTTCCAAGGGACTGCACAAACAAACTGAAAGTTCTACCATTGGAAAGCCTAATTTGCACATAAATAACTTATTTTTTTGACTACTTATCCCCGTGCCTCGATACTAAGCTGATAATTAGCTAGGTATTTGAAATTGATTATCGTTTATATTATTTAATAATATTTTTGTTAGTTTTAAATTTTTTTTATTAAGATATATAAATGTCATACTTGTAGCCAATTGATGTATCTTCTATCCTTTAATCGTGATCCTTTTTCATCATTTTATGTTTTGGCAAAAAATAACACCTCGTTTTATTATATAGATAATACATGTATGCACACATTTGCAAGTTATTATTCTATACTATTTCATGTGCACTTTGTTATCTTTAAATTCATTTTTCTTACTATCATGATGCCAATATGAGACTTCCTATTTTACGGCTTTTTATGTTTAATTCTTGAATATATATTTTCTACACTACTCTGTAGATTGTCCCGTGTTTCACAGGGTTGTCTCACTGAATAATAGTTCTCACTTTATCTCCTGGGCTTATGTTTATAAGTTTTTATAAGCTAAGATTATTTTCCGAATAGCTTTCAAAAGCAATAATGACCACTATCAAAGCTCCTTATGTATTTTGAAAGGTGCGGTTAAGCGGTAGTTAACAAGTGGACGACAAAATATTCATGGTAGAATTTTTAGCATATTAATTCTACATAAATAATAAAATTGAACACCATAACAACATGCAAAACTAAGACTCTGGAGGTATTTAAGTGTAAATTAACGAAATAAAAAGGGTAGTGTTATTGGCATCGCAAAATTCTCTTGGAGGCAACGCTGGTTAGAACATTCACAATAGATGGAGCTAAAAAATGCATCTTGAGGCCCAAATTTATAAGTAAAAGATAAATTTAGAATGAGTTGGATTTGTATGGAAAATATTAGGAAATGAGCAACATAAAATGACCTTTGGTGGCAAAAGTTTTTCTTTATGTGGTAAAAAAAAAAGTGAAATTTAGAATCTAGAAATTGAGGCTCCAAATTGAGCCTTAAAATTCTACAAAATGAGTTCCTACATTCTGAGTTAGAAATTCTGAAACCCAAGCTATAGCTCTCGGAGTCCATTTTTGTTTACCCACCAATATCATAGTGTTTGTTCAACCCCCCAATCACATGGAGACATGTGACTAATAAAACTACAAACCTATTTTAGAGAGTGTACAAAACCACTTTTAAAGTGGTTTTATTTGCCACATGTCTCTATATCATTGGGGGGGAGGGGGAGGGTTGAACAAATACCATGGTATTGGTGGGTGAACAAAAATGGACTCATAGCTCTCGTATATGTGACAGGACCATCACGAGACTCCAATTGAACCTTACTATTCTACAAAATAAATTGCTACATTCTGATTGCCGTATGACGTCTTCGTACCTTATACGGGGTAACTGGCCATATCCGTCTCCATATTTCGGTACTGGGACGTGACCGAAAAGATAATTCTAACCACCTTTGATCCAGTTAATGACTTAATTAAGAAGCAAAATTGCTTCTTATCTCTTAAATAGGTCATGAGAAGTGGCGCAAAATTGCTTCTTATCTCTTAAATAGGTCTTGAGAAGTGGCTTAAGCTTATGTCTTAGTTAGGTCATGAGAAGTGGAGCTTATGCATGTCTTAGTTAGGTCAAGAGAAGTGGCTTAACCTTGTCTTAGGTCAGGAGAAAAATCTTATGTCTTAGGTCAAGAGAAGTGGCTTAACCTTATGTGTGAGGTCAAGAGAAGTGGCTTAACCTTACGTCTTAGGTAAAAAAAAGAGTGGCTTATTATATTCTTAGGTCAAGAAAAGTGGCTTCAGGTACCGAAACACATTGGGCTATATAAGGCCCCTAAACGGAACAGATTGAGAGAGCGAGCTAGCGAGCGAGAGCGAGAGCGAGAACGAGAGCGAGAGAGAGAGAGAGAGAGAGAGAGAGAGAGGAGAGCGAGAGAGAGAGAATGAATATGTCATTGGTCCTGAAATCAAATATTCTTCTGTGCACATCTCCCAAACAAACGCTGCTCCATCATCATCAACACCATCCCAATGCTGCTCCCAACTCGCTGAAGCCGCTGCTTCTCTTCAATAACTTCCTCTCCGCGAAAGCTGCCAATGCCACCAGAACCGGACGGTTTCCCCCTCTCGCTGTCAAATGCCTCAAAGTAGAAGAAGCAGCAGCAGCACGAGCAGCGCCAGAAGAAGAAGCAGCTGCTGCACGAGTGCCAGAAGAAGAAGAAGACGTCGGGGGGGTCAGTAGGATTCTCTGGTCGGACGTCGTGGCCAAGCCGGCGGCGAGGACGAGCACGTGGGCCTTGGTGGACGTGCTGTCCGTGGCCAATTTCGTCGCGTTTCACGGGCTGTGCCTGTTCGCGCCCTTCACGTTCAGCTGGGGCGCGCTCTGGACCGCGGTGGCGCTCTACTTCCTGACGGGGATGCTCGGCATCACGCTGTCGTACCACCGGCACCTCAGCCACCGCAGCTTCAAGCTGCCCAAGTGGCTGGAGTACACGTTCGCCTACTTAGGAGCGCAGGCTGGCCAGGTTTTGCTCGTGCATCCATTCTAAGCATGCAAACTAACTATTAATTGGTATAGTGATATTTTGCTTTTCTAATAATTGCTTGATGATTGATTACTAGGGGGACCCACTGGACTGGGTGTGCACCCACAGGTATCACCACCAGCACTGTGACACCGCGAAGGATTCACATACCCCCACTCAGGGCTTCTGGTTCAGCCACATCACTTGGCTTTTCGACATTGCTTTATTTTATCGAAAGGTGAGTAGTCAGTCCTTCGGTACATAACATAAAGAGGAACATACTAATTCTTAACATAGGTACATAAGCAAAAATCACACCGATCAGCTTCGTACTAATATGTGCAAGTCAGTTCTAAATAAGTTCTTAGATTCAAACTGACAATTAACAAACTTATAATTCGAAAACATGGAATCATATATAGCTACTGATAAGCAAGGTAGTCAAAGGTGCAAGGCCCACTCGAGGCACAAAGGATCCATATCGTTCGAGGTGCAGGGCACATTTAATTATTGCGCACGCCCGAGGCGAAACGAGGCGCAAAAAATAAATACTAATAAAAATATACATAAAAAATAAAAAAAATAGTAGTACAAATGTAAAATCAAATAAGATATTAAAACCAACAAAAAATGTTAAAACATAAGCAAGTGAACTAGCAGAGCATCAGTAGCAATAACAATCAACAAAACTAACAAGAGATTTATTCTTCCTACCGCGTTTTTAATAAATTTTAGTTTTTTCAGTTCAATTATAACCAACATTGACAATCGTGAAAATACTATCTCCCTCCCACTTATATAAGGTAAGGGTCATCTCCATGCCTTAATTTTTTTAATAAATATATCTAAAAGGAAAAAAGAAAATAAGATTCGCCTTTTCTTGATCACGCCTTTGTGAAAGGCGCACTTTAGGCTCAGCCTCTGGTGCGTCCGGAGAAAAACGTCTCGCCTAGTGAGATGTGAAGCACAACCGTTGTGCCTTTTTACAATGCGCGCCTTTGACTACCATTGTACATAGCAATCATTTGTTCAGAACATTGTTGCGGCTATTGCAGATGCAAAAGACACATATCCAGATATCGCGACATTGCATAACTAATAGGTGTGTTATCTGTAAATGTAGTAAATGTCCTACATGCTAAGTTTCTCAGGCGGATCCAAAAACTAAAATTGGAGTGGGCTACAATAGATTAGGATGGACAAATCCATATAAAAATTCATAAATTAAGAAACATAAAGAAAGAAAAAAATTAGGGTGAGCTCCACAGCCTACCCCAGCTCATGGCTGAATCCGCCCACAACCTGCAACATGTTTTAGTTTGTGAATGATTAGTTCGAGACATTATGCATCTTTTGTTATAGGAAAAATAACAAGTTACATTTGTTAAAGAAGGAATTTAGCAATGAGGAAAAGATCAATTTTAGTTTGCTGATACTCTTTTGTCGGTACCTGAATGCAGTGTGGGGAACCCAACAATGTGGGGGACCTGGCGAAGCAGCCTTTCTATTGGTTCTTGCGAAACACCTATCCTCTTCACCCGTTGGCTCTCGGGGCCTTGCTTTATGCAGTAGGAGGGTTCCCTTACGTTGTTTGGGGCATGGTGAGAAAACCAGGCAATCTTATTTTTAATTCATGCATTCATTCCAACTCCTTAATTCAGGTTATGAATTGAACCACATTATATGGATACACAGGGTGTAAGGATAGTGTGTCTGTACCATGCAATCTGGCTTCTGAACTCAGCCTGCCATCTGTGGGGTTACCAAACATGGAAAACCAAGGACCTATCAAGAAACAACTGGTATGGTTATTGTCCATATCATATTTTCCTAGCTGATAACTTGGTTATGATATCTGAAAAAAATACCTTCATCATATACTCAAAACTCAGTTCAACTTAAATGTAGATAACTACCGACTGTAATATTGGAGATAACAAAAGTTCAGTAAATTAAATTGGTTCTTTTGTGTACAGGTGGGTGGCTCTATTGTCATTTGGAGAAGGGTGGCACAACAACCACCACGCTTTCGAGTACTCCGCCAGGCACGGGCTGAAGTGGTGGGAAGTGGATATGACATGGTACGTCGTGAAATTGCTTGAAGCGGTTGGTCTCGCCACCGATGTTAGGTTGCCCTCCCAACTTAGCATGAAGAGGTTGTCTTCTGACAGTTGATGCTCCGCCACGATACTCTCGCTATACTGCTATACTTACTTAGATATTGTTAACATTATTCGATAAACTATATATTTTCTTACAATATATTTTCCAATGGATAATATAGCTAATCCATTTAATCTTTTTGGTGATATATTTTGAAAAATTTCTTTCTGTAGATGCAGAAGTAATATTTAGAGATTTTGTCAACATTATTCGATAAACTATATATGCAATTTGGAAAAGAATCAATTTGTTTCAAATAAGTTAAAACTTACCTAGGGGTACGTTGATCCAGCCCTGAACTTACCAGCATCCAAAGTCCAAACTACTGTCTTCAACACACGAGTTATTTTTGTTAATGAGTTGGAGTTTTATTCGAAAATTTGTTCGTTGTTTGAGAAGTTTGAGCTTCAATAATTCATAGGCTTCATCTGGAGAGAGAAGTAATTTTGTCCGGGCAGATATATGATGAGCACGTGTCTTGCATTTCGGAATCCGTTGTTTTCCCAGTTTTAACAGATCCAAAAATATCATGGTTACCTAAAAATATACTGGTGCTTGGTCACGAGAGATTACTTTCTGTTGGAAGCTAAACGTAACATAGATTATGTACATTTGAACACATAAAGTGAACGAGATTGTAGGCACACCAATCCTCTAAACCTCAAAGAACCAAAATTGGTACAAAACAAGTTAACCCAACAAAGTTTAGAGTGCTCGCTATTAGCCCTCAAGTTGTCATGTATCAATGGCTGCTCGAAGACATCGCTCGGTCAAGGCGACCCCTCGCTCAGGTGGGGTAGTTTCGGTGAACTTGCCTCATCTTAACCTTCATATAATAAATCGTATGTTTTCAACTGCACAAGTAGACTTGATAATAAAAGAAGACGAATCCACATAGATAAGGGAATAATTTCAACGGGTCGAATTGAGTTAGAATATGGAAAGGTCCAACGGTCGGCTTAGAGTTGGTGCACGACGTGCTTTGAAAATGACACTCGGTCATTTGTCCCGTTGCTTGGGACAAGGAAAGTTGGTCTTCGATGCAAAACCATGAATTAGCCTAAGTCATAGGCGTTGCCCGCGTAAATGTTCGATAAAGCATGCACGCTTCCACGATACAAGGCTTGGCATAGCCTCTGCTCGTCCCTCGGGTTAAGTTATAGGCTCGATTAAGTTAGGCAAAGTTATGCCGGTCGACCTAAGTCATTCCAAGTACTGTTTCGCTCTTTCTGAAGTTGTCAAGTTAAATAGTCCTACGATCTCAAGGCCCGTCATATAAAGTATGACTTGGGCGATAGCGTCGCGTAGAATACGAGTTGGTTTAAGGCACGAGCCATAGTTGGTTCAGTGGAAAGTTAGCCACGGTCAGTCGACACATAAGGAACACGTTATGTTTAAGTTAAGTGGGAAGGCTATGCAATAGCCGTTCCCTGAGTTCAAAAATGTTAAGTCAGAGCGATGGTTAGTCGTCGAGAGAAATATGTCGGGACTGTAGGTCAGTCGCTGATGCAACCCTGGTTTGGGCTCTTCAAGAGTAGTATGAAAAATGGAAGAAGTAAATGAATCGATTTAATAACAAATCCCAATGATACCCTAATATATATACGTACCTTATTAACATAACACGGTCGTTGGACGACTTGTCGACAAGGGGTGTTTTTACCGTTTCTTCGGATCGGAAAGCCTTGGGCCTGGGGACCGATATCGGCCATGGAGGAAACAGGGTAATAGCCGAGCTGAGTAAGTAGCAACCGGTAGTTCAGGGACTTGCATCGAAGATCGCTACTTACGGTGCAAGGATCCCGTTTACCAGGCTATGTCCAGAATGGCTTATTAATGCCAGAGACCTGTGGGTAATACACCTAATATAAATTATTATCAACTAACAAAGAAGGTGATAGTAAGTTTTGTGTAAATACGACACGAGTGGTGTTGATAAGGTATGTGTGCACGACTTGCACCATGGTTTAAGAGCCCAGGACTTGGCCATAGCAAGGACCCGTGCTTCGGCACGAGATGTGGCGTCGAGTATTAGGTCCTCGACATAGAGTTGCATAAGTAAGTATTGAGTTGTTTCGAGTTAAGTCAAAAGAGCCGTATGACAAGTTTGGTGAAGTTACGTTGAGTTGCCGGGCACGACCTTGAAATACGAGGTATGGTCGCGTTGTCACAACACGAGTATAGGCAAGTCATTAAGTGGCGAGGCACTGCCTCAAATATGTAAACTGTTACACGAAAATTGGGTACTATCGTGTAGTTGCGTCTCCGATTAGGGCCGAAAGACAAGCACGACTTGATAGGTTAACGTTGTTGAGTTGACGTTGTTGTTACAAGCACGGGATGGTCTAGAGACACAAAATAGGCCAAGGTGTCTGTCCTAAAACTGAACCTAAGACAAAACTAGAAAGATAATGAAAAAGGGGCTACTATATTTTTGACTTTGTACGTATTTGGGGATATTCAGTTTTTTCGTTGAGGATACAGAGTCTGTACGTATTTGCGGATATTATATATTGACATTGTTCGTTGAGGATAGTATTTTTTCTTTATATTTTTTGTATATTCTGGAATGTATTGTGCGTGCCGGTGTTGAGTGTTCCACCGAGGGGGTCGGCGAACCCAGGGATTGGATTCTGTATTTTGTATTTCGTATTCTGTATTTTGGCTCAGGCTCCAGCTCCAGCACCATTTGCATTCTGGAACCTATTTTTTTTTTTAACTTAGCGACGTATTTAGCGACGTTAATATTAGTCGCTAAACATTAGCGACGTTAATAAATGTCGCTAAATGCGTCGCTAAATGCTGACGGGGCAACACGTGGTACCATAATCTGATGTCAGCTCGTCGTCGCCAAAACGTCGCAAAAGTGCCGCCAAACGACGACAACACCATAACGTCGCCGTTTACGTCGCTAATTAGCGTCAACCAATAAACGTCGTAAATTACGTCGCCAAATAACGTCGTCCTAGCGACGTTTTGTGACGTTTTCTCGTTTAGCGACATATTTTTTTTCGTCGCTCCTGAAACATCGCCTTAAACGTCGCTAAATTGATTTAGCGACGTTTTCACCGAGGTTAGCGACGTATTGTGCCATCGCTAATCTGACAAATTTTTGTAGTAAGAATGTAGCTAATCGAGTAGGCACAGCTTGACCATCGTGTGGAAGACCTATTTCTCTTGGCAATTCACCAATGGTGAGTGGCTGCGATCCTTCAACGAATCTTTAATCTTCACACTTAACAAAATGACCACTTTGCTTATGCGTAGTGTACTGATCAATGGTACCTAGCAAGAAACTCGAAAAGATAATGAAAGATAAATAATCACACTTCTATTATATGTGTTGTTGTAGAATGATAGATTACGTATTCTTGTAACTATAGTCAGGACCATTGTGTTGCCATTTATGGTAAGTCCCCGGAGCAGGCAGCTAAGTCCTTTGATTGGGTGATAAGTATTGCGATCTACAACTCAGGGCAAAGTGGTGAAACGAAATGAGAACTGTGGTTATTTTATCAAGTTTCTATACATACATGATAAATTCTTGTTAGTTAAGTTGTATATGCTTGCATGATCATGGACAACTTATGCACAATACTTACTTCTTTGAACGGTACTCCGACGCCACGGAACCGCTTCGTCCTAGGAGGAACATTATGGTGCTGACGTACTAGCATCAGAATTACGAAACTTTTAGAGAGGATAGCTATCTGCGTTGTAAAGGATATCGTATTCTATTTTTATTATAATATGACGCATCGCCAGTGACCTTCATAGTAGACAGGTGGCATTTCTAGTGATGTCTTGTGTAGATAGAGTAAGTTATTACTCATTTACAGGAAAGGACAACGGCCGTGGGTAACAATCACCTATTGGCGATATTCAAAATGTTTCCTTTATCTGTCATATATGAGTTATTAATGGACCCTAAGGCAACATAAAATAATCACTTTTAATAATGTTCCTATCACATGATTTATTAGTGTGGATTTTAAGGTGAGATTGGTTACGACCTCTCACTTGTACACGACAATGTACTGACCCACATCTCCATGGACATCCACAGGTGCGTAGAACTTAGCTACAGTTAGAAGATGTTGAAAGCTCTAGTGTGACTCTTTTGAAGCCTCGCACTCATTTGAAGCTTCCAAGTGGAGAAGAAGACTTCTGCTAAAGGTGTTTGAGTTTAAATTTTAAATAAAGGATATGATGTATGGAATGGTTGTATCACATTAATTTCAATATCTTGCAAGTTGTAAACTAAGTTTGATATTTATATTCGGCTTTTTGAGAGTCTTATATTTTTTGTTGTAAAGTTATCAATAAAAGAACTATTTTTATTTCAATCTGCTTGTGCAATTTCTCTGTTATCCGTCGTGGATTCTCTGAAAATTATATGTTTTACAAAATGAGCAAGAGCACGCCTTATAAGCGCAACTCTGGTTTGTCGGACATCACAGCCAGTCCTAATGCTTCGATTCGACGAAATTGGTGTGTGACATGCAACCCCCCTGGTTAGGGTAACACCTCCCCGCGATCCCTAAGTCCCTACCTCTACGCCAGTAGAGCCTCCGCGGTCCACCCAAACTAATCAACCGGTCCCATATTTTGAGTTTCCACTGGAAAGGCCTTGCGTACCTCAAGGGGAGAAATTCGATATCCGAGCTCCACGACACCGTCAAAATCGTAGACTTCGATGACTCTGCCAAACCCACTCGTCATCAATTTTTTAATACCTACTTTTGAGTCAAGGGCAAAGAACAACCAAATTTAACTCTAGCTAGGGCAACCCAACCTCCTGGGCCGGTCCTGATTGTCAGGCTTGAAGATCCATATTTTGAGAAGAAAGATGCATATTTGAAATTTATAATAACCTAATTGATGGGCTATAGTTTACCCAGAGGAAGCCCAAATTAAATTTGTACATACATTTTCCTGGGCAAACCACTGAATTTACTATTTGAATTTTTTGGTATTTTTGACTTCCAAATCATAGGTATGGCTGTGTATGTTTGAAGATGAGTTCAAAGTTTAAGGCCAATAACACTAAGTCACATAATCTTAGACCATAACGAATTAAGATTTGCAAGATACATACAATGTTATTAGAAAGACCCGAAATGATGGGTGTAAGAGTAGAAATCCAAAGGACACAATGGTGGAGAAGAAAGAAGTTACTCAGTTAGGCTTGGAGTGCCCTTTATGATACAGTATTAGATCTCTCTTAGAGCATCTCCAAAAAATGGGACTGAAAATACATCTTGGGCACAAATTTATAATAGAAAAATAAATTGAGAACATGTTGGGACCATATAGGAATAATAGAAAATATGTTTGGGGCACATTTGAACTATTTTTCCTCTCATTTTCAAAACCAAATGGGATGGGGCCACAATGGAGCGCCAATGGAGCCTAACTACTTACTATACAAAATGAACTCCTACATTCTAGATATGGAAATTCTCATGCACAATCTATGGCTATTGTGACTGTGACGGGACCATCATGGAACTTTAATTGAACACTACTATTTTACAACATAACTCTCTACATTCTGAATCTAAAATCTAAAAATTGGGATAAGCCTTACTATTGATGCTCTTACAAGAATACTGTTGGGTCTTGTCCAAGTTTGCTAGATGTCGCTTAAGCTTGAAGAATTGATTAAAAATCGAACTTTCTAAGAACCCACTTTAACAACGCCATATTAGAGCTTCTCAACTTCCTTGATCGGTAAATCCAACTCCCAACATGACTAAGTTTTTCTGACCTTTTTTTTAGGTGTCCTATCTCCAAGTCGCCGTGGCTATATAAGCCACCCAGCTGTCCGAGGGACGATTCGAACCCAAGATCTGTGCTTGGACGACCCCCCACACTTCCACTAGGCTAATGTCTTAGGGAACCTTGAAGAAACCATGGTATATTATTTCTTTCCTCTAATTTCTATGTTTTACTTTCTCTATCTACACACACACACACACTTTACTTTTGTCTCTCCTTTCATTTTACTACCACTTGGTGCATTGATTTGTTGGTAAAAACCTTGTTACAGTAGAAAAAGAGGAAAAGAGAGAATGAGAAATATAAAAAAAGATAGAAAAACTTGTGGATAAATTATTAAAAAATATATTTGTAGATGCAAAAGAAATTGAGGATAAGATAATGCTGATAAAAGTTATATTAGGGAATTTATAATAATGCCATTGTTGCACTTGGAATAGGATCGCAAAATATACAAAAAGATAATTTCGGAAAAATATAGTTAGATGATTCGAGGAACACTGAGAAGCTAAATGCATGCTGATGATTTAATTGATTAAGAGAGCACACATGAAGGTCATGGATATGAAATGGAGATGAAGGGAAGAAATGTATTTTTTTCTTTTATTTGTAGTGACATATAACCATATAATATGTTTGGGAAGAAAGATCAACGAATGTTTTTTTAAGAGCTCATCGTTTACTAGCCAACTAGACTTTTCTGTTATTAGGAAGACAGATATGCCAGTTATACCAATAATTTTGAGTTTCCCAAATTTTTTTCTTTTCCTGGATGGAACTTGCTTATTTCATTTGTTAATACAATCTTAATTTTATTCTCAGTTTAATACAATTTCTTTCATAAAAAACAAAAAACAAAAACAAAAGGGAAGGAACATGGTTGAAATTTACTTTGGTCTAAACTGATACCAAAAGCTCAAGATGCAATTTGTAGTTTTTGGTGATCATGATCTTAATTAATCCAAGGAGCACCACACAGTCGATTGATCCACTCTAAGAGCATCTCCAACCGTATTGTGAGTTTGAAAAAAATGGTTGCCACATAGGAATGACAACCATTTTTTCCAAAAGTACTTCTCCAATGCAAATGTGAAATAAAGTGTGGAGTTGACATGACAATGACATGGCAAAGACAATGTGAAGTTGGTTGTCTAGATCTAGACAATGCACTTCACAATGTTTTTATGTCCACATCATCATTTGTGAATAAAAATGTTTATAAAAAGAAGTAGAAGAGTAAAAGTTGTCTTGGAAGTTGTAAAAAATTACTTTGTATTGTCTTCTCAATACTTTTGCATTGGAGATGACTTTTCAAACTCATTGTCATTTGTGAATATAATTTTGTCACATATACAAGACATTGTTTATGTCCCATGCCACCTAAGATCCACAACACAAAATAAGACAACAGGGTTGGAGACCTTGATCCTCCTTAATATCATCCTTTGTCCAGCACGTTGTTGATTTGCCTTTGGATTTGAATGTGTTCTTGTATTGTGTGCTTGTTTCTAATTATTTTGTCCTCTCATTGCAGGTGACTTTCATTGAACCCGCTGATATGGACTCCCTCAAAATAATGTTAGCGAGAACCTTTCTTTGTGGCTAATTATAAGGGCACACAATATTTTACTAAGGGCTAGTCCTTACTAGAGAATAGTCCATAAAATTAGAACTTTTACTGGGGACATCCCAAATTATATTTGGGATTAGCACACCCCAAAAAATTAGGGTTTCTCAGCAGGCGGCCACTGGCGGACGCGCGCGGGATAGGCGATGCCGGCGCGGTGGCTTGGTGGAGTCGGAGGGCTCGCCAGGCTGGCGGACGCGCGCGGGAGAGGGACTGTCGGCGGAGGCTAGGCGGAGGCGGAGGGCTGCTGGCTGCGGTGACTTGGCGGACGCGCGCGGGAGAGGCGCTGCTGGCGGTGGCTTGGCGAAGGCGAAGGGCCGCTCGCGGACGCGCGCGGGAGAGGCCCTGTCGGCGGCCCCCTGCACTCCGGCCTCGCTCGGGAGAGGCGCGAGCTCTCCGCCACCAGCTTCATCGAGAGGAGAGGAGAGGAGCCTGGATGGGATCGACCTCGGATGGCCGGGGCGAGGCCGGAGCGCACGGGGGAGGGTGTTCATGGGAGGGTCCGCCGCCACCGAGCTCTGCTGCGTCTTTGTCGACGCGGACTGCAACTAAGTTGGCAATCCTACTTTATGTTAGGATTGCCAACTTGTTGGCAGTCCTAAGACTGCAACTAAGTTGGCAGTCCTACATTATGTTAGGACTGACAACTTGTTGGCCGTCCTACTTGCTGGAAAAAAAAATTGGATTAGCCCCAAGTAACGAATGGGGATGGCAAACTTATAAATTTTTTGAAAAAATTTGGACTAGCCCTTAGCAAAAATCGATGTGCCCTTAGATTTAGCCTTCTTTGTCTTCTTTGTCTGTCTACTTTTTGAAAATTGTCTTTTAAAATACACAATGTTCTAATTAATAGTTTTGAAGGGTTACGGGTGCTTGTCTATCTGTGTAGGCCTGGCCATTTCTTATGAAAATTTTATATTCCATGATTTCCTTTCTCTAACATATTTATGTTGCATTCCATGACATTCTATTTTTATATTCCATGATTTCCTTTCTCTAAAATTTTATATTCCATGATTTCCTTTCTCTAACATATCTTATGTCTGAGGTCAAGAGAAGTGGCTTAACCTTGTGTCTTTGGTAAAAAAAAGAGTGGCGTATTATATTCTTAGGTCAAGAAAAGTGGCTTCAGGTACCGAAACACATTGGACTATATAAGGCCCCAAAACGGAACAGATTGAGAGAGCGAGCTAGCGAGCGAGAGCGAGAGCGAGAGAGAGAGAGTGGAGAGTGAGAGAGAGAGAAGAGAGAATGAATATGTCTTTGGTCCTGAAATCAAATGTTCTTCTGTGCCCATCTCCCAAACAAACGCTGGTCCATCATCATCAACACCATCCCAATGCTGCTCCCAACTCGCTGAAGCCGCTGCTTCTCTTCAACAACTTCCTCTCCGCGAAATCTGCCAATGCCACCAGAACCGGACGGTTTCCCCCTCCCGCTGCCAAATGCCTCAAAGTAGAAGAAACAGCAGCAGCACGAGCAGCGCCAGAAGAAGAAGCTGCTGCTGCACGAGTGCCAGAAGAAGAAGAAGACGTCGGGGGGGTCAGTAGGATTCTCTGGTCGGACGTCGTGGCCAAGCCGGCGGCGAGGACGAGCACGTGGGCCTTGGTGGACGTGCTGTCCGTGGCCAATTTCGTCGCGTTTCATGGGCTGTGCCTGTTCGCGCCCTTCACATTCAGCTGGGGCGCGCTCTGGACCGCGGTGGCGCTCTACTTCCTGACGGGGATGCTCGGCATCACGCTGTCGTACCAACGGCACCTCAGCCACCGCAGCTTCAAGCTGCCCAAGTGGCTGGAGTACACGTTCGCCTACTTAGGAGCGCAGGCTGGCCAGGTTTTGCTCGTGCATCCATTCTAAGCATGCAAACTAACTATTAATTGGTATAGTGATATTTTGCTTTTCTAATAATTGCTTGATGATTGATTACTAGGGGGACCCACTGGACTGGGTGTGCACCCACAAGTATCACCAACAGCACTGCGACACCGCGAAGGATCCACATACCCCCACTCAGGGCTTCTGGTTCAGCCACATCACTTGGCTTTTCGACACTGCTTTATTTTATCGAAAGGTGAGTAGTCAGTCCTTCGGTACATAACATAAAGAGGAACATACTAATTCTTAACATAGGTACAGAAGCAAAAACCACACCGATCAGCTTCGTACGGATACTTAGAGATTTATGTCATATATAGCTACTGATAACCAAGGTAGTCAAAGACGTAAGGCACACTCGAGACGCAAAGGATCCATATCGTCCGAGGTGCAAGGCGCATTTAACTAATGCGCACGTCCTAGACGAAACGAGACGCAAAAAATAAATATTAATAAAAAATAAAAAATTAGTAATACAAAAAATAAAATCAAATATCATATTAAAACCAATAAAAATATGTTAAAACATAACCAAGTGAACTAGCAGAGCAACAGTAGCAATGACGATCAACAAAATTAACAATAGATTTTATTCTTCCTACCGCGTTTTTAATAAATTTTAGTTTTTTCAGTTCAATTGTAACCAACTTTGACAATCGTAAAAATACTATCTCCCTCCCACTTATATAAGGTAAGGGTCATCTCCATGCCTTAATTTTTTTAATAAATATATATAAAACGAAAAAGAAAATAAGATTCACCTTTCTTTGAACGCGCCTTGCTGAAAGGCGCACCTTAGGCTGAGCCTCTGGTGCGTCCGGAGAAAAGCATCTCGCCTAGTGAGATGTGAAGCACAACTGCTGTACTATTTTTACGATGCGCGCTGTTGACTACCATTGAACATAGCAATCATTTGTTCAGAACATTGTTGCGGCTATTGCAGATGCAAAAGACACATATCCAGATATCGCAACATTGCATGACTAATAGGTATGCTACATCTGTAAATACAGTAAATGTCCTACAAGCTAAGTTCCTCAGGCACGCGGATCCAGAAACTAAAATTAGAATGGACTACAATAGATCAGGGTGGACAAATCCATATAAAATAAATTCAAAATTAAAAACACAAGAAGAAAAAAGTAATTCTTCCCCCTCATGGTTGGATCCGCCCACAACCTGCAACCTGTTTTAGTTTGTGAATGATTAGTTCTAGACATTATGCATCTTTTGTTATAGGAAAGACAGCAAGTTACATATGTTAAAGAAGGAATTTAGCAATGAGGAAAATAATTTTAGTTTCCTGATACTCTTCTGTTGGTACCTGAATGCAGTGTGGGGAACCCAACAATGTGGGGGACCTGGCGAAGCAGCCTTTCTATTGGTTCTTGCGAAACACCTATCCTCTTCACCCGTTAGCGCTCGGGGTCTTGCTTTATGCAGTAGGAGGGTTCCCTTACGTTATTTGGGGCATGGTGAGAAAACAAGGCAATCTCATCTTTAATTCCTGCATTCATTCCAACTCCTTAATTCAGGTCATGAAATGAATCACTTTATATGGATACACAGGGTGTAAGGATAGTGTGTCTGTACCATGCAATCTGGCTTCTGAACTCAGCTTGCCATCTGTGGGGTTATCAGACATGGAAAACCAGGGACATGTCAAGAAACAACTGGTATGGTTATTGTCCATATCGTATTTTCCTAGATGATAACTTGGTTATGATATCTGGAAAAAAATACCTTTATCATATACTCATAACTCAGTTCAACTTAATGGTAGATAACTACCGACTGTAATGTTGGAGATGACAAAAGTTCAGTAAACTAAATTGGTTCCTGTGTGTACAGGTGGGTGGCTCTATTGTCATTTGGAGAAGGGTGGCACAATAACCACCACGCTTTCGAGTACTCCGCCAGGCACGGGCTGAAGTGGTGGGAAGTGGATATGACATGGTACGTCGTGAAATTGCTTGAAGCGGTTGGTCTCGCCACCGATGTTAGGTTGCCCTCCCAGCTTAGCATGAAGAGGTTGTCTTCTGATAGTTGATGCTCCGCTACGATACTCTCGCTATACTGCTATACTTACTCAGATATTGTTAACGTTATTCGATAAACTATATATTTTCTTACATTATCTTTTCCAATGGATAATATAGCTAATCCATTTAATCTTTTTGGTGATGTACTTGAATTTTTTTTTCCGCAGACGCAGAAGTAATAGTTAGAGATTTTGTCAACATTATTCGATAAACTATATATGCAATTTGGAAAAGGTTCAATTTGTTTCAAATAAGTTAAAACTTACCTAAGGGTACGTTGAGCCGGCCCTGAACTTACCAACATCCAAAGTCCAAACTACTGTCTTCAACACACGAGTTATTTTTGTTAATGAGTTGGAGTTGTTTTCGAAAATTTGTTCGTTGTTTGAGAAGTTTGAGCTTCAATAATTCATAGGCTTCATCTGGAGAGAGAAGTAATTTTGTTCGGTCAGATATATGATGAGCACGTGTCTTGCGCATTTCGGAATCCGTTGTTTTCCCAGTTTTAACAGATCCAGAAATATCATGGTTACCTAAAAATATACTGGTACTTGGTCACGAGAGATTACTTTCTGTTGGAAGCTAAACGTAACATAGATTATGTACATTTGAACACATAAAGTGAACGAGATTGTAGGCACACCAATCCTCTAAACCTCAAAGAACCAAAACTGGTACAAAACAAGTTAACCCAACAAAGTTTAGAGTGCTCGCTATTAGCCCTCAAGTTGTCATGTATCAATATCAATACATGAACATAGATAGATTCAGGCTTGTACAAGTTTGATAGTAAAGTTGAGCTCGATAGGCAATGGCAAAATTGTCTGTATAAACATGTGAACATCAATTGAGTGCACCGATTAAGTAATTACTAGAACAATCATCAAGGTGCAGTTATGGACAAGTCAGAGGACTATCATTGGGTGATCCACTACTACTAATAATCTAGGACACTGCTGATAATCACAACTTGGATGTGCTGTGATATAGATGGTATAGATTTTCGCTACTGGCAAACTGGAGTTCCCAACCTAAGTCAATTCTGTTAATACTGTTAACTCAATGCTAGAAGCAAAAGTGCAGAATAAGCCATAAGAACCATGGTATATGTCACGATCCACACCCGCTTTTTGGGATACGAGTGCGTGTCCAAACCAACCTATGCCGCACAGTCGGCGGTAGAACGCTGTCAAGCCCGCAATAAATAAATGCTCATAGATAATAATGTTTATTGCTCATTCACATTGCTAATTAATTACAACATTTACAAGAATTGTATTTGAAAGGAAGTACAAAGTCTCACAAAATCTATTACAACAAATTTAAGCTAACTAACCAACTTCTAGGTTTTTGACCTGCAAGTACACCTGAATCTCCCAATGCTAAGAGAAGCCACAATTAACTTGAAAAATATTGGTTTTTAGTCAAGAATGGAACAAGCACACAGACCGACAGGCTATTCAAAAACATAATAGCATTCGCAAGACATGAAAATAGTATATGTGAGATACTCTAGTAAATAAGATCGATATCATGGCAAATCAAGAAAGAAAGTAGATAACTCTACAACAGAATATATCAACTAGAAGAACATGTAAACAGGGTGACGTGGCATGTGGTGAAGAAATAAGATAATCAAGTAAATGGCAACTATATACGTGTTTTAAAATATTATGTTCGACATGTGAACGGCTAGGGGATAAATCCGGCACCCCGCACATATATTGTGCGGCTGCTATTCTCCATGAAAGACACGAAAGATAGTTCTGGGTAGTTCACATGTCTAATAAGATATTTTTCCTTCCGACTAGTACTCATGGACTCGAACAAGTCATGAAACACGAAAACATGATAATCAAAAAATATAGTATGTAAAGATCCATGATACTAATCCGTGTAACAACACGTCAACAAGCAGGAGAGCATATGTATAAACATGAAATGAAAAAAATACTAGGAATCAAAAGTAATCAGTATATGTATTTGCCTGTGGTCCTTTGCTGGTAAAAACCGATAATACCCAACTACTCAGTGAGCCAGAAAAGTCTAACTCGCGCAACAGTCTCCGGATGCTGAAACAGATATTAACAACGAGTTTAGAATAAAAAAATGTCTAAGAATGTCTACCCAAAAGTCCAATTATGAACATGGGGGCAAAATCGTAATTTTGGGTCAAAATGATGTCCACCATTGGACCTGCTTTGTACCGAAAAATGTGCCGTACGATCTCAAAAGTCATCGAAATACATGTCTACGACTCCGGTTTGACGATACAAACCCAACCATATGTCCGAAGTTGGATTCCGGTGGACCGTGCACAAATTTGTCCGTTGGATCGGGTCGCGGGCCTGCCAAATTAGTATTTCGGTCGACCTTCTCAGGATCGGAACAAACTTGGCATACATGACCATAAAAATGATACGGTCCTGTTGGCACAAGTTTTGTCTTGAGATGACGAATGTGCACAAAGTTATGGACAAGTTTGCAAAGGGGCCGATACAGGGTATCTCGACGGATACGCCTCGATTTCGTCGCGCACACACAACGAAATTGAGTTCCGTCGACTCCCACATGTCAACAACATCCATAACCGTCTTTTGATGCTCATGGGTTGCGACCACGTTGTCTGGTTTGTCGGGGCGCACGTCATATCGATGAAAATTCTAATTTTGAAAACTGTTTTTGCCAAGTTTTTTCTGATTTTCAAATTGATTTTAAACAGAAAATAACCAACTAGAAATTAAACTAAAAGTAGGATTTCAATCTCGGTTATGTTGTCTATAAGGCTATTCAAGCTGTTTTCCAAGTTTCGCGATATCCTGGTCGCAAATCGACCGTCAACTTGGAATTTCGGGATAGTTTCTAAATCCAGAAAATCAAAATTTTTTTTTCTTCCGATTTTGGAACTCGATTTTCTTTCTACATGATGCGAATTAAAATAAACTAATTGAAGGGATTTAAAGACGTATAGATTGTGTTCGTACCAGTGAAGACGGTTCATAAAACGGTCCCATGTGGGCGCAAAAATCTGAGTGCGAAGGTGACGCCCTGCTACAGCTGTGCTGTTATGGCTACTCCTACCGTTTTGCTGCTCCGTGCGCGCAGCCTGGCGCTGCCATGGCCGTCCGCCATTGCGGTAGTGCGCGTGCATGAGAGGGAGGTCGCACGGGGTTGGCGATCTAGGGTTTGGATTAAGGTTTTAGAGTAGGTTTTTTCCTCTCTCTCCCTCTCTCGCTCTCAATATACAAGTCGACTGCTAAGTCTCGATTTAAAGGGGGGGGGTGGGGTTTGGGTCTGTGCTTGGCTTTCCCTTTTTTTTCTCTTTCTATTTCCTTTCTTTCTTTTTCTATTAATCTTTATCCTATAGCAAAATATATGAATAATTATTTTCAAACCATTAAAACCGTATAAGATATTTTTAACATCATTTCAAATATATTTTATCATGCGAATATTTTGTAGACAAAATTATCCCTTATATATAGAGAAATTTATATTTATAAGTACATCCATTTTTTTTAATCCCTTTTATAAATTTTTAAAATAAAATCTGTAATATAAAAATTACTCAAAGAAGATACTGGGCTAGGTATATTCCCAATAATGTATAAATCCACCCATACCTACATTTACACATATTGGGATAAATAATCAAGAAACCCTATAAATAAAATAATTTATATATTAAATAGAAATATGTTTACAGGCCTATATATATATATATATATATATATATATATATATATATATATATATATTCTCAACTTTATAAATAGAAATTAATAATAAAATTAACTACACCTTTATACATGTAGATATAAGCATATTCTCATGCCCTATTAAGCTGTCACGACCCGCACCCACCGTGAGGGTACGAGTACGTAACAACGCCCAGCCTACGCCGCAGTGTCGGCGGTAGAACGCTGTTCTAGGTCATGAACTATAACTAGCATAATATGAATACTCTCCATAAGGAGGCCAACACAGAGGTACAACTCAATCACAATCTAAGGTAGAATGATAAAGATAGATAAACATGAAATCCAAAAGAGATACATGAGATAGAAGTCTAAGTGTCTAAGATACATAATCCTAGAAATACATCTCAAAACTCAAATACAGTAATCCACAAGTAAATACAACTCCAGACAAAATGAAATAACTATCTAAACAACCTCTACTGTGTCTCCTCTAGGCTAGCAGGCAATCCCAGGCTATCTGTAAAATTTATCAACAGGTCCAGTCAGGACAGGAGCGAGTACAGTACATCTCAACAGTTCATAGCAGGTTAGAAAATATAATCATGCAGTAAAGTAAGATATAGATACTGAAGAAATATAGTAAGTAAACAGAGAGATAGAACTGTAATAGAAATATCTACTATAAGTAAAGAGCTACCAGTGTCTAGTGATTTAGAGCACAAAGTCGACATGTGAACGACTTGATTTGTACATGGCTATATTAAAGAGGCGTACATGGCTATTCTACTTTGGAATTGTTCACATGGCTATTTATACTCCCCCGTACCCCCAACTAATACACAAGGATCCAAACAAGTTATGTTACATACATGTTTCTATGTAACAGCCCCCGAAGGGTGATAAGCCCCCAAAGGGTGATATGCCCCCAAAGGGTGATAAGCCCCCAAAGGGTGATATGCCCCCAAAGGATGATAATCCTCCGAAAGGTGGTACATAGTAGTCCCATAAATGGAGATTCTGATAGACCCAATAAATGGGATAAGGATTCAGAGAAGACTCTGTGATCATATGAATATATGTCACAAGTGATCATAGAACCAAAGAAGCATATGATACGCCATGTAAGTGAAACGCACAGAACATAGAATACCCGATGCTCCTGAAGGGATAACATCTCAAGGAGGGATCCATATAGTACTAATCCGTGTGACCAACGTGACAGTATCAAGTAAAGTAATTTAATACAGGAAATAATTCTAAGCAGGATATGAAATGATCAGAGAATGTACTCGCCTGATATTTGAATGTCCAAGGTAAAGATATTGTCCGCGGAGAGGTGTCTGGCTCCTAATTGGAACAGCACAAGTCACAACATGTCCAGAAGGGTAATATAAAGCACTACAATGCATTCTACATGAATCTAGGTCAAACTAGGCCAAAGTCAACCCTTGGTCAACTCTGGTCAACTGCACTAGTCAAACTAGGTCAAACTAGGTCATGTCCTAACCCAGCAAGTCTTACTAGGCCTAACCAAGACTATCCTAGCAAGCACACATCAATACAAGGCTATACAAGCCAACATACACACAACTCTATATAGCATGCAATTATTCAATACTCAAATAGGCAAGAATTCACATTGGATATACACTAGGTAATCTATTACTTTAAACTATATATGTCTACACATATATACACATGCATATATTGGTATTCAACATTAGGTCTATAATCATGGCATTTCAAATGGTTATATAAACTTATATATTACAACACAATATGCTAACATATACATAATATACATACATAGCTAAGTTAACTGTATTCATAAATACTTATTTAAGAAGCTATGTGTGTGTATGTGAACATGGCAAAGGGAAAAGTGAGGGTTAAATGGACATACATAGTGTATACATATCAAAGAGTGTCAAAGTGTAAGTGAACAAAGTGTCAAGTGTGATAGTGTCTACATAGTGTAAGGGGTACATGAGGTAATATAGGATTTGTGTTAACATAGAACATTATATCTCATTAACTTGTATATTGCATACATTACATCTATTATTACATTACATTCATGCTTGCATTCATTCATCATTCATTTATTCTCTTGCACTACTAAATGCACCATACATTACATACTATGGAACCTACATATTCATTACAAGCCATACTTATACATGCTTACATTAGATAGGATACTTACACCTCATACATCATTTATTTAAACATTTACTCATGCTTGCATTCTCTATTTAATTACATAATATATATACATTAACATGGATTAAAATCAAATAGAACATTATATTACACACAAGGGTGCATAAAATGCATATGTCGAATAGTAACTCCTACTAATAATCAATACTGTACCATCTCAGCATGAATTAAAATCTAGGATTAAAGTATGTTATAGATCTATGTGTTAGCTTTCCGAAACTTCAAACGGATCGCATTTTTGTTTCCGGAAACTCCCGGAATCGCGAAAACACCGAGAACGCGTTTGTCTTTTGTACAGCTGACACTCAAATAATTCTCCAAAAATTTACAGAAAGAATTAGGCCTATTAATATATGTTTTTGGAAATCTAACTTCAATACGCTTCTTTTAAAAAAAACAGGAGATTAAACCGAGCTTTGAGCTAGAAGTTATGATATTTCTAAGTTAGGGCTGAAATTAAAAACGTGTATAAAAATCATGACGGATTTGGGTAGTTTGAGACAAAAGAACACAAGTATATAACATAATATATCAAGAACTCACTCTCTACACTAATATATATATATATATATATATATATATGAGACACTATAGAACACGTCTCCAATACAAAAATATGAGATTAAACATGTAATAATTCATTCATACATAACAACAACACATAGTGTGTCCAAATTTGGGGTTTTCCTACATGGACACAACCACAACACAAATGACACTCCTATGACCTCCAAATGGACACGAAATAGACACAAATGGAGATACAACCATGGGGGTCATTCCTATGGGTTCAAAATAGACCTATATGCATGAGGAAATGAAAAGGAGAAGGGATTTATACCTCCCGGTAGATCGAATCGAAGAAAAGCCTTCCCGGAGCGACACCGACACGTAGAGATTCCAAAAGGACACGAACGAGCTCCGAATCCTCCCAAACTTGGGTAGCTTCCTCCTTGGCTAGAATGGAGAAGGAAAGAAGAAGATTTGGTGGCAAAATGGAAGAATTTGGTGGAGAAATTGCTAGGGATTGCTCTCTAGGAATTTGGAGAAGAACAAGAGAGAGAGTGTGGATGAGAATAATGAAATGAACTTGAGCCTATCCTCTCCCAAAGTGGCTGGCCATATGGGGCTATTTGTCCTATTATGGTAAGGTCCAAAATGCCCCCACTAACCTATTCTATGAGTATTAGGAAAGGGCTAATTGGTTGGGGCTAAATTAGTCATTCTAAAGTCTCTAATCACACTAACCTTATCCATAATAATTATTCTAACCTCTAACTAAAATGTTTCTATCATGTGGACTAAAATTAATATCATGTGGGCCATGCCTAACTAGTGTGTGGGTCCCACTAGAGTCAAACTACCCCCGGGTCCCCGTTTCAAGTCGGATTGAGTTAAAATTCAAACCCGACTCAAATAACCCCAAAACAATATCATAAATAACAAAATAAATTTCAACCCCAAAATAATATCATAAATAATAAAATAAATTTTAAAAATTTTCAAAAATGTAAAATGACAAAAATATCCCTGTTTCTGAAAACTGGGGGTGACAAATCTATCCACCTTAAAAAAATTTCGTCCTCGAAATTAAAACAAAGCAATAACAGGAAATACATGCAGAAAAAATCTCATTCAAATACTTTTCAAAAAAAAATCAGCAATAAACAAAAATCTCTTTGAAGCACATCAAACAATTGTAAATAAAAACTGATACGTGTCCGATACAGACACAAAACCATCACAAAATCACATCTATCAAAGGTCAAAATCAACAATCACCAACGCAATAAATATCAAAATAATTCAAAGAGGTCAAATACAAAATATCCTTAGGCCAGAAATGACATTAAAATATCCTAATCACATGGTTAGGCTCTAGGTCAAACAGTCTCTAGGGTTTCACTAGCAAAACATCAAAATCACAAGTCATGATTTTAAATAGTTTTAAAATGATTTAAAAATTACCAAAAATTATATCATGATTTAAATGTCAAATCAATAAATGATTAAAATTATAAAATTTTAAAATTATCCTCATTTTAGAGAACTGGGTGTTACAAGTCTACCCACCTTAGAAAAATTTCATCCTCAAAATTAAAATGTTCATACTCCTTCTAGGTCAAACCCCCCACAATCAAAGTCTCAGAACTTAAACAATCATACGATTTAAAAGGATGACATACAGGGTCATGGCATACGATGGTAGTGAAAGTCTCATGTAGGTATACTAGTCATGCTAAACCAAAATGGTCATATGGTATCAAAACACACAAGCAATCTAGGGTGCTAAACTAGAAAAGATACAGAAATAACAATCATCAAGACTGTAAGGCAGTCTACCATCCTATATAAAAACTGGTACTTATCAAAATAAAATAAAGTTAACTACCATTTATCTAATAAGGGGTACTATTCAAGAAAATTAAAATCAAAAGTTAAAGAATGAAAGCCAATTGCATGGAAATCCAATCACAATATATTTATATATATAGCGTTAGAGAGGAAAAAGCTAGCATTATGTACAAGTTACGTAGTTCGTGTGTGTATGGGTATATGTGGACATGTTCATATGGTTAGATAATAGGCGTGTGTGTATGTGAAATATACATGAAAGTGCATAGGAGAATTTGGTGTTTTAAACAATAACTATCAAGTTACACTAATCATGGCATATTGGTTAAACAATCTACAATACCCAACTCATTTGCTCATAACATGCATGGCTAACCATGTATATATGTATATATAAAGAGGTAGAGATTTAGTTATGTATGTATATACATTATAATATGTATGCCTAAGCTCTATATATATCTATATAGATATATAATCATGACATAGAGAGGAAGAGTTAGGTTACATGACAGGGTATACTAAGTTAGGGTGTGTGTGTGTCCTTGTACAGGGTTATAGATTAGTATTGAAAGGTTAAACCCAGTTTTAGTTCAGTATTTACATACAAAATCTGAAAATAAGCTAACATTTAAACAAGTAAAATATTAACATAATGCAATTTCAAATTTTAGGAGTTTGAAACATCACAACTAATCTCAATGCTCCCAATACATCCTAACATGATAGAAATGAAACCCTAATATACTATCAATACATTTATCTACGCATACAGTTCAATATTACATGTTAAATCTGAAATTGAACTAAACATGGAAATCAATGTAAAAATGTTAACATGTATTCAGTTTTCAAGATTTTGGAGAATTTGTACATCAAAACCAACTCAATGTTTATCACAACCTAACATGTAAGAATATGGAACCTAAATTTATATCCCTACAACAATAATGTACACAGCTCTAAATATTACATTTAAAACAATCAATTTGAACTAACATTTAAAATCCCGTATTAAGGGTTAATATGCACACAGTCTCAGATTTGACAAATTTAAACACAAAACTCAACCAAATTTTTTTTTTGAATTGAAACCCTACGTATAACATACATGTACAGTGATATAAATAAAACTATTATCATGAAATTTTATATTTAAATTACGAGTTAAGCTAGGAAAAGCAGAGAATCGGAAATATTGGGGTTTTGAAAATTTAAACATTAACGACATATTAATATGTATTCAGATAGGTGGAAATCAAGTGTAGCATGCATAAGTGTCAGGAAAGTGTCCACTATATATATTCATATATATTCTCATGTCCCAATATAAAATTTTAATTCTACGTTAAGACCAACAATTAGATTCCTACCAAGGTTGCAAGCAGGTGATTGACGTAATCAAGACAGTATTATTATTATTTAATACAAGAATAATAGCAAGAAAGAAATAACGATAAAATCGGTTTTTGCTTATCTGTTTAAAAGAAAAATCCATTTTGAAATCCAGAGCTAAATTTTCAAATCCAAGATAAAGTCTAGCAAAATCATCGATTCATTGTATTAAGAAAAATTTCATAGTAAGAAGTTACACAAAGTTTATAAAAACAGCTAAAGCTACTCCTAAGTTAAATAAATGAGAAACAAAACAAAACAAACAAATAACAATTCTCTTTTTTTTTGAAGGACTGAAACAAAAGTAGAGAAAACATGTTCAAAAATATTTAAGGTACAATCTGATAATTATATGCGTCTTCTTAAAATTATGTTGTCAGAATTCTGCCACGCCAATAAGCATAGCTGCAATAAACGATAGAGTCCATAATAAGGCATACACCCTATAATCATGTTATCTAGAATTCTTACCACGCCACCCGGTATGGCTGCAAGAAAATCTAGATTTCATAACTAAGATAAGTATAGCTATATCAGGCTTTACGTCCTTGTCATGCTAGCAAATATGACTGCAATAAATTCTAAATTTCATAATAAAGTAGACTTTTACCTTTCTCACTGTCCTTATCAAGTATGTTATCAGGTTATATCTTAATTCCAAAAAAATGTACATATACATATAAATACAAACTCAAATTCAACAACTAACATCAAGATTCAAAATTTAACAATAATCCATCAAAAATCATAAAAATACAGACTCAAATTCAACCACTAACATCAATATTCAAAATTCAACAATAATCCATCAAAATTAAGTTCAATAATAGGAAGTAAAGGTAAATCAAATCAGGGAAAAACAGATTTCAAATCGAAGTTAAAATAAGATTCTCAAGGGTCGTCCCAGGAATCTCTCAAGAAATCCTAACCGTGATTGAGTACCTTCAAAATATATCCTATTCCTACTACAGGCTGTAGTAGTACTCTAGTTCGAATACCACTAAATAAACTCGACCTGCATGGGCCACCACTAAAAATGTGTCACGATCCGCACCCACCGTGAGGGTACGAGTACGTAACAACGCCCAGCCTACGCCGCAGTGTCGGCGGTAGAGCGCTATTCTAGGTCATGAACTATGACTAGCATAATATGAATACTCTCCATAAGGAGGCCAACACAGAGGTACAACTCAATCACAATCTAAGGTAGAATGATAAAGATAGATAAACATGAAATCCAAAAGAGATACAGGAGATAGAAGTCTAAGTGTCTAAGATACATAATCCTAGAAATACATCTCAAAACTCAAATACAGTAATCCACAAGTAAATACAACTCCAGACAAAATGAAATAACTATCTAAACAACCTCTACTGTGTCTCCTCTAGGCTAGCAGGCAATTCCAGGCTATCTGTAAAATTTATCAACAGGTCCAGTCAGGACATGAGCGAGTACAGTACATCTCAACAGTTCATAGCAGGTTAGAAAATATAATCATGCAGTAAAGTAAGATATAGATACTGAAGAAATACAGTAAGTAAACAGAGAGAGAGAACTGTAATAGAAATATCTACTATAAGTAAAGAGCTACCAGTGTCTAGTGATTTAGAGCACAAAATTGGCATGTGAACGGCTTGATTTGTACATGGCTATACTAAAGAGGCGTACATGGCTATTCCACTTTGGAATTGTTCATATGGCTATTTATACTCCCCCGTACCCCCAACTAATACACAAGGATCCAAACAAGTTATGTTACGTACATGCTTCTATGTAACAGCCCCCGAAGGGTGATAAGCCCCCAAAGGGTGATATGCCCCCAAAGGGTGATATGCCTCCAAAGGGTGATAAGCCTCCGAAAGGTGGTACATAGTAGTCCCATAAATAGGGATTCTGATAGACCCAATAAATGGGATAAGGATTTAGAGAAGACTCTGTGATCATATGAATATATGTCACAAGTGATCATAGAACCAAAGAAGCATATGATACGCCATGTAAGTGAAACGCACAGAACATAGAGTACCCGATGCTCCTGAAGAGATAATATCTCAAGGAGGGATCTATATAGTACTAATCCGTGTGACCAACGTGACAGTATTAAGTAAAGTAATTTAATGCAGAAAATAATTCTAAGCAGGATATGAAATGATCAGAGAATGTACTCGCCTGATATCTGAATGTCCAAGGTAAAGATATTGTCCGAGGAGAGGTGTCTGGCTCATAATTGGAACAGCACAAGTCACAACATGTCCAAAAGGGTAATATAAAGCACTACAATGCATTCTACATGAATCTAGGTCAAACTAGGCCAAAGTCAACCCTTGGTCAACTCTGGTCAACTGCACTAGTCAAACTAGGTCAAACTAGGTCATGTCCTAACCCATCAAGTCTTACTAGGCCTAACCAAGACTATCCTAGCAAGCACACATCAATACAAGGCTATACAAGCCAACATACACACAACTCTATATAGCATGCAATTATTCAATACTCAAATAGGCAAGAATTTACATTGGATATACACTAGGTAATCTATTACTTTAAACTATATATGTCTACACATATATACCCATGCATATATTGGTATTCAACATTAGGTCTATAATCATGGCATTTCAAATGGTTATATAAACTTATATATTACAACACAATATGCTAACATATATATAATATACATACATAGCTAAGTTAACTGTATTCATAAATACTTATTTAAGAAGCTATGTGTGTGTATGTGAACATGGCAAAGGGGCAAGTGAGGGTTAAATGGGCATACATAGTGTATACATATCAAAGAGTGTCAAAGTGTAAGTGAACAAAGTGTCAAGTGTGATAGTGTCTACATAGTGTAAGTGGTACATGAGGTAATATAGGATTTGTGTTAACATAGAATATTACATCTCATTAACTTGTATATTGCATACATTACATCTATTATTACATTACATTTATGCTTGCATTCATTCATCATTTATTTATTCTCTTGCACTACTAAATGCACCATACATTACATACTATGGAACCTACATATTCATTACAAGCCATACTTATACATGCTTACATTAGATAGGATACTTACACCTCATACATCATTTATTTAAACATTTACTCATGCTTGCATTCTCTATTTAATTACATAATGTATATACATTAACATGGGTTAAAATCAAATAGAACATTATATTACACACAAGGGTGCACAAAATGTATATGTCGAATAGTAACTCCTACTAATAATCAATACTGTACCATCTCAGCATGAATTAAAATCTAGGATTAAAGTATGTTATAGATCTATGTGTTAGCTTTCCGAAACTTCAAACGGATCGCGTTTTCGTTTTCGAAAACTCCCGGAATCGCGAAAACACCGAGAACGCGTTTGTCTTTCGTACATCTGACACTCAAATAATTCTCCAGAAATTTACAGAAAGAATTAGGCCTATTAATATATGTTTTTGGAAATCTAACTTCAATACGCTTCTTTTAAAAAAATGAGAGATTAAACCGAGCTTTGAGCTAGAAGTTATGATATTTTTAAGTTAGGGCTGAAATTAAAAACGTGTATAAAAATCATGACGGATTTGGGTAGTTTGAGACAAAAGAACACAAGTATATAACATAATATATCAAGAACTCACTCTCTACACTAATATATATATATATGAGACACTATAGAACATGTCTCCAATACAAAAATATGAGATTAAACATGTAATAATTCATTCATACATAACAACAACACATAGTGTGTCCAAATTTGGAGTTTTCCCACATGGACACAACCATAACACAAATGACACTCCTATGACCTCCAAATGGACACGAAATGGACACAAATGGAGATACAACCATGGGGGTCATTCCTATGGGTTCAAAATAGACCTATATGCATAAGGAAATGAAAAGGAGAAGGGATTTATACCTCCCGGTAGATCGAATCGAAGAAAAGCCTTCCCGGAGCGACACCGACACGTAGAGATTCCAAAAGGACACGAACGAGCTCCGAATCCTCCTAAACTTGGGTAGCTTCCTTCTTGGCTAGAATGGAGAAGGAAAGAAGAAGATTTGGTGGCAAAATAGAAGGATTTGGTGGAGAAATTGCTAGGGATTGCTCTCTAGGAATTTGGGGAAGAACAAGAGAGAGAGTGTGGATGAGAATAATGAAATAAACTTGAGCCTATCCTCTCCCAAAGTGGCTGGCCATATGGGGCTATTTGTCCTATTATGGTAAGGTCCAAAATGCCCCCACTAACCTATTCTATGAGTATTAGGAAAGGGCTAATTGGTTGGGGCTAAATTAGTCATTCTAAAGTCTCTAATCACACTAACCTTATCCATAATAATTAGTCTAACCTCTAAATAAAATGTTTCTATCATGTGGACTAAAATTAATATCATGTGGGCCATGCCTAACAAGTGTGTGGGTCCCACTAGAGTCAAACTACCCTCGGGTCCTCGTTTCAAGTCGGATTGAGTTGAAATTCGAACCCGACTCAAATAACCCCAAAACAATATCATAAATAATAAAATAAATTTCAACCCCAAAATAATATCATAAATAATAAAATAAATTTTAAAAATATTCAAAAATGTAAAATGAAAAAAATATCCCTGTTTCTGAAAACTGGGGGTGACATAAGCCACATAAAACCTAACAAATACCCAAAAATAATATATATAATATCAACGTGGTGTATTTATATATATTATACTTAAACATTATAATTTGTAAAACAATTATTAGATCATTAAAATATATTATGAAATATGTATACATAAATATATACCTCATAGACGTCTTTGCACACACAATATCTCTACATGGGCTTGGATTCGGTTCGGGTCCTGTCGGGATAGTTTGGTGCAACCGGATTTCCCAAAAGTCATGATATTAATAAATAACTTAATTAAATTCTTTATAGAGGTCAAGTCGCAATTTGGTCTGATTTTCCTAGTTAGAACACACTTATGGCTCGTTCTTCCCTACCATAGCTAAAATACTAGTCAAAGCACACGATAACACTATCCGTGCCAAAATTCTTGGTCATCTTGCATTCTTTAAAAACTAACCATGACTAAAGCATTCTATCGTAATAACTAAAAAAAATTAAATATTTATAAAATTCCTAAAAATACTATTTAAGTCAAATAAATAATTAAAAAATAAAAATCTTTTTTAAGATTTTCGGGAAAAGGGATTATACTGTAGGGCACAGGCCAACGACTAGGTTGGATCAGGTCCAGCCTAGGGGTACGCCAGACAAGACTTTGGGTATGGCAACCTCCCTCTGTTTAGGGGCAAACCTCAAGCCCAGTGTAGAAGTATGTAATTTTATACGCCACACAGAGGCCAAAAAGACTTATGCACCCCAGAGTCTTATGCTCCCCAGAGAGGCTAAAAGCTTACGTGCCACAAAGCAGTACGCACCGATAAAAGAAAGTCAATAGAGACAGTAAATGAAGGTGGATGAAAAATGGATTTTTATTTATATGAAAACCTATTACATAGCTTTTCATTACATTGGAAGTCTACTACAGCCTAGTCTTGATATCTATGGATAGACGCAACACACTGATGTCTCATCATAGGCGCATCTCTTCCCCATCGTAGCGAATCACTTCCTGGTCTACGAGTGAATCACTTTCTTGTCAACGCACAGGCGCATCCGCCAGCTTGTGGCTCTTCCAGCATAACGAAAGTTTGGGCACGGTGACCCCAAACTCCGCATGAAATCTGGACCTTGAAGACCTCTATGAGGTTGTTCAGGTTAGAACTCTCATACCAAGCACTCAGATGCATCTCAAAACTCTGAAGAAATTCTTCATTACGAACTTCATTTCTTTGAACGAGGAGATCCACAACCAACAGCCAACTCATGTGCTAAAGTTCACAGGCACCCAAGGCTAAGTCGGGGGTCAGACATGAAGGAGGAGTGCCAAAAGAAAGTGAGCAAAGACTTATAAAAAAGCTTCTATTTATAGATAGCAGCGTAGCCTTACGCCTACGCCACATGGCAGTCAGTCAAAGCCCCGAGATTAACGTAATGAATCTCGTATTAATGGCAAGAAACCTTACTTTAATGTGATGAATTTGCTATCAATGGCAATGAACTTGCCATTTCGAGAATTGATTTAGTCAGCATTTCGTATCCCATGCCACATGCAACGGAGGAGAAGTTGACCAAATTTAATAAGAGGCAGCTACACCTTTGAAGCCGCTACGCCTTTGAAGCAGCTATGCCTTTGAAGCAAGCTACGCCAACGAAGCCACTATGCCAGCAAGGCTACTACGTCCTTGAAGTGTCTACAGCCCTAAAAACAGCTACACTTGGACTTTTCCTTCAACCAAGAAGCATTTAATGCAGTCTGGCGTCAAGTTCGAGTTCCAAAGCAGACGCTTCGAGTAAAGTACAGCACGCCTCGACTCCCGTACAGATGACACCAGCACAAGAACCAAAGAGTCAAGGACCACTACGCTAAATAGACAATGTAGGCATGATTCAGGCGTAGCCTAAACATACGCCACTAGAAGCCAACGCGCTTCGAAAACTGAGTTGACAGCTGACATCATTACAATACCACATAGAATCTCACCCACGTCGAAGTATTGTATCCAGCCAAGCTCTGGCGTAGGGCCACCCCTACGCCACCAAGATACTGCCTTCATAACAGGAGTCCTCACATGATAAATCACGTTGTAGGAAGCTCCTCTACTCCAATAGAGCATAATCAGCGGGCAATACACACACGCCATGTGTCATTGACCCATTCATGCTCGCGAATGGGTGCTAACCACCCAGGATCTCAGCAACAGATGAATCTTAACAAACGTTACATGGCGGCTCATCCGTCGCCCAATGAGCAGTTTCAACAGATTCAGTCCTAATATCACGCGCGCAACGGCCCTACGCCCAACAGCTTATATGCGTAGCATCCCTATGCGCACGCGTGGATCATTCCACATATTGACTATAAATAGAATGATCACTCCTTCATTCGAACACACAGTGCATCACCTACACTTCAGAGAGCCGAATTGCTGTCCTTTTCGCAAATCAAACAAGAAGACTTGCAGTTCTTTCGATCGTCGTCGGATCGTCAACGGAGTAAAAAAAAGCTATACTCTCCATCGTCACAAGTACCTAGATTAAAAATATTATACTTAGGAAGATCCTATTAATGATAAACAAGTCGGTGATTCTGCTGGGGACAACCTTCTCCTCCAACAAGAAGGCAGTAATGTAATCCGACGACAACAAGCTCGGATCTTCTCACAAAATATTGGTTGTGCTCTTCGACTAGCAAGCTTATGAGAAATTTCTTTCTGAGGGCAGCACGAGTCCTTCGAAGCGACTGCCAAAGTCGAAGAAGACCCGCCGAGTCTGGGTGTCCAAGGGTACTGTGCTGCCAGCCAAGGCCAAGAAGGTTGTCCCTGAAGCACAGCAGACTCAAGGTGCACGATCTGTGCATGTATCATTTCTCTCTGCTACTGACAGTAAGGGCAACCCCGAAGCAGCATGTAGGCTTGGACAGTGTGGCACAGACTCTGGCACCCAGCCTGCCGGCGCCCAGTCTAAGGCTCCGAAGAAGAAGAGTAGAGGTGCATCTGCCCGCTCGCGTAGGGTGTCCACTACACCCAGGAAGGCTTCTGTCTTCAATAGAATTGCTTTCCATCTATTGAAGGAATATTGGATTCTGAGTACTACACACCTTTGAGGGCTAGTACAAAGAACTCCAAGGTGGCACGAGCTTCACGCGCTCGTTGTGCTATGCCAACAGTAGAACAAAGGTGCATGCTAACTGTCATGCACGCAGCCGATGGTAAACTGTATCAGACTGATTCTACAGTCTCTGTGCCTAAAGCAAATTAGTCTTCAAAGTCTTCCTGTCTCTTGGGTGCATCTCATGCGCAAGAACCGAGCTAGGGGACAAAATTGTGATAGGCGCATGCGTGCAGTCTAACTATACGTGTGAAGTTGGTCTCCCTCACAATATTCCTATTAATGTCTCAGGTGTATTCCGTGTGCCTGGGTTGAGTCAAAGAGTCCACTGTCCTCAATCACACCCATGTGCAACGTTTGGCCACGCACATAAAACGGGTGTGAGTACGAACCTCCCCTTCCATGACTTGCGTAACATGATTAGTTACAAACGCAAGGCAGGAGAGACAACCATTATGCACAATCCAATCCTTGTTGGGTATACTTGTGCTAGTATCACCATAAACTGCTGCTGCTATAAAGTTGCGACCCTATCAACAAGGCATTCTGTGTTTTGGTGGCTGCAAACTGCCGTACCTGTCTGACGTCACCTTGGAAAGAGGGTATCGAACAACGACGAGGCAGAACCCTTGGTCACCTCGTGCTACGTCATCTCCAGTTCTCCTGCACCCGGAAGAAAAACAAACATCACCAACCCTCCAGCCTCGGCTAGTTCATCGAAGAGCCGACTGAGGGGAAACAAAGCAATAATTCTATCGACCGGGGTATTTCAGAATACTCGGTTGAGGATGGAGGCTGCATCAATGACGTGAGATAGGGGTGATCAGACCCCGATTGTTCACAACAACTCCTTATTCGAAGATAAGGGTATCTATCACGGAATTGACACCGACGTGGCTGGAGGTAGCCAGTTTGAGGGGTTAGAAGAAGAAACACTCATGCCAACCTTTCCACAAGAAAGTGAGGCTGAAAGTGAGGCATCGACCAATCCATCCACTTCGACCCATGTCATGCCTATCTACATGACAGTGGGTGGCTGTTCGCCATCGAAAAAGGGGACACAAAAGGTTTTTTGATTGAAACTTTTATATTTCGATTACAAACAAAACAATATACAATGTAGGACTTAGATGTAGTCCTTTGAGTACACTTTTGTTTTTTTATCTAGGAACTATGTCGGTAGAACGAGTGGTAATACGTTGACTCCGTTGACGATCTGACGACGATCTTGAATTCTCTGAAGGTCTGGGTTACTCTGGATGACAGAGCATTTTGAGGGAAAAAAGACGTGAAGTGTCTCTCATGATCTGTAGATATGATCTATGGATATATCTCCATGTGTCTTGAAGGAATGGTCCTTCTATTTATAGACAGCAGGCTGCGCTGCCTCTGTGCGCATATGCAGGATGCGCCTGGACGCCACGTGGCTGATGCTGGCAGAGGCGCATGGATGATGCGCCTCGAATCTGTTTGAATTGCTGCATTGGGCTGCGGTGGAGCTGATACGTGGCAGTTGTGAGGATTTGGTTGTTGCTGAGATCTTGGGTTGTTAGCACCCATTCTTGAGCAGAACTGACTCAAAAGACACATGGCACATGTCTGTGGCTTCAATGATCTCAAATTTGGGGGAGAATGATCTGTCTTGATGCGCCTAGGATCAGGCGTATGGAGAGGACTGAGCTGCTGCCTTTAGGGATCAGGAGCGAGTCCGGGAGCATGGCTTTTGAGGCACATACAGGGCTTCACATCAAGATGCACCAAGGATCATGCGCATGGGGTGACTTGGTCTATGACTTCGAAGAGTCATAGGCAAGTCCAGGGGCATGGCTTTTGAGGCGCATGCAGAGACTCGACTTCTGTTACTTGAGATCAGGAGTAGGTCTGGAGGGCGCATGGCTTTTATGGCGCATGCAGTCTTCTGGGCGCATGGCTGCGAGACGCATGCGAATGAACGATCGGCCACGTGGCAAGGACTGTTGTAGCCGACCAAAAGTGTAATAATGGTGCTGATGTCAGCGGCTTTTCGTTTTCTACAAAGGGCGGCTGATTGGACGGCTCTTTGGAAGATGTGTTGCTGCCTTTGTCACTCAACATTAAATGCTTGATGATGACAAGTTTGAAAATGACACATCGATTAATTTTGATCTGGGCGCATGGGTCTATGTCCCACTAGGTGCATCAGTAGGGGGGCATGATAAAGACGGCACATCTGCCATGTGTTGTATCCTCTTTGGTCCATCTGTTGAGTTCTTCTAGGCATTAATGGTTGTCTTGATTTTAGCAGAATATGACGAGACATGTTTATTGCCATAAATGCAAATTTATTGCATGAAAGTCGGAGAGCCTTCCACTTGGCGCAAGGTTGTGGGCTGCCCGGGTCTATAAATAGCCGTATGAAGGGAAGCTTATTTCCATTCTTCACTTGTCTTTCCCAAAATGGAGATGAACTCGATTGGTCCCCTACCTCGACGAGTTGACGATGAACTTCTTTCGAGGACGAAGATGCGTCGAGTTGGTTTTTTTACCATCGGCCCTATAAAAGTGCCTGTTGCATCCAAATATCGGGATCATCGTGTCCCGACACAGGCTGAAGGTGCCTGTTGCATCCAAAGATCGGGGCGGTCGTGCCTCGATTTTTGTTAAGCTGGAAGAGCCGTATGCCTGGGCTATCATGCCCCGACTTTGTTAGGCTAGAAGAGCTACTCCTCCTGCTAGAGTGCCCGCACGTTGGCAAGGAAGTGGTTGGCTCTGACTATGTACGGGGTGCGCCTGCGATGAGCTGATGAGTTGATGCGCCTGAGTGGGACACCAAGGTGATGCGCCTGGCGGATGATGCGCCCGGCAGTAGCTTTAAGTGATGCACCTGACAGTTGCTGTCAGGATGCGCCTGTAGTATTTTAGGATATTTCCTTTATTTTTTTGTAAAAGAATTTTCCTTTGTAAAGAGTTTTAGACATGTAATAGACTTTTATATAAAATAAAGCCTAGTTTTTTGATATCTTATACTCTTTGTTTGTGTTCTGCTGTGCCGAGTACTCTTGTCTATTCTGTCATATATCAGTGTTGGATGCATGAGAATTTATGGCGCATAGGGACTCTGGCCTAAAATTTTGTGCTTCTACAAGACCCCCTTCAAAGTTTCCAAAACTTTTTGCCAAGTTTTTGGAATACTTTGAACAAGAAGCATGAGTAGCTATCTTGGGCGCATATCCTCCTCTGAGCGCATGACCTCATGCCCTTTTTTGTACATAACTGCGAGGGTGCATGCTGTTGGGGCGCATGCTGTTCTCGGGAAGAGATAACGCCTCGAACTTTGGGAAGATTACTAAAATATTTTTTTAGAAGATTTGCAGCCGTCAGTTTTACGAGACCTGAAGCATTTGCTGACGTCACGCCTCATCGTTTTATGCGCGTGATCAGGCCTATAAATAGGCGGCTGAGAGAGATGGGGTCTTTTTTCCTTCTTCTTCTTTAAAAAGCCTTTGTCTTCTTCTTCAGAGCTTTTCCTCCTTCTTCTTCGTTAGAGAGATGGCTCCTAAGACTCCCCGAGGTGGTGCTGGTCGAGGCAAGGGCAAGGGTAAGGGCAAGGGCAAAGAACCTGTGGAGGTCGACATGGAGGATGCCCCCATCGTCATGGCGACGCACGCCGACGTATGGTCGGAAGTGATCGGTGGGTAATCTCCTGCCTTGGTGTCTTCGCTCCATTGTACTACTGTTAGGGGCGTGTGGACGTGACTGTAAACGAGTCGCATTCCGATGATACGCCTAGGCTGATGTGCATGGACTTTGTCCTGATGATGCGTTGAGGCTCCTTCTGCTGACGCGCATGGACTTATGTCCTGATGATGCGCCAAAGCTTCTTCTGCTGACGCGCATGGACTTAGGTCCTGATGATGCGCCGAAGCTTCTTCTGCTGACGCGCATGGAATTAGGTCTTGATGATGCGCTAAGGCTCCTTCTGCTGATGCGCATGAACTTAGGTCCTGATGATGCGCCGAAGCTTCTCTTCAGTGCGCCTGGATATTGATCATGTACGTTTTTGATGAGGCTCCATCTGTGCACATGGGTTTCGACCTAGTTGATGTGCCAAATTTGTTGATGCGCCTCAGATGCTTGTTTTAAGCTTTTAAGTCTTTTGGCTAATCTTTTGGAGGGGCTTTTGATCTTGAGTGACCACTTTGTTTGTTTTGCGTGACAGTGCCGATGACCATCCCTCTGCTTAATGAAGTCATGCTAGACCCTACGCTCTGTCAGATGGGCCTGGACTTTAACGAAGAGGTTGTTAATCCAGCTAAGGCTGCCATTATACTGGACCAGCCTCCAGAAAGAATGGCCCAGATTCGCGACCAACACTTTGCTGTCCTCCAACGTATGATAGAGAGAGGAAACTCAAGTCTGCTGAATCTGACATATCTTTCTTAAAAATGGAGTTCCTGTTCGGTGATCGTTTGACCTCCACCGAAGCGAAAGTGCTGAAGATCAAGGAAGACTGGTTCTTCAAAGCAAGGGATGTGAATATGTACATCTCGAAGCTGGAACGTCAGTTGCCCTTGACGGCTTTCCGTAGTCTAGCTTCCAAGAGGAGGATTGTCACTCCCCGATCCCGATATATGTATTCTTTCATGAATCCTTTACATGATATCTTGTATTTAGCATGTGAATAGTTCTATTTATTATGTATTTATTTTTGTATGTAGCTGTCACGACCCGCACCCAGTGTGAGGGCATGGGAAGTAACGAACGCCCAGCATACGCCATAGTGTCGGCGGTAGAATACTGTCCTGAGTCACCATATCTAACACAATCTAACCAAGCTATGAATAGAGTAAAAATAATACGTAACTCAATCACAATACTAAGGTGGAATAGAAGAATAATCTCAAGGAAGTCACTATAAAAGTATAGGTGTAAACCACCAAAAATATCTCAAGTACAACTCATAAAAGTCTCAAATGCAAAATAAAGTGCTAAGTCTCATCTAGACTATGGGCAAGTCCTCAGCGACTGTGGGATCCTCCTGTGGGTCCACGTCGCCAGTGTCATTTAAGCCAATGCCATAATAAGTAGAATAGTACTCCTCATTATCACCTGTAAAATTTTTAACATGCCCAGTCAGGACGGAACGAGCATATATCTCTCACAACAGTTCATATCAGGAATGGACATATAAAGCAAGCTATAGAAAACTATACATGAATCGCTGTAAAGAGAAATCAACAAGAGAGAAGATATAACTGAGATATAAATATGATAAATAAAGAATATAACCTTCTACGTGAAACAGAGCATGAATTGGTTATGTAAACAGCTTGGGTTGCACATGGATACAACTACGGAAAGAACATGGATAACAACTACTGGGATAATGATCACATAACCAACTACACTCGCCCTGCCCCCAACCAATACACAAGGATCGAAGCATGTTATGTTATTGCACATGGATAACAACTACTGTATACATAGAGCTCATATGGTCATGAGTGTACATGAATAACATATGAGTGCACATGGATAAAAGTGAATACATGGAGTACATGATGAACATGATAAAGTACATGAAACATGACATACTCGATGTATCCGAGGGGATAACATCGCATGAAAAGATCCAGAGGGTACTGATCCATGTGAACGTCGTGTCAGCATCAAGTATACTAGTCTATAACAAGAGTATATATCCAAAGAAGCATAAAAAGATCAGAGAATGTACTCGCCTGGCAATCCGAATTGCTGATGATGAAAAGTGACTGGACTGGAGTAATGCGATCCTATTTAAAATAACCACATGTCATAATACAGTCTAAAATATCATAAGGAATACCTTCAATGCAATTTCTACATGATTTGGGTCAATCTAAGTCAAAGTTAACCTCGGTCAACTTTGGTCAACCAAACTAGTCAAACTAGGTCAAAGTTTGGTCAACTAGTCTATAAGTCCACTTTTAGGTCAATACTAGTCTTAGAGTTGATTTGGTATGTGTTGGTGATATCTTAGGTTTTCAAGAAGTCTAATCTTAACAACCAATGAATCATCACAATACTTTAACTCATATAGCCCTATATCTAATATCTATACCTTAGACTAGTATATACCAAACTCTAGGTTAGGATATCACTTAGTAAGTTTCTAGGTTTAGAAAATAAGGCTCCTTTTGCTGACGCGCATGGACTTAGGTCCTGATGATGCGCCGAAGCTTCTTCTGCTGACGCGCATGGACTTAGGTCCTGATGATGCACCGAAGCTTCTTCTGCTGACGCACATGGACTTAGGTCTTGATGATGCGCTAAGGCTTCTTCTGCTGATGCGCATGGACTTAGGTCCTGATGATGCACCGAAGCTTCTCTTCAGTGCGCCTGGATATTGATCCTGTGCATTTTTGATGAGGCTCCATCTGTGCACATGGGTTTTGACCAAGTTGATGTGCCAAATTTGTTGATGCGCCTCAGATGCTTTTTTTAAGCTTTTAAGTCTTTTGGCTAATCTTTTGGAGGGGCTTTTGATCTTGAGTGACCACATTGTTTTGTTTTGCGTGACAGTGCCGATGACCATCCCTCTGCTTAATGAAGTCATGCTAGACCCTACGCTCTGTCAGATGGGCCTGGACTTTAACGAAGAGGTTGTTAATCCAGCTAAGGCTGCCATTATACTGGACCAGCCTCCAGAAAGAATGGCCCAGATTTGCGACCAACACTTTGCTGTCCTCCAACGTATGATGGAGAGGGAAAACTCAAGTCTGCTGAATCTGACATATCTTTCTTAAAAATGGAGTTCCTGTTCGGTGATCGTTTGACCTCCACCGAAGCGAAAGTGCTGAAGATCAAGGAAGACTGGTTCTTCAAAGCAAGGGATGTGAATATGTACATCTCGAAGCTGGAACGTCAGTTGCCCTTGACGGCTTTCCGTAGTCTAGCTTCCAAGAGGAGGATTGTCACTCCCCGATCCTGATATATGTATTCTTTCATGAATCCTTTACATGATATCCTGTATTTAGCATGTGCATAGTTCTATTTATTATGTATTTATTTTTGCATGTAGCCTTTAAGCATGTCTTTAGTGGAATGGTTAGAGCATGTTTAGATATTAGGGTTTTTTTAAGCCAACCCAACCCCTATATATATTGTCTTCCTCACTCTCTCTCCTCATTAACTCTTTCATTCATTTCCCTCAACCACTACCATTAGGCAAGTACAACTTGCTCAAAAGTAGAGATTTGTGCATTTTTTATCCTTGATTTTTCTTTTGATATTATTTATCTATATTATTCTTCTTACCATCCTCTACAAGTTTAGTACTTGGTATTTTCGGTTTTGAAGGATGGATTTTTGTAGATCTAAGTTTATGTCATTTTCGGTTTTCCTTGGTTTTGATATCTTAAACTTGCTTGTTTTTAAAATATATTTGTTCCATGTGGTAGAGCATTTCTTTTTACCCAAATTTGACCTTTGAAAAGTTAGATTTCATGTTGTTTTGACCGAGTTGTGACAGTTTGAAGTTCATGGGTTCAATGGCCATCTTTCTCAGATTTTTGGAGAAGATGAGCAGCCTTGGCCGCATGAAGTCTTGTGGTAGTGCAGCCTTGGCCGGATGAGCCTTGGCCGCATGAAGTCCTGTGGCAGTGCTGCCTTGGCCGCATGAAGTCCTGCGGTAGTGCTACCTTGGCCGCATGAGCTTTGGCCGCATGAAGTCCTGCGGACTTTATTGCTTGCCGCATGAGCCTTGGCCGTATGAAGTCCTGCGGACTTCATTGCCTTGGCGCATGACCCCTAGCCGCATGAAGTCATGCGGACTACATGCTTGGCTGCATGAGCTTTGGTCGCATGAAGTCCTGCGGACTTTATTGCTTGACGCATGCCTTAGTCCCCCGCTCTCCAATATTCTGGTTCTGGGACGTGATAGCATGAGCCTTGGCCACATGATCCTTGGTCGCATGACCCTCGGCCGCATGTGTCCTTGTGTCTTGGTCCTCATTCCTGATCTGACTACCTATGCGAGTGTTGGATAACCTATGTATTTACTATGGTATAATCTATGTGAGCGCCGAGGTGCTATCATGTGTGCTAAGTGTTCCTATGTGATACCTGCCAGTACATTCAAGAGTCCAGCATTTACATAGCAAATGGTCGGTAGCAATGATGTAGTATGTGCTGTGTGTTGTATTACACCAAGAAGAGGTACATATGTATGACTCCATGAGCCAACACGGATCCCTTCTTGGGGTACTCGTATATTGTACGACATCTAGGGGAGTGAGCATGTGACCATGACATGTGAAATCCAACGATAACCTCAGGATTAACTAGGCAACTAACTTGGTAGATGCATTGGGTGGGAAGAATCCCGAGATCGTGCCATATTAGTCACCCCAGGTCCAGTCCTGACGTGTCGGGTTGGCCGCTACGGATATGGTTTCATTCGCCTTTAGCAGATGACTATATTCGACTTTTACGAGCAATGTGTTATATGTATTAGTGCGGTAGCCCTCCGGGGGACCGGTGCATACTCAATGTGCTATATGTCTAATGGTTTGGCTAGCCTTGCTGGGTTGACACGATCTGAGGATTCCTTTTAATCAGTATCACGGGATAACTCCACCAATTATAGAAAGCCACAGGAATGAATGGTCGTTTGAAAAAAAAAACTACTTGACTGTGCCTTGTACTTTTCGTTAGTAGCCGAAGGATATGGACTGTCATGGTACATGGTCCAACCCATGTCCTTGTTTGGTTGTTGGGTTGGTCTATCGTGCTATGACAGGTTGTGGACCGAGGTTATGACCGGAAGCTTTTATTATTACTAGTATTATTATTTATGATTGGATTTTATCTCACTCTTTTGTGCTCCCATGTGGTACTTGCTGTTGACTCAAACTGGATCGCAGTCAACCTAATCTTGATAATTAACAAATCAATATTTGACATGATCCAACTCTACACATAAATCGTCATCAAAGCTACAAATCAGACGACTAACTCATATCAAGTCAGACAATCATCATCGATGACTGCTCGACGAATACTGCTGGAACTTGTCATCGAAAGTCTGTAATTTTTATACTTTTGTTGATTCTAGACTATTGTACGTTGAGTCACACTGAGTACCTCAACCATAGACTAGATAACCAACACGCTCCACAAACAAAAAGCCAAACTGCAAAAGCCCAATAGCCTATTGAGCATTCTGTCTCCTAGGAGGCAGAGTTCGGACCGAACTCTGCCCCCACACAGAGTTCGGGCCGAACTCTGTCTCCTAATTTCTAGGAGCTAATTTTTAGGGATTGCTTATTGCAAGTTGTCCAACAACCATAATTTTTGAATTTTGGACAGAGTTCTGGCCGAACTCTGCCTCCAAGAACTAGTATATATAGGCACCCTTTTCTCCTATTTCAAATCATCCAATCTTCTCATCTCTTCTCTCTTATAGCCTCTACATCCTAAAGAGCCATACTCTTATCATCTATTAGCCACAAAACTTTCAAATCCTACAAGGTGCTCGGTGTGAGTCAATTAGAAGTTTTGTGCAAGAGTCTTGAAGAAGTCACTTGGAAAATTCCAAGTTTTGCCTCAGCGATCTTTTCAAGAAGTTGGCGTGCTCTTCTGTGTAAAGGCACGTGGTTGTAAAAATATTTCACAAATAGTGGATTTCAATCCTGAGCTAGAGTTCTCAGGCCTGGACTAGTCCTCCACGAGGGAAACCAGGTTAAAAATTGCTGTGTCTGCGTATGCTTTCTGATCTCTTTTTAATTTCCATAATTTTACTCTAATTATTTATTTACTAGTTGGGATTGAATAGAGTTGATTTTTTAATTGATCATTATTGTCACAAGTACTCTATTCACCCCCTAGAGTTGCCTACATGTACTTCAATTGGTATCAGAGCCCTGTTCTCTTGATACAGGATTTACATCCTAGAGTTGATCCATGGCAACCACACAACCCATCTCTACCAACTATGGTGAGGGTCAATCCACAAATAGGCCATCCCTATTTGATGGGACCAACTACACATATTGGAAGACAAGAATAAGTTTTATCTTAAGTCTCTAGACTTTGACCTGTGGACTGTAGTCACTGATGGCTACAAGAAACCTTCTAGAATAACTATCGAGGAAAGTCTCATTGAGAAATCCTACGACAAGTATACTGATCATGAGAAGAAACATGCAAGTCTAGACGCTAGGGCTATTAATGCTCTTTTTTTGCCATAGACAGGACTGAATTCAATAGGGTCTCGACATGCACCACCTTGCATGAAGTATGGAAGCTTTTGGAGGTGACTCATGAAAGGACCACGCAAGTCAAAGAATCAAAAGTCAGCCGTCTGACACAGGAGTACGAGTCTTTCAAGATGAAGCCTAATGAGACGATCACTCAAATGTTCACCAGATTCCTCGACATCGTCAACCCACTACTCTTAGAAAATATTATTCCAACCATGGGAAGATACGCAAAGTGCTACGAGGATTGCCGAAGGTTTGGAACCCCAAAGTCACGACGATCATTGAAGGCAATGATCTCACAGCAATGTCACTAGAAACGTTGATGGGCAAGTTGATGACGCATGAGCTCGATCTAAAAGACTTCGAAGAAATAGCTCCAAAAGAGAAGGAGATTGCATTGAGAGCTCATCGCCGAAGAACCAGCTCAAAAGATACTGATGACGACGACTCTGAAGGTGAAAATCAAGCTCTCTTAGTTCGAAACTTCAAAAAGTTTCTACGCTTCAACAAAAAAAAAAGAGAACAAAGAGACGATGAGGAAGAACCTACCTACTTCGGATGCAAAAAGACGGGACATGTCAAGAAAGATTGTACCTTAGCAAAGAAGGGAAGCAGATATAAGAAGCCGTACAAGAAGCCAACCACAAGGAAGTATGCCAACACTAGCATCTGGCATGAAAGCGAGGCTAGTGATTCAGACGAGGAAGAGGACTCTCCACAAAATATTGCTAACGTCTGTCTAATGGTGACTTCAGAAAAGGTAAAAGATTCTTTTGATGATTTCTCTTTTGATGAACTTGGTGATGCTTTTGGTGATATACTTGATGATCACAAAAAGGTAATCAATAAATATAAACATGCAAATGATAAGATCAAGGACTACGAAACTGTTGCTCTTGATGATTTCTTATAACACGTACAAACACGTGCCAACTCAACACAAAAAGGCACAACACCACAAGAACACTCATCCACGTGCTAAACAAAATCATGCTTTCATGTACACCTATTCACATGCAGCACGTAAGACACATACACGTAATCATTATCATCATCATGCTGCTGCACACAGTCACTATAATTATTATAGTTATCCTGTTGCTGTACACAGTCACTATAATCATTATAGTTACCCTGCTGCTGTACACAGTCACCATACTCACTCTACTGCTGTACGTAGTTATCATCACCCTACTTATAGACACCAGTATCAACATGCTCCTAATATAAACATGCATGCTAGATGTACATACTGTAACCTACATGGACATATTTCTCCATAATGTAGGATTAGAAGATTAGTTGATAGAAATATATATGCATGGGTACCAAAGTCTAACCTCTCAGGACCCAAAAGAATCTGGGTACCAAAGGTCACATCTACTCGTGGTGTAGGTGGACCTTTCCTCTTCAACTAGAAGCAAGTGAATTCTCGATAGTAGGTTCTCGTGCCATATGACTGGAAATGTAAATCTATTCGCAACACTATCAATGAAAAATGAAGGATACGTTTCCTTCGACAATAACCTTAAAGGCTACATCATAGGTAACAGTAAAATTTGTTATCCTCCCTCTCCTGTCATTAACGATGTCTGTTTAGTGACCGAGTTAAAGCATAACTTGCTCAGCATTAGTCATCTAGCTGATTACGGTTATGATATTAACTTTGGAAAAACTAAATGCTTTATCTATGATCGATCAACTAGAGACATCGCTTTTGAGGGGATAAGGGAAGATATAATTTATATTTTCTATCTATCTAGTGATACTAACAGTACAAGAAGATGCCTTTACGCTCACAAAGACGAGAAGCTTCTATGGCATCAGCATCTTGGTCATGCCAACATGGATACTATTTTCGGACTATCCACCAAGAAGCTAGTCAGAGGACTGCCGGATATCACATTCAAGAAAGACACGATATATGTCGAATGTGAAAAGAATAAGGCTACCAAATCTTCATTTAAATCCATAAACACTGTAAGTGATACCCGACCTTTGCAATTACTTCACATGGACTTATTTGGTCCTAATAGAGTATCCAGTCTTGGCGAAAAACTCTACGCTTTTGTTATTGTAGATGATTTTTCAAGATTTACATGGGTTTTCTTTCTTACAAACAAAAGTGATACAATTTCTGTTTTCAAAGTATTTTCTAAAAAAGTCCAAACCAAAAAAGGCTACATGATTACTCGTATCCGAATTGATCATGGTGGCGAATTTGAAAATTCTGATTTTAAAATTTTTTGTAATTCAAATGGTTTTAGTCATTAATTTTCGTGCCCAAGAACTCCTCAACAAAATGGTGTTGTGGAGCAGAAGAATAGAACTCTTGGCGATATGGCTAGAGTTATGCTAAATCAATTCTCTTTTCCGAAATACTTTTGGACAGAAGCTGTCAGCACAGCGTTCCATGTTTTGAATAGGGTGTTGATTTGACCTATTTCGAAGAAGACACCCTATGAGCTTTGGTTTGGTAGGACTCCTAATGTTTCTTATTTTAGAGTGTTTGGTTGTCGCTGTTTTATCCTGAATACCAAAGACAACTTAGGCATATTTGTTGTCAAAGCTGACGAAGGTATTCTTCTTGGCTATGCGGCCAAGAGTAAGGGATATAGAGTGTTCAACAAGCGCTCCATGATTGTTGAAGAGTCTACTAATATAACTTTTGATGAGGACAATAGTACAACTATTTTTTTCGACGACGATGATGAACCATCTACTTTGAAATCAATAAATACAACGTCTGAAACTAGCTCTCCAAAGAAACTACCAAAGAATTCCAATTCACTCCTTCTTATCCAAAGGACATGGTAATAGGTAAAATATAAAAAGGGGTAACTACTCGATCCTCTGTAAGAGACATTATAGCTAGCACTGTGTCACGACCCGCACCCAGTGTAGGGGCACGAGAAGTAGGTACGTCCAACCTACGCCACATTATCGATAGTAGAACGCTATCCTAGGTCACATACATCTAACAATTATAAGATACATGTACAGTATATACACTCTAAACAGAGGACAATACAGAAATATACAGCTCATTTACAACTAAGGTAGAAGTACGATAAGATAGATAGATAGATAATGAAAATCACCCAATGAAATACAACAAGAGAAGAAGTTTAAGTGTCTAAGATAACATCTCCACAAAAATCCAGAATAACAACAAGATCCCAAATATAAACATAAATGTACCCAAATGAGACAAGACATCAAAATAAGATAGAAGTCTAAGCTAACTAGCCTAAACTATAGGGGTGACATCCTCTACTGCTGATGGATCCTGCTGAAGGTCCAAGTCGCAGGTGTTATCTATGGCAGCTCCATAATAGGTAGGGCAAAGGTCCTCGTCATCCTCTGTAATATTTTTAACAGGTCTAGTCAGGACAGAAACGAGCACAAAATCTCAATAGTTCATATCAAGACAGGTATATAAAGCATGCAATAGAGTAAAATACATAAAACGATGAAAGAAAGTACATGTAGTAAAAGAGAGAGAACTATAATGTAAATAGCTACTATAATTAGGGAACTATCAGTGACTAGTGATGTAGAGTACAAGATAGACATGTGAACGACTTGAATTTGTACATGATTACACTAAAGAGTTTGCACATGATTACACTACTTTGGAATTATTCACATGACCATTTATACTCTCCCGTACCCCAATCAATACACAAGGATCCATACAAGTTATGTTATTGTACAATATTTTACATGAGAGCCCATAAATGGGTGCACATAAGGTTATACATGAGGGCTCTGTGAACATGAGGGTACATGAATCACAAGAGTATACATGAATAGTGAAAGCACAAGAGTACATAATAAAAGTGAAATGCACATGACATGATGTACCCGATGCTCCCAAGGAGGATAACATCTAAATGTAAAGATCCATATAGTACTAATCCGTATTAACAACGTGACAGCATCATGTAAAGTAATCTAGAGCAAGAATATAAATCCTAACAAGTATGAAATAATCAGAGAATATACTCGCCTGATACCCTGAACAGCTGATATGAAAAGATGGCTAACTGGAATCACAGAGTCTTAGTTAGAGCAACACAGGTTATAAAGAGTTCAATTATATGGTAATTGAAATTATAATGCAATCTACATGAGTCTAAGTCAATATAGGTCAAGTCAACTCTTGGTCAACTATGGTCAACTAGTCTAGTCAAACTAGGACAACTAGTCTAATGTGGTCAAACTAGCTATGGTTTGGTCAAGAATGGTCAAACTAGTCTAGGTTAGTCAATTCTAGGTTTAAACAAGTCTACAGCCTAAACAATCAAGTATACTAGTACCATTGCTATCTAACACATAGCCTAAATCAAGGCACATAGCTAACAAGGCACACAAACTTTGTTATATAATATACATTACATATATATCACATATATCCTTACCCATATAGTACCACCCTAACACATACATATAGATATCATATATCAAGTATATACATATCCTCACTATGAACCATAACCTATATCTATATACTCTCATAATATATATAGATACTATATAATCCAAAAATATATATACCTATCTATATAATCATTCCACAATCTAACATCACCTACTCAAACTCAAATACTTAGACACTAACCCACTAACATTAGGATACCATATCAACCTTGGTCATATTGGCATCCCAAAACCAATACCTTGGACATAAGGTAAACTAATCATTTACCTAAGGTAAAGGTAATTTATATTTACCTTAAGATACTAACTTGGTATCATGAGATACCAAGATACCCCTCAATTATCTAATTAACTAACTATCTAATATACTAACATAACATCTTAACTAATATCTAACATATAATATATAGAGACTAATTTGCTAACATACCAATATCTAGAACTAACATAACCTACTAACATATCAATATCTAACATACTAGATATCTAACATCAAACTATCTAACAACATATCAAATATCTAACAAAATACTAACCGTTACTATCTAACAAACACTCATACTAATAAATATAACTTACACTAACATATAACAAACTCTAATATATCTAACCCTCTATTAACCAACATCTAACAAACATACTAACATATATAACTTACACTAACATATAACAACTCTAACATATCTAACCCTCTACTAACCAACATCTAACAAACATACTAACATATATTATCTAACAATAATATATATATGTATGTACTATATCATACATATACTTGACAACCTATGATACCTACATTCACTTAATATCCATACTACATAGGCTCATAGGTTACACAAAATGCCTATATTGTATAGTCACTGTTCTACTTAAAATCAATACTGTACCAATTGGGCCTTCACTAAATTCTAGAATTAAAGTATGTTGTAGCCCTTCGTATTAGCTTTTCGAAACTTCAAACGGATCATATTTTCGTGTCCGAAAGCTTCCGGGATAGCAAAAATACCGAAATGCGTTCGTCTTTCGTACAGCTGACACTCAAACAGTTCTACAGAAAGTTCTAGAATGCATTTGACCTATTAATATATATATTTGGAAAGCTAACTTCGATACGGTTCTTTTAAAAAAAAGAAAAATTAATCGAAATTTTGAGCTAAAAGTTATGGCATTTCTAAGTTGCTATGGTTACTAAAAACGTGGATGAATATTATGACGAATTTGGGTTGTTTTGGACAGAAGAAACACATGTAGGCCAAGATTGTAACGCCCCAGTCCCAAAATACTTGGGACTAGATACGTATCATGCTAGCTGTATACATACGAGTAAATGAAAGGCTCGTATGTATACATAAGCTATAAAATGTAGAAAGCCATGCTCAAACTAAATCTCATCCACAAATGTGAAGTTTTAATGATATAATTAAATAGTCATTTGTACAAACGTTGGGCGGAAACATATCTACTACCAACAAGTTTAAATAAGAAAGAAATATACAAATAACAAATTTGGTCGAGCGAAGCAAATGACGAGTCCAAGAGCAATCATCACGGAGGAAGGAAGACATGGCCTTAGCTAGAGCACCTGCAAAAATCACGAAACACGCACCTAGAGAGATCACCAGGTCCTCAGAGGGACGTAACAAGATACAAGAAGAACATGTCATTATAACTGCAATTGTAAATACTATAAACTACGACACAACAGGGTTCCTAACCATCTATGTGATATGCACTTTGAGGATAACGTTCTACGCAGGGGCTGTCACGCAAGCAAGTAATAAAGAGTGGCCAACAAGTAGCGCTCATCCGAGACACCATCGGTCGGATAACACGTAGCGCCCCAAATGTATGTAAAAATAAATGTAGCCCCTACGGTAGTAGCTGTCCCCTCCCCCCAATGATACTATACGTGTGTCGTAACCATGACACACAAACACGTGTCGTTTCCACCACACTGTTTTATAATAGATAACTGTCAAGTCTTCTACCATGCATCTATTGACAGTTATTTCTACGCATGCGCACGGAGGATCATCCCACACGCAAGAGACCTCTATATGATACTCACAACTCTCACACACAACTCGTGTACAATCGTGACAAGTCAATGAGACACACTAAATTTGACGGTAGTCCCTTAACTCTAGGTCCACATGTAAAATAATAAACTGGAAATATAAATACAATAACTGAATAATAAAATAGAACTAAATATAAGCAGTAAAGATGACAAGATATCTTGCCTGGTGTGTAGCTTGGTGTGTTGCAATTTTCCGAAGTCCCAGTCTGTCCAATAGCCGTGATCTATGTGAAGGGGTCCAAATCCGCAAAATAGGAAAGCAAGATTTAGTCATGATCATCCTTGATGAGGGTCGTGGAAAAAAATACTTATACTTATTCTAGAAAAATATTTATATGTATTTGGAAACTATATTTACTAATAAAAACAATTATTTTGGTAAATACTTGAAAATAAGGAAAATAGTTGATTTAGGCGGGAAAAAAACCCCAAGTTAGTAAAAATAGATTTTTTTATAGGTAGAAGCTATAGTTCATTATTTTAAAATATTTATAATAAATATTTTGAAATACTATAATTCTTTCAAAATTTTTGAAACTACACTCTATCAAATTTCTAAGATAATAAATTTTCTTTTGTAATCATCAAACTGAGTTAAATATCAATGATATTAAAAAAATAATAATACTAAAATCCACTATAATATTTCCATATAGTTTGCAATGCTAACATATACTTAAAAGAATACACTGTAAAATAATATCAATGGTATAAAAATAATAGTTCTATAGAAATTTTAACCTTCTTTAAAAAAAAACCTAATTATTTATGTAATCGGTTTTCAACACATACAAAATATTTGTACTACCTGTAAGCTAATCCCACTTTTCCATAGCAGAACAATGATGTCCCTTTCTCTTTCTCGAGAGAAAAGACAAGATAATACACAGTTCATGAGAAAAATGAATAAATAGTAAATATATAATAATTACTCTCCCCTTACCTCAAATTTCTCAGGAGAGAGAGAAATATCATATGGAATAAAGAGAGGAAGAGAGAGCGAGCGATGCTCACCTGAGGACGATAGCCGGAGTTCGACATCGACGGAGGGAGGAAGACTCGAAGGAGGCGGCCACGGCGCTGGAGAGGAGGACGACCGAGCGTAGTTCGGAAGGGGCTCGATCGGGAGGCTCACCGGAGTCAACGCGGCTGAGCCGACGACCATGGGGACTTCGGCGCGGGGCGATGGGGGTTCTAGGTTGGGCGGTGCAGCGGACGGTGTCGGATCTGCGGCGACGAAGTCGGAGGAGGCGAGGCGGCTCCGGTGGTCGGCACGACGGCTCAGCGAGGTGAGTTTAGGGTTAGGGTTCCCTTCTTCTTTCTATTCTTTGATGGTGGTGGTGGTGTTTTTGGTGGCTGGGTTAGCTGGGGCGGTGGTGGTGGTGGTGTTGTCCACTGGTGGCCGGGATATGGTGGCGGTGACGGCGGCTGTGGTGATGACGATGTTTCGGGTGGTGTTTGCGGTGTTGGCCGCCGGTCCACTTGGCCGGAGTCGGGTGACGGGGGCGGACGCACGGTTGAGGAGGAGTTGTTGATGGCGAAGACGGGTCGGGAATGTCAGACACAAAAATTGATGTATTTGTAAATGATGGAATAAGATACTGGATGGTCACAGACACGATGCACAATGTGGTTGTGGTAGAGAATTATGGAGGAGTACCTCTCCTTTTATAGGAGGTGGGAATTACCATTAGGATAAGGATTGGAATGTTTAAATTCCCCATTAGATAGTATTAAATTTAAATTGATTAAATCCCATATAGGTATTAGTTTAAATGATTTAAAAATAAATTTCATCAAATCCAATCCATTATTGATACGTACATATTTTTAAAAATCTATTTAAAATGATGTCAATAAAATCTTTTCTATATTATAATTTGATAAGAGAGAAAAATTACACCAAAATATATTGAAATTTAAAATATAAATTATCATAATTAAATTTAAACCAAATTACTAATTTTAAATATTTTTTTTTGAATAATAAACACTACAACAAATATGGCCTACAATAGCATGCACAGAACGCTATAGAAAGCCTTTTATAACATATTCTGTCTGCTATAATTGCCCACGCTATAGTAAGTCAAGACATGTGAACTCTATAACATTATAGCGTTCTTGAATGCTGTAGATGTATTATAGCGTTCGTGTATGTTGTGGATGGTTTATAGCGTTCGTGAATGCTGTAGATAGATTATAGCGTTCATGAATGTTGTGGATAGTCTATAGCGTTCTTGAATGCTGATATGAATAATAACATTCATAAATGCTGTAGATGGTGTATAGCGTTCTTTAATGATGTTGATTTATTACAGCGCTTCTGAACGCTGTCCATTTTTATAGCAGTTTAAGTGCTATAAATCTGTTACACAATTTTATATTTGAATAACCTGTTCTGTATCACATACAATTAATATGTGCGTCCTAATAATTCATGTTGAATCATAATTTTGCTTTCAACAATTTCAATAGCAACTTCCATTTCGATGAACCAAGATATAGAAAATGTTTGCCAAAATAAATAAATTCATACATTTTTTCATTAAAACTTTCAAGATGTACAAAATGTTTATAACCTAATGCTAGTCCAAAATTCAACTAAACCATTCCATTTCCATACAAAATATCTGTAGGCCAAAATGCAGCTCGATCGACTCTTTCCTTCTAGCTTATATCCTTGAGAACCACATTAAATGGACAAATGTAGATTTCTATCATAAGGAACCTGAAAAACAAATAAAGGTTCAACTTATTAGTCTTTAGATGAAATTTCAAGGAATTAGAAAGAAAGTAAGCATTTTACATGACACAACACAATACATATGAATCAGCTGATACATTAGAGGCCTAACTTCAGCAGCCCCCAACTTTATTTTCAAAACTCTTTTTTTTTTCAAACTCACCCTAAAAAGGTTAAGGGGATTTGTGAGCAAGCTCAGACCTACCCCTAAGAAAAATGGAGTTCAAATAACATAAGTTGGGGTGTGTAACAGTCAACAGTTAGGGATATGTGTGTGTAGATGTGTTTACCTACAGTGGGCATACTAGCATAAAAGCTACTAGCAATGTCTATAAGTCATAACTTAATCATATGTGAATGAAGCAACAAGCTCTAAAGTTATAAAATGGATCTTTGTTGATCGAAGTAGAGATAAATGCTAAAAGAACGATAAGTTTCTTTTGGAAGTATTTACATGATCACATCCTATATACCATTAAATGCCGGTTACCTTAATTTGACATTGTCTTCAAGTTATTGTGAATAAAATCACACAAGTGGCCTGTCCATATATGTTATTATGAATAAGAATAAAGTCTGAGTCTGTCTTCTTGACTTATTAGAGCATTTCCATATTTGCAGTCATTAGTTATTATGAATAAGAATAAAGTCTCCTATGGAAACTAGATGGTTATTCTCCAAATATTATTTTCCTAGCAAATTAGGGTTGGCCACCATTCATTCTCTCCTCCGTCTCCCATGCCAACTGCCTTTTGAATTTTAACATGGTAGCAAAGATCGGTACCATGAAACTCAACGGAAAGCATTATAATGAAGTCTAAAACATTGTTGAGCAAGATTTTACAAACGATGTGGATGACACCATAAAGTTTTCATTGATCGCATGACACATGAATTTTTTGACAGAGTAGCATCATATAACTAAAAAAATATCAAAAGAAAAAAGAGCAAAAGCCTAGAATAACAAGCCTCTCAATTTCCATAGTTCAAGACACAAAAATCTAACACTGTTTGAGAAAAAATACCCGCCATCCATGCTACCTAATGCCCCTCTCTAAATAAACATGTTACTAAACATGGCATCTATGAACAAGGATGCCCATTCCATTAAGCTGATTATTGACGGGTGATTAATCTTCTTTCCTGTTACAGAGTGTATGCTTATTCGACCAAGGAGCAAGCCTCCAACATATTACTAGTCTCTTGATGTGGATAGCCTATACAGAGAGAATTGAAAATAATATCTTAATACAACAAAGTATTGATTCAGTTTGAGGCCAACTCAATTGCAAAAGAAGTCTTGTAAGTTTAGACCGTTGGAGTGGTGCATGGACAAGCGCAATGACAACCAGATAGGTTTCCAAATGAGTAGGTTGTAACCAAAAAAGCAATGAGCAGGTTGTATGCCAAAAACATATGTAGTATAAAGCATCTGAAAAATAACTAGTAAAGAAAGGAGCTCTTACATTTTTTTTCATTGTTTTCATTCCTCGTTTGTGATCCAGGAATTTTCAAATGTCAGTTTTTCTCTGCACAAGTTTTTCCTTAGACTTGATTGAAAGCACTAGATTCGCGTATCACATTCACAAATCAGAAGTACTATGCAGTGAAGGCTAATTACATTTCCTATTTTAAATTTTTAACATACTAAAATTTATAGCCCCTGTCACGCCCCAGAACCAGAATACTGGAGAGCGGGGGCAGACATAGCCAGCTACGTATATTGAAATAGAATACATCTCAACTATACGGTCACGGCTGTCTAGATTTGAGGGTATACTACAAGCCAACAGTCTCTTAAGGTCAAGCCTATTGTCTCAATCTCAAGCAATTAACAGAGTTACAAGATGTTAGAGCATCAAATATATATATATAAGGCGTCCCAAATATTACATATTGGATGATCATGAAGCTAGTCGTACAAAATGATAGGACCAGCAAGAGTTCAGTCATACATGATCAACCCTAGGATTTGTTAATCATGTTTACAGCCCGTAGGCAGACAGTAAGTAAATGTGCATCGAGCTAACAGGTGCTCGTCGGCTAAACGCCTCAAAAGAATAAATTTACATATAAGTGGGTGAAACAAAAAGGAAAACCCACTCTTGGCCCGGGTTCCGTCTAGTTGTCACCATTGGGCTGGAAGCTTGGTAGATCCTCGGGAGCTGCTCCGAAATCTGGCCACACAAAACCAGCTGGGTCAAACCCCAGAAAGAGCAAGTGCCACAAGGAAGGCCACAAATAAGAACGAAAGCCAGCATATCAGAACATAAGAATAAAAGAAAGTACAAACAGTAAAGTACACAGGGCGATAAATGACAAGGGACGTGGAACCATTCCGGGAGCCAGGTTACAATCCTTAAACCAAACAAGGACCGGGATTGTACCCCTTCGCCTGAATAGCTCACTGTCTCTACCCATTTATCGTTAAGATAAGTAAAACAGATATGCTCAGGAGATAGCAGGTACTGGAGCTAGACGAGACTTAGACAAGGCTGGACACCATCCATTCACAATCGGCCAAGCAAATACTACGGCTTACTACTTTAACTAACTAGGGTTATCACAGGCCTAATTACTAACAAGATGCAAGTGAGAAACTCCCAGTCCCAAGCCCTGCAGACCATCCAGTTATCCTTCCGCGGGTTGAGAGTTATAGGTGGGTACATCGCCCAGGAAACGATATACCCTTAGGTGACTTAGAGGGTGCAACACATGACAGTGTGCTGGAAATGTGCTCTACTCGTCGGCAAGCTACAAGTCCATTAAAGCACCCAGATAACGAGATTGCCTGTGACTGGGAATTCTCCATGTTCTAGTTTGATCTAATCATTAGCCTAATCCAATTTAGTGCGAGTCCCTGGCCGTGGTACCCAGGAAGTCACGTCCTAGACATGATGCAAGACAAGACAAGTGGATTGTGCAAACAAGCAAGCAGGAACACCCACGGTGTCAAGGCAAGTCAAGTCAAGTTATCAAGTCAAGTCAAGAGTGCGCCGCCACGGGCCACTATCAAGTTATCAAGGTAAATCATGTCAGGGTACTTGTCAGGGGTGCGCCACGACGGGCCACTATCAAGTCAGGTTGGTCGTGTCAGGAGTGCACCACTACGGGTCACTGTCGTGTTATACTAGTTCCTTGTCATACCATGCTGTGTACAATAGTTATTCCAAACATATTAAGCAAAATCAAGTTCATGCCAAAAGGCATAAGGATATAAAATGGGCATAAAATACCTAATAAAATACTAATATAAAATAGGACTATAGAAGAGCCAAGATCAAGAAATAACAAATTCATCATAGACCAGTAGGTTGTGCAAGGGGGTCAGGGGTAGGTCTGCGCAGGGTGTGTACTGCGCATGGAAGAGCTGCGCAAGAGTTGCCTTGCGCAAGGGTTACCTTGCGCAAGGGTAGACTGCGCAGGGGTTATCTTGCGCAAGGGTGGTTTGCGCAAGGGTGGGTTGCACAGAAGTGAATTGCGCAGGAGCGGTTTGCGCAGAAGTGAATTGCGCAGGGGTTACTTTGCGCATGGCTGGATTGCGCATGGCTAGCTTGCGCCAGCGCAATCCAGCGCAGCGCAAAGCGCTGGCCAAGCGACTGCGCAAACGGCCATGCACTAAAGAGCACAGGCCAGGGTGCGCAATCGGCCATGCGCTAAAAAGCGCAAGGCAGGGGACTGTTCTTCCTGGCCGAGAGCAGTCCAAAATCACCAAGAACTTCAAATCTTCACATTTTTGTCAAATCAAAACCAAATCTAGATTTTCAAAGTTCTAACTTGAGTAAAATTGAATTCTCTTCCACATGGAAGCATCAAAACAAGCAAAAATCAAAGTTTAATAGATCAAAACCAAGAATTTCCGAAAATGGTTAAAACCTAGATCTAGAAGAATGAAAGCTCCAAATCACAAAATTCCAAGTTCTAATGTTGATCTACATGTCCTAATCTATCAAATGGACAAATAAAATTGGGTGCTTATTTGTTGGCAAGGTACACTTGCCTATTGGGTTGGGGAGTTGTGTGGAAGAAGGAAGAAGAAGAAGTTGTAAGAAATAAATGAGAGAATAAAGAGGAGAGAGAAAGTAGGTGGTGTTATAAAGTGGGGGAGTTGTGGTGTGTTGAGGGTGGAGTGTAGGTTAAGGTGTTTCATTCATGATGAACCAAACTAAACCAACTTTCACAAAATAAAACCAAGCCATGGTCGAAAATCCATTTACGAGAAACCAAAATCTGCAAGTCGAGAAAATAAAATACGTGCCAAAATCAAATACGAGCATAAATACGAAATACAGGAAATGGGGGTGACAACTCTACCCACCTTCAAAGAATTCCGTCCTCGAAATTTAATCAAGGAGCTAGAGATTGCCACGACAAGCTATACTAAGCACAGACAAGCTACACTAAGCAGTTCAATCATACAATCATACAATGCAAGCAAGGAAGGGAAAGCGTAAGGCATAAGAAAGACATTATACCTCACGAGTCAAACAGGTAGGGATATCGCGATCGGATGTCGTCCTCACGCTCCCAAGTTGACTCACCTAGAGAGTGATGACCCCAAGCAACACGGACTAAGTTAATAGTCTTGTTCTTGAGCGTCTTTTCTCTCCGGTCCAATATAGACACGGGCCTCTCCTCATACGAAAGGTTGGTACCAACAACCAATTCCGAATGATCTAGGATATGGCTCGGGTCCGGGATGTACCGTCGTAATTGGGACACATGGAATACATCATGTACCTCACTTAGCGACGGCGGAAGAGCGAGACGATAGGACACATCGCCTACTCGCTCCAGAATATCGAACGGCCCTATATACCTAGGACTAAGCTTTTCCCCGTACGCCAAAACGAATGACGCCGCGGGTAGGCGAGATCCTAAGGAATACATGGTCGCCGACGGCAAATTCTAAGGGACGCCAATAAGCATCGGCCCAATGGCGTTGGCGATCCTGGGCAACTCGGAGGTGATCTCTGATCTTCCTGACCACTTCAACCGTTTGAGAAATCAGTTCTGGATCGAGCATCTGCCTCTCTCCGACATAGTCCCATGCTAACGGAGATCTGCACTTCCTGCCATACAGAGCCTCGAAGGGTGCCATCTGGATACTGTCTTGGAAACTATTGTTGTACGAGAATTCCACCAGGTGCAGGTGATCCTCCCACGAACCACCGAAGTCAAGGGTGCATGACCGTAACATATCTTCGAGAGTTTGTATAGTGCGCTCTGACTGCCCATCTGTCTGCGGATGATACGCTGAGCTGAACTTGAGACGAGTCCCCAAACTTTGATGAAGACTGCGCTAGAAGTGCGATATCAATCTCGTATCCCTGTCTGATACTATGCTGACTGGCACTCCGTGAAGTCTGACGATCTGCCTGAGATACATCTCTGCTAGCTGTGCCGTCGACTGTCCAACTCTAAATGAAAGAAAGTGTGCCACCTTGGTAAGCCTGTCCACAATGACCCAAATAGCATCTCTGCCTGTCGGAGATCTGGGTAACCCAGTCACGAAATCCATGGTTATGTGCTCCCATTTCCATTCTGGGATCGGTAAAGGTTGAAGAAGTCCAGCTGGCCTCTGATGTTCAGCTTTGACTTGTTGGCAAACCAAACATCGAGAGACATACCGGGCTATCTCCCTCTTCATACCATTCCACCAAAAGTGTTGACGAATATCTCTGTACATCTTCGTGCTGCCTGGGTGAATGGAGTACTGCGAACTGTGAGCCTCTGCCATAACTTCCTGTCTGATATCTCCACTGGGTACACAAAGACGCGTGCCGTGTCGAAGTGTACCATCCTCATGAATACATAACTCTGGCCTTCTCCCTGCCTCGCACTCTGCTCTGAGACGCTGAATCTTGGAATCTGCTAACTGTGCGGTCCGGATCCTCTCAACTATGGTGGACTAAATCTGTAGGCTGGCCATCAAGGCCATATTGGAAGGAAGAACCACTTCAATTCCCATCTTCTGAAGATTCGACAATAACTCTGGTTGCGCCGTCAGGAAATAAACTCTGGCTCTCCGGCTCAACGCATCTGCTACAACGTTGGCCTTCCCTGGATGATACTGCAAATCCACATCGTAGTCCACCAGTAGCTCAAGCCATCTTCTCTGCCGCATATTAAGATCCTTCTGGGTGAAAACATACTTCAGGCTTTTATGATCAGTAAATATCTCCACTCTGTCTTCGTACAAGTAGTGTCTCCACAACTTAAGTGCAAACACTACTGCTGCTAGCTCCAAGTCGTGGGTCGGGTAATTCTTCTCATGATCACGGAGTTGACGTGACGCATAAGCAATTACCTTCCCATGCTGCATCAAAACACATCCCAATCCTCTGCCTGAAGCGTCACAATAAACTGTGAATCCTCCGGTCCCATCTGGAAGTGTGAGAATGGGAGGCGTTATCAAACCTCGCTTCAACTTCTCAAATGATTCCTGACATTCTGCTGTCCAAACGAATGGCACATCCTTGCGGGTCAACTGGGTCATCGGTGCTGAAATCTTTGCAAAATCAGAGACGAACCGCCGGTAGTAGCCGGCCAATCCAAGAAAGCTGCGAACTTCTGCCACTGAGCTGGGTACTGGCCATGCCTCGATAGCCACAATCTTCTGGGGATCCACTTCCACTCCTCCTCTGGTAATGATGTGACCCAAGTACGAAATGCGATCGAGCCAGAACTCGCATTTACTGAACTTGGCGTACAACTGGTGCTCTCTGAGAATCTGGAGGACAACTCTGAGATGCTGCTCGTGCTCTGCTTCACTCTTGCTGTAGACCAGGATGTCATCAAGGAACACTATCACAAACTGATCCAAGTAAGGCATAAAAATACGGTTCATGAGGTCCATGAACACTGCCGGCGCATTGGTCGCTCCAAAGGGCATAACTAGAAACTCCCAATGCCCGTACCTAGATCTGAACGCCGTCTTCGGGATGTCCTGCTCTCTGACTCTGATCTGGTGGTATCCTGACCGTAAGTCTATCTTCGAGAAAACTGAAGCCCCCCTTGAGTTGGTCAAACAAGTCATCTATCCTCGGGAGAGGGTATCTGTTCTTGATTGTCACTGAGTTCAAGGTACGATAATCAACACATAGCCTAGACGTACCATCCTTCTTTTTCACAAGAAGCATCGGGGCTCCCCAAGGCGATCCACTTGCACGAATGAATCCCTTGGTCCTGAGTTCTTCAATCATCTTGTACAAAATCTCCAACTCTGAAGGCGCCATCCTGTAGACTCGCTCTGATACTGGTGCTGTCCCGGGAATCAAGTCGATGGTGAACTCGATCTCCCGCTCTGGTGGCATCCCTGGAAGTTCCTCTGGGAAGACATCTGGAAACTCTTCAACTATCCGGGGCAACTGCACTGCTGCTACTGCCATCCGCAATACTGGAGGAGATGGCTCTACTGTGCCTCTGGAAAATGAAAACTCTGGCTCTCCGGGAATACTAAAGACAACTCTGCCAATATGGCAGTCTATCCTAGCATAATGGTTCCTCAACCAATCCATGCCTAGGACTACATCATAGTCTGCCATAGGGAACTCTATGAGCCTAGCGGGGAATTCCCTACCGCTAACTACGATCCGACACGAGGAAAACACTCGATCTACTCCCACAAGACCATTACCAGTAAGTATATTGAGCCTCACTGATAATGACTCGGGCTCCAATCCTATCCGTGTCGCGAATCGTGCAGACATGAATGAATGCGATGCACCAGAATCAAATAATACAGATGCTGGAAAGGTGTTGACGAGAATAGTACCTGCCACTACCTCACCTGGTGCAACTTCTTCTTCCTGTTGACACAAAGTCACAGTCAACCAAATATTGACTATATTGACCAAATAATACTTGTATAAATTCAATACGACACACGACGACTGCATTCAGTTCAAGACAGATGACAGCTCAGTCTTCAGCTCTCAGTGTGTTCTGGAGTCTGTATTTTATGATTTCATTGAGTCTAGATTTATGTACTCTGAGTTATGCTGAGCTCTTGGAACTTAGTATACAAGCCTACCCAAAATCCCAAGCTCCACCAAAACCAAATTGCCCACAAGTCCCTCTTAGGACCATTCTGTGCTCTGGAGACAGAGTTCGGGCCGAACTCTGCCTCCACACAGAGTTCGGGCCGAACTCTGTCTCCTAGAAATCAGGAACCCTAATTTTAGGGTTAGCTGTTTGCTAGCTGTCCAACGGCCAAATTTTTGAATTTCCTTACCCGAATTCTGGCCGAATTCTGTCCCTAAAATCAGTATAAATAGGGCATGAATTCTCTCATTTTGAATCACTCAATCTTCTCTTCTCTTCTCTCCTACAAGCTCTATAAGCCATACCCTTCCCATCTACTAGCCACAAGCCTCCTAAGTCTCGAGTGCTCAGCATCTCTCATTTAGGATTCTTGTGCAAGAGTGAAGAAATCGCTTGGACAATTCCAAGCAAATCGCCACTGCGATTCTCTGTAAGAAGTTGACGTGCTCTTCTGAAGAAAAGGCACGGGTTGTAAGCTACTATTTCACAAATAGTGGATTTAATCCTGAGCTAGAGTTCTCAGGCCTGGACTAGTCCTCCACGAGGGAAACCAGGTTAAAATTGCTGTGTTTGCGTATGCTCTCTTGTCTTTCATTTACATTCCGCATTTTACTCTGACTATTCATTGTTAGTGAAAGAGTTAATTTTTTATTGGTCATTATACATATATACTCTATTCACCCCCCCTCTAGAGTTGCCAAACTGTTCTTCAATTGGTATCAGAGCTCTGTTCTCTTTATAAGGACTAACATCCTAAGAGCTGATCCATGGCAACCACACAATCCTTGATCTCCAATCATGGTGAAGGTCAGTCCACTCATAGGCCTCCCCTATTTGATGGGACTAACTACACATATTGGAAAACAAGGATGAGTTTTTATCTGAAGTCTCTAGACTTTGACCTGTGGACTGTCGTAACTGACGGTTACAAAAAGCCCGCCAGAATAGTTGTCGATGGTGACCTCACTGAGAAGCCACACGACAAATATTCTGTCGAGGAGAAGAAACAGGCAAGTCTAGATGCTAGGGCTATTAATGCTTTATTCTGTGCTATAGACAGGAACGAGTTTAACAGGGTCTCTACATGCACCACTGCTCATGAAGTATGGAGACTTCTGGAAGTGACGCATGAAGGAACCACTCAAGTCAAGGAATCAAAGATAAGCCGTCTCACTCAAGAGTACGAAGCCTTCAAGATGAAGCCAAATGAGACGATCACTCAAATGTTTACAAGATTCCTCGACATCATCAACCCGTTATCCTCGCTCGGTAAGCAGTACTCAAACCATGAGAAGATCCGCAAGCTACTCAGAGGGTTACCAAAGATTTGGAACCCTAAGGTGACAGCCATCATAGAAGGAAATGATCTCACAAGTATGTCTATGGAGACTTTGATGGGCAAGCTCATGACTCACGAGCTTGACCTCGAAGAGCCTGCTCCGAAGACCAGGGAGATAGCACTCAAAGTCCATCGACGAAAGGTTGATCACGATGAGACTGAAGACGATATCTCAGATGATGAAGACCAAGCTCTCATGGTACGTAACTTCAAGAAATTCCTTCGCTTCAATCAAAGAAAGAAGGAACCACAAGAAGACGATGAAGAAGAGCCAACTTGCTATGGTTGCAAAAAGACTGGACACGTCAGAAGAGACTGTCCGCTCTTAAAGAAGAGCAACCGGTATGAAAAGCCCTACAAGAAGAACTCATCAAAAAGATATGCCAACACAAGCATTTGGCATGAAAGCGAAGCAAGTGACTCCGAGGAAGAAAAGAACTCTCCTCAAGACAAAGCAAATGTTTGCCTCATGGCAAATTCCACCAAGGTATCAAACGAAACTTTAGATGACTTCTCTTTTGATGAACTTGGCGATGCCTTCACCGATTTACTTGATGATCACAAAAAGATTATCGGTAAATACAAGCATGCCAAGGACAAAATCAAAAGTCTAGAAGATGAGATACAAAGAATTTCCTTGCTTCTTAATAATGTTAGAAACACATCTCCCACAAATGACACTGATGAAGTATCGAAGCTTAAATTAAGCTTACATGATGCTGAAGCACGCATTGAGCAACAAACTCAAGAAATCACTACTCTCAATACATTGCTTGCTGAAGAAAAGAGTAGACACAAGATTTCTCTGACTAAGATCTATGGCTTGAATATTAAAGTTGATGAATTACAAGCTGTTTCTAAAAGATTAGAAATCAAATTGGGAAAACAGGTGGCTAAACCTCAAACCCAATCACATGAGCACAACACCACTCATGCTAGTCAACCACGTCACCCTCATACAGCACATAACCATGCATTTATTTACACAAACTTTCACAAACCACATGCACGTAAAAATACTCCTCATACTCATCATATTGCACAAAGACACAACCAATATCACTCTACACATAGACAAAGTCATCATACCATACCTCATCAACATGCCATGCCACATAAGCAAAATCATCATATCATGCCACAACATCACACTATGCCATATAGACAATTTCAGCATGCCACTCCTCACAGTCAATATCATCATGCTATGACACACAGACATCATCATCATGCCACTCACTCTAAGCATAGTCATCATTACCATGCTAATTCTCCATATCATCCTCATCCTGTTGCTCATAGATATCATTCTCATGCTCCTAGTATAAATAAAAATGCCATCTGTACTTACTGTGGAAAACATGGACACATTTCACCACAGTGTAGAGTTAGAAGACTGGTAGACAAGAAAATATATGCTTGGTTTCCAAAAACTAACTTTTCAGGACCCTCAAGAAAATGGGTACCAAAGGTCACATCTACTCTTGATGTAGGTGGACCTTTCCTCCTCAACTGAGAGTAAGTGGATTCTCGATAGTGGATGCTCGCGACATATGACGGGAGACGCAAATCTTTTTGCATCACTATCGATGAAAAGAGAAGGATACGTATCCTTCGGTAACAATTTCAAAGGGCATATAATAGGTAACGGTATCATTGGTCATCCTCCTTCTCCTGTTATAAAGGATGTCTGCCTAGTGACCGAGTTAAAGCATAACCTGCTCAGCATTAGCCATCTTGCTGATCATGGATATGATATTAACTTTGGACAAAACTGTTGCTACATCTACGATAGGTCAACAGGAGACATTGCTTTTGAAGGGAAAAGAGAGGACAATATCTATATTTTCTATCTCTCTATAAATACTAACCATGCAGGTAGATGTTTATATGCACACAAAGACGAACGACTACTATGGCACCAGCGTCTCGGTCATGCCAACATGGATGTTATATCCAGGCTTTCTACCAAGAAGCTAGTGAGAGGATTGCCTGACATCACATTCAAAAAGGACACGGTATGTGCCGAATGTGAACTTAACAAGGCAACTAAATCCTCATTTCATTCCATCAACTCTGTAAGTACTACTAGACCCTTGCAATTACTCCATATGGATTTATTTGGTCCTAGTAGAATAGCTAGCCTTGGTGGCAAACTATATGCTTTTGTTATTATTGATGATTTTTCGAGATTTACTTGGGTTTTCTTTCTCGCTAATAAAAGCGATGCTATCTCTGTTTTCAAAGTTTTTGTAAATAAAGTTCAAAACGAAAAAGGCTACATGATTACTCGAATCCGAAGTGATCATGGAGGCGAATTCGTAAATTCAGATTTTGAAAGTTTTTGTAATGCAAATGGTATTGATCATGAATTTTCCTGTCCTAGAACTCCTCAACAAAATGGTGTTGTGGAGCGGAAGAATAGGACTCTTGGCGATATGGCTAGAGTCATGTTGAATAAATTTTCTCTTCCGAAATATTTTTGGGCAGAAGCTGTAAGTACAGCATGCCACATTTTAAATAGGGTGCTTATTCGTCCCATTTCGAAGAAAACACCCTATGAGCTTTGGTTTGGGAGAACCCCAAATGTTTCTTATTTCAGAGTTTTTGGCTGCAGATGTTTTATCCTTAACACCAAAGACAACTTAGGCAAATTTGATGCCAAAGCTGACGATGGTATCTTTCTTGGTTATGCTGCCAAAAGTAAGGGATATAGAGTTTTCAATAAACGCTCACTTATTGTGGAGGAGTCAACAAATGTGACTTTTGATGAAGATAACAGTGCAGTAAGTACTCTTGATGATGATGTTGTGCCATCAACTTCCTCTACTCCAATGAATACTTCAACTGAAACTAATTCTCTGGAGGGTTTGCCTAAGAAATTCTCATTCAAACCTTCACATCCAGAAAATTTAGTCATAGGTGAAGTGTCACGTGGAGTTACTACTAGATCATCATTAAGAGACTCTGTTGCTAGCACTGCCTTCATTTCACAAGTAGAGCCTAAAAACATTTCTGAAGCTTTTACTGATGAATTTTGGATCTCTGCTATGCAAGAAGAACTCAACCAATTTGAAAGAAGCCAAGTATGGGAACTAGTTCCTAAACCGGCCAATCATTCAATAATTGGTACCAAATGGGTGTTTAGAAACAAAGTAAATGAAGATGGTTCAGTCACACGTAACAAAGCTCGTCTAGTAGCTCAAGGATACAACCAAGAGGAAGGTATCGACTACGATGAGACATATGCTCCTGTTGCTAGACTTGAATCCATTCGGATGCTTTGTGCTTTTGCCAATCATCAGAACTTTAAATTATTTCAAATGGATGTTAAAAGTGCTTTCTTGAATGGCTTTATTAAGGAGGAAGTTTATGTCAAACAACCCCCTGGCTTTGAAAATCACAAATTTCCCGACCACGTGTTCAAGCTAAAGAAAGCGCTTTATGGCCTTAAACAAGCTCCCAGAGCTTGGTATGAAAGGCTAAGCAGCTTCCTGCTTGAGAAAGGTTTTTCTAAAGGGAAAATTGACACTACACTGTTTATCAAATCTTTCAAAGACACCATTCTATTAATTCAAATTTATGTTGATGATATTATTTTTGGATCTACTGATGAAACTCTTTGTCAAGAATTTGCCAAGTGTATGCAGACAGAATTTGAGATGAGCATGATGGGAGAGCTCAACTACTTTCTTGGCCTGCAAGTAAAGCAACTGGCAAATGGAACTTTCATCTGTCAATCGAAGTATACCAAGGACATGCTGAAGAAGTTCGACCTTGACAACGTCAAACCAATTAGCACGCCAATGGCTACTTCAACCAAACTCGAACCAGATGAGAGCGGCAAACCTGTTGATCAACGTAAGTATCGAGGTATGATAGGCAGCTTACTTTATTTAACTGCTAGTCGCCCCGATATCATGTTTAGTGTTTGCCTATGTGCTAGATATCAAGCAAATCCTAAGGAATCTCACATGACCGCGGTTAAGCGTATCTTTCGATACCTTAAGGGTACGGTTACAGTGGGCCTATGGTATCCCAAGTCAACATCATTTGACCTCATCGGTTACTCTGATGCTGACTTTGCTGGATGCAAGGTCGACCGTAAAAGTACGAGCGGCACGTGTCATTTGTTAGGAAAGGCTCTAGTCTCATGGTTTAGCAAGAAGCAGAACTCTGTCGCACTATCCACAACAGAAGCTGAATATATAGCAGCTGGGCGTTGTTGTGCACAGATTCTGTGGATGAAGCAAACCCTTGAAGACTATAAGTTATCTTTCATGCATATTCCTATATTCTGTGACAATACTAGTGCCATCAATTTGACTAAGAACCCTGTCTGTCACTCACGCACTAAACACATTGAGATCAGACACCACTTTTTGCGTGATCATCAGCAAAATGGCACGATTAACTTAGAATTTATTGACACTGATCATCAGCTGGCAGACTTCTTTACTAAGCCACTATCCGAAGAGCGCTTCAATTTTCTTTGTCGTGAACTTGGAATCTTAGATGAAGCAGTCATAAATTGAAACTCACCTGCGTAAATATCGTGTATATTGTGATTCCTTACAAAGAATTTGGTATGGGTACAAGCCGAAAGGGTCCTTCTGACAACAAGGCGTAAAAGCCTAAGCGACACGGTGCACTAGTCCTCAGGACTACCGCTAGCTGGGATCCGGCCCCTGCAGCTAACCCATGGCAAATTTGGACTATTGAACCACAGTATATGTCCTTATTTATTATATGGCTTGTTTCAATTTAATATTGCCTAATTGACATTTTCTAAAAGTTCATTCTATTTTCTGTATACCTCTCTATCTATTTCTTTCATTCAACACTCTTTGTTATTCCCGACTGTCATTTTGTTTAATTATTGAACATTTTCTTCCTGACTTTTGCCTTTTTGAGTTCTGGACTATTGAGCCAGAACTCGGGCCGAACTCTGCCCATATCAGAGTTCGGGCCGAGTTCGGTCCCTAGGTTCCAGAATCGGGATCTGGCTCCACCGTTGGATCTTTTCTAATCCAATGGTCCATATTTCACCCGACCAAAAGACAAAACCCTACTTTATGTCGGGATTCTACCTCTCTCCTTCACTATTACCACCTTTTTTCACCTATACACATTCTTTCCTTGAAACCCTAACCCTAGTTTTTGATCCAGAGTACCCCATTGTTTCTCAAATCAACAAAAAGGTGTCTCCTCTCCATTATCCTCCATTGCTCTTTACCTGTTTGAGGTATCATTCATATTTTCTATCTTCTAGTTAATATCTTTTAATGGCTCCTTGCTTGTTCAATCGTGGGAAGAGGATTCGCATTGAGAGTATTTCCTCTTCAGATTCTTCTCCATCAATTGAACAAATCATTGAACTTCCTCAACCACCTCACCCTTTATTCAATCCACCTCGTCCTCTACATCCTTCCACTTATGACAATAGACTTTTTGTCTCACTTGATGCATCAAACAACTGGTTTAGTGACTTTCGGAATCGTCAGGTATTCACGGGACATCCTATCAATTTTTCAATATTCTCTCAATATGATTCTTTATTCCATGACCTTTATATTGATGAACTTGTCACTACATCCTCTGCTATTTATCATCATGCCATTCAAATGTTCTACTGCAACTTAACCTTTGATGATCTTCGTATTTATTCACGAGTTGCTGGTATCGATATCTCGTTTGATGACTTTGAATTAGCAGAATATCTTGATCTTCTTGAGCCAAGTTCTTGGGAAAGACTTGTTGATGCTCGCTCGTTCCATTTTCCCAACGGACTTTCTCTTGAAAGCTTCAAGGACGATTTGTGCACTCCTTACACACGTCCTCGAAAGCTCATGACAAAATATCTCAACCCATATTTTTCTGATCTTCATTGGATCATTTCTAACACCATTCTACCCAAGATCGGTTCCCCTGATGAAATTACTTATCTTGAAATTTCTGCTCTTTATCATCTTCACTTTGGAATTCATTTCAATCTTCCACGTACTATGATGGACTGGATGATTCGCTGTAGGAGGAAACCACGAGCTTTGGTTTATCCTCTGTATCTTCCTATGATCTTTCGTGCTTTTCACATACCACTTGATGCTTGTCCGTTTCTGCCGGCACCTACCTTTCTATCTCCGGCACGACTCCTTCAGCCTGTTGCTGCTACTAATTCGTCTGCTGATGAGGAGCCTAACGCCCCTCCACTCGGTCAGACTGCACCTCCTGCTACCTTGGATTCACTTCAGACTATGCTTCGCGATCGTTTTGCTATTGAGGACGATCGCTGGACGCAGCATGATTACCGTACCACTCTGCAGATTAGTGCCCTTGGGAACTCTCTGCATGATATGCGGTATTCACTTGCTCGTCATCCTGATCTGCATGTGCCTATTGAGAGGGATCCAGCGCGCGCGGGTTATCGCATTGATGATCCGTGGGTCATGCAGTATATGGATCCAGATGATACTTTTGTGGATCTTCAGATGTTCCAGGACCTTTTCGTTGGATCTTTCCATGGTCCATCAGATGTTCCAGGACCTTCTCGTGCTCCATGATGGAGACTGGCTACTATCTGCTGCTGCTGCCACTGCTGATGGTCTTAGTTATTTTTGCTTTTAGTTATTTAGTTTCTTATAGTTTCATATAGCTGGTTTTATGTACTCCGTTTCTGAGTTGGCCACTTGGTTTGGTGGATGACATTATCTATCTTTATTATCATTCTATGTCAATGCTTATTTTGCTCCATATTATACTGTTTCTTCTCTTAGTGTGGTTGCATTACTATTCATTGTTTCTTATATTGCTAACTGCCAAAAGGGGGAGAAACATATGTATATTTATATGTTGTGCTTGTTTTGGGATACTATTACTGGCTCTATGCATTCGTAGATCTGTGTATATCTGTGCTTCTTGCTCTGGAAAATATCATCTATCAGATCACAGGAACTATGCAATTTGTACGGGGGAGAGCTATAGCTTCTAGCTCGACACCGCTCATGGTTTACGGGGGAGCTATTTTCGCTTAGCTCAGGCATCGTTTATGGGGGAGCTATGGAGCTATATTACAATCAACTGTGTCCAGGTATGAATATTGAAATATACATATATTATTTTGTCAATTATCAATATGGGGGAGATTGTTGACACAAAGTCACAGTCAACCAAATATTGACTATATTGACCAAATAATACTTGTATAAATTCAATACGACACACGACGACTGCATTCAGTTCAAGACAGATGACAGCTCAGTCTTCAGCTCTCAGTGTGTTCTGGAGTCTGTATTTTATGATTTCATTGAGTCTAGATTTATGTACTCTGAGTTATGCTGAGCTCTTGGAACTTAGTATACAAGCCTACCCAAAATCCCAAGCTCCACCAAAACCAAATTGCCCACAAGTCCCTCTTAGGACCATTCTGTGCTCTGGAGACAGAGTTCGGGCCGAACTCTGCCTCCACACAGAGTTCGGGCCGAACTCTGTCTCCTAGAAATCAGGAACCCTAATTTTAGGGTTAGCTGTTTGCTAGCTGTCCAACGGCCAAATTTTTGAATTTCCTTACCCGAATTCTGGCCGAATTCTGTCCCTAAAATCAGTATAAATAGGGCATGAATTCTCTCATTTTGAATCACTCAATCTTCTCTTCTCTTCTCTCCTACAAGCTCTATAAGCCATACCCTTCCCATCTACTAGCCACAAGCCTCCTAAGTCTCGAGTGCTCAGCATCTCTCATTTAGGATTCTTGTGCAAGAGTGAAGAAATCGCTTGGACAATTCCAAGCAAATCGCCACTGCGATTCTCTGTAAGAAGTTGACGTGCTCTTCTGAAGAAAAGGCACGGGTTGTAAGCTACTATTTCACAAATAGTGGATTTAATCCTGAGCTAGAGTTCTCAGGCCTGGACTAGTCCTCCACGAGGGAAACCAGGTTAAAATTGCTGTGTTTGCGTATGCTCTCTTGTCTTTCATTTACATTCCGCATTTTACTCTGACTATTCATTGTTAGTGAAAGAGTTAATTTTTTATTGGTCATTATACATATATACTCTATTCACCCCCCCTCTAGAGTTGCCAAACTGTTCTTCACTTCCATGGTCATCATCATAGCCTGACCTCTAGCTGCGGGTCCTCTCTGCTGGAAACCCCTCTGTCGGTTCTGTGCTGCAGCCTGGGTGATCTGCTGCTGAAAGGCCTGGGCCTGAGGCAACAATGGCCTCGGGTACTGCTGCTGCTGCTGAACTGGAGCTGGGGCTGGTCCTCTCACCGAAGAACTAGAAAGGTTGGATGATGATGGACCTCCCCTATTCGGGCAGGTCCCTATCTGGTGGTCTGCTCCTCCACAAGCCAGGCACAATTCCTGTGCCCTACGACACTCTGCCACTACATGGCCCGGCTTCCCGCAATGAGAACATCCCACCGCGGAAGACTGCTTCTGCTTCTGCTGCTGCGGGTACGTCGGGGTCGAATGCTGAACCGACGTCACTGAGGCCGTCCGCCTCGGAGTTCCAATGGTTATACCCCTAGCTGCCGGGGCTGGAGCTGAAGATTGGTGCATCTGGTTGTGGGACCGTTTCCTGCCTCCGGTCCTGTCCACAATTCTCCGGGAGGTATACTCATGCCTCCTTGCCGCCTTCAATACTGCATCGAACGTCTGGTGCTCGAACTGTTCCACAGCTAATAATATCTCTAAGTGTAGCCCCTGTTGGAATCGCTGAGCCTTATCAAACTCGGTCGCCACCAAAGTGGGGGCGAACCTACTCAGCCTAGAAAACTCGATCGCATAGCCATCGACCGTCCTGCCTCCTTGCTTCAAGTTGGTGAATCTAGTCTGCAGGTCGTACCGTGCCACCGCATCAAAGTACTTCGTCTGGAACCTTTCTCTGAACGTCGCCCAAGTGACTGGCGCTGCTAATCCCATGGCCTGAGCTGCCCACCAATCGCGAGCCAAGTCTAACAACTGTTGCCGTACCACGGCCACCTTCTCATTCTCAGGTGTCCTAGCTGCTTCTAGAACCACCTCGGTATCCTGAAGCCAAGCGTCCGCGGCAATCGCATCTTCACTGCCGTCAAAGAAGGGAGGGTTCAAGCGCTTGAAACTGTTGGCCGCCTGATTCCCTTGGGGACCTCCTCGGTTTAGTGTATCATGAACTTCCTGGCGCAAGGCGTCGCCTCGACGATCTTGGGATGCAAGCAGTTCTCTGATAAGCCCTACCAAAGGTCCCTCATCTTGTCTAGCTGGTTAAACGGGCGAAGCTGCCTGAACTAGAGGTTCCGAGCCTCCGGGAAGCATAACTCGGGAGGCTACTCCAGAGTGCTGAGCTTGATCTTCCTGGGGCTGGGGTGCTTGTCGAGCTTCCTCTGGCTGGTTGGCAGGTCCGGGAGTAATGCCGCTGAAGAAGACGACATAGGGAACAGTAAAGAAAGGACCAGGACAGATCAATGATACAAGCAATGTGATCAGGTCAAGAATCTCAGGGATTTTGAAGATACGAGCAGAGATCAAGGACGAAATATTGATTGAGACATCTATTCGATAAACCCTCACATTTCTTGAATGCCAAGACCTGCATGGGCCACCACTTAAACCGTGTCACACCCCAGAACCAGAATACTGGAGAGCGGGGACAGACATAGCCAGCTACGTATATTGAAATAGAATACATCTCAACTATACGGTCACGGCTGTCTAGATATGAGGGTTTACTACAAGCCAGCAGTCTCTTAAGGTCAAGCCTATTGTCTCAATCTCAAGCAATTAACAGAGTTACAAGATGTTAGAGCATCAAACATATATATATAAGGCGTCCCAAATATTACATATTGGATGATCATGAAGCTAGTCGTACAAAATGATAGGACCAGCAAGAGTTCAGTCATACATGATCAACCCTAGGATTTGTTAATCATGTTTACAGCCCGTAGGCAGACAGTAAGTAAATGTGCATCGAGCTAACAGGTGCTCGTCGGCTAAATGCCTCAAAAGAATAAATTTACATATAAGTGGGTGAAACAAAAAGGAAAACCCACTCTTGGCCCGGGTTCCGTCTAGTTGTCACCATTGGGCTGGAAGCTTGGTAGATCCTCGGGAGCTGCTCCGAAATCTGGCCACACAAAACCAGCTGGGTCAAACCCCAGAAAGAGCAAGTGCCACAAGGGAGGCCACAAATAAGAACAAAAGCCAGCATATCAGAACATAAGAATAAAAGAAAGTACAAACAGTAAAGTACACAGGGCGATAAACGACAAGGGACGTGGAACCATTCCGGGAGCCAGGTTACAATCCTTAAACCAAACAAGGACCGGGATTGTACCCCTTCGCCTGAATAGCTCACTGTCTCTACCCATTTATCGTTAAGATAAGTAAAACAGATATGCTCAGGAGATAGCTGGTACTGGAGCTAGACGAGACTTAGACAAGGCTGGACACCATCCATTCACAATCGGCCAAGCAAATACTACGGCTTACTACTTTAACTAACTAGGGTTATCACAGGCCTAATTACTAACAAGATGCAAGTGAGAAACTCCCAGTCCCAAGCCCTGCAGACCATCCAGTTATCCTTCCGCGGGTTGAGAGTTATAGGTGGGTACATCGCCCAGGAAACGATATACCCTTAGGTGACTTAGAGGGTGCAACACATGACAGTGTGCTGGAAATGTGCTCTACTCGTCGGCAAGCTACAAGTCCATTAAAGCACCCAGATAACGAGATTGCCTGTGACTGGGAATTCTCCATGTTCTAGTTTGATCTAATCATTAGCCTAATCCAATTTAGCGCGAGTCCCTGGCCGTGGTACCCAGGAAGTCACGTCCTAGACATGATGCAAGACAAGACAAGTGGATTGTGCAAACAAGCAAGCAGGAACACCCACGGTGTCAAGGCAAGTCAAGTCAAGTTATCAAGTCAAGTCAAGAGTGCGCCGCCACGGGCCACTATCAAGTTATCAAGGTAAATCATGTCAGGGTACTTGTCAGGGGTGCGCCACGACGGGCCACTATCAAGTCAGGTTGGTCGTGTCAGGAGTGCACCACTACGGGTCACTGTCGTGTTATACTAGTTCCTTGTCATACCATGCTGTGTACAATAGTTATTCCAAACATATTAAGCAAAATCAAGTTCATGCCAAAAGGCGTAAGGATATAAAATGGGCATAAAATACCTAATAAAATACTAATATAAAATAGGACTATAGAAGAGCCAAGATCAAGAAATAACAAATTCATCATAGACCAGTAGGTTGTGCAAGGGGGTCAGGGGTAGGTCTGCGCAGGGTGTGTACTGCGCATGGAAGAGCTGCGCAAGAGTTGCCTTGCGCAAGGGTTACCTTGCGCAAGGGTAGACTACGCAGGGGTTATCTTGCGCAAGGGTGGTTTGCGCAAGGGTGGGTTGCACAGAAGTGAATTGCGCAGGAGCGGTTTGCGCAGAAGTGAATTGTGCAGGGGTTACTTTGCGCATGGCTGGATTGCGCATGGCTAGCTTGCGCCAGCGCAATCCAGCGCAGCGCAAAGCGCTGGCCAAGCGACTGCGCAAACGGCCATGCGCTAAAGAGCATAGGCCAGGGTGCGCAATCGGCCATGCGCTAAAAAGCGCAAGGCAGGGGACTGTTCTTCCTGGCCGAGAGCAGTCCAAAATCACCAAGAACTTCAAATCTTCACATGTTTGTCAAATCAAAACCAAATCTAGATTTTCAAAGTTCTAACTTGAGTAAAATTGAATTCTCTTCCACATGGAAGCATCAAAACAAGCAAAAATCAAAGTTTAATAGATCAAAACCAAGGATTTCCGAAAATGGTTAAAACCTAGATCTAGAAGAATGAAAGCTCCAAATCACAAAATTCCAAGTTCTAATGTTGATCTACATGTCCTAATCTATCAAATGGACAAATAAAATTGGGTGCTTATTTGTTGGCAAGGTGTACTTGCCTATTGGGTTGGGGAGTTGTGTGGAAGAAGGAAGAAGAAGAAGTTGTAAGAAATAAATGAGAGAATAAAGAGGAGAGAGAAAGTAGGTGGTGTTATAAAGTGGGGGAGTTGTGGTGTGTTGAGGGTGGAGTGTAGGTTAAGGTGTTCCATTCATGATGAACCAAACTAAACCAACTTTCACAAAATAAAACCAAGCCATGGTCCAAAATCCATTTACGAGAAACCAAAATCTGCAAGTCGAGAAAATAAAATACGTGCCAAAATCAAATACGAGCATAAATACGAAATACAGGAAATGGGGGTGACAGCCCCATACGGGTGACTACATTACTATCTTCACTCTCATATTGAAGAACATTTTAAGTCATCACATAAGAAATCTGGAAACTATATTTCTACAATTGTTCAGCATTAGTATTTAGTGATTAGTATGTGAGAACTAATACAATTAGAAAAAAATGCATGACTGAAAGGAATAAACTAAGTACCTTGAAATGTTTTGGTTTTAATACAAGATCCTGAACTTTAGAAATGGGTAAAATTGATTTCAGATTAGATGCATACCTAGATGCAGTAAAAGATCTTTGGAATCTAAGGTGAAGATTTACGATGCTTCACTAGACTGCAAGCAAATACCTGCTAGCAAAATGCTTGTTAGAACATTTAGAAGAGAAATTAATAAGAAAAAAAATCAAACAGAAATAAAAAAAACTCCAACCAGAATAAACTTAATTAACTTCTAAGATCACTATAGTGCAGATAAAGTACTTCAAAAATTATTTTGTTTGATAAGCAAAGATGAGATCCTACACAATTCAACTTTACGGGGCTTGTAGTTTGTAACTTCAGAATCTCTCCATTACTACCACATTCTACAGAAGCAATACTAGGCATACTTTGCAGGTATAAATCCATACGCAAATGGCCCTACCATTGAAACCCAGGCCATAATCAATACAATAGAAGAACCTAAACATGAGATGCAGGTAGGTGGGGTAGAGGAAGAGGGAAGAAGAAAGTGAGTGAGGCTTCTATTACACTTTGGTTGGAAAGACACCAAAGAACACACAATAAAAATGGTGAATCCCTTATATTGAAAAACTTGAAAAAAAAGGAAAACAAGTAATGGAGATAGATAGATGCACAAATTAAATTCATGAAAATAAGTAATAAAGAAAACAAAAAGATCATTTACCTTGAATTTAAGCCTTCATTTTGAGAAATATATATGAACATCCCAAAACTAGGGTAGAGAGCAAAACCCTGAAACCCAAATTGAGAACCCAAATTAAAAAAAACAAATCAAATATAAAACCCAACATTGTATCAAAATCAAGAGCTTGACTAGATCAATTTTAGCCATACAATAATAAATCATAGCTACTGTATAAAAACCTAATCAACTCAACCAAGGTAATATGCTCGGAACATGTATTTAGATTCTAGACCTTCAACAATATCTTAATTGATCTTCTACGTCAGTGTTCACAAAAATTAGACCGCATCCACTTGTACCTCTAGGAAGACAATCAAGACTCCGCCTTCCACCACACATATAATAACAATTTCACCCCGTCCACACCATTAGCATTGCAAGTCAGGCCACCAACCCCGAGTCAATGTCTACGAAAAACTTTGACTTGGAATCTTACCAGCAACAAATTTCAATCATGCCCACAGTATATTCTCAAAAATTAGGAACATGGCTTAAAAGTCTTAAATTTCAATGGTATTATTTGTCTTACTTCATTGGCAAACACGGCTTTTATTTCAGAGAAATATCAGATCGATTCCAAATTTAACAAAAATAGCAACAAAAAAGTGCAAAATTAGGGGAAATTGCAACAATTTCTCTAAGTAGCAGGATTATTAAGAAAAAATTAATAAGAGAAAAAGTAATGTGAGAAGGACTAGAGAAATCCATGTCGTATTTGACAATCAGGATGAACAAATTTGGTAGAAATCGCAACAAATCTCTTTTTAAGAAGAGGACTTTTGGCTAAAGTTTAGGAGAAAGAAAAAATATTGAACAAAAAAGTGAACTTTTCCTCTTCTGCATGGCCATGCTCTAGACCACTCCCCTGAAATCCACCTCTCCGCCATGGCCATGATCTCCTCCTCCCATCTTCTTCTTCTCCTTAAAATGATTTCAATTTTAGAAATATAGGGTTTTGACAAGTCTGAAGTGTATTAAAATTTTCTCACTTATTTTGCAAACTAACATTAGAAGATAGTTATGAAAGAGGAACACCTTACCATTAGCCATGAAATCCCCATCGCCATAAAATCTGCAAAAAGAAACGATTGCGAGAGAGAGAGAAAGATAGGGAGAGAGGGAGAGAGATAGAGAGAGAGAAGGGGGTACCTAATGCCTTGAAAGAGGACTGTGTGAGAGAGAGGGGAGAACGACTGTGTGTCTTTTGTTTGTGTGGGAGAGGAGAACGATTGTGTGTTTATGTTTGAGAGAGAGAGAGAGGAGGAGGAAAGTGGCATAAATTTTGGGGGGAGATGAATTTCTCTAAAGCTCAAAAACCTTTCACGCGCCTAAAATTCCCACAATTAATTTCAGACTCATTGGTTTTCACTTTTAGGTTTTATTTTCCCCTCTGAGATTAGTTTTCACATGTTTTCATGGAGTATTCTGAACATACGGCATTCAGAAAATGATATCTGTAACAACAGTTACAACATTCATAAAATGCTATAGCATTGAATCTGTAATTTTTGTTCCGCATTTCTAATAGCATTCCATAAAAGAACGCTATTACTAACAATCTGCTATAGCGTTCAGACCCGAACGCTATTAAAATTCTGCTATAGTAAGTCCTATTTGTTGTAGTAAAAATATTAATATTAATAATTTCAAAAATAGCATGGATTTAATTTAATGCTCCTCGTATGTAATAAATATTTGCATAAACATGGTTTTCAAATTACTATATATAACCTCTTTATGATGTAATTAAGTTTTGGAAATTTCAAATGCGACGCATTTTACAACTTTTTGTAATCGAAACTATTTATTACTTAGTATTTGAAAAACCAAGCTTCTAAAGTAAAATATTTTTACAAAAAAATGTATCTCGCACATATTCGCACTCGACGAGACATACAAAATTTGTGAACTCATCCGCGATGTCCAATATGACAATTTCGTACACGACGTATAATACGACTATACGACGTACAAATACCAAGTAAAAATTTTAAATACTCAATATATAAAAAAAATTTAAAGTAAAAATTTAGGGAGTTTACATCCTACCCAACTTAAAAGAATTTCGTCCTCGAAATTTAGGAGTAGGTAGGGTTGAGGGCAAGATTACGAGACTGATTCACTCGTAACTTGAGTGGTGATAATAAATGTAGGGTCGAAGAAAGGACGAGGAGTTTAAGACGAAGATATAGTCACATTGAGTGACAATGGTCATTAGTGATAGGTCGACTAGAGGGAATTCTAGTGTAAGTGCCTTCGTCCTTCCAAAATAGGTGAGGGCGAAAGCAATAAGGAGTTCAAAGACGATGTTACGAATACGTGGTTCAAAGATGACCAAATAATTTCAAAAGAATTTTCAAGGCAGTCGTGGATAGGATTCTAGAGGCCAAGTTTTAGTTATATCCCATCCACGTAGAACAATAGGTAAAAGCGAACCAAAGTGTACTTAGTTGATCAGACCATCATGCATCGGTTCTGATTAGACAACATGTTAGTGAGCGCGCTCAATAACATAAGTCATAAACAAGCTCAATAAATCAATGAGCTTGTAAAACTAGATTATAACCACACTATTAGTCAAGATGGTAAATCATAGGCACGAGAGTTTATCGATAAGAAGTTTAAGCGACGATTCGAAAATGGAATCCAGCAAGCAATTTGAACAACAATAATCTAGATAAAAATTTGGTATATTTTGGGAGATATCTCATGGCATCCCAATCAATGTCTAAATAAAAATGACTATCATTTATCCAAAATGTGCAAGCTCACAAAATGTAACAATTTTCCAATCTCAAAATTTACTAGCTCGATACTCTTGATTCAAAATTTCATCGTCATATCTCGAATCATCTTATCAATAGTAACTTTGTACAGTCTCTTCAAATTTCATATTCCAACAAAATTTAATCTTCCAATTTTTTTTTTCTCAAATTGGAGTTTTTCCTCAAATTTTAACTCACAAAATTTAGGTTCCTCAAAACATATTCTCAAATCATAACTCTCGTAACCTTAGTTCAAATCTTGATTATAACATTTTTTTTTAAAAATCACATACCTCATAATAAGTCTCAACTTTTGGATTTTAATAAATTACCCAATCATTTTTTTCACCCAATTTAGTCGAGAGTAAAATCTATCTCACTTTGTTAGACCTTTAAATTACCATCATTACATAGTTACTTTCTGAAATCATCAAAGGTTTAAGAGTTTACACCCTTCTTGAAATCTACTAACTTCAAACACCCTACTTATCATCTCAGAAAATTTTCTTAACAATAGGTTGCCAAGAGAACCAATTTGTTCATCCAGAATCTATTCTTATTTGATCATTAAAACGTAATCCGCCTAATAAGGTTTACCACAAGATTTTTCCTTACGCATATTCAACCATTTTATTGATTATACCACTACTCTCTTCTAGGAGATTTCTGATCTCTTTCTATCCAAAGGAAGTCATGATCCATTTCATCTTAAAACGAGGAAGTCATAAAATGAACACAATTGCATAAACCACAGAGGAATCAAGGTGAAATATGAGCGAAGCAATTTAATCGGAAAGGAGGAAAGTAAAAGTTGCTAATATTGCATAGAGAGTAGAAGGGAGTTATGCGTAAGTAAATCATGATAAGGCATGTAAACAAAATGACAAGGTTAAGCAATCAAGTTAACACAAAGTTTGATGCATAATAAGGAATTAAGTAGGTCGCAATCATATATCGGGTCGAAAGACTTGTGTCAAGATTTGATCTATAACCGAAGTCAGAAAGGACCATAGTATTATGGTAGGGTTTATAACTAACCATTTTGACCAAAAAGTCGTATCATAAAAAAATAGAGTACAAGGGGACGTGTTTTAGTGGGACATGATATACCTATATGAAGGTGAGCTGGCCTTGGTCTTACATATGAAATTTGTTTGATGGAAAAGTCTAGTGTTGTGCTCCAAATATCCAAGTCACGGTAAGGGACAAAAAATAATTTATAATAGAAAGTGAGAGCTCATGAGATGATGATTAACGCACAAAATAAATGACCAAGCATGAAATAATGATAATTCAGATTCTAACAAATCAAGGTAAAATAAGTTAGGAGTACAGTTTCTGGAGATATGATAGTCCCTTAGATGGAGTATGATCAAGGAACAACCTAATCACTTTTCTCAATTTTTAAATGGTTAGAAAGTCACGGTAATTCTAGACTTGAGGGAATGTCGAGTGAGTCAAGATTGAAATATAACTACATAATTTTGTAGATGACTAACAACACTTGTGTATATACTACTATCATGGCTATGGGAGATATGACAATTAAAGTGGAATCCTTCTAATTCATTAGGTTTATCTTGGTGGTCTACCATTTTATTTAAAACTCAAGTTTTCTTCAAAAAGTTTCTAATTAATTTTTCCAAAATGAACAACCATATTTGTATTCACTCCAAGCCGTTTAATTTAATTATGATTAAAAGTTTAATCCCTTCCATGAATCTCCAAGTGAACATTTAGCATTTTTACTTCAACTTTCAAACTCAAGAGTTCATAAATCATGAATTTATAAAATTTTAATATTACTTCATAACTTCAATTTTTTTTCAAATAATCTTTAAGATAAATCCTTAGCATATCACGAGCAATCTAAAATTTACCGCTCAATATTTTAATGCACTCAGCTAAGTCATTCAAACATAATCACAACCTTTAGATGATAAATTCCTTTAATCAATCAAAATAACTTTTCATCACATCATTAGTAACTTTTCCCAAAAATTGTAATATTAACATTCTAACTTTAAACTCAATATTCAAATGATCTTATCAGTCATCAATTTATTATTATATATTTTTTAATTTTTTTCCTCAAAATTTCCAATCATTCCCGAATAAACCTTTATTTTCACAAGTTAAATCTATATATTTTTCTTCTTCTATCATTAATCCAAATCTTAAACTCAAAATTTAAATAGGAGTTAGCAATCGTAATTCATACAAGAGTTTAAAATAGATCCTCAATTTGATTTTTATATCCTTCAAAATATTTTTAACCAAATTCTTAATATACTTACTTCAAAATTTACGAACTTATTAATTGGGAACAATACCACCCAATTTAAAACCAAGCTTTATCAATCGCCTTCATAAATCTTACAGCAGCATTTAAATTTAAAAATTCTTTTCAACTAACTTTATTCCCCTTCAAGGATGTATAGCTGCAATCAAATGAATCATAAATATCTTTCAAAGACCTTTAAAATAAAGACTCAAAAATCAAATCAACTTCCTTTCTCAATTGTATATAGATCCCACTATCCTTTTGTAGATCAAAATAAAGTTCTAAAATCCTTCGAAGTTATTAATGTTGCTACTACCCAACTTGGAATTAACAAATCCCTAAGTTCATACTTCTTGAAAATATGGTCCCTCTTATCCTCATATCTTTATAACTCAAATATGATCTCAATTCATACTAGTTGTCAATGTAATCCTTCTAGCCATGTAGTTGACCTATGAGCAAATATTAGTGTTTACTATCAAGTGTGGAAATAAGGAGTACGGTAGAAAGAGCTCAAGTAAGATGTAGATTAATGAAGTTGAACAAGTGATTCGAAAAATTTAGTCAAGGAAGAGGGTCAAGCAGGTGGATGAGATCCTATTCTCTAATCCTATATTGCAGGCCCGTTCAGTACAGTCATGTAACCGTAACGACAAACTTGACCTGCATGGGCCACCACAAAAATATGTAACGTCCCAGTCCCAAAATACTTGGAACTAGATACGTATCATGCCAGCTGTATACATACGAGTAAATGAAAGGCTCGTGTGTATACATAAGCTGTAAAATATAGAAATTCATGCTCAAACTAAATCTCATCCACAAATGTGAAGTTTTAATGATATAATCAAATAGTCATTTGTACAAACGTTGGACGGGGACATATCCACTACCAAAAAGTTTAAATAAGAAAGAAATATACAAATAATGGATTTGGTCGAGCGAAGCAAATGACGAGTCCAAGAGCAATCATCACGGAGGAAGGAAGACATGGCCTTAGCTAGAGCACCTGCAAAAATCACGAAACACACACCTGGAGAGATCACCAGGTCCTCAGAGAGACGTAACAAGATACAAGAAGAACATGTCATTATAACTGCAATTGTAAATACTATAAACTACGATACAATAGGGTTCCTAACCATCTATGTGATATGCACTTTGAGGACAACGTTCTACGCAGGGCTGTCACGCAAGCAAGTAATAAAGAGTGGCCAACAAGTAGCGCTCATCCGAGACACTATCGGTCGGGTAACACGTAGCGCTCATCCGAGACACTATCTCCCAAGTGTGTATAAAAATAAATGCAGCCCCTATGCTAGTAGCTGTCCCCTCCCCCCAATGATACTATACATGTGTCGTAACCATGACACACAAACATGTGTCATTTTTACCACACTGTTTATAATAGATAACTGTCAAGTCTTCTAACATGCATCTATTGAAAGTTATTTCTACGCATGTGCACGGGGGATCAGTCCACACGCAAGTGACCTCTATATGATACTCACAACTCTCACACACAACTCGTGTACAATCGTGACAAGTCAACGAGACATACTAAATTTGACGGTAGTCCCTTAACTCTAGGTCCACATGCAAAATAATAAACTGAAAATATAAATACAATAACTGAATAATAAAATACAACTAAATGTAAGCAGTAAAGATGATAAGGTATCTTGTCTGGTGTGTAGCTTGGTGTGTTTTTTGAAGTCCCAGTCTGTCCAATACCCGTGATCTATGTGAAGGGTTCCAAATCCGCAAAATAGGAAAGCAAGATTTAGTCATGATCATCATTGATGAGGGTCGTGGAAAAAAAATACTTATACTTATTCTAGAAAAATATTTATATGTATTTGGAAACTATATTTACTAATAAAAACAATTATTTGGTAAATACTTGAAAATAGGAAAAAGAGTTGATTTATGCGGAAAAAAAACCCCAAGTTAGTAAAAATTGATTTTTTTTATAGGTAGAAGCTATAGTTCATTATTTTAAAATATTTATAATAAATATTTTGAAATACTATAATTCTTTCAAAATTTTTGAAACTACACTCTATCAAATTTCTAAGATAATAAATTTTCGTTTGTAATCATCAAACTGAGTTAAATATCAATGATATTACAAAAATAATAATACTAATATCCTCTATAATATTTCCATATAGTTTGCAATGCTAACATATACTTAAAAGAATACACTGTAAAATAAAATCAATGGTATAAAAATAATAGTTCTATAGACATTTTAACCTTCTTTTTAAAAAAAATTTCCTGATTATTTATGTAATCTGTTTTCAACACATACAAAATATTTGTACTACCTATAAGCTAATCCCACTTTTCCATAGCAGGACAATGATGTCCCTTTCTCTTTCTCGAGAGAAAAGACAAGACAATACACAGTTCATGAGAAAAATAAATAAATAGTAAATATATAATAAGTACACTCCCCTTACCTCAAATTTCTCAAGAGAGAGAAATATCATATGGAATAAAGAGAGGAAGAGAGAGCGAGCGATGCTCACCTGAGGACGATAGCCGGAGTTCGACATCGACGGAGGGAGGAAGACTCGAAGGGGGCGGCCACGGCGCTGGAGAGGAGGACGGTCGAGCGTGGTTCGGAAGGGGCTCGATCGGGAGGCTCACCAGAGTCAACGCGACTGAGCCGACGACCATGGGGATTCGACGCGGGGCGATGGGGGTTCTAGGTTGGGCAGTACAGCGGACAGTGCCGGATCTGCGACGGCAAAGTCGGAGGAGGCGAGGCGGCTCCGGCGGTCGGCACGGCGGCTCAGCGAGGTGAGTTTTGGGTTAGGGTTCCTTTCTTCTTTCTAATCTTTGATGGTGGTGGTGGTGTTTTTGGTGGCTGGGTTAGCCGGGGCGGTGGTGGTGGTGGTGTTGTCCACTGGTGGCCGGGATATGGTGGCGGTGACGGCTGCTGTGGTGATGACGATGTTTCGGGTGGTGTTTGCGATGTTGGCCGTCGGTCCACTTTGTCGGAGTCGGGTGACGGGGGTGGACACACGGTTGAGGAGGAGTTGTTGATGGCGGAGACGGGTCGGGAATGTCAGACACGGAAATTGATGTATTTGTAAATGATGAAATAAGATACTGGATTGTCACAGACACGATGCACAATGTGGTTGTGGTAGAGAATTATGGAGGAGTACCTCTCCTTTTATAGGAGGTGGGAATTCCCATTAGCATAAGGATTGGGATGTTTAAATTCTTCATTAGATAGTATTAAATTTAAATTGATTAAATCCCATATAGGTATTAGTTTAAATTATTTGAAAATAAATTGTATCAAATCCAATCCATTATAGATATGTACATATTTTTAAAAATCTATTTAAAATGATGTCAATAAAATCTTTTCTATATTATAATTTGATAAGAGAGAAAGATTACACCGAAATATATTGAAATTTCAAATATAAATTATAATAATTAAATTTAAACCAAATTACTAATTTTAAATATATTTTTTTGAATAATAAAATATTAATATTAATAATTTCAAAAATAGCATGGATTTAATTTAATGCTCCTCGTTTGTAATAAATATTTGCATAAACATGGCTTTCAAATTACTATATATAACCTCTTTATGATGTAACTAAGTTTTAGAAATTTTAAATGCGACGCATTTTACAACTTTATGTAATATAAACTATTTATTATTTAATATTTGAAAAACCAAGCTTCTAAAGTAAAATGTTTTTACAAAAATATGTATCTCGCACATATTCGCACTCGACGAGACATACGAAATTTGCGAACTCATCCGCGACGTCCAATATGACAATTTCGTACGTGACGTATAATACGACTATGCGACGTACAAATACCAAGTAAAAATTTTAAATACTCAATATATAAAAAAAATTTAAAGTAGAAATTTAGGGAGTTTACAAAGATACTTGGATACCAACATAGGTATCCAAATGAAACTCATTCTAACCATCCTAACTAAGATCAATCCACCTCTAACTATTCTAAAACTGAATTTAGAACACAATTAATCCTATTAGGCAAAAAACCAAACACATGGGGTGTCCTAATTTGGGTTCTATCAAGTAGGACACAAAACACATATCTAAAATCCTCAAGAGAGCTCCAAATGGCCTCAAACTTGAATCTAAAGGAGGTACATGCATGGAGGTAGATCCTATGGATTCAAAACTAACTAATATGCATAGAAAATCAATTTAGAGTGTTCGGTTTACCTATTGGGAGTGGAATCTCAATGATACTCCCAAGGACACGGCTTCGATACGAAGATCTTCTAAAAAGGACACTCCTCCTTGCGCTTTGCTTCAAATCTTTGCTAGCACCCTCCTTTGGTAGTATGAGAAGCTTGGATGGAAGTTTTGGTGGAGGGATGTAAGGATTTAGAGATCAAATCAAATAGGGAAGCTCTCAATTTGGGGAAGAACACTTGTGAAGGAAAATGGAGGCTTAATGGAATAAAATGAAATGAAGGGAGACTAACCTACCTATAGTGGCTGCAATTAAACCCTATTTGGGCCTTGGGGGAAAGCCCAATAAGGCCTCAACTAGTCCTTTTGGTTAATTTTAAGTTAGGTTCAAGTTTGGGATCAAAAGGGTTAAATTTAAGCCTCTAACTTCACCAATCTAACAAGTGGGATTAGTCTAAACTTACTAACTTAATTAGTGGGGTTTGTGGGCCATGACTAACTAATCTTGGGGTCCCGTCTAGAGTCTAAGCTATCCGGGTCACTGACACAAGTCGGAACGAAACAAAACTCAAACCCGATTAAACAAATCCCGTAAAATCAATATTAAAATATAAAATTCCCAAAATATTAAAATATAAAAAATGACCAAAATCATAATACATCAATTTAAATATTATTAAAATGATCTAAAATTCATCAATTAATCAAAGTCCTAAATAATTCAAAAGTCACAAAATGACCAAAATACCCTTAGCCAAAAAAGTTGTAATTAGTCATTCTAATCACATGGTTAGATCCCCATGGTCATGGTTAGTCTCTATGCTCAATAGTTCTAGGGTTCACTAGCTAACACATCAAAATTATAATTCACCAATTTTAAATAGTATTAAATTAATTAAAAATCTCCATAAATCATAAATCATATTATTTGTCACGACCCGCTCCCGAATAATCGGACACGAGTTGGACACACCCAGCCTTCGTCGTTAGACACGACGAAGTAAGCTGTACCAAGCTAGGGAAATCTAACCAGATAAACATGAATGTGTACAATCATAGCATCTATAAAACGTTCCCAGAAAGATCACCATGATCCACAAATCCATATAACATAATGGTACTAGAGTCAACAGGAATAAAAGATACTATGAACTCTAAAAACAATATCTAAAGGTAAAGTTAAACAGTCTAAACCTGAAGCCTCTAGCTAAGTCATGTCTCCATCCTTCTCAGGTAAGATCCCGGGCTCTGGCCCATAAGGTAGAACAATATCCTGCAAGTAGACCTGCAACATATCCAGTCAGGAGCGGAGCATAGTACAGTTCTAGGTAATGAACAAGAACATCATGATATGGAAAATGAGTATAGGAGAATATGAAATATAAAGTACAGAAAAAGAATATAAAAGTACATGAATATAAAGTACAGAAAATAAAGTACATGAAGTAACCATGAACCTGAAGTACAAGACATGACATGTGCTTAATGTTTGAAATACAACTAGCCTATTTGACTGGTTGGGGTGAGTATAGGAATATGTACAGGAGTACATGAATATCGGTATGGCTTAGGACCCGCGTGCACGATGCGTGGCCTAAGATATCTACACGAATATTAGAACCTAGGTTTGGTCACATAGCTATTGTATTTCCCCTCTTCGACACAAGTAAGTACAAGAACATGAAGTACAAGGGTACAAGATATCGTGTCACATCGTGTCATCAAGAGGAGTACAAGATATCTAAATGCACAAAACCATAGAAAAGTACTTGCCTTGCTTAGGGTGATCGAGAGTATGAGGTAAAGCTGGATGTCCTCCTGAGTATGAGTATAAGATGATTAAGTTCTAATTAAAGATATTTATCTAACTAAATCATTTTAACCATAACTAGCTTTTATTACGCCTTCTTATTAACTATATTTCTTTATAATAAATAACTCATCATGGTTTAGATAGTATTTAAATCTAAATAGTCTACTAGCAGATTTTTGCTAACTACTAATAGAATAGAGCTTAAATAATATCTAGCTATCATTAGACTATAACAAGACATTTGTACTAGAGATTTCTATATACTAGTTAACAAAGTATTTATTAATAAACTATGAAAATATTTTGCTAGAATTATAATTCCTAATCAACTTAACAAAACTAGTAAAATGGCAAAAGAAAATATACCAACAATAAGGTAATAAAACTACTCCAACCTTACTCCACCTATTGGCCTGCAAGGTGGCCCAGTTAAATATGACTCAACCCAAAACATTTGGCTCAAGGTAAGTTTAATATAGGAAAGATCAAGACATTCAAGACTAGCCCAAACTTTTCCTGGCAATCCTCCTAATCGACAGGCCAACAGACAAACCAAAACCCAGTAAAGTATATACAAGCCAACTACAGTCTGGCATGCCTCAGAACTAGCACTCTATTCCAAGCCAACACCTCTTTGAATATAACCTTCATACTTGATTCAAGGGATTAGAAGAAAAGGCGGGAACAGAACACCAAAAGGACTCCAAAATTAAATTCAACAAATATGAGAATAAGCTGAACTTCATTAGATTATATACCAACAGTCAAAACATAAAATTAAACTAATAGTTTAATCGACATCTTAATCCAACCTTCCCAACCATAACAGCATGCCCCTTTATCCTCTTCAATCTAGCTACACAAATACAGAACCACCCTTCGACCATGAATAAACAACCAAATTGAAACTCTAAATTAGAAAAGATATACAAACCAACTGTCAGAATTATACAACCATATTGAATCAAGATTTAGGAAAATAGGAAGTCAACTGACACTAAAATAGAAACCCTGCCCTCAACTGAACTTCAGACTAAATTCAAACAAACCAAATCACATAAGGAAAATATACAAGATTGAAACTTCAACAAAAATAGGTATACAAAACTAAAGCCAAATAAAACTTAAACCAGATCAACAATTAACTTCATCCCATTTAAATTCTCAACTCACCATCTGCTATACTCCAATTCAGTCCAACTTCAATGACAGGCATTCCTAGACACGATCAACTCCTGGATTTGGCCAACACTAGAACGCAACCCTGCTATACCGAATCCAAACTTTTCATTCTTGCCACTTGGACTCCTGTACAAGACACCTAGAAGTCGAACACAACAATGCTGGCAAGAACCACTGCAGGACACGAAGAAAACTGTACACAGCTGATATTAGACATGAACAACTCACATTCCTTTATATCCCGATCTAACCCCATATCCTGAATGCAGTACTGTCCTTTCCTTCGTAAATACGAGATTTAAGACAAAGCGTTACACAACATTAGGAAGAATAAAACGTTACCTAAGTAGCGGGGATCCAATCTGTAGCGACTCGGAGTCAGATACGTCTTCTTCGTGTCCGAACCAGGCGCAGAGAAAAACACTAACACGTCACTGAGTCAATCGATCAAACATCTGACGTTCACGGACATAGGAGTAGAGTCTTAGTGCATGAATCAAGATCCATACTAAAATCAGAAGAAATCCCTATAGAAACAGTAACAATAATCAACCGATTGAGATCAATCGAATTGAATTAATTCAAAAGAAGCTGCCGCCAGTGATGAACCCACCTGGTGGGTGCCAGGAAGTAGCCACCGTGGAGAGGAGATCCTTGCTGTCGTCGTCGGGGAAGGAGAAAGCCGTGCGCCGGAGATGAAGAGTTGCGCCGAGAAGACGATCCCGTCGTCGAGACGAAATCACTGTAGATCGGAAAGTGCCTAGCCGAGAGAATCGCCGATGAGAAAGAGGTCCTCACCATCACCTTGTTGTGGATGAATCTTTTCCTCTGTTGATTCATCGGGATCAAGCGCTCGTCGTCAAGAAGCAGAACACTGAGCCACCCCCGCGTGTAGTCGATCACCGCCGAGAGCTGGACACCGATCCGTCGATCATCCACCACAAGGATCCTCGGACGCCGTCATCATCACCGCCATCACCGGAGGAAATTAGGGTTAGGGTTAGGGCTCGGTCTGATTTCTCTTTTGGGAAGAAAGGGCTCTAAGATGTGGAGCTCGAGAGAAATAAGAAGCAACTGAGCTTTTCTTTCTCCACCCCAGATTAAATAAGGTATGAACAGATGGGAAAAATTACAATTTGATCCCTCCACAAACATGAGTAATTGCAACTGAGCCCCTAGAAAATGGGTAATTACAATAATTGTAAAAAATCTATTAGAGAGGTAGTTGGGAATTTGTTGGAGAAATGGGGACCACTACTAGTTAGTTACAAATTTACACCCGTACCACCAGTTCAAATCTCCTTTACTCCGTTGACACTCCGATTATAAAAGTGGAAGAAAACCTAAGAAAATTGCTAACTCTCGGCTCACTGGCAAGAAGTGCAGCAATTTGGCTCTTGAAAATGCTCTCCATTCTGTGTTTTGAAGAGCCAAATTGCTGCACTTCTTGCCAGTGAGCCGAGAGTTAGCAATTTTCTTAGGTTTTCTCCCACTTTTGTAATCGGAGTGTCAACGGAGTAAAGGAGCAACTGCCGCTCGATCTCCATCATCCCATTCCCCAGAATTCTTTTTTGTACTCGGGGATCCTCAGCGCAGGAGCTCTCAGGCGTACTCGATTTGTGGTGCCTTGCGCCAATAAAGAAAGGACAGCATTTTCTTCTTCTTTTTTGTGTGTGTCCACAAAAATGGAGACTCTGCTGGGGACTACCTTTTCCTCTGACGATAAGGTGGTGATGCAATCCGATACTGACAAAGTGGGGAGCACTCAGAAGATGCTGATCGTAAAGTTCGATCAGCAGGTATTCGAAGAGATGCTCTCGAGGGATGGCTCTACTCCCTCAAAATCAGCAAAGCCAAACAAGTCTCGCAAGACTTGGCTTCCGAAGGCTCGCTGTGCATATCCTGCTAGTGGCATAGCAGATATGCAACTGGAGGACTCTGTCACATGGGGGCATAACTCTACCGTAGAAGTTCTCAAATGGAGAAGGTTTACACCGTTTCGGGCTCTACTAGCCCAGTGACTTCCTTCCTACACAACCAACAACAGGGTGTTCAACACCCGAGACTTGGCAAAGAAAAATACTACGATGCCAAGAATCGGAGTGTGCGACACTCTGGACAAACCTGGAGGCTCACAAATAGAGGCAAAACTGGAAGAAAATAACACTGCTCCACCAAGCATGCGCCCAAAGCCATGCGCCTAAGGGAGTGTTTGGGCGCATAACCCCAACCAGAACACTTATGTCTTCAACAGGCTGGGCATCCAGAGTCATGCGCCAAAGTTATACGCCCAGGCTCACTGGATCCATACTATGCACCCACATCAAGGAGGCTCAGACATGCTGTCAAGGAGCATGCGCCCAAGGCCAGTCTCCAAGGCCTATGCGCCTACAGCAAAAAGATAGGCCCCAACGCGTATAGCATGGGGCTGTCTTCAAGGACGTCACAGAACTTAGGTGTGGGGGTTGCCCCTGCATGTGAACTAAGTATGGATGCGCCAACTCTCCTTACGAACCCGCACGCAAAGCTCGGCGATGCATGCTGTAGAAGCGTAAATAAATTTCGAAGACCAAGTCAAGGAAGTTGAGATATTTACGCAAAGACAGATCCAGATTAGAGACTTTACACAAAGGTCAAACTGGGTCAAACTCAAAATTCTACGCAAATCTTATTTTACACGAAGAATAAGCTGTCCATACTTTTTACGTGAGGAATGAGTTGTCTATGCTGTTTACGCGAGGAATAAGCTGTCCATGCTGCATTAAATGCACAAAGATACCGTTCTAACAGAATAATTTTCTGACAAATGATTGCACATAACCTGAGAAGTTTGTTGTTTAGCGTGCCAATGAGCTGCTTTACGCTTGAGGAACAGCTCCCTCTTTACGCATAAGAGTTATTTGAGCTTTTACGCTCAAGGCTATCTCAGCTACTCTTTTTGCGCGTGTAGAGTTAATTTGAGCCTTACGCTCAAGGCTATTTTTAGCCACTTTACGCAGGAAGCTTACTTTGAGCTATTTTATGCTCGGACATGTTTAAACAACATTTTTTATGCATAGTTTGTCCTGATTATATGGGAACGTGGTTTCTGACGTGTCCTTCATGCTACACTTTTCGAAGAACGTCTGTACGTGCTTTCCTTATTTTATTGGATTGTAGGACATGTGTCAACAGGCGTAGAGGCTAATTTCTGTACGTGGGTGACAGTTATCCTAATAGCTTGCGTAGAGACCCTATATTGATGCTTTTTATGCACAGAAGACAAGTTTATATAAAGACTTCTTTTTTAAGAAAGAGGAACTGTTTCACTTAACAAAATGCCTAATAATCGGCTTTTGAAAATAAAACTTTAAAGAGTACAAAAAAGTACAAATTGATCTGGGAAGTATTGCTATGGAAGTCTGATCTGAAGACGATCACTTTGTTCCTTGGACCATACGATGATGATGAAGATCACTGCTAGAAAATGAACAACTGGAAGAACTAAGTCACCAGAAAGGTATCGACGCACTTGGGCACTGATGGCGAGGTCGAATGCTTTCCTGCTTTGCTTCACTCTGTTCTAGAAGAAAGGTTGAAGAAGAATGCTCTGGAAAATCAAAGTTTCTGGGCTCTAATCTCTATGTATTCTCTCATGTCTCTCTCTGTGTATCTCTCATATAAAAAAATAAGTCTATTTATAGACTTGGCTTTTTGTGCGTAAAAACTCAGCAAAGCCCTGTCTTTACGCTGATAACTGCCACCCATAACTGAAGTCATCCTCTACATACGTTGACACGTGTCCTATTATCTCAATAAGAATAGGAGGCACGTACACACGTTCTTCGAGATATGTGGTACGAAAGCCACGTAGGCAAACCACGTTCCAAAGTAGTCAGGAAGGATCGGGCGTAAAAATAACCCAAATATACCCTGAGCGTAAAGTAGTAGACTAGGCGTAAAATAGCCCTAAAATGGACTTCTCGCATAAAGTGGTTGATAAAACAACCTTGAGCGTAAAAGTAGCCCAAATAAACTTTATGCAGACGTCAACATTGAGCGTAAAAAGCTCATATAGTATTCATGCGTAAAAGAAGCCATCCTGTGAGCGTAAAATAGCTCAGTCCACATACTAAACGATAATATTGGTTTCTGTGTAAAACAAATCCCTTCGAATTCTGTGTTATACGCTGTCAGTAGATCTTTATGTCAGACCCATCATTACTTTACATTAAATGCATGATTTGACAACCTGTCCTTGGCGTAAAATGGCTGGCGTGTCCCTGGCGTAAAGTAGCTGACTTGTCCCTGGCGTAAAGTGGTTGGCGTGTCCCTGGCGTAAAGCAGCTGACTTGTCCCTGGCGTAAAGTAGTTAGCGTAAAACAGCTCATTTTGAGTGTAAAGCTCTATCTCTTTGACTCAGTCTATGAAGCACTTTTTACGCTCCTACAAGACCCCCTTCAAAGTTTTCAAATATTTTCAAAATTTAAAATACTTTGAACAGAAGCGTAAAATTCGGGTTTTGACCAGTCATTCGCGTAAAAATAGGGATATCCAACAGTCGGCGTAAAAATAGAGAATTTGAACCGATTCAAAATCTTTATAAATAGAGCTTTTCGAGTTCGATAAGGACTTTACTTGTCTCTTTGCAATCCCGAATCTCTTTGCTCCACTTTCTTCGAAATCTTCCTCACTTTAACTCGCTGGCTCCCAAGAAAACCACTGCCGACAACAAGGGAAAAAAACTCGCCGTTGACTCTTCATCGGTCGACCGTGAACAAACTCCCATTCGGTCATCGACACCATTCTGACAACCCAATCCCGCCGTAGCTCCACCTATGAAGGGTAAAACCCTATCTTTTGGCCGGAATATTCATCGGAGAAGAAGAAGACAACTCACACTTTCAGATTTCATGCCCACGTCATTCGTGTTAGCATAGAAACTGAAATAACAATGTACGTGTAAGCGTAAAAAGAAATACGCCCACGTTATACGTGTCAGCGTAAAATTCGAATTACGCTCATGTCTATTCATGTCAGCATAAAATACGCCCACGTTATACGTGTCAGCGTAAAATTCAAAGTACGCTCATGTCTATTCATGCCAGCGTAAAATTTCAAATACGCTCACTTTAGCATGTGCTAGCGTAAAATGAAAAACTTTGTAAAACAAAGACTTTTTTACACTTTAAAAATTTTAATCAATTTTAGTAAGCATAAAGTCAATGTCTTTGCTCATAAAACTTCAAATTAGATTTCTCACTAACTTGATCCTTTTTTTTTCCTTTTGTCAGTGGATTTACAAGCTCATCCTCTTGAAGAAGGTTTTGGCTCATCAGCGGGCATGGTGGGCTCGAACTATCTGGAGGATTTATCTCATGTCAAATTTCCTCAATCCAACCCCGAATACCCTGCAGCTAGAGCACAGCTGATATCTGTCCAAGGAGATAGGATGCTATTATCCATGATCGATGGGGAAGTGCTGGTATCACTGGACAATCAATAATTCTTAAAGCCACCTTTCTTATTCGGGGATGCTATAGATTTCAAATTGTAAACTCATCCCAAAAAGGAGGCTTGGGTATTTAGATCTGGAGAAAGGGTGATGTATCTCCCTGACATGGACATGGATTATCTTTTATCTGCTTTCTTCCAAGCTAGCCATCACCGTCAAATGCTATGGAATTTGACTCCCAATAGCTATGGTAGACCGGGTAGGATCATTTTCAGAAGAGAGAGCAAATGACATGGGTTATCACATTAGCACTCTCTGTGGTGGCGTCATTCCATTTTCTGGTCTATTGTCCGGGTTTACACCGAGTGAGGACTTACTTCTCATCCCGCCGGTACAAATTCCTATGTTCATAAATAAATTTCTAAGGGAAGGAGTCTTATATCCTCAAACCAACCCAAGGCTGACAGGGTGGCTAACCCCTTACAGTAGTAACTGGATTCAGATCAGTAATTGGGTCATGAAGCAGTTTAAAACAGAATTAGACGATATTGGCTTGTATGAAGCGGTGGCCTCTACCAGTTATGGCATTCCACCGAACAACAACTTATTCCTAGCTCTACTAGAATTGTATATGAGTTCGACATGAACTTTTGCAACTCCACACGGCGAAATGGGCCTTGCTTTGCATGAGAAGCAATTCATTTCGAAGCTGCCGATGGGCGAATTCCCTTATGAAGAATATATTCCTTCTAATCGGGAATTAGCAGAAGTTCGAGAGAAGAGCCCTGAACTGGTGCAAGTCTTTGAAAAACTTATGTGCCATTATCTGCTTTTACCAGTATGTACGAAACTGGGTCACATTTGGCATACATAACCAAATGGACAACCTATCTATTTTACCATGAAAATAGAGTGTCCAAGACTGAGAAGTGCCGGTTTCGAGAAGACAAAATTCAAACCATTAGATCTTGCTCAATAATTCCTGCAGATGTAATCCAAGAGTTGATGGCTTCTCAAAAAACTCGCGACCAATATCTGTCTACCAAAACCGGAGACATCCCTGCGGGGACTGAGGCTTTAAGCTACCTGAGGCAGGGTAGTCAGAAAATGTCAAAGAAGGCCTTGCTGGCAGGCTTCCTATCCTTATGGCTATGAAGATGGGTCGTGCCAGGGATCAGTACCATGGACAGGATTCACCGCAATGTATTGTAGCCAGCGGTACGCTTAGTATTCAAAAACAGAATCAACCTGCTGTCGGCTATGGTATACCGAATAAATACAGGTCTACGGTCTTTCGGTGAAGAGTTGATTAATAATGCTCCTCATCGACCCTCTACAATCTTTCGGTGAAGAGTTGATTTTCCTCCAAAAATTTAGCAAATCCACATGGAGAGCTACAACGGTGGCAGACACTCGAGCAGCATTAAACTACTCTCACGGCTGGAACTTCTTCTGTACAAGGCCACCAGTTCCAGCTGACTGTCTTGGCGTGCAATTTGAAGATAGAATAGATAAATCAGCTTTATTGTGAAGATCTGTCTTCCGATGGCTGGCGTACATCAGACCCTCGCATCTGATGTACAGGAATAAAGATTACTGTGCATTTGAGCCTTACCTACCAAGTAGGTTTACTCGCCAGTTTGGATATGACCAACTTCACATTGGCAATCCTTCCACCAGCTTCTACCATTATGGAAAGCTGATTGACGGTGCACGAGCATGGAGATATTTCAGCACTGTATGTACTGGTGCTAGATTCACCATATCTATAGCCACTAGTACAACTGAGCTACGTATACTTCACACGTATGCTCGTTTTTATACATCCATTTGCTCCTTCGAAGACGATTATAGCATACAAGGAAGTCTGCGATGGGCCCAGGAGGGAAATGTTGAAGAACCCATCAGAATAACTCCTGACATACCAGACAATACTTCTGCTATAGATGAATTTTTGACAGTAATTCCTAGAGGAGCTGGGAAGATAGCCGCGGGACCAATAGTTATTGGAAAACCCGCAAACGAAAGCAGACTACAGCTAACACTCTTCCAGTGAAGTCTCTTGAGAAGAAGAAGAAGACTACTACTAAAGGGCCTTCCAAATCCATAGTTTTTACTCCAGAAGATGACATCTCGGTTGAAGAGGACCAACTTGTTGCTTCCCCTTCAGTCCATCCGGGAGAAGGGTCTTCAACAGCTCAACCAGCAGCAGCATCAGAAGTTGTAAAACTTTTATCTCCTGGACGCCTTAGCTCCTCACTCCATTTATCTTTGCCACGAAAGGCACAAATTACAGAGGATGCTACTGCTTCACACATTGCTGATCGAGACCATATCCCATCAGACGAGCCGGCTCTCACCTTTGACGATGATGACTGGGATGGTGATTATGATTCATACCTTGAACAAAACGCACATATTCCAGGTACTACGCAAAACCTATACGGAATTATGTATCATGATTTTATATATTAACTTATTTTTTTTTATTTTGTAGATACCATCATTGCACCAAAGCCTGTGGCTCCTCCTCCTCCTCAAGAAGATATCTATGAGGAAAATGAGGAATCTGATGAAGAGGCTTCTTCTTCAGACGAAGTAGAAGTAATCCAACCAGAAGTACAGAAAGAGCTTAAAGCAGAGGTTAAAACAGAGGTTGAAACAGAGGTTGAAGCAGAGGTTCAGCCCGAATTATCTTCTCGTATTGATGACCGAGAAAAAGAACAAGCTGCAGAAAAACCAACTGCAGACCATGAAGCAGTTGTTGAGGGAGGAACTGGCCTCGATGAAGAACTTGAAGTACCTCCAGAGCCTGAACAGTCAGAAGTCAAAGGAGATGATGGAGGCATAGTCAAATTACCAACCGAAACTGAGAATGTTGTGATAGCACCCTCTGCTATTACTACTGATCCTGTAGAAGTTCCGGAGGAAAGTATGCCTGAACTTGAGTCAGCTGCCACCACCATCATTCCACCCATCACTGCCACTGAAACTCTAGTAGTTTCAGCTCCAGAAACGGGTGGAGTAACTAACATTGAAGACATTGATTCCAAAGCTGCTGAGAACCAGTTGACTATGATAACAGTAACTACAATGGCTTCATCTCAGCCGGCTATCAGAGCAACTACATCTGCGAATGTTGAAGACACAATCCCTGAAGCTCTTAGGGATCAAATGGCTGTGACAACAGTAACAAGAATTGCTTCATCTCAATCTGCTGTCCCACCAACAGCATCTGTTCCTAGTCTCCAAAGAAGAGGTCTAGTAGATATTGCCGTGACACCAAGTTCAAGCATAGAAATGAATCTCCTAGTTGAGATTCATACTGAAACTTTTTATAAAACTTTGGCGACTCTAATCAAGATGGTCCTGAATAAGGGTCTCAGTTATGAGAGCTTGAAAGCGTCTATGGCTCTTACCATCAGAAACGTTGCTATGTTCAATGATATGGGGAGAGCAGCAACATTAGAAAAAATTGTGGAGGGTCTTGAACAACCCATCCGAGAGTACCTTAAGTTGTCAAGTGAGACTGTTGAAAGTCTCATACAAGAAGAGTATGATATATTAACGGCTGATTATCTTGATCGGAAGACAAGATATAATGAAGCTCTCCATGATTATAGTACAAAGGTTGCCAAAAAGAAAGCCTTTTTAGCTAGAATACAGCCCGAGCTGGATGGTCATAGAACAGCTTATGACACCTTAAACCAGGAGATTCAGCAGCAGAATGATAAAATCCAAGAAGTTGAGGCTGAATTGGCTCGGTTAAAGGCAGAAAGGGAACAGATGATCGCTGCTAGGAATCAGCACCTTGCTTAGGGCTCTATTTTAGAAGAACATGCTTACGGAGTCGAATCAACTATCAAGACCCTTGATGAAGCCAAGGATAATCTGATAATTAGCTTCGCTGGACTTTCTAATCTTTGCACTACCGAAGCTCGACATGCTGAAGCGACTAATAAAGTATTGAGCTCTTGTGATAGGCGCCTGGCAGAACTACAAAAATTACTTCAAGATGTTTCTGCTCCACCTTAGGAAAATAAGAAGCTTTTGTAACCTTTGATCTTATCCAAGAAATGAATAAAATATTTATTTTATGATCCTATCATTTATTTTGCAATTAAACAATAGGCATGAGATAGAAAGTACTTATCAGAGGTAATATGGACATGATAAGTTTTCGAAATTCAATAAATTGTATCTATCCAGAGGTAATATGGACATGATAGATAATAAAATCTCGTTTTCTTGTTTAGAGTATATAATACTATCAGAGGTAATATGGACATGACAGATCGTAATAACTCAAAGAAAAATAGATTAATATCCATTCAGAGGTCAAATGAACATGATAGATAGGAAATACAAGCATATGTAATATTTATTCAGAGGTCAAATGAACATGATAAATAATGATTCCAACTTTTTAATTAACTGATAAGATAGAAGATTAAAATTTCTCTCCAAAGAGACAAATAATCAGCTTAACCAAACATTGGTAGCTGGGAAATAAAAACAGATGTCGTTAAGGATATATGCCAATATCAATGAAAGAATAAATGAACCAGCGTTTCTTTTGGAAAACGAAAGGTCAATTCAATTCTACAATTAAATGAATGAATCTGCCGTAATGAATGAACAGGTCTTTTCGGGAATGACAAGTTGTTTCAATTTCCAAGACCAATCCATTAATAGCTTTCTCCTATAAATAGATGAGAACTCTTTGTAAAGATTCATTCTTGTTTCTATTCCTCTATTGAAAATGTCTTCTAAGGACGTGCAGCAAAAGAATGAAGTCTCCATGAAGGTTGAGGACGTCATCGAGACGTGCTCCGTTGAGCCAATTGTGTCAGGCCTGACCGAAGCAGGCAAAAGCTCTTCTACACCCAAACCAGCATAAGACATCCTCACTTTCTTAGTAGAGCCAGGGAAAACTCCTTAAGAAGAGGCGCTGAGGATGGCTGCCTGCAAGTTTTTTGTGAATTCAGGCAACAATGCCTTCAATGCATTGGCCGACTATGTATTTAATAAGGAAGGCAGTGGTCCTCGTCCTTAATCCTTTGTTCAGAACAAAAATAATAATAAAATTTTTTTTATTTTCATTCTTTTTTTTATACATAGTACTTCTTAAGAAATTTGCCATTGATCGGCATCATGAATAGATCTCCATTGGGCTTGGATAACCGATAAGCACTATTGAAAAATATGGTCTCAATTATATAAGGACCTTCCCATTTTGCTTGGAATTTCCTTTTGCTTTTGTGAGTCATCACCATCGGTCTTCGAATAGCTAATACCAGCTCGCCAACCTTGAATATCCTCTCTTTAACTTTACGATTGAAAGTTCGAGATATACGGACTTGATATAGCTCAATATGCTGTTGTGCCTGAAGACGCTTTTCGTCCAATCCTTCAAGTTCTTGGAGTCGTAAGCGATCATTATTCTCTGTAGTTAGCTCATTAGCAATGGCTATTCGAAGAGATGGAATCTGGATTTCCAATGGAAGGACAGTCTCACATCCATAAACTAGTGAGAATAGTGTAAAACCAATAGGAGTTCGGACTGTTGTTCGATAAGCCCATAAACATTCTCCAAGTTTTTCATTCCAATCACGTTTATTAGAAGAGACAAACTTTTTGAGAAGTTTGATGATTGTCTTGTTGAAAGCTTCGTCTAAACCATTAACAGCTGGATTATAAGCTGTAGAAGCCAGATTTTGAATTCGATTCTTATCACAGAACCGATAAAATGCCTGACTGGCAAATTGTGGTCCATTGTCATGAATTATCCATCGAGGAATCCCGAAATGATAAATGACATGGTGTTTGATGAAGCTGATCACATTAGATGTTTTTACTTCAGTAAGGGGAACTGCTTCTGCCCACTTAGAAAAGTAATCGGTTATAGCCAATATAAACCAATGTCCTTTAACAGAAGGAGGGTTAATCGGACCAATGATATCCATACCCCAAGCTTTGAAGGGCCAAGAAGCTGCTGTAGGATGTAGAAATTCAGAAGGTTGGTGGATAAAGTCAGCATGAATCTGACACGCTTTACACCTTCTGGCGTAATCCACAGCATCTGCTATCATGGAAGGCCAATAATATCCCATTCTTCGAATGCGATCTTGTAACTTCGGACCTGGTTGATGAGCACCACAGACACCATCATGAGCCTCACGGAGTATCTGTTTAGCTTCACTTTCTGAGAGACAGCGCAACAAGAGTCCATCGTATGAACGACGATATAATATATGTAAAGAAGAATCATAGTAAAATTGAAATGATCGTCTCTTGATTGATGCAGCTTCTTTTGGATCTTCAGATAAAATTCTATGAACCGTATAATCAATGAATGGACTTCTCCAATCTTTCTGCTGGGAACTTGATTCTGTAGTATAACTCTGTTCAATATACAGATTATTCTTGACACAGAATAAGTCTCGGTCCAACAAAGTAATTGTATTTTGTCTTCGAATTAGAACAGCCAAGTCTGCAGCTAAGCTAGCAAGAGCATCAGATTCCACATTCTGAGAACGTGGCACGAATTCGATGAAGAATCCTTTGAATAAAAGGATCAACTCGATTACCACTTGATGGTAAGGGATGAGATCAGGATTTCTGACTTCATAAGTTCCTCTAACTTGATTAACAATTAGTTGAGAATCTCCATAAGCTTCTAGGAACTCAATATCTAATTGTTTTGCTACTTGGAGACCAATCAGCAAAGCATTATATTCTGCTACATTGTTAGAACATGGCTCATTGAGAGAATAGGCACGGTATATGACCATTTTATCAGGAGAAACCAAGACGATTCCTACTCCCGAGATAATATTACCTTTAGGTCCAACCCATGATGCTCCATCAAAATATAATTGCCAGATGTCATCCTTCAAAGTCATGTTGCAATCCACGACTTCATCTGGAATGTCTTCATATAGCTTCGATGTTTCAGGTATAGGGTGAGCAGCTAAGAAATCAGCTAATGCTTGACCTTTTACTGATTTTTGAGGTACATAAACCATATCATAAGGAGTGAGCAACATCGCCCAGGTAGCTAACCTAGAGTTAAGAATGCTCGGTTTTCTCATTAATACCTGAATAGGATTTATTCTGGAGATAACATGAATAGTCTGTCCTATCACATAATGTCTTGTCTTTTGGACAGCAAAAACCAAGGCCAGACATTCCTTTTCTACAGGAGTATACCTGTGTTCAGCTCTGACCATCATTCGGCTAAGATAATAAATTGCTTGTTTATGTCCCATATCACTTTTTTGTGCAAGAAGAGGACCAAGTGAATGATCCAAAGCTCGAACATTTAGCAAAAATGGTCTTCCTACCACTGGAGGTACCAGAATATGTACATTTGTAAGGTATTGCTTGATGTCATTGAAGGTTTTCTGACACGTTTCATCCCAAACAAATGATACACCCTTCTTTAATAGACGGAAGAAAAGTTGACATCTCCCAGAGAGATTAGATATAAATCTTCTGATATAAGCAATGCGACCCTGAAAGCCATGGAGTTCTTTCAGATTACGAGGAGGACGCATTTCAAGAATTGCTTTAACTTTATCAGGATCAACATGGATACCCTGAGAAGTAATGACAAATCCTAAAAATTTACCACTGGAAACCCCTAAGAAAGACTTAGTAGGGTTCATTTTCAATTGATGTTGACGCATCAATTTAAATACTGTCTTCAAGTCTTGAATGTGATCATCTTTTGATCGACTCTTAACAGCAATGTCATCTACGTAACATTCAACTGTCTTCCGTAGATGTTCTTGAAAGATGTTGCTCATAGCCCATTCATACGTGGCACCGGCGTTTTTAAGACCAAACGGCATAACTGTATAGCAGTAAACCCCAAAGGGTGTACGAAAAGCAGTATGCTTCTCATCTTCTGGATGTATCTTAATTTGATTGTATCCTGAGAATCCATCCATGAAAAACATGCATTCAAAACCACATATATTGTCGATCATGACATCGGTAATCAGAAGTGGAAATTCATCCTTTGGACAAGCTGCATTCACTACAAGAAAAATGATCATTTACGGCACGCAAAGCATGGTGTAAAAGATCTTTCACGGCGTATATTTTGGTGACGTAAAATGCCATGCCGTAAATGACCATATTATTTACAACTTGCGTTTGAACGCTGTAAATGACCATATTATTTACGACATATATTTGAACGCTGTAAATGATCCTCTCCTTTTTTTACAGCGCACATTTGAACGCTGTAAATGACCATCTCCATCTTTTTTACAACGCACATTCGAATGCTGTAAATGACGGTTAGAAATGGAAAAAAATATTAAAAAAATTCGTGACCATATTGAGCCTAAAAATCAAATTTATTTTCTTAGACATTAATGATATATTGGGCATTAACCCTCAGAATTTTGGATTATCTTTTTTTACTACAATTATATGGCCATGACTTATGTGTGCACAAGCTTTTTCTATTCAAGTGCTGCTAAAAACGTATGCAACCATAAGTAGCAACAAAGTTTTCTCATTATTTCTTGAATGTACAATATTTTTGCTTTGTAAAAAAATTACTACGACACACTGAATCCTTCCATATATCATGATATTTTTGTGTCCCTAGAACATCGGTTACAGGAAACAAACAAATCTTACAAATCATTGCAACCAAAAATACAGTAGAAGCGGCAAAAAAAATAATATTCCTCTGTCTCCTAGAGGATATTAAGTAGGCTACAATCTGAACCAGCTATCACCTCGCCTTCATTAACTTGTGGAAGAGCATCCCGACAGGTTGATTGGCATGGAGTTATAGCCCTTCTCAAGGGTGTAGTAGCATTGCTTCAGTTCCTCTATTATGTAGGAGACATCTCGTCTTTGCAAATATAGATAGGAGTGGCACATTAAACGCATATTAAACCCATCAAAAAATAGGATTGGTCGAATGGTCAGTATATATATATATAAATGATTTACTAAATTAAAATTGCTAATTAATTATAACTTATTGTTTTCATTTGTTGGTAGGCGTTGATGGTGTGGCCGTCCCAGGAGTTTTAGAGCAGAGACGACGAGTTGTTGGCTGCCGACTTCTTTGTCGTGGGTGGCATCGGGCATGAATTCCCTGAGCAGGAGCCTTCAGAGACGGGAGCTGATGCCGTCTATCACACCGCGCGTATGACACCAGCATCCAGTCCATTAGCGGGTACCCTGCGCTGTCGACGACCCACGTATCCTTCATCGCCCCGACGGTTGTGCGCTGGACAATACCGATTTCTCGAGGACCTGCTCGTCCGGCATCGACCTGGGCCAGCCGATGCAGACGTCGGTGAAGGCCCCGACCGGAACTCAGCTTCTTGGAAGTCCGGGTGGTTGCAGCTGTCCCACCACGTGGTGGATCGTTCCTACACCCTCGACGAGATCGAAGGGCCCTTCGAGGGAGAGAAATTGCAATTGCATTGAGGAGTTTGATTTAGAGAGGGATGAGAGTTAGAAATGATGAGAGTCCTCTCTTTCTTGTACTAGGTTCAGTTTTATGAGGGAAATAAAATTTTGAATGAAAAAGAGGGAAATGAAAATTTAAATGAAAAGAAGGAAATGAAAACTTGAATGAAAAAGAGGGAAAGGAAAATTTGAATTTATAAGATGGAAAGAAAAATTTGAATGAAAAGTGTATAGAGGGAAATGAAAGCTTGAGTGAAAACATAAAGATTTGTTTTCAAAAAATTGGACATATTCCAATGACATATTCCAATGACATATTCCAATAAATAATTTATCCTCAAAATATTATCATTATATCCCTTAAGAATATAATTTTTTTATACTATATATATTTTAAAATTCTTATTTATTTATTGTTTATTGTTTTGGTTTTTTAGTTTTTTATTCTTGTTTTCATTTGTTTAGAAAAAATTAAATAATTTTCCTTTTTTTTTTCCTTTTTTTAAGAATGATTTTTGTTTTTGTTTTTTTGTTTTTTGTTTTATTGTTGCTTTTTTTTGTCTTTTTTGTTTTTTTTTTTGTTTTTGTTTTGTTTTTGTTTTGTTTTTTGTTTTTTTTGTTTTTTTTGTTTTTTTGTTTTTTTTGTTTTTTTGTTTTTTTGTTTTTTTGTTTTTTTGTTTTTTTGTTTTTTTGTTTTTTTGTTTTTTAATTTTTTTGTTTTTTTGTTTTTGTTTTTGTTTTTTTGTATTTTGTTATTTTGTTATTTTGTTATTTTGTTATTTTGTTATTTTGTTATTTTGCTTTTTTTATTTTTTTATTTTGTTTTTTTAGTTTTTATTGTTTTTTATTAATTTTTGTTATTTTCTTGTTTTTTCTTTTTTTTTAAAGATTTTTGTTGTTGCTTTATCATATTTTGTTCTTTTTATTTTTATTTTTTACCTGAAATATTTGAGAGGGAAACTAAATTTTTAATAAACAATTACAATTATTTACAACACTCAAAAATACTTGTCGTAAATGAGTCTTTAATTACAACGTGCACAAATGCATGTTGTAAATGAGTCTTCAATTACAACGCACAAAAATGCCTGCCGTAAATGAGTCTTCAATTACAACGCACAAAAATGCATGCTGTAAATGAGTCTTCAATTACAACGCATAAAAATACATGCCGTAAATGAGTCTTCAATTACGGCGTGCATGTCAAACATGCCGTAAAAGAGGCAAAAAAATAACTCTTTTACGGCACACATATTTGCACGCTGTAAAAGGATATCATTTACAACGCTCAGCTACTGCGCGCCGTAAATTGTGCGCCGTAAATACTACATTTTCTTGTAGTGATTAAGATCTCAAAAATCTATGCAAACTCGGACTTTTCCATTCTTCTTCATAACAGGAACAATGTTGGCAACCCAATCCGGGTGTTGTTCTTCACGAACAAAGCCACATGTGATCAGCTTTTTGACTTCCGTCTCAATTGCATCCTTCATATCTGGTCGAAAATGTCGTTGCTGTTGTTTTACAGGCTTGGCATTAGGAAGAATATTGAGTTTATGAGTAGCAACTTTAGGATCTAGACCTGGCATATCCTCATAACTCCATGCAAAAATATCAATATATTCTTTGATCAGTTTTATTAACTCTTTCTTTTCATTTTTAGAAAGGTTTTTACTGATGAATATTGGTTTGGACGTAGTTCCATCTCCAACATCAATCTGGACAATCTCAACCTCTGTAGGTGGCTGTCGCTGTTCAAAGCAAAGTTCCCATTGAGTGTCCATTTGTTGAGCCCAAGGATCATTCTCAAATGGTTCAGATTCACCATCAGTTTGAACCATGTTTACTGAGAATATTTGCTCAGATTCATCATAATAACCTCCTCTAACATATGAGGAGTGAGGCATATCAGATTCGATGAATTGGATTTCTTCCGAATCTGATGATTGTGAAGAGCTAGAAGAGAATTCTTCTTGTATATCGTCATTAAACATGTGGGACGGATCATATCCCATCCCATGACGAGTTTTCTGATAAAACGGATCACAACTTAATGGTAATCATCTACCCTTGCCTTGATTGAGACCTTGTATAGTCTTCAAATCATATCCCATATTCTGGATAATCTTGAGAGATTGTTGACTATATTTGTCAATTCGGATTCTTCCTTTATCTTTATCTCTCAGCTCATCTGTCTGAGTAACAGAGATATTTCTAGCCAGGCCAAACACAATTTGGTGCTTATTTTTCTGATCAGACGGAATCACGAAATAAGATTCTTCGTGACGTCTATAAGTTACACAAGCTTGCGATAAAGCGACTACAGAAGGAAGATAGGAAGAAGATGTTAGGAACCTTTCAGCATAAGGTCCAACATCGACATGAGGAGGAAAGAAATTTTCCTTATGGTCAATGTATAAGATTTCCTCTGTGTCTATGCCATCTTTATACTGATAACTTTGGTTATCAGAAGATAAAGTCATTCTTTCAATAAATTTGACAGCCATATACTCAAAAAGGAAATATTTATTAATATTAGAAAGTATAGAATGATCAATATTTACATCATTTACAATTTAACTGCTACACTTCGGATTAATCACTAATGGACCATCATCCGTCTTCTGTGTAGACTTGCCAAGATTGACGATCAATGGTGGTTCTGGATCATTCGTACGAGAAGTACGCCCTTTAACCTTGATCACAAGAGGTTGAACTTGGCTTTTAGCAGGAACATTCACTGATTCCTCAGATGAAGCTTGAGTTCTTCCTTTGACCTTGATCATCAGAGGTTGATTGTTGACAGGTTGGGGTTGAATTCGCCCTTTGACTTTGATCTTCAAAGGTTGCTCTTCTGGCGGATCTTTATTAATAGACTAATCTTCGGCAGATGATCGATCTTCAGCTATGTCTGATATCTCTTTCACATGCTCTTGTTTGTAGAGCATTGAATCAAAAAAATAGGCTTCGACACCCTTGAAAGGATTGATATCAGCAAACTCAATCTTCACAATCCCTTGGGAATCTACGTACTTGAAGCATTGGTGGAGAGTTGAAGGCACGATGTTATGCTCATATAACCACGGTCTTCCAAGAAGGATGTTGTAGGATACGTCTGAATTAATAACATAGAATGTTGCCATTGTTCGAAGATCACCAATCTGGATTTTCAGACGGATCTTCCCCAGTGGTTTACTCTTTCCAGAATTGAAACAAACGATTGTGGTACTAGTGTAAGTCAAGTCACTAGTAGGAATCCTCAACGGTCTTAGCATACTTTGAAGAATTATGCTAATGGAAGACCCAGGATCGATATAAATCCTGTCAACTTCAGTGGATTCAATATACCTAGTGTAGCACAAAAGACTGTCATGTTTGTTATGCTTCAACAACATATCTTCTTGTGTAAAGGTAATATTAGGAATTACCTCCATCATACTATGACATTGTGGGCATGACACAGGTATATTATCAGGAGTCTTGAGTTGAGCTAAGCAGGAGTCAGCTTGCAGCAAAGCTTCACTCAAGGTTTCGCGACTTTCTTTAGAAAGGCGAAGCAACTCGAAGATAGATAGTCTAGCCGGAGTATTAGCTAACTGCGCTAGAATATCAAATTTATAGGGTTTCATCACCACCCCCTGACGGGAAGCAGACTTCAACGGGACGTCAAAGCATACTGCTTTCTGTTTTCCCTTTTCAACCATAGATGGTTTAGCAGGAACAGGAGACGGTTGAGTTGATGGTACTTCAATATCCTCCGCTTCTTTGGAGGATCCTTCATAATCCTTGTGGTATACTTTCCCAGATCTTGTACCAGCAAAGGTTTCTTCTTCAGACTCAGAAGAAGGAAGTACCATATTACAGGATTTAGTCTTTCGTCCCTTAGCCTTCTTCTTGCGAGATTTGTTAGGAGGAATCTCAGAACCCAATCCAATAATAGATTTTTGACTTTGAATTTGTAAAGGAAGTCGTATTCCTTTATCATAATTCAAACCTTCTGCCTTTTGAAAGTCATAACCCATCTTCTTCATGAGAAGGACAGATTGCTGACTGTACAAGTGAGTGGGCAGCGGACTTTTAACAGGTGGTTCAACAGAGGATGAAGATGAGATCTCTGTAACTACAGGAGAATGAGGAATAGAAGTCTCTGTAGATATGGGAGGAGAAGGATTCGGGATACGAGAAAAAATCCCTACAGGAGCTTTTTTATAAGCAGCGAAGACTTGTTGTGCCCTGTATAAGGGAACACTATTCATGGCTAGCCACTGCTGATGAGTAAGCTTGAGCTTGGTAGGAGGAGCCAGACTTAGAGGACATATGTTCAATCCTCTCAGTCTATCTTCCAAAGGAATGCCATTCCATAGATGATCCAAATCATCAGGATCTGGAATAACATGAGAAATCATGTTACAGGTTTTGACTTTCTTACCTTTCTTAGATTTTGAAGTTTTACCTTCATCTTCCATTTCAGGTACTAAGTCAGGATGTACCCACATAATTTCCCCATTCTTTAATGTAAGAGGCAACAATCCTTTATTTTCTTCCCTGGCAGGCGGGATATTCACAATCTTCATCGTCGCCTTCAGAATTGGGACAATTCCATCTGGTATTTGTTGAGAAGGAAAATCTCCGAATTGAAGAGAAACCATATTGGTTGTGACCGTATGCTCATCGTTAGTTAAAGAGATGGCATTGGCATTAATCAGCTCTTGGATTTTCTTCTTTAGGACATAACAAGCCCTGGTGGGATGATTGATGTATCTGTGATAGATACAATATTTAGGATTGTCGGTCAGATTCACCTCATTAGGCCTCTTTGGCTCTGGGATCTTGAGTTTGCCACTCTTGACCAGACATTGGAATATCCCTGGGATATCACTCTCGTCAAAAGAATATTCTTCTTTTGGTTTAGAAGACTCCTGATTATTCGGCATCGTTTTGTTTTTGGAAAGATTAACCATAAGGGTGTCCTTTCCTTTTGTATTACGATTGCCAGAATTATTACCAGGATTACCTTTCTTTCCTTTATCCTCTGAGGCAAAAATCATCCCATGTTCACGAGCCAACCTACCATTGGTCTCGGCAGAAACTGCTGCTATAATAAATAAAGCCCAATCTGTGAATTGGGAACCCGTAAAGACAGCAATGGATGGTCGCAGATTTATCTTGCATGTATCAATTAATGCTGAATCTGGCATACCAGGGGGCATCTTTAGAGTCGCCTATTGGAAACGTTCAATGAACGTCCGAGTATCTTCTTTCTCCTTTTGTTTGATTTCTATTAAGGAGGACATGTTCATGTCCATACCTTCTTCATAGAATCGGGAAAGAAATATTGCCTTAAATTCGTCAAAAGACGAAATGTAATTGTCGGGTAAACTACGATACCAGTCGTAAGTTGAACCCGTCAAGCACCCAATGAACACTCGTGTAAGAAGAGCATTATTTTTTTGCAGATGTACTGTCATAATATCAAAGTAATTGATATACTGACTAGGAGAAGCCTTTCCATCAAACAATACCATTGATTGTGGCTTAAATTTTGGTGGAAAGGGTACATCATTCCAATGAGGAGGATAAGGTTGCTTAATCCCTAACCTCTGGAGCTGATCCTTGTGCTTCAAAACTTCAAACTGTGCTTTGAGCTCACGCACTGCTTGAATGGCTTCACTTGTTTGAGGAAGCACATTTGATTGAATGGTTGTTGGAAGTACCGTAACCCCCACCGGAGATGGTACATCTTCTGGAATGATGGGATCTGGAGATGCCGAATTTTGGTTAACAGTAGGCTCTTGAATATTCAAAGGTATATCAGCCCCTTGACTATCTTGAGTTTGTGCTGCTACCTGCACCGGTGTTACTATGGCCGGTTGAGCAGTTTGTTGAACCGTTATTATCTGGTGCATGCTTTGCATCATGTTAAGCATGTCTTTCAATGATTGCTCAACGGCAGTGAGACGTTCTGTATTATCAGATGATGTCTCTGGTTCATCTCCAATAGCGTAGGATTCAACCTCTCTTGAAGATACAGAGGGATTAGTATAGAGGTATGAATCGACACTATCAGTTTCGGACTCAAGAGATTGAGTACCCCCAGCTTCTGAATCAGAAGTCTGCAACTGTCTTTGTCTTCTTGATCGAGTATTCTGATACACTCTTTCAAAGGAATCAAGAAGTCTGTTGAATTTTTGTTGACCTGGAGTTTGGGACGTGTTCCGTCTAGGACGTTGTCCTCTGTTGGTATGAGATGCCATGTTGACTGATGCAAATGACAACTCATGTTCTTGGTCATCATCTTGTTGTTGAGGCGCATTAAAACTTAACCGGTCAAAAACTGATCGTTTAGAAGCCGAACAACAACATTTAATTACAATCTGGTGACACTCACAATGGTAATTTTCTTGGGAGAGTGTCACGAAAGATTGTCTATTTTTACGCTTTTGCATTAGCAATTTACGTAAATCAGAAGGAGTAGATGGAGTAGTCTTCTTTATTACATTTGGGGTAGAAAAACGTTTAGTCCCTTGTGTATAAAGAAGATTACTGGCTGCATTCGCAGAACCAAACTGTATATTTTTACGTGCTTGGAGTTGCGTACATAAATCCTGGGATTTTTGAGCACGAAGGACTCCATCTTCATTGCGTGTAATTTGTAAGTTTGGTACTTTGCGTACAGCAGTATAAGAAGGTTGTTGGTTGAAAACAAAAGTTTTACCAACTATGTTTTTATGCTTCATGCATGCAGGTATATTCACTTTAGATGCAGAAGCATCATTATGAATTTTATCTACACTGTCACAGACAGGAGATTTACCTTTACGCATAGAGCACAAAATATGAGTATCTGCCACATCATTGACGGGAGATTTTCCTTTACGTTTAGAACGTAAATTTTGTGTGTCTACCACGTCACAGACGGGGGACTTATTGTTACGCTCAGAATGTAAGGCATTGGAGTCTGCCACGTCACAGACGGGAGACATGTTTTTACGCCCAGGACGTAAAACCTGATTTTTACGCTCAGGGCATAAAACCTAATTTTTACGCCCAGAGCGTAACACTGGAGAGTCTGCCACGTTACAAACGGGAGACTTGTTTTTACGTGCATGGCGTATCACCGAAGTAGAGACTGCCTCATCACAGATGGAAGCCTCTACAACAGGAGTAGGAAGGATTCCTTTGCCTGTAGAGACAGTAGGGAGATCCGAAGATGCTTTGGATTTGGGAACCCAAACTTTTCACGCCTTCCGTAATTTCTGAACATTGGAGCAGCGAGTGCTACCCCCAGTCCGGAGCATTTCTTCGTAGGCAATCTGGTCGAAGTGCACAACCAGAGTCTTCTTCGTCGATCCAATCGACACATCATCGTATTGAGCAATTGCCTCCTCGTCAGAGGAGAAGGTTGTCCCCAGCAGAGTCGCCATTTTGTTTCACTTAACAAAATGCCTAATAATTGGCTTTTGAAGATAAAACTTTAAAGAGTACAAAAAAGTACAAATTGATCTGGGAAGTATTGCTATGGAAGTCTGATCTGAAGGCGATCACTTTGTTCCTTGGACCATACGATGATGATGAAGATCACTGCTAGAAGATGAACAACTGGAAGAACTAAGTCACCAGAAAGGTATCGACGCACTTGGGCACTGATGGCGAGGTCGAATGCTTTCCTTCTTTGCTTCACACTGTTCTAGAAGAAAGGTTGAAGAAGAATGCTCTGGAAAATCAAAGTTTCTGGGCTCTGATCTCTATGTATTCTCTCATGTCTCTCTGTGTGTATCTCTCATATAAAAAAAATAAGTCTATTTATAGACTTGGCTTTTTGTGCGTAAAAACTTAGCAAAGTCCTGTCTTTACGCTGATAACTGCCACCCATAACTGAAGTCATCCTCTACATACGTTGACATGTGTCCCATTATCTCAATAAAAATAGGATATACGTACACACGTTCTTCGAGATATGTGGCATGAAAGCCACGTAGGCAAACCACGTTCCAAAGTAGTCAGAAAGGATCGGGCGTAAAAATAACCCAAATATACCCTGAGCGTAAAGTAGTAGACTAGGCGTAAAATAGCCCTAAAATGGACTTCTCGCGTAAAGTGGTTGATAAAACAACCTTGAGCGTAAAAGTAGCCCAAATAAACTTTATGCACACGTCAACATTGAGCGTAAAAAGCTCATATAGTATTCATGCGTAAAAGAAGCCATCCTGTGAGCGTAAAATAGCTCAGTCCACATACTAAACGATAATATTGGTTCTGTGTAAAACAAATCCCTTCGAATTCTGTGTTATACGCTGTCAGTAGATCTTTATGTCAGACCCATCATTACTTTACATTAAATGCATGATTTGACAACCTGTTATTGGCGTAAAATGGCTAGCGTGTCCCTAGCGTAAAGTAGCTGACTTGTCCCTGGCGTAAAGTGGTTGGCGTGTCCCTTGCGTAAAGCAGCTGACTTGTCCCTGGCGTAAAGTAGTTAGCGTAAAACAGCTCATTTTGAGTGTAAAGCTCTATCTCTTTGACTCAGTCTATAAAGCATTTTTTACGTTCCTACAGGAACAAGATTTTGGAGGCCAGATACTTTTAGAACAAAGTGATTTTCCAGAGTATTTCTTTTCAACATTTTCTCAAGAATAGAGTGAAGCAAAGCAGAAAAGCATTTGACTGTGCCATCAGTGCCAATTGTGTCGATACCTTTCTGGTGACTTAGTTCTTCCAGTTGTTCATCTCCAAGCAATTTTTTTCATCATCATCGTGTGGTCCAAGGAACAAAGTGATCGCTCTCAGATCAGACTTCCATAGAAATACTTCCTAGAATCTACTTGTACTTTTGTACACTTTTTTTCGTTTTCTTTCAAAAGCCTTAAGGGCATTTTGTTAAGTGAAACAAAATGGCGACTCTGCTGGGGATCACTTTCTCCTCTGACGAGAAACTAATTGCTCAATACGATGACGTGTCGATTGGATCGACGAAGAAGACTCGGGTCTTTCAATTCGACCAGACGGCTTATGAAGAAATGCTCCAAAATTGGGGTAGTGCTCGCTACTCCAATGTGCAAAAATTATGAAAGGTGCACAAAGTTTGGATTCCTAAGTCCAAAGCACCCTCTGATCTCTCTATTGTCCCTGAAGGCAAGGGAATTCTTCCCACTCCTGTTGTTGGGGATCCCGTCTGTGACGAGGCAGTTCCTACTTCAGTATTACGTCCTGTGCATAAAATTCAGTCTCCCGTCTGTGACGTGGTAGACAATCATGTCTTGCGCTATACGCATAAAGGAAAATCTCCCGTCTGTGACGTGGCAGATATTCCTATTTTGCGCTATACGCGTAAAGGCAAATCCCATGTCGGTGACTTGGTAGATAAAGTTCACAATGGTGCTTTTGCATCTAAAGTAAACTTGCCTACACGCGTACAACGTAAAAATAAGTCTCCTATGGTAAATAATTTCTTTGATTTATCCAAAGAGACAAGAAATTTTGGCAAAACTTCTGTTTTACGCCAGCAATCCTCTAATGTTGCTTTACGTAAAGTGCCTAATCTTAGGATTACGTGCAATGCTGATGGTGTTCTCAGTGTACAAAAATCAACGCAGGATTTATGCACACAACTTTAAACGCGTAAAAACACACAGCTTTCTTCTGCCAATGAAGCTAGTAGCCTTTTTTTTACATAAGGTACTAAATATTTCTCTGTTCCAAATGTAAAAAAGAACATATTACCTTCCAATTCTTCTGATTTACGCAAGTTACTTGTGCAAAAGCGTAATAACAGAAAATCTCCTGTGACACTCCCTCAAGAAAATCATCATTGTGAATGTCACCAAATCGTGATCAAATGTTGCTTTTCTACTACTAAACGGTCAATTTTCGACCGATTAAGCTACAACGTACATCAGCAACAAATTGATGACCAAGAACATGAGTTGTCCTATGCATCGGTCAATATGGAATCTCATATCAATAGAGGACGACGTCCAAGACGCAATTCGTCCCGGACTCCAAGTCAACAACGGTTCAACCGAATCCTTGACACTTTTGAAGGAGTGTATCAACATACTAGGTCAAGTCAACGACCTTTAAGTATGCATTCTTCAGATTCAGAGGCTGGAGGTACCCAGTATTTGGAGTCAGAAACTGATAGCGTTGATTCATATCTCTACATCAATCCCTCTGTATGTTCAAGAGAAGTTGAATCTTATGTTATCGGAGAAGAGCATGAGATGTCTACTTCTCATACAGAACAGCGCCTTTCTGCGGTGGAACAATCGCTAAATGATATGCTTACAATGATACAAAATATGCATCAGTTAACAACGACTCAGCAAACAGTCCAACCGGCAGTGATAACACCAGTACAGGTAGCTGCGCAAACTCAAGATAGTCAGGGGGTTGACATACCTTTGAATAATCTGAGTCAAGAACCTGTTATTAATCAAAACTCTGTATCTTCCGACCCTCTCATTCCAGAAGATGTATCACCTCCGGTGGAGGTTACGGTACATGCAACCACTATTCAATCAAATATGCTTCCTCAAACTAGTGAAGCTATTCAAGCAGTTCGTGAGTTAAAAGCACAGTTTGAGGTTCTTAAGCACAAAGATCAACTCCAGAAGTTGGGGATCATGCAACTTTATCCTCCCCATTGGAATGATGTGCCCTTTTCTCCTAAATTGAAGCCACAATCTATGGTATTATTTGATGGAATGGCTTCTCCAAGTTAATATATCAATTATTTTGATATCATGACTGTACATCTACAGAAGAATGATGCTCTTCTTAGCCGAGTCTTCATTGGGTGTTTGACGGGTACAGCATACGATTGGTATCACAGTCTACCCGATAATTACATATCGTCTTTTGACGAATTCAAAGCAATATTTCTCTCTCGTTTTTATGAAGGAGGGATGGATATGAATATGTCCTCCTTAATAGAAATTAAACAAAAAAAAGAAAGAGGATACTCGGACGTTTATTGAACGTTTCCGATATGCTACTTTGAAAATGCCTCCTGGTATGCCAGATTCAGCATTAATTGATACATGCAAAATGAATCTGTGACCAACCATCGCTGTTTTTATAGGCTCTCAATTCACAGATTGGGCCTCATTTATTATAATAGCAGTTTCAGCTAAGACCAATGGTAGATTGGCTCATGAACATGGGATGATCTTCGCCTCAGAAGATAAAGAAAAGAAAGCCTCTTCAGGTAACAATTCTGGTAATCGCAATGGGAAAGAAAAGGAAACACTAGTGGTGAACCTTTCAAAATCCAAAACTATACCAAGTAATTCGGAGTCTTCTAAGCCGAAAAAAGAATACTCTTTCGACGATAGTGATATTCCTGGGATATTCCAATGTCTTGTGAAGAGTGGTAAACTCCAGATTCCTGATCCAAAACGACCTAATGAGGTAGATTTGATTGATAATCCCAAATATTGTATCTATCATAGATACATAAATCATCCTACTAAGGCTTGCTATGTCTTGAAGAAGAAGATTCAAGAATTGATAAATGCTAAAGCTATCGCTTTAACTAATGATGAGCATACAGTCACAACCAATATAATTTTTCTTCAATTTGGAGGTTTTCCTCCACAGCAAGTTCCTGATGGGATTGTCCCAATTTTGAAGGCGACAATGAAGATTGTGAATCTTCCACCAGCCAGAGATCAAAGTAAAGAACTATTGCCTCTCACCTTAAAAAATGGTGAAATTATGTGGGTACATCCTGACTTAGTACCTGATATGGAGCATGAAAGTAAAATTTTAAAATCCCAGAAAGGTCAAAAAGTTAAAACCTGTAATATGATTTCTCATGTTGTTATCGCAGATCATGATGATTTTGATCATCTGTGGGATGACATCCCTTTGGAAGATAGGCTAAGGGGTCTGAACATATGCCCTCCAAGTTTGGCTCCTCCTACCAAACTGAAGCTTACTCATCAGCAATGGTTAGCCATGAACAGTGTCCCTTTATATAGGGCACAACAAGTTTTTGCTGCTTACGAGAAAACTCCAGTTGGGATTTTACCGCCTGTACCGAAAGTTTCTACCCTTGCGAATACAGAGGTCTCCGTTCCTTCTTCATATATTGGACCGTCCGTTGAAAGTCCGCTACCCACTCACATGTACAGTCAAAAATTGGCCCATCTCATGAAAAAGATGGACTATAACTTTCAAAAAGTAGAAGGCCTGAACCATGGTAAAGGTATGCGAGTTCCTTTACAAATTCAAGGCCAAAAATCCTTTGTCGGATTGGGATTTGAGGTCCCTTGCAAAAATCCCCATAAAACAAAGACTAAGGGAAAAAGGACTAAATCCTGTAACATGGTACTTCATTCCCCTGAGTCTGAAGAAGAGGTTTTTGCTGGTACAAGGTCTGGAAAAGACTACCACAAAGATTACGAAGGAACTTCCAAAGAAGCGGATGATGCCGCTGAAACACTGCCGACTCAGTTATCTTCTATTCCTGTCGAAGCCAGACCTTCTAAACCATCGGTGGTTGAAAAAGGAAAATAGAAGGCAGTATGTTTTGACGTCCCGCTGAAGTCTGGTTCAAATCAAGGGTTGATGAAACCCTATAAATTTGACATACTAGCCCAGTTAGCCAATACTCTGGCTAGACTTTCCATCTTTGAGTTGCTTCGTCTCTCTAAAGAAAGTCGAGAAACTTTGAGTGAAGCTTTTCTACAGGCAGATTCATGCTTAGCCCAACTCAAAAGTCCTGACAATATACCGGTGTCGTGTCTCCAATGTCACAGTGTGATGGAATCAATTCCTAACATTACTTTCACACAAGAGGATATGCTGTTGAAGCATAATCGACATGACAGGCCTTTGTGTTATACAGGGTATATTGACTCTACTGAAATTGATAGGATTTACATCGATCCTGGGTCTTCCATCAGCATTATTCTTCAGAGTATGCTACGACCATTGAGGATTCCTACTAGTGAGTTGACTTACACTAGTACGACAATTGTTGGTTTCAATTCTGGAAGGAGTAAACCATTGGAGAAAATTCGTCTGAAGATTCAAATAGGTGATCTTCGAACCATGGCAACCTTCTATGTTATCAATTCAGACATATCTTACAATATCCTACTCGGAAGACATTGGATACATGAACATAACATTGTGCCTTCGACTCTCCACCAATGCTTCAAGTATGTGGATTCTCAAGGGATTGTAAGGACTGAATTTGCAGATATTAATCCTTTTAAAGGTGTTAAAGCCTATTTCTCTGATTCAATACTCTATAAACATGAGCATGCGAAGGACATATCTGATATGGCTGAAGATCGATCGCCTTCAGAAGACCAATTGCTTTCAGAAGACCAATCACCTTCAAAAGATCAACCTTTGAAGATTAAGGTTAAAGGTTGAATTCAACCCCAACCTGTCGATGATGAACCTTTGATGATTAAAGTTAAAGGAAGAACTCAAGCTACGTCTGATGAATCCATGAGGGTTCCAGTTAAAAGTTGGGTTCAAACCAACACTAGTCATCAGCCTCTCATGATCAAGGTTAAAGGACGTACTTCTCGTATAACTGATCCAGAACCACTGGTTATGAACCTTGGCAAGTCTATGTCGAAGACGGATGACGGTCCGTTAATGATTAATTCAAAGCGTAGTAATCAATCTGTCAATGATGTAAATATTGATGAATCTATATTCTCTCATTTTAATGAAGATTTCCTTTTGGAGTATATGGCTGTCAAATTTATTGAAAGAATGACTTCATTTGTTGATAATCAAAGTCATCAACATAAAAATGACATAAATATAGAGGAAACCTTATATATTAACCATAATGAGAATTATTTTCCTCCTCATGTAGATGTTGGGCCCTACGCTCAAATGTTCCTAACATCTACTCCTTATTTTCTACCTTTTGCCTCATCATCACAAGCTTGTGTGGTTTATAAACGTCACGAAGAATCTTATTTTGTGATCTCGTCTACTAAGAAAAATAAGCGTCAAATTGTGTTTGGTTTGGCTAGAAATATTCCTGTTATTCAGACAGATAATCTTGAAGAGAAAGATAAAAGAAAAATCAGAATTGACAAATATAGTCAACAATCTCTTAAGATTATTCAGAATATGAGATATGATTTGAAAACCATGTTAGGTCTCAATCAGGGCAAAGGTAGACGATTACCATTATGTGGTAATCCGTTTTATCAACGAATCCGTCATGGTTTGGGATACTATACATCTCACATGTTTAAGGAAGATATGGAAGAATTTTCTTCCAGTTCTTTACAATCCTCAGATTCTGAAGGAGTCCAATATGTTGAATCTGAACACGTCTTTTCAGTTAATATGGTTCAAACCGATGATGAGTCTGAACTATTTAAAAATGACCCTTGGGCACAACAAATGGATACTTAGTGGGAGCTTCGGTTTGAACAACGACAGCCACCTACAGAAGATGAAATCATCCAGATTGATATTGGAGACGAAACTACATCAAAGCCAATATTTATCAGCAAAATTTTTTCTGAAGATGAAAAAGAAAAATTGATAAAGCTGGTAAAAGAATATATCGATATCTTTGCATGGAGCTATGAGGATATATCGAATCTAGATCCTAAAGTAGATACCCATAAACTCAATATTCTTCCTAATGCCAAACCTGTAAAACAACAGCAATGACAGTTTTGACCGGATATGATGGATGCAATTGAAGCAGAAGTTAAAAAACTGATCCCATGTGGTTTGATCGTGAAGAACAACACCCAGATTGGGTTGCTAATATTATTCCTGTCATGAAGAAGAATAGAAAAGTTCGAGTTTGCATAGATTTTCGAGATCTTAACGTAGCTTGTCCAAAAGACGAATTTCTACTTTCGATCACTGATGTCATGATAGACAATACATGTGGTTTTGAACGCATGTCTTTCATGGATAGATTTTCAGGATATAACCAAATTAAGATGCATCCAGGAGAGGAAAAGCACACTACTTTTCGTACACCCTTTGGAGTTTATTGCTACACGGATATGCTTTTTGGTCTGAAAAATACAAGCGCTACATATCAAAGGGCCATGAGCAATATCTTTCAAGAACATCTGCGAAAAACAGTTAAATGTTACGTGGATGATATCGTCGTCAAAAGTCGATTAAAAGATGATCACATTCAAGACTTGAAGACAGTGTTCGAGTTGATGCGTCGACATCAATTAAAGATGAACTCCACTAAGTCTTTCTTAGGGGTTTCTAGTGGCAAATTTTTGGGATTTGTCATTACTTCTCAAGGTATCCATGTTGATCCTGATAAAGTCAAAGCAATTCTTGAAATGCGTCCTCCACGTAATCTGAAAGAGCTTCGTGGCTTTCAAGGTCGCATTGCCTACATCAGTAGATTTATATCAAATCTTTTTGGGGGATGTCAACCTTTCTCTCGTTTATTGAAGAAAGGCGTGTCATTTGTTTGGGATGAAGCATGTCAAAAAGCATTCAATGACATCAAGCAATATCTCATAAATCTACCTGTTTTAGTACCCCCAGTAGTGGGAAGACCATTTTTGCTGTATGTTCGAGCATTAGATCATTCTCTTGGTGCTCTTCTTGCACAGAAAAGTGATAAAGATCATGAACAAGCAATTTATTATCTCAGTCGAATGATGGTTGGGGCTGAAAACAGGTATACTCCTGTGAAAAAAAAATAATGTCTAGCTTTGATTTTTGCTATCCGAAAGACGCGACATTATGTATGGGACAGACTATTCATGTCATATCCAGAATAAATCCTATTCGGGTATTAATGAAAAAGCCGAGTATTCTTAACTCCCGATTAGCTACCTGGACAATGTTGCTTACCCCCTATGATATGGTCTATATACCTCAAAAATCTGTGAAGGGTCAAGCATTAGCTGACTTCTTAGCAGCTCATCCTATACCTGAAACTTCCAAGCTATATGACGATATTCCGGATGAAGTCGTAGATTGCAACATGACTTTGAGGGATGACATTTGGCAACTATACTTTGATGGAGCATCACGAGTTGGACCTAAAGACAATATTGTCTTCGGAGTAGGCATTGTCTTGGTCTCTCCTAATAAAATGGTTATATACCGTGCTTATTCCCTCAATGAACCATGTTCTAATAATGTGGTAGAATATAATGCTCTGCTAATTGGTCTTCAAGTAGCAAAACAATTGGATATTGACTTCTTGGAAGCATATGGATATTCTCAACTGATTGTTAATCAGGTCAGAGGGACATATGAAGTCAGAAATCCTGACCTCATTCCCTATCATCAAGTGGTAATCGAATTTGCTCTCTCATTCAAAGGGTTCTTTATTGAATTCGTGCCGTATTCTCAAAATTTGGAAGCTGACACTCTTGCTAGTTTGGCTGCAGACTTAGCAGTTCCAATCAGAAGACAAAATACCATCACTTTGTTGGATCGAGACCTATTCTGTGTCAAGAATAATTTGCATATCGAACAGAGTTATGCTACCGAATTAAATTCTCAGTAAAAGGATTGGAGAAGTCCATTTATTGATTATGCAGTCTATAGAATTTTACCTGAAGATCCAAAAGAAGTTGCATCAATCAAAAGACGATCATTTCGATTTTACTATGATACTTCTATGCATATGTTGTATCGTCGTTCTTATGATGGGCTTTTACTGTATTGTCTCTCGAAGAGCGAAGCCAAGCAAATACTTCGTGAAGCTCATGATAGAGTTTGTGGTGCACATCAACCTGGTCCAAAGTTACAAGATCGTGTTCGAAGAATGGGTTATTATTGGCCTTCTATGATAGCAGATGCTGTGGATTATGCCAGACGGTATAAAGTATGCCAGATTCATGCTAATTTTATTCATCAATCCTCTGAATTTTTACATCCTACAGCAGCTTCTTGGCCTTTCGAAGCTTGGGGGTATGGATATTATTGGTCCAATTAATCCCTCTTCTATCAAAGGGCATCGGTTTATCCTGGCTATAACTGATTATTTTTCTAAATGGGCGGAAGCAGTTCCTCGTATTGAAGTAAAAACGTCTAATGTGGTTAACTTCATCAAACATCATATCATTTATCGTTTTGGGATTCCTCGAAGGTTAATCCATGATAACGGACCACAATTTGCCAGCCAGGCATTTTATCTATTTTGTGATAAGAATCGAATCTAGAACTTATCTTCTACAGCTTACAATCGAGCTGCTAATGGTTTAGCAGAAGCTTTCAACAAAATAATTGTCAAACTTCTCAAAAAGTTCGTCTCTTCTAATAAATGTGATTGGAACGAGAAACTTGGAGAATGTTTATGGGCTTATCGAACAACAGTCAGAACTCCAACTGATTTTACACCATTTTTATTGGTTTACGGATGTGAAGCTGTTCTTCCACTGGAGATCCAAATACCATCTCTTAGAATAGCCATTGCTAATGAGCTAACTACGAAGAATAATGATCGCTTAAGACTCCAAGAACTTGAAGGTTTGGATGAGAAGCGTCTTCAAGCACAACAGCACATTGAGCTGTATCAAGCCCGCATATCTTGAGCTTTCAATCACAAAGTTAAAGAAAGGGTATTTAAAGTAGGAGAGCTAGTTCTAGCTGTCCGAAGACCTATGGTTATGACTCATAAGAGTAAAGGCAAATTTCAAGCTAAATGGGAAGGTCCTTATGTAGTCGAATCCGTATTTTCTAATGGTGCTTATAGGTTGTCTAAACCTAATGGAGATTTGCTCATGATGCCAATTAATAGTAAATTCTTGAAGAAATACTATTTTTGAATTTTTTCTTCATTCCCCAGCTACCAAGGTTTGGTTAAGCTGATTATTTATTCTCCTAAAAGAGAATTTTTATTTTCTGTCCTACCAGCTAATTCTAAAAAGAAAATAAGGTTTATTATCTATCATGTCTTCATTACCTCTGAATAGATATTAAATCTACTTTTTTTCATTATTATCTATCATGTCCATATTACCTCTGAATAGATATTAATCTATTTCTTTGAGTCATTATGATCTATCATGTTCATATTACCTCTGATTGTATTGCACACTCTAAAAAGAAAATAAGATTTATTATCTATCATGTCCACATTACCTCTGGACAGATATAATCTACTTGGTTGAGTTTTGAAGACTTATCATGTCCATATTACCTCTGATAATTATTTTCTATCTTACAACTATTTTATAAATATTTCATTCATTATATAGTTTGAAATATTACATCAGGAAAAGAAAGAAAATGACAGAATATAAAATTCTTTATATACAAAAAATTTCTAAGGCGGAGCAGATAAATCTTCAATCATTTTCTGCAACTCTGTCAGACTTTTTTCACGAGAGCCCACTACAGTTGTGTATGCTATGGATCTTCGAGCTTCCGCAGTGCAGAGGTGGGAGAGTTCAGCAAAAGCAGCTATCATTTTGTCTTTGGCTTCTTCAAGGATTTTAATGTTAGATCTAGAACCAAAGATTCGTTCTCCCAAAATAGAGCTTTGCCGTAAATATTGATCTCTATCTGCCGTCATCCGATTTTGTTCCTCCTTTAATCGAGCCAGCTCAGCCTCGACTTCACGAATTCTATCATTTTGTTGATGAATTTTGATATTCATTGAGTCATAGGCTTGTTGATGATGCTCCAACAAGGGTTTATTTTCTCTCAAGAAGGTCCTTTCTACGACAACCTTATTGCTATAATCTTGAAGAGATTCTTTGAAGATGGTTTCCCGAGTTGTTCTCATTAGTGAGAGCATCATACTCGGATTGGACGAGGCTTTCTATAGTACCACTTGACAACCTTAAATATTCTTTGATGGGTTGTTCAAGTCCCTGGACTATCTTCTGTAAAGCTGATGCCCTCTCAGTATCATTGAACATCGCGATATTGTCTATGGTAGTAGCAATCGCACTTTTCAAGCTGTCATAACTGAGGCCTTTCTTCAAAACCATTTTGATCAAAGCTGCTAAAGTTTTGTAAAAAGTTTCAGTATGAATCTCTATCAAAAGATACATGTCAGCAATGGAGCTTGGTGTATCAGCGATATCTGCCAGCCTCTTTTCTTGAAAATCGGAGACAGGTGTTGTTGTTGCTGTGGTAGCAAGCTGAGTTAACGATATTCCTATTATCGTTACCATAGCCAATTGATTTCCAGGGAGTTCCGGGACTGTATCTTCAGCAGCTTTTTATGCTACCTCCGGAGGATGAGTTTCGGTAGTAGGGGATGGTATTAAGGAGGTGCTGCCTCCTATGTTCGGTTCAGACTCGAACACAACTGTCTCAGTAATCTGGTCAAGATTAGCTGCAGTAATTGATGTTGCCGCTATATCTACGACCTCAGCTATCTGTTCTCTGAGTACTGCTGGCTCTTCGTCTGCAGCTGGTTCTTCTTCTGCTGCTGGTTTTTCTTCTCTTTCTTCGGTAAGAGAAAGCAATTCCTGATATGCCTCTCCTGCAAGCTCTTGTTGAATCTCCATAGATGGAGAACCTTCCTTAGAAAGAGAATCTTCTTTTGAAGAAGAACTTACTTCTTCAGATTCTACTATCTCGTCATTAATAGACTTTTGAGGAGGAGGAGGAGCAATGGGCTTTGCCACAGTGATGATACCTATAAAGATTAAACAAAATAGTCAATATACAAAATCATAATACATATTTTTGTACAAATTTTGTGTAATTTATCTTTACCTGGAGTAGGTGCAGGACGCGACAAGAGAGCGTCATAATCCAGATCCCAGTCATCATCATCTAATTCGAGAGCCAGTTCATCCGAGGGGATGGGTTCCGGATCATTAGTATGAGTGGAGGCAGTGTCTTCAACAGCTTTCGCCTTTTGTGGCGAAGTTAGATGTAATGAAGTACTAAGACGTCCGGGGGATAGGACTCATATAACTTCTGTTGCTGCTGCTGGTTGGGGTACTGAAGACCCTTCTCCGAGTTGAGCTGAAGAAGATGTAATGTTTTGAGGCTCCTCAACGGGAGTTTCACTTTCTGGAGTAACGACTCTCTATTTGGAAGGCCCTTTAACAGTAACCTTCTTCTTCTCCCGGAGAGTAACAGCTGTATCTTATTTTTGCTTCCGGGTTGCAGTGATGGTAATTGCTTCTGCAGCTGTTTTCCTAACTCCCATAGGGATCGCTTCCAGATATTCAACTAGAACAGCGTCATCAGGAATGTCCGAAGGCACCATAACAGGTTCTTCGACGTCTCCTTCTTTTTCCCACCGAAGACTTCCTTTCATGTTGTAGTCTTTGGCGAAAGAACGAATGGAGACGTAAAAATGTGCTTATAAATGAAGCATTCGTGGCTCAGTTGTGCTCGTGGCAGTTGACACATGAAATTTAGCACCAGTGCATCCAACGATGAAATACCGCCATGCCCTCGCTCCATCGATTAATTTTCCATAATTATTGAAAGTGGTGGAAGGATTACCAACGTGAAGCTGGTCATACCCGAACCGACGAGCGAACCGGCTGGGTAGATACGGTTCGAAGATGTAGTTGTCTTCAATTCTATACATTAGATGCGAGGGTCTGATGCATATTAGCCAATTAAAGACTGGCGCAGGTATCTCAGTCCTCTCTCGACCTACATCGTCAAATTGTACACCGAAAAAGTCAGCTAGAACTGGTGGTCTTGTGCAGAAGAAATTCCACCCATGGGAGAAATTCAGTGTTGTCCGGGTATTCATCACTGAAGTCGCATTCCACGTGGCTTTACTAAACTTCTGGAGGAATACCTCCGTATCATTTTTCGGGCATGGTGACAATAAACTGTAGTTGTGATGCAGTAACCAGCCCATTAAATAAGTATAGGGCATCTCCACCCTAGGGAAATCTTTACGATAAGGAGCATTATTGATCAGTTCTTCACCAAATGCTCGCAAACCCGCATTTATCTGACACACCATTTTCGATAATAGGCTGAGTTTGGCCTTGAATACCAAATGTACTGCTGGCCATAGTACGTTTCTATGAATCCTGTTAACTGTACCGGTCCCTGGTACGACACATCTTCGCAGCCACAGGTAAAGAAAGCCCGCCAGCAAGGCTTCATTTGAGAGCTTTCGACTTTCATGCTTCAAAAAGCTTAAGGCTTCAGTTCCCGCAGGGAATTCTCCAGTCTTGGTGGTCAAATACTTGTCCGGAGACTTATATGTGATCATGCAATTGTTTATCAAATCAGCAGGAATTATTGAACAAGGGTTGATGGTTTAAGCCTTGTTGTCTTGAAATCTCTCCTTATCTTCCTTGGATATTCTATTCTTATGGTAGAATAGATATGTTGTCCATTTATTGATGTATGCCAAATTTGATCCACTTTTAAACATAGTAGTGCAAATCAAATAGTGGCACATTAGCTCTTGGTATACCTCGACTAAGCGAGGATTTTTCTTGCTGATCTCTTCTAGTTCCCGGTTGGAGGGAACGTACTCTTCATATGGAACTTCCCCCATTGGTAGCTTGGAGATAAATTGCATCTCATGAAGTGCAAAACCCATTTTGCCTATTGGGATTGCAAAAGTTCCTGTCAAGCTGATATATAACTCCATCAGAGCTAAGAACAGATTATTGTTTATAAGTATGCCTTGACTTGTGGAGGCTACCGCTTCAAAAAATTCGATGACTTTTAGTTCTGCTTCGAAGTTTTTATGATCCAAGAACTTAGTTGAACCCAGTTTTTGTTGTGAGGTGTCATCCTGTCACGACCCGCACCCTGTATAGGGGCACGAGAAGTGGGTACGTCCAGCCTACACCGCAGTATCGGCGGTAGAACGCTGTCCTAGGTTACTAACTAATCTCATGCAGTGTATATAAAGTACTTGCCAAGATCTCAACTCCGAAGGGAGGACAAGTAAAAGATATGATATACTCAATCACAGTCTAAGCACGATAAGTAACACAGAAAACTAGATACCAACTAACAACAACAGAAATTAAACTACTAAAATAATAACAACAATGTCTCAAAACAAACTCTAATACAACTCGATATCTCAAGTTTAATACAACAAGCTCAAATATGAAAGCTAAGTAAGTCTACTAGCTAAACTCCTGAATCACTCCTGAGAGTCGGAACCAAAGGTAGCTAATCCCTCGCCAGGCCCATGGTAAGAAGGGCATGTGTCGTCAGGGGTATCATCTGTAATATTTTCAACAGGTCCAATCAGGACAGGAACGAGCACATCTCATCTAGAAATCCCAAGTAAATGACAAAGACTATAAAGCAGTTTTTAGACAGTTATACAGATGAGCATGGCAGTTTTATACAGGTAAAGATGTAGAGAAACAGTGAGGGTACAAGGAAAGTAAAGTAACTAACAAGAGAAGAAATCATGGCAAAGAAGACTGTAGTAAACTAGCTGAACTAGAATAACATGGTATAAGTCCAGACAGTATAAAAGGTAATCCCAGTGTGAGTCCAGTCCATATAATCCAATACTAGATGATTCCAGTACAAGATGAGTCCAGTAAAATGAGTCCAGAAGTGATCCATGATTCCAGGGTAAGTCCAGACTATACTCTAACAGTGTGTTTTAAAATACTGAGATCGACATGTAAACGGCTAGGGGTAATCAGGCACATCGCACACTTGGCCAAGTGTGGGATGGCTAGCATTCCAGAATAGTTCCAAGGGAGGTGGTTCCAGATTTTAGGTATGTTCACATGTCTACTCAAGTATTTCCCCGCCCACAATGAATCCATAATCCAACACTACAACCAGTATGAGTCCAGCCAATGATTCCAGAAATGATTCCAGAAAATGATTCCAGATGATTCCAGTAGGATGATGCCAGTAGTGATTCCAGATATAGAGGCCAGACATAAATAATGAGTGTCGCATGTAATGGATCCAACAATACCAATCGTGTTTGTACAGAGAATCATATATAGCTATCTAGAACTGAAATACAGTAAATGACAAGTAATGAAAGAACTATCAGAGAATGTACTCGCCTGACACTCTGGAAAGAGTAGTGTAATATCAGATGTCTGAACCAGGGTCACAATGTCGTAAAATAGAGTAATACAGTTATGACATGTCCAAAATGAAGGTAAATGAAATCTACAATGCAATCTATATGAATTCTAAACCAATCTAGGCCAAAGTCAAACTTGGTCAACTCTACAGTCAAACTAAGTCAATTAAGTCATACTAGGTCACAGGAAATCAAACTAAATCAAACAAGGTCAAACTTAGACCAACTAAGGTATTGGTCAAACAAAGACTAGTTAGTCAGGTAATTAAGCCAGGGTCAACTATTTAAGTCAAACTCTATAAGGTTACTTAACTAACTATAAGCTAACCTGTCTTAGGATACCTAAGATACCATTCTACAAAGCTAAGGTATAACCAACTCCCTATACAAGTACATCACATATAAATATATATAGTACAACACCAAACTTAATCTTATAATCAAGCTAAACCATAGTCTAACTCAATCAAGACTCAACTCTAAGTATCCTACTTAACCCCATACATATCTTCACTCTACATAGGGCTATCTATATAACCAAGTCATAAATAATACCCTTATATAGGTCAAAGTCTAAACCAACTAGTCAATAGTCTAGGGTTTAGTCAAACTTAGGTCAACAAGTCATTTAGAGTCCATCCAAACTATTTCTAGGTCAATTTGGTTAGGGTTTGACCTATAGTTGACTTTGGTCAACCATGGTCAAACTTGTGGTCAAACTAGTTCTACTAGACCTAATGGTCAATTCTAGGCTCACTAGCTATAGGCCATAGGCTCATGTATCTAGGATACCTCATATAGGTACCTATATCTACATATAAACCTACCCATATCTATGTATAGATATCTATACATAACTATACATATATCTACCCATATCTATACATATATCTACCTCATATATCTATACATATATATATACAATATTTATACATAGCCTATCAATATATATATATATACACCCAACTACATAGTACCACATATATATAATATATATATCCCATTATATATAACATATATATATGCTCTCACATATATTCCAATACATAATTATATAACATAACATATATATACATATATATATATCTATAACATATATATATACATACAAAATGTATATGTATATTACCTAATACATATATACAATATATATATAGATATAGAGAGAGGGAAAGAGAATGTAGAGAGAGGGAATCCTAGAGAGAGAGAGAGAAAGACAGGAAGGGAGAGGGGGGACTGCTAGACACACACAGGGAAGGGGAGGGGCTGTTCTCAGATTTCTGAGAACAGGAAAACAGCCCCCAATAATACACAATACACACACACACTATACACCTATATACATACATGTATATACATGTATACACCCTAAAATTTCACCTACACACTCACATACACATATACTAGGTATATACAATATATATACCCATAAATATACATATATATACATCAAAATCAATTTGAAATTCATTTTTGTAAACTGGAAATTTATCCTAAAATCAGGAAAACTGTGGACTGTGTGTTCGAGAAGGGGTAAACCCAAATTCTCGACCCAAACCGAGCTATGGCTCGAAACCAATGGTTGGTAAGTGATGCCCCATGTGTACACGTGTCATGTGTGTCAATGGCAGTCCACCACGACACGACACGGCGTGTCCAAACACGTGATTTCCAAATCGGGTAAACTGGGATACACGAACACAGTGCACAGCGTCGTGCACGTGTTCACGTGTCTCGTGGACACACCACGAGACACAACACGACACGTGGTCACACACACGTGTAGCCCACATATAGGGCTACACGATGGACACTCTGTTACGTGTCCACGTGTCGTATAGGGTCGACACGAGACCCGTATCAGTCGAGGAAACTCGACTGATACGTGCGGTTTGGACCGCGTCGTGCAGAGATGCACACGTCTCGTGCTCGCGACACAGGACACGACGCATCTCGTGGTCATGTCCTCGTGTACGCCACATGAAGGGCTACACATGAGTGTCATCACGAGGTGTCCACGTGTCGTGTACAGTGGACACGACACGCTCGAAGTTGGGGGTTCGTGTGTGCACACAGTGTACTGAATGACCCTTTGAGGGTCGATTCCGTGTCCGACACGACTCGAGGTCATCCCAAATTTTGGGGGTGACCTGTCAGTCAGTGCCCCAAGGTGTGTGTCAAAATTCACGTGTCCAAGTGTCGTGTACAGTGAGTTATGACACAGTGGTAGCAGGACACAAAAACAGTGTACTGTGCACTGTGTCCAGTGTGTGAAACTGAGAGCTTCGTGTCCAGATTTTGGACACGACACAACCCAATTTGTGCTCAGTGTTTTAGGGTTAGGTAGGCTAGGGTTTTGATCAAAAACATTTGAAAATCAGTGAGTTTATATGTACTGAAACAGTGAGCAAAAATTAGAGTATTAACATGAAATTGAAATAGGATACGTGTCCAATACGGACACCAAATCGATCCTAGTTTCCACCAAACTAATCCTACAGTTCCCTAGTACCTAGATGCATGCAAATATGAAGAGAAAACACTATATTAACAAGGTTTAGGAATAATTACCTCTATGTGTGCAAGATCTTGAATTTTCACTAAATGAGGGTGATTAGCCTCAAAGCCCAACTTGTCCTTCCTTGGTGAAACTTGAGTAGCTCACTTCCCTAGGCTCCCTTAGATTGTAGGTGACCTAATGGAGAAAACTAGAGGTTCAAAGCTTGAGAAATGAGGAAGTTATGGCTAAATGAGTGGAAGGGTTTCTAGGTTTTTTTCTTGTGAATTGGTTTTTCATGAAACCATGGGAATGATTCTAAGTGCTAACTATATAGGAGAGAGAGGGGCAAGGGGCTGTCATGGGATGTCTTGGCCGGCCACAAGCATGGGGGGGGGGGTTTCAAAGCTTGCTTCTAGGTTAAGGCAAAGACTTTGGTAAAGGTTTAAGATATTTTGCATAAATCAAGCAAAATATCAATAAGTAAATATCTAGATATTTGTATAGCTTTGACCCAATGATAATATCAAATCCCTAGTCATTCTAGGTTAGGGACTAACCTCTAGATTAGGGTAACTAGGTTAGGGATTATCAAGTCACTAATCAAAAGTCCATGAATAGTAAAATCTCACTAATCCTACTTAATTCCTAGAAAATTACCAAAATACCCTTTAGGCTAAAAATCACTAAAATGATATTCTAAGCCTATGGTCAAGTTCTCATGGTCATGGCAACTTCTAGGTTAGAGAAACTAGGGTTTACACTAGGGTTTACTAACAAAGTCACAAAGTCATAAGTCATGACTTAGTATGACTTTAGAAATGGTTTATCTTAACTAAAATCACCAGAAAATCATACCATGACTAGAATACCACTAATAAATAATAAAAATAATAAATTTTCAAAAATCCCCAATTTTCAGAAAACAGGGTGTTACAAGTCTACCCACCTTAGAAGAATTTCGTCCTCGAAATTAAGATGGTCGTACTCCTCCTAGGTTACACCCCCAGTCAATCAAGTCAAAAGAAAACATGCAATCATAGACCTACTGGTCATGATTCTACAGTCTCCAAAAAGGGTAACTATGCTATCTAGTATATCACAAGCATATCCTGACAGGTACTAATGGAATCACACAACAAGATGGGAATGGATTTGAAAGAACAGAACCTGCAAGTGGCTCCATCCATGTAGAATAATATATGAAAGCGAACCAAAGTGCAATAGGTTGATCAGACCATCATGCACCGGCCCTGATTAGACAATATGTTAGTGGGTACTAGCCCCCAATAAAATATGTCGTGATCAAGCTCGATAAAATATAAGCTTGCAAAACTAAGGCTAAATTAGCAGTAAAGAAGGTCAAAATACAAGGGAGGTAATGATGAATAAGGTTAAATAGTCCAAGATCCCTTAAACATCAAGGAGTGAGGGTGAATTAAAATAAGAGGAAAAGGGTTTTCAATATCGAAGTTCAAAATAAGATTCTCAAGGGTCGTCCCGGAATCTCTCATGAAACCTAACAGTGATTGAGTATACTCTCATCCTAATACCTTAATTCCTATATTCTATCGCAGGCTCATAGCAGTACAACTAAGTCGTCGTACTACTACGAAATCGCACAAATGCGACTCTCGACCTGCATGGGCCACCACTAAAACGTGTCACGACCCGCACCCTGTATAGGGGCACGAGAAGTGGGTACGTCCAGCCTACACCGCAGTATCGGCGGTAGAACGCTGTCCTAGGTTACTAACTAATCTCATGCAGTGTATATAAAGTACTTGCCAAGATCTCAACTCCGAAGGGAGGACAAGTAAAAGATATGATATACTCAATCACAGTCTAAGCACGATAAGAAACACAGAAAACTAGATACCAACTAACAACAACAGAAATTAAACTACTAAAATAATAACAACAATGTCTCAAAACAAACTCTAATACAACTCGATATCTCAAGTTTAATACAACAAGCTCAAAATATGAAAGCTAAGTAAGTCTACTAGCTAAACTCCTGAATCACTCCTGAGAGTCGGAACCAAAGGTAGCTAATCCCTCGCCAGGCCCATGGTAAGAAGGGCATGTGTCGTCAGGGGTATCATCTGTAATATTTTCAACAGGTCCAATCAGGACAGGAACGAGCACATCTCATCTAGAAATCCCAAGTAAATGACAAAGACTATAAAGCAGTTTTTAGACAGTTATACAGATGAGCATGGCAGTTTTATACAGGTAAAGATGTAGAGAAACAGTGAGGGTACAAGGAAAGTAAAGTAACTAACAAGAGAAGAAATCATGGCAAAGAAGACTGTAGTAAACTAGCTGAACTAGAATAACATGGTATAAGTCCAGACAGTATAAAAGGTAATCCCAGTGTGAGTCCAATCCATATAATCCAATACTAGATGATTCCAGTACAAGATGAGTCCAGTAAAATGAGTCCAGAAGTGATCCATGATTCCAGGGTAAGTCCAGACTATACTCTAACAGTGTGTTTTAAAATACTGAGATCGACATGTAAACGGCTAGGGGTAATCAGGCACATCGCACACTTGGCCAAGTGTGGGATGGCTAGCATTCCAGAATAGTTCCAAGGGAGGTGGTTCCAGATTTTAGGTATGTTCACATGTCTACTCAAGTATTTCCCCGCCCACAATGAATCCATAATCCAACACTACAACCAGTATGAGTCCAGCCAATGATTCCAGAAATGATTCCAGAAAATGATTCCAGATGATTCCAGTAGGATGATGCCAGTAGTGATTCCAGATATAGAGGCCAGACATAAATAATGAGTGTCGCATGTAATGGATCCAACAATACCAATCGTGTTTGTACAGAGAATCATATATAGCTATCTAGAACTGAAATACAGTAAATGACAAGTAATGAAAGAACTATCAGAGAATGTACTCGCCTGACACTCTGGAAAGAGTAGTGTAATATCAGATGTCTGAACCAGGGTCACAATGTCCTAAAATAGAGTAATACAGTTATGACATGTCCAAAATGAAGGTAAATGAAATCTACAATGCAATCTATATGAATTCTAAACCAATCTAGGCCAAAGTCAAACTTGGTCAACTCTACAGTCAAACTAAGTCAATTAAGTCATACTAGGTCACAGGAAATCAAACTAAATCAAACAAGGTCAAACTTAGACCAACTAAGGTATTGGTCAAACAAAGACTAGTTAGTCAGGTAATTAAGCCAGGGTCAACTATTTAAGTCAAACTCTATAAGGTTACTTAACTAACTATAAGCTAACCTGTCTTAGGATACCTAAGATACCATTCTACAAAGCTAAGGTATAACCAACTCCCTATACAAGTACACATATAAATATATATAGTACAACACCAAACTTAATCTTATAATCAACCTAAACCATAGTCTAACTCAATCAAGACTCAACTCTAAGTATCCTACTTAACCCCATACATATCTTCACTCTACATAGGGCTATCTATATAACCAAGTCATAAATAATACCCTTATAGGTCAAAGTCTAAACCAACTAGTCAATAGTCTAGGGTTTAGTCAAACTTAGGTCAACAAGTCATTTAGAGTCCATCCAAACTATTTCTAGGTCAATTTGGTTAGGGTTTGACCTATAGTTGACTTTGGTCAACCATGGTCAAACTTGTGGTCAAACTAGTTCTACTAGACCTAATGGTCAATTCTAGGCTCACTAGCTATAGGCCATAGGCTCATGTATCTAGGATACCTCATATAGGTACCTATATCTACATATAAACCTACCCATATCTATGTATAGATATCTATACATAACTATACATATATCTACCCATATCTATACATATATCTACCTCATATATCTATACATATATATACAATATTTATACATAGCCTATCAATATATATATATATACACCCAACTACATAGTACCACATATATATAATATATATATCCCATTATATAAACATATATATGCTCTCACATATATTCCAATACATAATTATATAACATAACATATATATACATATATAATATCTATAACATATATATACATACAAAATGTATATGTATATTACCTAATACATATATACAATATATATATATATAGAGAGAGGGAAAGAGAATGTAGAGAGAGGAATCCTAGAGAGAGAGAGAGAAAGACAGGAAGGGAGAGGGGGGACTGCTAGACACACACAGGGAAGGGGAGGGGCTGTTCTCAGATTTCTGAGAACAGGAACAGCCCCCAATAATACACAATACACACACCACTATACACCTATATACATACATGTATATACATGTTACACCCTAAAATTTCACCTACACACTCACATACACATATACTAGGTTATACTATATATACCCATAAATATATATTATATATATACATCAAAATCAATTTGAAATTCATTTTTGTAAACTGGAAATTTATCCTAAAATCAGGAAAACTGTGGACTGTGTGTTCGAGAAGGGGTAAACCCAAATTCTCGACCCAAATCGAGCTATGGCTCGAAACCAATGGTTGGTAAGTGATGCCCCATGTGTACACGTGTCATGTGTCAATGGCAGCCCACCACGACACGACACGCGTGTCCAAACACGTGATTTCCAAATCGGGTAAACTGGGATACACGAACACAGTGCACAGCGTCGTGCACGTGTTCACGTGTCTCGTGGACACACCACGAGACACAACACGACACGTGGTCACACACGTGTAGCCCACATATAGGGCTACACGATGGACACTCTGTTACGTGTCCACGTGTCGTATAGGGTCGACACGAGACCCGTATCAGTCGAGGAAACTCGACTGATACGTGCGGTTTGGACCGCGTCGTGCAGAGATGCACACGTCTCGTGCTCGCGACACAGGACACGACGCATCTCGTAGTCGTGTCCTCGTGTACGCCACATGAAGGGCTACACATGAGTGTCATCACGAGGTGTCCACGTGTCGTGTACAGTGGACACGACACGCTCGAAGTTGGGGGTTCGTGTGTGCACACAGTGTACTGAATGACCCTTTGAGGGTCGATTCCGTGTCCGACACGACTCGAGGTCATCCCAAATTTTGGGGGTGACCTGTCAGTCAGTGCCCCAAGGTGTGTGTCAAAATTCATGTGTCCAAGTGTCGTGTACAGTGAGTTATGACACAGTGGTAGCAGGACACAAAAACAGTGTACTGTGCACTGTGTCCAGTGTGTGAAACTGAGAGCTTCGTGTCCAGATTTTGGACACGACACAACCCAATTTGTGCTCAGTGTTTTAGGGTTAGGTTTAGGGTTAGGTAGGCTAGGGTTTTGATCAAAACATTTGAAAATCAGTGAGTTTATATGTACTGAAACAGTGAGCAAAAATTAGAGTATTAACATGAAATTGAAATAGGATACGTGTCCAATACGGACACCAAATCGATCCTAGTTTCCACCAAACTAATCCTACAGTTCCCTAGTACCTAGATGCATGCAAAATGAAGAGAAAACACTATATTAACAAGGTTTAGGAATAATTACCTCTATGTGTGCAAGATCTTGAATTTCACTAAATGAGGGTGATTAGCCTCAAAGCCCAACTTGTCCTTCCTTGGTGAAACTTGAGTAGCTCACTTCCCTAGGCTCCCTTAGATTGTAGGTGACCTAATGGAGAAAACTAGAGGTTCAAAGCTTGAGAAATGAGGAAGTTATGGCTAAATGAGTGGAAGGGTTTCTAGGTTTTTTTCTTGTGAATTGGTTTTTCATGAAACCATGGGAATGATTCTAAGTGCTAACTATATAGGAGAGGAGGGGCAAGGGGCTGTCATGGGATGTCTTGGCCGGCCACAAGCATGGGGGGGGGGGGGGGGTTTCAAAGCTTGCTTCTAGGTTAAGGCAAAGACTTTGGTAAAGGTTTAAGATATTTTGCATAAATCAAGCAAAATATCAATAAGTAAATATCTAGATATTTGTATAGCTTTGACCCAATGATAATATCAAATCCCTAGTCATTCTAGGTTAGGGACTAACCTCTAGATTAGGGAACTAGGTTAGGGATTATCAAGTCACTAATCAAAAGTCCATGAATAGTAAAATCTCACTAATCCTACTTAATTCCTAGAAAATTACCAAAATACCCTTTAGGCTAAAATCACTAAAATGATATTCTAAGCCTATGGTCAAGTTCTCATGGT